>CM051235.1:617881939-618576939 GCA_027917425.1 Gastrophryne carolinensis
AATATTAATAATTAATTGTTACTAATGTTTTTTTTTTTTTTTTTAATGTGAAAAATTCTGTGACCACTTCTGCCATGTTATATAATTTTTTTAAGTTACTAAATTCTTTAAAAAAAATTTATTTTTTGGTTTCCAAAAATATGGTGGTTTGGGGGTTAAAAAACTACTTTTAACACATCACCGCCAGCGCTCTGGGGTTTAAACATGCATTTCACAGTGCTTGGATTTTTTGAGCCTGATTTTTTGATGAATATGGTTGGAGCCGGTCGCTCTGACCAGTTGCTATCATGCGCACCCATACATCGCGGAATCTGTCAAATAGCGACTCGTCACCTTGTATTCAACATTACTGCACACCGACTGAGTCGCTATCAACAACCGAACAACGGCCAAGCACAGCGACTACTAGCGGGCGCTGTGAAAATACTGCTACAGTCGCTCTACTGTCGCTAGTACCTGCCGCTATTAATGAATCGGCCTCTATATATCTTAGGCCCAAACCTGTCCCTTCTGTCATGTTCCAGACTGTCTAACCGCTTTCTCATCATTCATGTGATCTCTCTCTCGGAACATGGCCAAAACGTAGCTTGTCATTTTCCCACCATCCAACTCCTCATCCTGCTTCCTCACACCTGAAACTGTAATAGGAAAGCCCACTGGCTGGAGGTTCATCCACAAAGGGAGTTCTTAGAGTTGAGGCGGATCCCTGGGATACTCTAGAGGGGACAGTTTTGGGGGAAATTAACTGTCGTAGATATAATTACCAGAGGATGCCACTAGATGTCTCCAAATACGTGGTTTAAAGCAGAACAAAACTCAGGATTTTGACTTTCCCATGTTTTGTTCCGTTCCCTGAGGGCATCCCGATATGGGACAGTTTTGGGGGAAATTAACTGTCGTAGATACTCTAGAGGGGACAGTTTTGGGGGAAATTAACTGTCGTAGATAAAATTACCAGAGGATGCCACTAGATGTCTCCAAATACGTGGTTTAAAGCAGAACAAAACTCAGGATTTTGACTTTCCCATGTTTTGTTCCGTTCCCTGAGGGCATCCCGATATGGGATGCCTCGCTGTGTGAAACCCCCTGGAAGAGCCAAAAAAACTCACCTCTTCCTCGCTCCAGCAGCGCATGTGCCGGTGCTTAGCCAACAAGAGCCGTTTGTCCTGCTTACCTCTTTTGGCAAATGCCACCTATTGAGTTTAATAGGAAGCACACGTTGCTGTATCTCCTGCATCCTCAGGCGTGTGCGCGCTTCGTCCCAGCCTATCTGAATGGCGCTGGGGGTGTAGGGGATGCAGCAGCGTGCTCTCCCTATTGAAAACAATTAGAACCACCTGCCAAATGACGTAAACATGGCAGGCGGCTTTAACTAGAGGAGAGCTTGTACATGCACTGTTGGAACCAGGAAAGCTACGTTTTTACGGGCTTTCTGGACAGTAGCAGACTGGGGCCAAATATCTGTCCTGATTATTACCAGCCCCTTGCCGGCCCGTGGCATCCTTGCTGAGGCTCCTGCAACCATGATACCAATGCTATAGTATTGGGGCCTGAGGTTCCTTGGCTTGTGGGTACAGTGGGACTGGAGTGCTGGCCATCTGTAGAAGAAGCAGCCAGGAGGAGCTAGGTTCCATAAGGTAGGCTGGTAGGAGGCTGGTGCAGGTACTATACCTGCCCCCCACCCATGTATTATATTTTTTCACAGGTGTCAGACTCAGGGGCCAATTGGGGGATAAAATGAGGGTGATTGCCCTGCACCAAATGGAATAAGCAAAGTACTCAAAATAATAACATACATAAAACAACAATATTAAATAAATACACACATAAATACATTTTAAAAAAGTAAAAAAAAAAAATTCAGGTGTCAGAGGTCCAGGGGGAAGAGATGGATGTAGCAATGTAAGTGGAACATGCGGAGGAGGAGGTACCTAAACCTATTCACCCACGTGCTGGCACAGCCAAGTCCTGTGAGATGCACTCCTGGTTCATCTTAAAGAATGTAAGGATGTCCACAATGGCTGTGGATAGGCGGATCCTCTGGTTGGTTATGACACCTCCTTACGATGCTGAACACACGGTCTGATAGGACACTTGCCACAGGGCAGGCCGGCACCTCCAAGGCATAGAGAGTAACCTCTGGCCACGTATCCGATTTACCGACCGAGAAAATCAACGGGAGGAACCATCACTCAACACCAGGAGATGCGTCAACAGGTAGTCATCCACCATGTGAGTCGGGGAGGCTTATTCATTAATAGCGCCAGGTAGCGACAGATGAGCGACTGTAGCGTGATTTTTTCAGCGCCAGCCAGTATTCGCTGTGCTTGGCCGGCATTAGCTTGATGACAGCGACTCAGTCGGTGTGCGGTAATGTTGAATACGGGCTGGGGGGTCGCTGTTTCACAGGTCCAGCGTTGTATGTGAGCGCCTGACAACGAATGGCCAGAGCGAACGGCTAGCTTCATATTCATCAACAAATCACGCTCCGAATGTGCTGTCGCTGTCCATTCCTTGTTTAAACCCCAGAGCGCTGGCGGCGATGTGTATTAACTAGTTTTTAACCCCTAAACAACCATATTTTTTGAATGTAACATTATACATGTTTTTAGAATCATTTTGTAATATGAATACATTAATCTCAGACCTGTTAGATCAATTCTGCACATATTTTTTTTTTGGACTTAAAAATAAATCCTAACATTGCAGAAGTGTTCTCCGATTTTTTGACATTAAAAAAAAAAAAAAAAAAAAATTAATACCAATTAATTATGAATAATTATAGATTGCTTCATTGAAATGCATTGGACATCGCCAGGGAGCGACAGCTCATACCTGGCGCTGTGAGTGAATTTGCAGCGGCGCTGTTCGGTCCAGGCGGCTTCATGATGAATGCCGCGCTAGCCGTCGCTCTCGCCGGCGCTAGCCTCATTTTGCTTGATAAATGCGTCATTGTGACCGCCGCCGGGCGTACTTGAGCCGGTAGTCGCCGTTAGCTGCCGCTACCTGGCGCTCGTCAGACACTACCTGGCGCTATCGCTTGATGAATAAGGGCCCAAGTCTTCCACCTGGTACTATGGGCCATAGTATCTGATGGCGGTGGCTGTGGCGAACACATGAATAAGGTGTTCCACATTGTGGCCATACTCACCCTCCCTCTGCCGTGTGCCGCCATTGAGCCCTCAAAGTCAGCTTGGAACTCCACCAGTAGTGTGTCCACTTTTTGTACTCTCTAATCTTTCTATCCCACTCCAGTGCTGGAATCAAAGAGGTGATGCTTTTCTTATAGGAGGGATCCATCAGGGTGGTCACCCAGTAATCAGCACCATGTGGGCCTCTCTGCGGTCATTCCGCATGCATGGGAGCATGTGAACCACGCTGCACCTGCATTAAGAATAGGCTGTCCTCAGTGGCAGGTGTCTCCTCCTATTTTTCTGCATCACCCCAGCCACACTTCAGTGACACCTGTGAGCTGTGCTGGGTGCACCCTGCTGTAAGTGAAAGTCCTCCTCTGAATCCCCCAAAATTGTCCGCCGGCTGGACAGTGGAGGGACTGGACAGTGGAGTTACCTGTCCGATGACCGTGGTCTAGCAACTGACCCGGCAAGCCACGTGTGGACTGGCCTGACACCTGGAAAAACATGCCTTCCTCTTCTTCCTCTGCTTCCTCCTGTGCCACCATCACATCCTCCACCATGGGATGAGGGTTTTTTTCCTGAAGGCAAAAGATGGGGATGGTAGCGCTGACAACAGCGTCATTAGCACTGACCATATTGGTGGTGTACTGGAAGCACTGCATAATGCAACAAATGGAGGCTCACTCATTGGTGGTGAAGTGCTGTTGGTTTGTACTTTGACTCCCCCGGGCATTTTGTAGCTGGAACTCCACTATTGCCTGCAGCTGCTGCTCACACACCCTTTCCAGGATATGCAAAGTTGAATTCCACCTGGTTGGCAAATCACATATGAGGCGGTGGGTGGGAAGACCAAAGTTCCTCTGCAGTGCAGATAGGTGAGCAGCAGCAGGGTGTGAATGCCAAAAGTGCACACACTTGGCACGCTCTTTATGCAGCAGCTCTGGCATGTCTGGATAATGGGTCAAGAAGCTTTGCACCACCAAGTTGAGCTCATGTGCCAGGCACGGGATGTGTGGCAACCAGGCTCAGCCCAAAGCTGCTACTAGGTTTGGCCCGTTGTCGCATACCAACTTGCCGTGCTTCAGGTTTAGCAGCAGCAACCACTCATCTGTCTGATCCTTGATGCCAGTCCATAGCTCCTTGGTGGTGTGTGGAGAAGCAGGAATAGTATGGAATGGTGCCAGTCTGGTTTTAGTTAAGCCACAAAAAAGAGTGTCGTAGTAGTCAAATTGGGATATGAGTGGAGCATGCACTAGTAATTTAGTGGTGTTGGGTGAGAGGAAAGGACAGATGCAGTAGATGTTTTTAAGTTGGAGGTTGCAGGAGGTGGCTAGGGGGTAAATGTGAGGCTTGAATGAAAGGGCAGAGTCCAGTATGACTTCTAGACAACGGGCTTGAGGATGGAGCCTTGTGGTACAATAATAGACAAAGGACGAGGAGAGGAAACCACAATTGAGTAGTATACACTAATGTCAGAGAAGTAGAAGGAAAGCCAAAATAAAAGGAAAACCAAGGCCTTGGATTCCAAGAGAGAGAGGAATACTGAGAAGCAGAGGGTGGTCAACAGTGTCAAAAGCTGGGGATTGTTAAAGTGACCTTTAGATATTGCCATAAGAAAATCATTAGTGATGAGAGAGCAGTTCTGAGTTCCTGAAATCAGAGACGTAGCTAGGCTCTCTAGAACCCTTTTCACACCGGTGCCTATTTTAGAGAATAGCTAGTAAAAATAATCAATTGCATGACAGAAGGGGATCTAGGACTTGCCATGGCCTCTGCCTCTGGTATTTTTGAATTGGAGTCCCTCCATATAAAAAAAGAAGCATGTGAGATTCTGTCTGAGGAGGAGAGTCATGATTCTGTAATGCCCATGAAAGTGAAAGAGTTAGTAATAAATAGGTCATGAACATATGTGAATTTCTTGAGCACCGAGCATACGTTCTACAGTGCGCAGATGACAGCAGCAGCGAGGGATTTATTACTCTGGAGGCTGGATCAGTTGTGTGCATTTGCGGGTATAGTGCAGTGATAGGTAATTATCTGTGCTGGGGAGAAAGACTTATGCCCTTATTCATCAAGCGATAGCGCCAGGTAGTGTCTGACGAGCGCCAGGTCCCGCCAGCTAACGGCGGCTACCGACTCAAGTACGCCCGGCGTCGGCCACAATGACGCATTTATCAAGCTAAATGAGGCTAGCGCCAGCGAGAGCGACAGCTAGCGCGGGATTCATCATGTAGCCGACTGCAACGAACAGCGCCGCTGCTAATCCCATCACAGCGCCAGGTATGACCTGTCGCTCCCTGGCGATGTCCAATACATTTCAATGGAGCAATCTTTAATTAATCATAATTAATTGCTATTAATGTTTTTTTTTTTTTTTTTAATGTCAAAAATTCTGTGACCACTTCTGCAATGTTAGGATTTTTTTTTAAGGTAAAATTACAAAATGTTTATAAAAACTTGTATAATTTTACAATCAAAAAATATGGTTGTTTGGGGGTTAAAAACTATTTTAAATCCATCGCCGCCAGCGCTCTGGGGTTTAAACAAGGAAAACAAGCGCTAAAAAATTCGGAGCGTGATTTGTTAATGAATCTGCAGCAAGCCGTTCGCTCTGGCCATTCGTTGTCAGGCGCACCCATACAACGCTGAACCTATGAAACAGCGACCCCCCAGCCCGTATTCAACATTACCGCACACCGACTGAGTCGCTGTCAACAAGCAAACCCCGGCCAAGCACAGCGAATACTAGCTGGCGCTGTGAAAATCACGCTACTGGCGCTCATCTGTCGCTACCTGGCACTATTAATGAATCGGCCTCCCCGGCCCTTATTTATGATGGAATAGCGACAGGTAGCGACTGGTGAGCGACCGGTAATGATGGGCACCGCCACGAGAACGCCGGCTCCCCACCACAATCACACATTTATCAAGCCAATCCTGCTTAGCAACTGAGATAGCGCCATATAGCGACTCATTCATCATTATTCCAGCCTCAGCCCACAGCGCCAGCGTCCGACCTTGAACAGCGACAGGTATGACCTCTCGCTACCTGGCGCTCTCCAATGCATTTCAATGGAACAATCTTTAAATCTACATAATTAATTGTTATTAATTTTTTTTTTTTTTTTTTAAATGTGAAAAATTCTGTGACCACTTCTGCCATTTTAAATAATTTTTTAAGGTAAAAAAAAAAATGTACAGAATTGATATTACAGGTCTGATATTAATGTAGTCATATTACAAAATTATTTTAAAAACTTGTTTTTTTGGGTTTCCAAAAATATGGTTGTTTGGGGGTTAAAAAACTACTTTTAACCCATCGCCGCCAGCGCTCTGGGGTTTAAACATGCATTTCACAGTGCGAGAATTTTTTGAGCGTGATTTGTTAATGAATATGGTGGAAGCCGGTCGCTCTGACCAGTCGCTATCATGCGCACCCATAGAGCGCGGAACCTGTCAAATCCTCACCCAATATTCAACATTACGGCAAACCGACTGAGTCGCTATCAACTACCGAACAAACGCCCAAGCACAGCGACTACTAGCGGGCGCTCTGAAAATGCCGCTACAGTCGCTCAACTGTCGCTACCTGCCGCTATTAATGAATCAGCCTCAAAGAGGACAAGAGAGGTAAGGGAGGCCCATGGTTTGGTGAAAGGTCACCAGCAGCAAGTAGATCAGAAAAAGTGAGAGGAGATGGCTGTGGGAAGTGGCTGAGCTTGGCATGTAGCTAGAGAGGGTAAAGAAAGAAGACCGCACCAGCTGTAACATACAAGAGTGTGCACATAAGAGGATAGAGGCACCTGGTGCACTACTAGAACAACACAACCAACAAAAGAAGGTTTAGAGTGGAGGGGGGTCGTGCTGGCCGGCCATTGATAATATATGAGTTTATGTGTTTTATATGTGTGTCTGCTTTTTAACCCCCTGGCTGTCCTTATATTAGATGGTTGGCACGTTTTGCACATAGCACTTTATAGATAGATTTTGCACATAGCATAAGTATTATATTATTTATTCTTATATTAATTATGTGAGCACAGGATATATATATTCAGCAGGGATTAAGAACAGCAGAATTTAAATGTATATAGTATAATCAATTTATGGCCTAGAAGCAGTTATCATCTTGGTGGCCTTTGTTGCCCCTCCCCCTCTGTTTTCATGGATTGTTTATATATGTATTTTAATTGATTTTAAAACGTCTGTATATATGTACATAGTTCTTGGATTAATAAAGAAGTATCAAATTTAGGTCCTTATTTATGAAGGAATGGCGACAGGTAGCGACTGGTGAGCGACCGGTAATGACGGGCCCCGCCACGAGAACGCCGGCTCCCCACCACAATCACACATTTATCAAGCCGCCTGCTTAGCGACTGAGATAGCGCCATATAGCGACTCATTCATCATTAATCCAGCCTCAGCCCACAGCGCCAGCGTCCGACCTTGAACAGCGACAGGTATGACCTCTCGCTACCTGGCGCTCTCCAATGCATTTCAATGGAACAATCTTTAAATATTCATAATTAATTGTTATTAATGTTTTTTTTTTTAAAATGTGAAAAATTCTGTGACCACTTCTGCCGTTTTAGATAATTTTTTTAAGGGAAAAAAAAAAAATTATACAGAATTGATATTACAGGTCTGATATTAATGTATTCATATTACTAAATTATTTAAAATACCTTTTTTTTTTGGTTTCCAAAAATATGGTGGTTTGGGGGTTAAAAAACTACTTTTAACACATCGCCTCCAGCGCTCTGGGGTTTAAACATGCATTTCACAGCGCTTGAATTTTTTGAGCGTGATTTTTTGATGAATATGGTGGAAGCCGGTCGCTCTGACCAGTCGCTATCATGCGCACCCATACATCGCGGAACCTGACAAATAGCGACTCGTAACCCTGTATTCAACATTACGCCACACCGACTGAGTCGCTGTCAACAACCGAACAACGGCCAAGCACAGCGACTACTAGCGGGCGCTGTGAAAATACCGCTACAGTCGCTCAGCTGTCGCTACATGTCGCTATTAATAAATCAGCCTCCCCATCTTTAAATCTGAATGGTGCCATTGTCTAAAGAGGATAGATTGAGGCGTTGTTTTAGCTAGAGAGGGAAAATTATCTTATAAATGAAATAAATTCATTTGAGGAGAGGTATGGAGATGAATGTGTGTGGGAGGGAGTGTAGATAGACTTGCCAGGATTAGGGGGAGGTTGTGCACATAGGGCACTTAGGTCCTTATTTAAGAAGGGATAGCGTCAGGTAGTGGCTGGTTAATGACAGGTAGCGACTGGTGAACGCCGGACACGGCACGCAATTACACATTTATCAAGCAGAATCTGTTTAGCGACTGGGATAGCGCCATGTAGCGTCCGATTCGTCATTTTCACAGCCTCAGCGAACAGCGCCGACGTTCAGCCTTGCACAGCGCCAGGTATGACCTCTCGCTACCTGTCGCTCACCAATACATTTCAATGGACGATCCTTTTCTTCTCTTTAAACCGGGTTATTTTTTTTTTTTTTTTCAAAAAATCACAATCAAAATTCTTTGACCTCTTCTCGCATTGAAAAAGCAGTTTCACAATTGTTTCAGTTTCTATATATTTCTTCAGAAATGACATTACAGCTCTACCATTAAAGTGTTCATGTTACAATGTTGCTACAATGTAATTCCATATGTTTTCGCTTTGTTACTGGTGGATAGATGCTGAAAACAGACTTTAATCACACCGTCTCCTGCGCTCTGGGCTTCAAACAAGTATTTTTCTGCGCAGGAGTTGTGTGAGGCTTTTTTTTTCTTGAATATATTGTAAGTTGGTCGCTATGAGCAATCGCTACCATGCGCTCCCATACAGCGCTGTACTGGTCAAATAGCGACTCCTCACAATGTATTCAACATTACTGAACAGCGGCTGAGTCGCTATAAACTACACTGCGACTACTAGCGGGCGCTCTGAAAATGCCTGCTACAGACGCTCATCTGTCGCTACCTGGCGTTAGTGATGAATCAGCCTGTTAGAGAAAGAGGAAACAGTATTGTTTATAATACATTTATCTTGGGTGCATGGTGTCCATTCGGACTAAAATAGTGGACTTAAGAAACACTGGACAAATATAATGGTCTCTATACACAATAATGCAGCTCAGGCAGATGTAGCTCAAGAAATTCTACTACCTATATTGCCTCAAGTTCCTTACCTGGACCTAGCTGTTGCTTTAAATATCTGCTTGCAAACATGCAGATGGTGACAGATACACTGAACTGCAGAAGGTAGGTGACAAGCAGAGCCGAAGTTATAGCAAGGCCAACAGTCTGTGAATAATACAGGAATAAATAATTAGCGGGTTAGCAGGTGCAGTACAGATGTGCTATTTTTTAATGGGGGAATCTCTAACATATCGCAATGGTTCAACTGAGGTGGGTGCTGCAACAATGCAAACATCAGGATGTGAGTCTGCTGTTACAATGTAACACAACAGGATGCCAGCAGGCTTCCTAAAATAAAACAAAGGGATTCTTTCCCACTTGTTACCCTCTAATAGGCAGTGTGCCTGCGCCGGGCAGTCACAAATGCCTGGTGCGGGCACGCGCCCTGCTAGAGGGATAGCGAGGATGCGGCCACGGCTCATGCATGCGCCATTGGACTGGGAAAGAAGGTAAGTGTATGGGGCGACCTGGGGGTTTCACACAGTGGGGCATCCCGATTTTGGATGCCCCCGGGGGAAGGAAAACGATCGTCCCGGGAAAAAGATTCCCGGGCCAATCTCCGTTGGTTTTGGTCCGCTTTAAGGAATTTAGAAAACTTTTCCCACTCTATATAAAAAAGTGCAAACAAACCCCAAAAATACGGTACAGGAGTTTGAGTACAGAAATAAGAAAAGACATTTAGAGAGGCTCTTCCACCATGAGCCAGGCCTCTCCAAGTCATTTGGATTACCCCCAATGTATTTTTTTTTTTTTTTTTTAAAAAGCAAAAAAAAAAAAAAAATCCACCCAGGGGGTTGAAATTGTTTGCCTGTTCTTCCCCATAAAATGATATACATATCAACATATTGCGTATAAATTTACATATAATGATAATAATCCAAAATGGTATCTCTTAAAATCCATAGAATCAAAAAAGACATGATTGTATTATAGTATTAATTGACGAGTTTATATCGTTTCTTTGTAAATTATAATTCTTTCATTATAAGTTTATTGACAATGATGCATTGTATAATTTTCTTATAATCAAATACTTTATACAATACAACATAATAGCATTAATGTAATTAATACCATCTAATTTGTTTTAATAGTAATAATACTTTAATCTGAAAAAAGAAAAAATACTATTAGAATAATAATACTATTATTACTATACTATTATTTGACATTGATACATTTTTTTCCAAGCCAGATTGATCTTTACACCCTATCCTCTGCATCTTCAGTGGTATTATGGCCCTTATTTATCACGGGCTAGCGCCAGGTAGTGTCTGACGAGCGCCAGGTAGCGGCAGCTAACGGCGACTACCGACTCAAGTACGGCCGGCGGCGCTCACAATGACGCATTTATCAAGCAAAATGAGGCTAGCGCCGGCGAGAGCGACGGCTAGCGCGGCATTCATCATGAAGCCGCCTGGACCGAACAGCGCCGCTGCAAATTCCCTCACAGCGCCAGGTATGAGCTGTCGCTCCCTGGCGATGTCCAATGCATTTCAATGGAGCAATCTATAATTAATCATAATTAATTGGTATTAATTTTTTTTTTTTTTTTAATGTCAAAAATTCAGAGACCACTTCTGCAATGTTAGGATTTATTTTTAAGTAAAAAAAAAATTTTTAAAAAATTTGTGCAGAATTGATCTAACAGGTCTGAGATTAATGTATTCATATTACAAAATGATTCTAACAACATGTATAATGTTACATTCAAAAAATATGGTTGTTTAGGGGTTAAAAACTAGTTAATACCCATCGCCGCCAGCGCTCTGGGGTTTAAACAAGGAATGGACAGCGACAGCACATTCGGAGCGTGATTTGTTAATGAATATGAAGCTAGCCGTTCGCTCTGGCCATTCGTTGTCAGGCGCTCACATACAACGCTGAACCTGTGAAACAGTGACCCCCCAGCCCGTATTCAACATTACCGCACACCGACTGAGTCGCTGTCATCAAGCTAACGCCGGCCAAGCACAGCGAATACTGGCTGGCGCTGAAAAAATCACGCTACAGTCGCTCATCTGGCGCTACCTGGCGCTATTAATGAATCGGCCTCCCCGTGAAATAATCCTGTTAAGTGAGTATTTTTCCATTGACATCATTGGTCAGAGATTGGGAGGCTAATTTAAGACTAGCGCCTTGTATTGCCATTTGAGCATCTATGTAGCAGCGCTTAGAACGTCCGCTGCAGGCGGGTGTCTGGCGCTATAACCTATCGTAGCGGCTGGACAAGTGATGCTGTAGCATCCCGTCCAGCAGTGATAAATGTGATGTCTGGAGGGCACTGTAGAAGCGCTGTCCCTGATTCACTGCAGAGCCAATGGAGAACACTAGGTGGTATTCCGAGGTCAAAGCGCCCAAGGCAACGCTACATCTAACAATAGGACAACGCTCCAACGATTGATAAGTAGCGTCCGGCAGAAGAAGCCCATAGCGTCAGACGCTATATGAAAAAAGTCTGTTCCTCAATACATATCCACCAGCACCAGAGCGAAAACATATGGAATTACACTGTAACAATGACACTGCAATGGCCGACCTGCACATACAATTCTGCATAAAATGTAAAAAAAAAAACTATAAAAGTGGTTGCGGGACAGGAGAGGCCACACAATCATTTGAACCAAAAATTTAGAACATTACTTTAGGAAAACACTATTTATACACAACCAAATAAAACACCATCGAAGCGTATGGGAGAGAGACTTTGAGCGGCAGGTGCTACATGACGCTGCTGAACATAGAGCGCCGGCGCTTTACACTGAGCCGCCACTAGTGATACATTCAACGCTACACGACGCTATTAGAGGCGCTCACCAGATTGACTTTCATATATATGGTTATCACATACTGCGCCCGGCGATCACCTGACGCTACGTGACACTACGGGGCGTTAGAATTTCTTAAATAACCCCCTAAGTACGCTGTGAGATAATAATTAATATTCATGTGAATTGCATTATGATTTTTGAATATTTAGATGTTTGAACAAGGAGGAAGGTTTTCGAAAGATGTCGGGACAAAACAAACTTTTACCTTTAATTGTCGATACCAGCAATATTGGATCAACAGGATTATATTCATATTGAACAACATTTGTATACACACAGTAAGAAATTGTAAAACCTACCTATGCTTATTGTACGTTTTTTAACCCTTTCGCTGCCAGCCTACCTGGAGGTTTTGTCACCCTTTTTGCCAGACCATTTTGCACTATTTTGCGCTCCTCATGTTCAAATGTGATTTTTGAAGGGATTTCCAGGGATTTCCCAGGAAAATAATATATTGTTTTTTTTTTAGCATAGTCTGGGCTTTAACATGACTTGACATGTCTTGTTTGTCATTTCTTAGGTGTATTCTCAATATTTTTGGGTGAAATATGTGAAAAAAGATTAAAAAAATCTATTTTTTTACAATTTGTAGTGTTTTTTGTAATAAAAAAATGTAAGCTTGTCCAAAAAATCTTATTGCGTGTGAAAGCCCAATTTTTTCCGGTTACAGCGGTACCACATATGTATAGGTAGACACCCATTCCTGCCCAGGAGACTCCCCCAAACTGAAACAGCGCTTTGCAGTTTTGACAGAGAAACAACCCTTTACATTTGAAATACAACAAACAATATATTCTCTGGAAGTACACACCTCAAGCTTTCTAGGTGTACCAGGCTTGTTGATGTGACCACAGTTTTCTGGAAGTAATCCCTCAATATAATCTTTAGTTGCAAAGAGTTTCCCTAAAAAAAGGATAAAAAAGCAGAATCAAAGCCACATTTTCCTAAAAAAACTATATACAAACAAGAAAGAGAACAATACCCAACAAGCATAGCTACTGTCAAGGGAAGAGTTGCCAAACACCCCAAAGTAAAGCATGTTCGTAACGGCAATTTTACTTGAAAATTTCAGCTCTGCGCACCTTGCGATTTTTGAACCAAAACAACCCTTTACATTTGGAATATCCCCCATAAACCATATATTCCCTGAAAGTACACATGTTAAGCTTTCTAAGTGTACCCAGCTTGTTGTAGTGGGCTCATCTTTCTGGAATTAATCCCTCAAAGAATTATTTGGTTGCGCAGGGTTTCCCTAAAAAATGTATAAAAAAGCTGAATAAAAAGACCTTTTCCTAAAATATAAATATGCAAACAAGAAAAAACAAGCTAAGTCTGAAAGCGCAAGGTCCCCCGAACAGAACAATACCCAACATGTATAGCTACTTTTAACCCTTTTAATTGCCAGCCTACTTGAGATTTTGTCACCCTCTGTTGACAGGTCATTTTCCCCCATTTTGCGTCATTTTTGCGCCATTTTTGCTGGAATTTTCAGGAAAATTACATATATTTTTTAGTTTAGAGTTTAGGCTTTAACATGAAATGTCTTGTTTGTAAATTTTATTCTATTTTTTACAATATTATTATTAAGTAAAAAGAAAAAAAAAATTAGAAAATTGTCTCCTTTATTTTAAATACAAAATGTATTTTATTGAAGAAAACCATATTGCATGTGAAAGCCCCATTTCTACTGATTAGAACGGTACCACATATTTATCAGTAGCTCCCCGTTCCTGCCCAGGAGACCCCCCCTAACTGAAACAAGTACTTTATAACATTTACAGATAAAATACAACTACAATCCATACTACAAAGGGTTAAATCAAGAAAAGAAATGACATAGAGTCCCCCCTCCCACCCTTAAAAATCCAAAAAAAAAATGACACGGGGTCCCCCTTACCCAAAGTAACCAGCCTGGGACCAGCTATGCAGGGCTTGTAGAAACAGGGCGCAGGGGCCAGCTTTTGTGGCCCCCCACCCTTCAGGCTACAAGCCCGCATAGCCCGTGGCCACGGGCTCTTCTGCCCAACCCTGGGCTTTGGGGAGGCAGGTAATGGGGGTGCTGGGGGTTAATGACTCGCCAGCCCCCAGCCTTGTGAACTGGTATAAGGGGTCTCATGGACCCCTTACCAGTTCACAGGGGGTTAAATTTTAAAAAAAAGACACAGACACAATCACCTCAATCACCTCCGATCCTGTGTCCCCCAGTGATCTCCGATGACAGCTGACAGTCTGCTCGAGTGTTTGGAGGAGAGAGCCTGGGAAGGGGGGGGCGATCACAACCGTCTCCTCCTCCCCACCTCTCCTCCAAGCACTCAAGCAGACTGATTCTCAGTCTTGGGTGCCGGTCTTAAGAGGCCGGCTGCTGGTGACATCACAGTGATGTCACCCGGCCCTGCTAGCAGACCCGATCCAGGAAGTGGGGGGGGGGGGCGATTTCTGCCCTCTCCTTGCCACGGAAGAGCCTGGGGGGGGGGCGATCGGAGGCCCCCCAGTGAAGAAGAGACCCGTTGGGAGACAGCGCAGCCACAGGTAAGTAAATTGCATTTTTAAGCGGGGGGGGCATTATTCCGGGGGCTCTCCTGGAGCCATCCGAGCTCCCACGGGGGATTGGATGGCACCAAATTAAAAAGGAGACCCGGCCGGATCCAACGAGGGGTCAGATGAGTATTTTACTTTTATATTTTATTTTTTTTACTGTGGGGGTTTAAAGTCAGCTACATGAGTCTCACATAGTTGGCACTTAAGTGGAGTAGAGGCAGCTACGTGAGACTAACGTAGCTGGCACTAGAAGGGTTAGCTTCTATAGATTTTAAAAGATTCTATTTTTGATAGCGTTAGATGTAAACGTATGAATAAAGTTTGTCATAACTGCAATATGTTGATATGTATATCATTTTATAGGAAGGCTAGACTAAAGAACAGCCAAACAATTCCACCACCATAGATGTATTTTCTATATTTTCAAATAAAATAGGCCTGTTTCAGCCCCATCCCTTTATCCACGAATAGTGGTCTGGAAATTTTCTTTAAAGCGACAGTTTGGGGACTGACAATAATAAGGGACTCACCCTAAGTCACATGTGCCTCTCCTCCACTTTCTGCAGAGCACTTTAGATGCTGTAGCCCCTCCTTTCCTTTCCATTTTTCCTTAACCACACTCTCAAAATGTGGTCGCACAGCAGTCCCATGCATTATCTAACTTGGGAACAGTGTAAAATTAGCCATTTTAAAGCATCTCATTCTCATTTTTATGTAAATTCCTTTTGTAAGTCTTGATGTGACGGGTGGATACAGTGGTCAACACTACACTTAGGAAAGATTAGAGCCCTATCGGTGGGGTAGGCCCTGTTAGTGATAATAATCATATAATAAATAATAAATCATTATTTTATAAAGTAATTTATCAGGCCGGAGACCGACTCAACATGTGCCTCTCTAGTGAGGCTGAACATCAAATAAATCGGTCTAGGTTTAAGTGGTATCGTCTCAGCAATAAACCAAACACCCCTCTCACCAGAAGACTTAGGGGGTCATGCACAGAGCTAAACCAGTGCGTGTTAGGACCCTGGACGGCACACTTTCAAGCAACCCAGCGAGAGTGATAGCAACAAGATGGGTTTTACAAACCCAAGATTACACTAGATGGGCAACTTGCCAAGAAGTTGCTAGGCCAACTCCAACTACCCTCATTCTCCCTCGAGCACAAGACCTCACTAGACAAGCCGGTTGAGCTATCTGAGGTCCAGGAAGCCATTAACTCTTTAAAGATAGGGAAACAGCCGGGCCCAGATGGCTTCACCTCCCTTTACTATAAAAAATGCTCCCAGGTACCCGCGATTGGTCCGGATCTTCAGCTCCCTTGGTAAAGACATGCTCACTGCTGTTTGCATGATACCCCAACCCAATGTTGACTCTACCCTCTGGTCCAACTAAAGGCCCATTTCCCTATTGAAAATAGATGTTAAACTCCTCGCAAAAGTTATTGCGACACGACTCAACAAGTTCATTGCATCCCTAATCTCTAAAGAGCAAGCAGGATTCATATGGGACAATATCATCCTGGTCCACCATGCCAGAAAAGAGGGACGCCAGGCCATGCTATTAACTTTAGATGTCCACAAAGCTTTCGATACAGTTGCTTGGGACTACCTTCAGTTCCTATTGAAAAAGTGGGGTCTGGGTCCCTGTTTTACTGCAAGGATTGCCTCACTATACTCCAATCCAGGAGCATTCATTGATACTCAGAATATTCCTCCAACCGGTTTACTCTTGGCACCCGATAAGGCTGCCCCCTTTCCCCTTTACCATTTGCCCTCGCCATTGAGTCCCTCTCAAAGCTACTCCAGACTAACACCAACATTACGGGAATAGCAATAGGGGCCTATGACCACAAGATTTCCCTATTTGTCGATGATATTCCGATGCTTGTATCTAACCCTGTCACATCCCTCCTGAACCTCTTTCGTACCCTAGATCAGTGGTCCCCAACCTTTTTTTCACCGTGGACTGGTTCAGGATTTGGTCATTTTACCGCGGGAAAGAGCTGGGATAGGACAGAGCTGGTAAAAGAGAGATGGGATGGGACAGAGCTGGTAAAAGAGAGATGGGATGGGACAGAGCTGGTAAAAGAGAGATGGGATGGGACAGAGCTGGTAAAAGAGAGATGGGATGGGACAGAGCTGGGAATAGAGAGATGGAATGGGACAAAGCTGGGAAAAGAGAGATGGGATGGGACAGAGCTGGGAATAGAGAGATGGGATGGGACAGAGCTGGGAATAGAGAGATGGGATGGGACAGAGCTGGGAAAAGAGAGATTGGGATGGGGCAAAGCTGGGATGGGACAGAGCTGGGAATAGAGAGATGGAAGCGGGGAAAGGTGCCCTGGAGAAGGGGGGTTCACACAGCGGGGGCATCCCGAATGCCCAATCTTTTAGATTCCAGGCCAGCCGCTGGTGGGTTCCACTTTAAAGGTATTCCTGGACATCCCAAACCCCTGCAATCTTCCCCCAAATTAACTAAACATTCAGTTTTCGCCTCCCCCCAATCATTGACATTGGCAGCCAGCTTTTACCTTATTCACGCGTTCTTTCTTCACGCTCGGCCGCCCCGCCCCCTATCTTTCCGCTCGCTTTCATTCCTCCTGCCTGCTCGCCCCGTCCATTGTCTTTGATCCCTCCCGTCCCGCCCACTGCCTTTCCTCCCTCCTGCCTGCTGTCGTTCCTCCCCCCTGCCCCGCCCGCTTTCTTTACAAGCTGTCATTCACTCAGTCCCGCCCACTGTCATTACCTCCCTCCCCCCCGCCCGCTGTCCTTCCTCCCACCTGCCTGCCCCGCCCCACTTTCTTTCATTCTGCCTGACTACCCGCCTGGCCTAGCGCCCGCGGTCCGCGGGTTGAGTATCCCTGCTATATACGGTCACCCACCTGTAGAGCCGCACTGTGACCGCGTCCTCCTCCTCCTGCACGATAGCCTCAGGGCCCGGTACCATTTGAGCCACGGACTGGTAGCAGTGGGGTCCACTGCCCTAGATGATTTCTCCAAGATCTCTGGCCTGCGAATCAACACCTCAAAGTCCCAAGCTCTCAACATCCCCCTCCTCGAGTGAACATTGGCCGCATTTAAATCCTCCTTCGACTTCTCATGGCAAGAGCGTCACATCAAATACCCAGGCGTCCAACTGACAGCTCTCTACGACTCCCTTTATGCTGCTAACTACCCCGCCATGGCTAAGGACCTTTGCGCCCTGATATCCTCCTTGGCTAAGCTCCACCTTTCGTGGCTGGGTAGGATAACGGCTGTAAAAATGACTTGGCTCCCAAAAATGCTTTACTTTTTCCAAGTTCTACCAATACCAATCCCGGCCTCATACATAAAGGGTCTCCAAGCGACCTTAAACTTCTTCATTTGAGGGGAGCAAAAACTGCAAGTCAAACGCGTAACACTATACAGACCCAAGCAACATGGGGCCTTGGGGTTCCCAACATAGCACGCTACTACTCTGCATGCCAGATTGCTCAATTGACTGCCGTTCATGCTGGGGTGGATAGACCGCTGTGGGTAGACATTGAGCAAGCCAATTGCTCCCCGATAGAAATCGCAAACTTGTTATAGCTGCCACCAGTGGCTCACAAAGACAGTGACAACCAAATCTTGAATCATTCCCTCAGAATGTGGAATGCAAACAGATTGAAAGAAACCTCTTCCCCCCCCCCCCCCCCCCAGACTCCCTTGATATCTATTTTGGACAATCCCGAATTCCTCCCTATCCTCCAGGAACCATCTGCCTTTACCTGGTGGAAGGCACAAAACGTAATAAAGATCAAAGACTTTGTTACACATAGGGGTATGCTAACCTTTCCTGAACTCCAGTCCCTTAGGGATATCCCGAGCAAGGAATATCTTCGCTTCTTGCTAATTACTCAATATATACGCACTTAAACCGAGACGGGGTTTGTAACAAGACCTTCCTCGCCATTCGAGATTCTATGTGGGATGCAGCCTCTTGGGAAGGGGATGGTAGCTATGGTATATAGGCTACTGTGTGAGACTGATGGGGCGTCCCTCCCGGCATACACGACTAGGTGAGCAAACGATCTTAGTATAAACCTTTGGCCGAGGATTGGAAAGCGGCGTGGAAGAACTCATTTACTAAGTTTTTGCATGCAGGTACCCAAGAGGTTGATACTAAAGTTCTGCTCCGCTGGTTTCTGGTCCCAGAAAGAATTTATAGGTTCTGCTCATATTTCCCGCCGGAGTGTTTTAGAAACTGTCGAAAGCAAGGAACTTACATCCATCTGGTGGGAATGTAGGGTAGTCAGCCAGTTCTGAGCCAAGGTCTTTTACCTTTTAAAGAAAGCAACAGGCTTGCACCTGACCCCCTCAGCTCAACTGGCCCTTCTCAATCTAAAACCTCCGGGCTGCACCAGAACACAATTAGAGCTCATTAGGCAAATCCTTACAGCCACTAAACTGATTATAGCACAATCATGCTTTAAGAGTAGGTCCATGCAATCAAGAGTAGGTCCATCTCCAGCGGAAATCTGATACCTCGCATCAATGAGGTAATGTTTTTTGAAAAGATGGCTGCCTAGATGCAAGGTGATCTCACCCCCTTCCTAACCACTTAGGAAAGTTGGATAACCCATTTCCAACCCAAAAAATATGACCGACACCTTCTTACAATTTAGCCCCTCACCACGTCAGGTGTAAGATGGACGGAGTTCGGACACCTACCTCTCTCCCCCCTCTCCTCTCTCTTCCTGTCCTCCTCTCTTTCCTACCCTACCTATCCTTCTCTTACCTTCCATTTCATACCTTCGAATTTGTTGTCTCATTTCACATGCATTGAATGCTCCTTGTAAGAAGATAATAGTGCTATGATGTGTACAAGTATACATTCAACTGGATGTTTTTCCAATTGCAATTTGATGTATCTTCTCTATATCTTTAATAAAAATATTGATCAAAAAAATAATAATAAATCATAATTTAATAGTGTTTAAATACAGGACTTAGGTGCCATTGTGTCATGAATCCACATGATGGCAGTGTTGCCTAAGGAATACACATAGATAATATTAATAAGTCTAGCGTACCCCTTAAAGTAAGTAAATAGAGACTCAGCCAGGTGGCATTGGCAACATTACCTGCCCTGCCATTGGTTGAGGTTAGCAACATAGTTGGATAAGGCAACATTTCAGATGTTATATAAGGGAGAACCCAACCTTTCTAGAGTGTTCTTTTAAGTACTGCTTAGGCTTGAAGAGAAGAAGAAGTGTTAATGTAGTGGAGGAGCTGAGTACCTGGAAACTGTAAAGACTGCTTGCTGTAACTGCCAATGGATATTGCCTGTACTATATTATGCTGTTTAACATGGATGGAAGCCCTCAAATAAAGACCCTGTTGTTTGCTACAAGGAGTGTCACGATTGGAGACTAGCTATGGCTGAATAAATAAGTGCACCTTCACCCCACACATGCCACACCAACCTGAGTCGCCCTACCCTAGGTCCAAGAACCCCCCTCGGTCCTCAGAGTGTGTGCCATTGGCCAGGCACGCACCCGCTTCATTGAGCATGCTCTGTTGTGGTCAGAGCTAGCTGTGGAACCAGTGCTTACACTGAGAGCACCAAGAGACAGAATGGCTGTTGGACCACTTTCTTTGTGTGGTCCCGGGAAATAGAATTGAAAGGAGGCACAGATTTTGGAGCCCTGCTACAGCTTCTACACTGCACAGCTGCAAATAGAGTAGAAACACTTGTCAATGCATTGGGTGGGCTGCTTGCTGCCTTGTTATCGCTGTTGGGTTTGCAGTCCCTTTAAAATACTTATGGAAAAGTAAAAGCCTTTTTAGAATGTTAGAAATGATACCAACCCTTTCAAAATGAACCGAACTCATAATTCCAACATCCGCCACAGCTAGAATCACCCCAAAAGAAGTCATGAATGCTGAGATTTGGTTGCAAGTCAAAGATCTTCTGATCTACAGAAAAGAAAAAGGATGGTTTATTATTCTTATAATTATGATGATTATTATTGTGGTATATTACGTTTGTGCATTGGAGTACACTCATGATTGTTCCAAGTTTAACAGGGCACCAAACCTTAAAGCAGTCTCATTGGTCCTCCCGCCATGGCTTACCTTGTCATACCAACCCAGACCTTCACTGTTTTTTAAAGTATGCTCCTTTCTTTTTTGCAGGGTTGACCTTAGATTTTTGCTGCATCTTACTTGGCTGCTTGATTATAGTACAGCTCTGAATACTAGAGATGAGTGAATTTCTTATAATTTGATTCAGACGATTCGCTGAAGTTTGGTTCATTCTAAATCAATTTTTAATTAATCACTCTTAAAGTGGACCAAAACTCACACCTCAGTGGCCCTGAAATCTATAATATTCCAGATGCCGCTGGATTCTCTCTCCCCGGGGTATCCAGAATCAGGATGCCCCACTTTGTAAAACCCCCCACGCGGCCTGGAAACTCATGTTCTTTTCCGGCTTAACGGCACATATGCGAGCAGCGGGCACATCCCCGCTTTAGCAGGGTGTGTGCACGCGCCAGGCATTTGCGAATGGCCAGCACGAGCATGCTCCCTGTAAAAGAGTAGCAGGAGATGCGGCTGCCAGCGCGCTTGGATCTGCTCAACTTAGACGAGCTCTTAGACAAGGGGGTGGAAGCAGATCTGAGAGTGCTGATTGGACAGGAGTCATGCACCATAGGACCGGGGAAGGATGAGTGCGATCAGGCAACCTGGGAGTTTTCACAAAACAGGACATCCCCAATCAAGGACCAAACCCCAAGATAGTCAAAGTCAATAGTCCACTTTAAAGTGGAACATCAGAGGCACATTCAAAGCCTCCAACCCCTCACCAGCCTGTTGACACCCCTACAAACAACACAACCCTACTGAATACATTACATTACTTACTATCTCTAAAATTAGCCCCTAACCCTTTCTGTTTCTACAAATTGCTAGTGAGGAAAACCTAGAAACCAAGCACTGTAACATGTAAGTATCCTAATAGGGTTTCGGTGAAAGCAAAGGATTCTGGTACAACATGTAAACTGTCTCTCATGTTAAATATGGAGAGTCTGATAACTTGTAAACACGGCACTTTGTTGTAACACATGATTATACTAAATAAAGAGGAACATCAGAGGCCCTGGAGTCTAAAAAACTCCAGGGCCATTCGAGTTCCACTCCTTGGAGCATCCCCAAATGCCGCTCTGTGTTAAACCCCCCTATCGCTAGTTTCACTCACCTCCTCCTAGAGCCCTCGCCGCGTCTGTGCGCTCCGGCCGCATGCCCGGCTTGTCCTCATAATTTGCACATTTAGTTGAGCTTTATTTAATTGCACTAATATTATCAATACTATTGCTATTTTGAACATATTTTTGCACTTGTATTATCTGTGATAAAGATCTATAGGGATTTATCGTTTGGATATCATTTATTTTTGCCCTCTTAGCAGCAATTAATTATGAGAAAAGGTGGTTTTGCAGCAGCGCCCCCTGGTGTCTATGTGTAATTTTGTGTTTTTTTTATCTTGTCAGTCTTTTTTGTTTTTTTGGCTTATTTTGAATAAAAATGTTCACTTTTAAGTACCAATAGAGATACTATTGATGGGGGCGTGGGTTTGTGTACAAGCATGGCAGCTAAACATAGGAAACTTACCAAACAGATGCCAGGCTTTACTTCAGCCGCAATAGAGTATGATCCTGCAAAGAAAAACTGCAAATACAAAAAAAAAAAACTAAATTTAGTACTGGTAGTAATTTACTCAATCTAAACCTTAAACAAATGATGTGCTCTGTCTAAACCAGGGGTGCACAGCCTTTTTTGGCCTAAGGGGCGAATTGCCTTTTCGCTCAACTTCCAGGGGCTGCAACAAAATGTAAGCTGTGAAAACACAGTTTACTGGATGAAAGCTTTACCATAAAGCATCACATATGATTAAAAGGTGAAATCCAGCCTTCTGAAAAAAATAAAGCACCTTATCTGTCCTGAGATTCCACGCCTTTCACTGGCGTTACAGACTGCAGTCATACATAGGTCACACAAAGTGACATCCCCTGCTCTGTGTGTGTGCCCACCCCCCTCACCCATTCAATGAAATGGGCGAGTGGGTGAGGCTGCCCCACATGGGCGTGCCCAGATCTGCTTGCTGCCCCCATACTGTCTCTGTGCCATGGGATGGAGGGCAGGCTGAGGGGTGGGGGACAGACTGGACTCCCTCTTTAACGTATATGGCAAAGGTGAGAGGCAGTGAACAGAAGTAAGAAGAGGTGAGAATATTTGGCCAGAGGTGAAAAACAAAAAGGTTTGGTTAGCAGAAGTGGGCAGGGGTAAGCCAGAAAGGTGAGCTGAGCAGAGGTGAGGGGAAAAGAGGTAATGGGGACAGAGTTGAGGTTGGAAGAGGTGAGCAGTGGTGGGTGGTTGTAGGCAGAGGTGAGATGGGAAGAGGAGTGTTGGACTAAAGTTAGGTGGGCAGGGTTGATGTTAAAGGTGGGGAGAGGTAAGCAGAGGTGGAAAGGGGTAGACAACGGGGGAGGTGAGCAGAGGTGGGTCATTGTAGGCAGAGGTGAGATGGAAAGAGGTGTGTCAGACAAAGGTTAGGTGGGCAGGGTTGATGTTAGAGGTAGCCAGAGATAAGCAGAGGTTGAAAGAGGTAGGAAAAGGTGAGGTGGCTAGAGGTAGGCAAAGGTGAGGTGAGCAGAGATGTCATGGTCAGAGGTGAAGTAGACGGAGTTGAGCAGATAGGGCAAGCTCAGCTCTCCAACTCCCTAGAGGTGCTGAGGGCCACAACTAAAGGCGGTGTGGGCTGCATACCGATCCTGGGCCACCAGTTGTGCATCCCTGATCTAGACCTTGGTGCACGAGGTGCCATCTTAAGCTGCGTATTCTGGCTTACTAACATCTTTCTTTTACAGCTTGCCTTCATTGCTACACCTGGCCATGTTTTCTGATATTCTATTGCAGATCTTTGCTACCTCCAGCCTGCCACCAGCTCAGTGCCAAATGGAGTACCCTGCCCATCAAAGTGGGGACCAGCGCAGGACTTGGATTGGGTGATATGGTAAGTGTGTATACACTGGACTAGCAGCGATAGCCTCCGCGGGAAGAAAGGTGAGTACAGTGTTTTTGGGTTAAGGTTTGATTGAAGTATGACTTATAAGTCTGATTTTGATAGCTTTTTTGAAAGTGTATATTATTGTGTACCAAAAGGACGTCCTTGAGATGTAGACTTTATCTAGCATTTTATGTTTTGTCTTACATTAGCAAATGTGTGTTTTATGCAAACAGCGATGCGTTGCTGTTGTGGTATGAATGGCGGTTGGGCGACATTCTATTTTGCAGTTGCACATGCTTTGCTTAAGAATACAAAACAATTATTGTTGCTGAGCTTTGAGTTTGCTTTACTGGAAGACACAGAACAGCTAATCTGCTGAAAACAATTGTTTAAAGTTATAATATATGTATATTTATGATACTCCTATATGTTTCTCATGTTGAGTGTGGGAACAACTGGCCTGGGGATCTTAACCTATTGCTGCCATCACAGAATCTCTTGATGCAAAAGGAAGGGACGCTTTCTTTGCTGTTGATTCCCACAGGTTCTCTTCCTGCACTATGTGTCTCCTCGACGGTTGATGATGTTATAGAAAGATGATGTCATAATATGCCCAATGATGATAAAGGTAGATTATTTTTGACTAGATTTAATTGTATAGAATCATTTAACCTTTGATTATAGTTGATTCAAAAGTATACTTCAAATCATCTGAGTGTATTTTATAATATTTATTGGACTGAACTGTAAGGGGCACTACTGTTAATAGTCTACAAGAAGAAATAACCCCTAAGTGGGTGCACCATGAATCCCAAAATACAGTATATTAGACTCAAAAAAACACATAGGATGCACAAAGATTTATGGGCACTCCACCGGGTAAAATAAAAGCTATAAGTATATAAACACACAGAACGAATTAAAAACACCAATGAGTGGCCTCCAAGTTTCATAACAAACGATATAAGATTATATACATCTACAATTTATACATATACTATTTGGCCTTAATAAACAAAAAATAAAGATTAAACCAGATACTGGTGGCAGAGCACAGACAATAATTATATACATTCAATGTGCATCCATAGAGCCCCCCTAAATGCTAGAAGCCGTGGGTGCACGGCGGAGCACGCGGGGCAGCGGTGTGGCCTCCAGGCATTATCTCATCATATACTTGGCGGTATTTACCTCTCTGATTTCTTTCCATGTCTGATCACATGTTGCAAATTTGCCTTTTGTGAGCCCTTGTCTTATTTTTGGTTGTCAATTGACAGCCAGCCCTATACCTTGCACATTGTTTTTCTTCGGTTGTTTACATTTCAGCACATGTCACTTTACTAATATTAGTATGAATTGTATCTACACTTGACACTTTAACTGCTTGACAGGTGGTATCTTTGCACGGATTTACTTAACCCTTTGTATATAATGTTTTGTATGATATTTTACGCACTACCTGTACAGTCTTGATTACTAGTTTTGGACAGATTTTTTAAAGGAGTAGTAGCATTTAGGGGGGCTCTATGGATGCACATTGAATGTATATAATTATTGTCCGTGCTCTGCCGCCAGTATCTGGTTTAATCTTTATTTTTTGTTTACTTAGGCCAAATAGTATATGGATAAATTGTAGATATATATAATCTTAGATCATTTGTTATGAAACTTGGAGGCCACTCATTGGTGTTTTTAATTAGTCCTGTGTGTTTTTGTGGTTTTTAATTGATCATTTATTTACAATAAACTTAAAGCTTTTATTTTACCCGGTGGAGTGCCCATAAATCTTTGTGAATCCTATGTGGTTTTTTGAGTCTAATATTTTATACTATTAATAACAAAGCTTCTTTAAATCTGTATCCGAATCTGTGATATATATCTGATATCCAGTTGGTAAAGACTCTACTCATTTTTTTTCTACCAATAAAATGCTGAAATATATTACTTACAAAGATGCTTCCCCAGAACACGAAGCCAGAATACTTAGACAGCCAACCATATGTACAGAACAATCCAATGCCCAATGCTATCTGTAATATGGTGGTAACAATCATCACAATCTAAAGAAAGAGAGCGAGATAACATGCTGGTTACATTGCCATACTTAGAGGGTTTGTCCAAACACAAATGGAAAAAAAAATAATCTCTTATCCTCTGCAGATGTTCTGTCCTGCTATGATGAATTAAAACGTACTGATTGGGTAAACTGCCATCCAGTCCAAATCTCCATTCACAAGCCAATGGTTGCCTTCTCTGAGACCGGTTTCTGTCCCACCACATGGCCACTCTATTCGCTATAACAGTGGGGATGTGCCAAGCAGAACTGTACAGCGTTTCTCAGATTGCTCCTGTTGGTGCCTTTAGAGAGCGGCATCCCTTGCTTTGTGCGCATGCCTGCTGGACCATTAACTTTAATAGGGGCTGGAAGCACTTAAAGAGCAGGGGATGTCGCCCTGTAAAGCGTATCTGTGGCCACCACCAGAAGCTTTAATGGACAGCGCTGAAGCAGGGGCTGAGTTCTTCTTTATCTTTATGCAACCACCTGTAATCCGCATCAGAATCTAGAGAGAGGCTTTTGGGGAGGTCTTCAAACTAGACTTTAAATCAGCGTTCTCCAATCTACCAAAGTCTTTAGTAACCTAATTGCCCTGCTGACTTGCACCTCCCAGGTTAGTTATAAAATGGTCTGAGCAACTGCCACTCCCCCTTTGTTCACTTTGAATTTGTGCAAGCACATGGGGTGTGGGGTCTAGGCTCTATTGCAAGGTCTTGACCCTTCCACCCCGTGGCTTGCACATGAGGTTTAGGACAACCTCAGGTAAGCTGCTCCCTTTTTATCTATTGCATTGTTGTATGTCCCCAAATGGGGCTCTCATAGATTAGAGTTAGGACTGCACCCATAGAGGCACCTTGGCGCTTGGTGGTGCAGCTTAGCATACTTCTGCAGATGTGTGTGACCGAGCCTCTGTTTTTACCAGATTTAGAGACAGATTATAGGTTGGTCTGCAAGCTAACAGGGTTGAGTGCTGCGGCTCCTTTAAGTCTTTAGCACTCCAATGCACTCCTAGAGAGCAAACAGGTCAGGTTTTGTGAATCTCCACACAGGTGCACAGGTGAAGTAATTAGTAATGCTCAGCTATAGAGCCGACTTTGTGGAGATCTGCAAAATATGACCTGTTGGTGGCATTTGAGGAGAGGGCTGAGGAACACTGCTTTAAAAGATGTTCAGTTTTGGGTGCAAACCCAGAATATATCCAAAAAAAGGTACCTGAGCTGCATCCAAACAGAACTTTAGGCCATTCCAGCAACAATAATCACTAGTCTGTAATTGTTGGTTTTAATATCATTTCAAGAGCAATGTGAAGCTTTTTTTAACTGCCTAGATGATACCCCCCTCCCTCCATGCTTTGCACAAGTTGGACATTAAGATATTAAAATGACTCACCTGAGGGGGTGCTCTTTGTACATGGTAGTTGTGGGCTTGAGTGACAGTTGGGCTTGAGTAACAGTTCGGTGCAGTCACACTGCTACATGGGACTGGCTAACTGAAGTGTCTCAGCCTCAGCTTCTATGCAGAGAGTTATTTTTATGTTGCCCAAAGTATGCTTAGCACAGAGGAGGGATGAGTGGGTGGAGATGTGGAGTGTTACAAAATTCTTGGACTTCCTATTTAGTTACAATTAGTACAATTAGGCAAAGTCTTGAAACGGTTCAGGAGAATGGTGCTGATGTGGGTAAGTAAGGATAGCATTCATATAAAGATTACAACCCAAAATGCTCATGTGGAAATATCCAACGGTAAACATGATTACTGAGAGTTACAGCACCTGGAAGAATAGCACCATCCTCAATACCATGTATACGACAAACACATGTAGCTGACCCAACTTTAGGTAACTTCAATCCATGTCAATCAGCGTTTATTGCTTACTATCCATGAGGATATATTAAAGTCATGGTCCAGGCTCAGCCAAGGGTTGGCCCATTGTATGAAGCTACATTTGGTAATGTCCTAAAATGTTTTCTGTTTAAAAATTGAAGTAAAAATTCCTGTAATATTGAGGTTTGATGTCAAGGCCACTGCAGTTCCCCAGTCATTGCAGCTCATAAAATAAAATAACGTGCAGCCCCCCCTTTTTGAGCCGTCACGCCAGGCATAGGGGCTGGGTTCCCCATGGCTCGGAGGCCTCTGGCTATGCCAGGACACCAGCCTCAACACCCAACACGTGGATCCAGTGCTCCCCCAGGAGTAAACACCAGGGCTGTGCTAATGGGCACCAGGCTTTTCTGTATCCCTTGCCATTGGGGGGGACAGGTAATGACTGGGGTTGGGGTAATTGCAAATCAACCATGGCAACAGCCAATTTTCTGCCCCCTTACCCTTTGAACTAGTATAAGTGTCCCTCATGTTGACCCCTTCTGTTACAAGAAGAGGGGGTGATGAGGGACCCCAGAGGTGATAGAAAAGCAGAAGGACACCGTCCGGTGTTTGATAAAGATTGCGGGGGTAATTATAGTGTAGAGTTATATTAATAAAATGCATTTGTGTGATGTTTTATTTTTTACTTTCACTACCTTCAACTATTAATGGGTCCAGGGAACCCCTATACTAGTGTAAATGGTAGGTGGATGGCAAGTTACCTGCCACCATGGCAGAGGGTGACTTGTCGTTATCCCCACCCCTTTCATTATCCATACATCCTATGGCCAGTGGGGTATGGAACAGCCTGGTGCCCAACCATGCAGACTCGGTGTTCACCACTGGGGTCATAGGGGCTGGCATGATGGCATGGCGGAAGCTGGCGATTCAGCCTCTGAGCTATGGGGAACCCAGCCCCCATGCCTGGTGTGTCGGCTAGTAGCTTTAAAAGAGGGAACCCCAGGTAATCTTTTATGCACATAATTAGGGCTTTTTGAAATCGCCCTGTTTATGCTGAGGCTCAATGCCTTTGTTTCTGTAGAATGAGGCTGTCAGCCTCCGCAACACATAGTTCAGGTTATTGTTGGACATAGATGGGTTGCAACATGGTATAGAAGCCAGGATGATATGGGTGGATTCCAGGGGTGTATTTGGGGGAATTCAAACAGTTTATTTATTTGGTATGAATGATTTGTGGTTTAAAGAAAAGTACAAACAGAACACAAGATTGTGTAGGGGCCTCTTGCAAATCAATAAATAGGTGGGTAATGGGGGTTTATAGAGAAACACTTGGCCAGAATGGAGGTCTTTACTAGTGTGTAGGGCATTGAATTTATGGGGCAGTAGGGTAAGCTTTAGGAGAATGTTCAGAATGGCATAGTTGGATACAGGAATGTTAGGCCAACAAATCATCAGAAATTATTTTAGATTTACAGTGGGGGGGAGGGGGGGGCATGACAACCTAGCTGGATGGGGCCAATAACATTCTAATGGTGACCATGGCGGGTAAAGTCACTTTCAATCAACCAGTCAGGTAACGGTCCACACCTGGCAGGACCTTGTTGTTGTTAGTCTAGCTACTTACCCCAAGAGCCATTGGTTTCACTTTCAAGAATGTTGCATAATCTGCAGAAGTAGTTGCTATGTGATTGGACTGAATTGCAGGACTAGAACTTATTTCTATGACATATACCGGAGGGTCAGGGTGGGCAGCTGGTGGGAGACTGACATTATCACCATCGTGGGCAGGGTGGTCTTTATCCTTCTTGACGATGTGTCCGAACACGGCCCAATATTTAATTATGGTCATTCTTAAACCTGAAATGACACCCCACAACTTCCATTACAAACTCAAAATTTAGCTAAAGTTTCTGACAACACTGCAACACGAGTTTTAACAGCCATACCAAGATTCAATGTCCCTTAAAGCAGACTGAAAGTCAACTCTAAAAACATAAAAAAAAAAAAAAAAAGGTCATTAATAAGCATGTAAACCACTGCATGCTTATTAATGACCTACTGACCTTAACTGGCCGCCAGCTTCCGATCACCCCGCTCCCGTGCCGCAAACTTGCTGCAGCCAATCCTGCAGCTTCCTTACCTAAGGGCTGCCACTGCTCCGGTTACCTTGCCCCCGCCTCCACTCTGGTCTCCTCGCTTCTGCTGTCGCTCCGGTCACCTAGTCTCCACCGACACTCCCAGTCACCTCAGCATGCGGATGCAGCAAGATGGTGGCCAGAAGACCGGAGCGGCACTGATGACACACCTACCAACTTTTCAGGGTGGGAAAGAGGGACATTTTTTTTTACAAAAAAAATCACAGAAAAAACTGCTCAGGTATCAGCTATTGGTCCCCCGGCTCTTCTGCACCACCCTGTTCTTTGCAGGTAATGGGGTAAAGGGTAATAGCAAGTCACCCACTTGTCAGCCCCTCCTGCCCCTGTGAACTAGTTTCATGGACCCCTTACCAGTTCACAAATGGTTAAATGTCAAAATAAAACATTTTCACATGGTAAAAGCTTTTTTTTTTACCTCTATCCATCGTGATCCTTATGTCCCATGCCAATCACTGCCGCTGCATTGACAGCCGGAAGTAATATGGAGGCTGATTCACTACTAACGCCAGGTATCGGCAGATAAGCGTCTGTATAGCAGCACTTAGAGTGACCGCTAGTAAATGCTGTAAGCGGGTACCGGGCGCTGTAACAGAGCGCCTCAATACCTGGCAGGCATCGATGAATGTGATGTATGTTGGGCACTCTAACACCAGTATAGCGCTGCAGGGAGCGAAAGTTCAGCCAAGCTTTGAACAAAATTTTGGTTGATATCAATTGGGTCTCGAATTTGGTGGCCCAGGATGTATGTAAAATGTGGGTAGTAAGGGATAGAGGGCTACAAAATGAGGGTTATTACAGGGCAATTTCCCTGCTAAAAAAATGAGGTAGGGAAAGTACATAATTAAATAAAATAAAATAAATATAACATAAATTAAAAACATATAAAAAAACAATCTGTGTCTGACTGTCCCTTAGATGGAATCTGCCCCAACCTCTTATACAGCAGGGTCATGTGTCCGGTCGGGCATACTGGGCATGGCTCTGGTTGCTATGGGCTTAAAGCTGGTTGATGGGCTGCCAAAGGCCAAACCTGAATACAGGCATATATTTGAACAGTGCAGTTCAGATTTGCTCATCATTACTTATTTTTGGGGGATTTTTGAGGGTTAACATCCATTAAAAAAATGGGGCAGGTTTCCCTCTTCCCAGCATAAACAGACCAGACACCAGCTATGTAGGGCTTGTAGATCACAGTGTGGAGGCCAGCCTTGGTGGCCCCCAGCTCTGGAGACTACAAGCCTGCATAGCCTTCACAGCCCCCAGGCTTTTCTTCATCACCCCCGGGCTTTGGGAAGGCATGTAATGGGGGGCTGGGTGTTAATGGCAAGTCACCCTCTAGCCTCAGGTGACTTGCCAGCCCCCCAAGCCCCGTTCAAAGGTTAACTGTAAAAATAAGCACACTGACACCACAGAGAAAAAATTGCATTTATTAAATTTTTTTTTCCTTACTTACCCTAATTCTGTGTCCCGCGGCATACCTATGACAGATGCTGATAGTGCTGTTGCAGGGCGGGTGGGGGTCAGATCAGAGTCCCCTGCCCCCCCCACACCTGGCATCTGTCATCAGATCACTGTGGGACACAGTACTATGGGCTCTGCGCCAGTACTATGGGCATCTGTCAGAGCCGGAAACTCTGAGGAGCGGGACATCAACCCTCTACTCCCACCAAAAGGCTGAGCTAGAGGTGGCAGGCAGTGTCAACAGAAGTGGTGGGGGCGCGCTTCCAGGCCCTCTCTTGAAGCCTGAGGAGCCCCGGGGGATTATCGGAGAACCCCCCCCCCCCCATGAAGAGGGGACCCGGCAGGAGAGATTGCATTCGCAGGTGAGTAAATGCCCTTTTTCTTTTATTTTTTTTAGCAATTGTCTAATTGTCTCAGGAGAAAGAAGGAGGGTGGGCTTTGTCTCATAAATCTCAATAGATCTATGCAGCAGACAAAGTTAATTCTATTATGGCTACTCTCTTTAACCTTAAATTGAAGAAACAACTGACACGTAGAAACAATAGTGTATGATTATGACACTTAGCGTCTTGGTGTCTAGCTCCAGGTGTCACCGACTAGCTGACGTTCTCTGGAGCTTCCCAATAGCAGGTTACACTTTTAGAACACAGTCCTACAAGGTCCAAATTGCTCCTAAGGTAGATGGAAAAAATGATTTGCACTCACCGTGTTTAGGTTCCACTCATTGATTTGCAAACCTCATAAATCGCCTAATGAAGTGTTGTCTTCTTAGGTTCAATGTCAGCTGTGCACTGGCAGAACCAGATATGTTACATTTACCAGTAGGTGTAGTCGTACACTTGAAAGATGATATTCATATTGTGGAACTTCCTTGTGCATTGTATGTTGTTCCTGCAATAAATGCTAAAAACAACAATGGCTTCTTATTTTTCAGCTATGTCAGTTTTGTCAACATACAGGCGGGGAAGCAAGAATTGAACACATCACCAATTTCCTAAGTAAATCTATATCTTAAGATGCTATTGACATGAAGCTCTCACCAGATGCCAGTAACAACCTATCCAATCCACAAATGCTAATAAATCAAACCACAGATGTCTATAAATTAAGTTATGTGTGTTAATGAGAAATGACACAGGGAAAAGTATTTAACACCTGCTGTGGGAAACCCCCCAGACTGCCCAAAGAAACTCACCTTTTCCCGGTCTTACGGCACCGCTGACGTCCTGGCGTCTAAGTCATTGTCTAAGTCAGCATCTCCGAGCATGCTGGCGGCCGCATCCCCCACTTCCCCACTAACAGGGAGCGTGCCCATGCCGGCCATTCACAAATGCTGCTGCTTGCTAGAGGGATAGCGGGGATGCAGGGCGACCTGGGGGGTTTCACACAGCGGGGGATCCCGATTTTGGATGCCCCCGGGGGAGAGAATCGATTGGCCCAGGAATCTCATAGATTCCCAGGCAGATCAAGCTGGGTTTTGGTCCCCTTTAATACTTGGTACAAAAGAGTTTTCTGGTGTTGACAGCTTCAAGACACCTCGTATATGGAGAAATAAGTTGCATGCGTTGCTCGGTGTGATTTTGGCCCATTGTTCCACACACGACACTTCAAATCCTGAAGGTTCTATGGGTTCCTTCTATGAACCCTCAACTTAAATTCCTTTTGTTAATTTTTTATTGGATTTAAGTTTGGTGAAAGGTTGCGCCATTCTGACAGCTTTTTTTCTTTCTCAGAAACCATGTGAGAATTTCCTGGTTTGTGTAAAAGCACATTTGCCTGTTGTACTCATTGTACTCCGAGGACGGGCAGCTGCTGGGGCACATTTAATACAATTCATCTGTGTCCATCTGCATTGAATTTACTGGGTACATATCACAACTCTTCTCTGCCGATCTGCACTGCATTTACTTAGTTTGTAATACCACTCATCTGTGACCATCTGTATTGCATAAACTGGGTATGTAATACCACTAGTCTCTGCCCATCTGCATTGCAAATACTGGGTTTATAATACCACTAGGCTGTGCCCATCTGTATTGCATTTACTGGTTATATAATACCACTCATCTGTGACCATCTGTATTGCATAAACTGGGTAAGTAATACCATTAGTCTGTGCCCATCTGCATTGCAAATACTGGGTTTAATATACCACTAGGCTGTGCCCATCTGTATTGCATTTACTGGTTTTATAATACCACTCATCTGTGCCCATCTGTATTGCATATATTGGGTAAGTAATACAACCCATATCTGCCTATCTGCATTGCATTTACTGGGTATATATTACAACTAATCTGTGCCAATCAGCATTGCATTTGCTGGGTATATAATACCACTTGGCTGCTCCTATCTTTATTACATATACTGGGTATGTAATATAACTCATCTCTGCCCATCTGTATTGCAAGTGCTGGGTATACAATTACACTGATATGTGCCCTATTGTATTGCATTTATTGTGTATTTAATACCACTCATCTGTGTTAATCTGCATTGCATTTACTGGGTATTTAAGACCACTCATCTTGGCCCACCTACATAGCATATTCTGGATATATAATACCATTCATCTCTGCCCATCTGTATTGCATTAACTGGGTATATAATGCCACTCGACTCGGACATTTGCATTGCATATATTGGGTATTTAAAGCAGGCAAAAAGTTAAAAAAAAACAAATTCAGTAAATTGCACCCCTAAAGCCCCACTCTGTCAATCAGTGACAACTATTTTGGAGGGCTTAACTCCATGCAGATGGTATGGAATAGCAGACAGATTGAATGCTGCATAACTGCATGGCAGCGACCATCTTGCCACATACATGAGTCCAGCTTATATAAAAACCCAATCCCACAATTGCATCACATATCAGTGCAATCCTCCTTGATTTCTAGTAGAAAGCCATCAGCTGGGATGACTTATTGCTCTGAGGCACAGCTGAAAGAATTGTATCATTTAATATGATACATAATGTTTACACTGACTTATGCCTTGATGCAGAGCCTCCCCGCTCAGCTATCCCGTGCGTTTTCCCGTTGATTTTGGGCTGTGATCGGGTCAGGAAATGGTGCTACGTTGGTTTTTGTGTGCGTTTATGCGCTCAGGTGTGCGCTCAGCCGCCTTTCCGATTGTCGGCTCGCAAGAGGCTGTTTGCCGGGAAAACAGACGCCTTGTTCATTGGTCCGTTTTTTTCAGTGATGCAGAGCCTTGATTTCCGATTGAAATCACCCTAATAAAACGAGGCCGCCGAGCCTTCACTTACGGGCAGTCTGACCAGCCACATTGGAGCTCCGTGCTTTTTGGGAATGCATTCCTCTGTGGGCCAACATCAAAGGCGCCAGCTACGCCGTCTGGTAGTTCTGAGTATGGCAGAAACCAGGCTGCAGCGCACGCCTTTGGACATCGATGGCATGAGTGACGTTGACCTATTCGAGCTCACCCGCCTTAACCGTGTTTCTCTCCATGCCTTGTATAGCGAGCTGCGGCCATGGTTAGCCCCCACCACCAGAAAGAGGCATGCAATTGCAGGTATGACCAAATTGGTTGGCTGCCTGCAATTTTTGGCGAACGGCTCGTTCCAGAGACTGGGTGCCTTCTCCGTGGGATGTCCCAGTCTACGCTGAGCCGCAGCCTAACCAAGTTTTTGGATGGCATGGCTACCCTGGCACAGAATAAAAATTTTTTCCCTCAAACAGGGGATGCCTGGAATGTGGTTAAGCTGGGCTTTTATAACATAGCCGACATGCCCAACGTCATTGGTGCAATCGATTGCACACATGTCTCGCTCATCCCCCCTGTGGACCAGGAATATCTGTTCAGGTATGTGGTTTGGGTCTGCTTTTTTTCTGGTTATCACACATTTTTTAAGGCTCACACTAATTACACTTGTGTTTTGCTTGGTGCAGGAACAGGAAGATGGGCCATTCCATCAATGTTCAGGCAGTGGCGGGCCCTGATCTTCAATTTTTCAGTCTGTTTGCTGGCTTTCCTGGGTCCACGCATGACGCGCACATTTTGAGGAACTCCAGCCCCTATCAACGGTTTCAATCTGGAGATCTTTCTGGAGGATGGCTACTGGGTATGTGTCTTAAAGTTGTAGTTGGCATGAGGACCAAAATCCAGGATAGTCAAAATTCTGGGTTTAGGGAAATTTTCAAACAAATAAAAATAAAGGTAAAATAATGAATTTTTTTGTATAAACTGCCTCATTCGGTCATTAGGTGGTTGACACCCAAGCACAGGTTTGTAGCTGAACCACCAGAACAAGTTTATCTTGCATACTGGCATGTTAACTGTTGACAGCTTATTGCATTGCTGTTTGCCTTATTTGTTTTCTATGATAACACAACATGGCCTTCATTTAAGAAAGTCACATGGAAACTTGTGTTATCTCCGCGGGACTTGTTAAACATTCAGCTTTTCATTCACCACGTGCAGTAATCAGAGATCTGTTGTGCTTAATCCACCACCTATCGTATAGAACACGTACCAGATTACTTTTTACTTAAGCGTTACAACTCCTCAATAGCCACAGTACTGCATTTCTCATATCCTTCATATAAAGGGACCTAATAACCTTATATTTCCACTTCCAGAGCCCAACGCGTTTCGTCTTACGACATATTCATAGACGCCGATGATTAAGTCGTAAGACGAAACGCGTGCTGCGGACCACGTAACCCCCGAAAGCGGCCGAAACCTACCGGACTCGGTAATAGGCGCCTGCCGCTCGCTTTATGTATACTGCATAGAAGGGGCTGATGAGGAGGGAGTGTTTCCCCCCCCTATAATCTTCATTTATTGCTGTTAATGCTGTTTACGATTTAGAGTCTGGTAAGAAGGATTCTACATTGTGCGCATAAGATAGAATTTAACAGTATTACGCTATGCATCGCTATGCTTTTTGTTTTGCATGTTTTTTTTTCTTAAATAAATGAGGATTACTAGATTATAAACCTTAAGTGGAAGATATTTATTACCAAGTGGAAATATAAGGATATAAAGTCACTTCATATGAAGGATATGAGAAATCCAGTACTGCGGCTATAGAGGAGCTGTAACGCTTAAGACAAAAAGCTATCTGGTACCTTTACCCTGAATAATCTTATATGTTTCCCCCACCCTGTACATACAGATTGCTCACATTAATCCGGACCTTCACCGTGAGTAAGAGTCTATCTTATATGTTTCCCCCACCCTGTACATACAGATTGCTCACATTAATCCGGACCTTCACCGTGAGTAAGAGTCTATCTTATATGTTTCCCCCACCCTGTACATACAGATTGTCCACATTAATCCGGACCTTCACCGTGAATAAGAGTCTATCTTATATGTTTCCCCCACCCTGTACATACAGATTGTCCACATTAATCCGGACCTTCACCGTGAATAAGAGTCTATCTTATATGTTTCCCCACCCTGTACATACAGATTGCCCACATTAATCCGGACCTTCACCTTTAATAAGAGCCTATCTTATATGTTTCCCCCACCCTGTACATACAGATTGCTCACATTAATCCGGACCTTCACCTTTAATAAGAGCCTATCTTATATATTTCCCCACCCTGTACATACAGATTGCCCACATTAATCCGGACCTTCACCTTTAATAAGAGCCTATCTTATATGTTTCCCCCACCCTGTACATGCAGATTGCTCACGTTAAAAAACATCCTACCTGAACCTAGTGTGTTTTAGGAGCCATTTAACATCCAAGATGGCGGCTCATGGGGTCTCAGGCTGCCTGCAGACAGGAAGTGTCTTCTGACTGTGCCGCTCTGCATTCTGGGATTGCTGTCCTTTTCCTGACCCAAGCTCTGCTCTGTCTGAGCAAAGCACAGCTATAACCCCACTCTTGCAGTTTTCCCCCTCTCCTCCCCTCCGTATGTGATGCTTCCGAGGCAAGATGGCGGCGCCCGTATCCTAGAGTCCTGAACAGAGTTGCAGCCCAGCAGGGGAAAGAATAATAGGTAAGTGACTAAAAACATAAAATATATTAATTTTAGATGCTGGGGAATAATTTTTTAAGGGTTTGGGCCTTTCATTAAGTTATGCTGAAGGTCCGGTTTAAAAAAATGTGGCGAATCAGCTACACTGAATTTTTAAAAAGCTTGTTCAAACTCAAATTAAAATGCACACCCATTCTTTTACATAACGGGTGTGAGGTCGCATTGTGTCTGTGGGGGGCATCCATATTGCTGGAGCCTCCTGCGCATAGACCCCCCGCAATCCTTACCTGAACATCAATCAGCCTGAAAAACCCACCCTCTCTGATTGGCCGCCGATGGTCTAGCCCCGCCTTTTTTTTTTTCATGCGGCTACATTTCACTGGCTGATAGTGGTTCAATCGCCCCCCCCCCCCCCCCCCACCAATTATATAGAAATTGGCTGTGTAACCACTTCAATTTCTCGACCACATTAAAGGAGCAAAATTGTATAATAATAAAAAAACAAATAAACGCGGCTAATCGGCTAATGAGAGTGTATAATCGGGTGTATAAAGTGACCCCTCCTCCCACCATCAAGAATATTTATGTGGATTTTTATCATCGAGCCATTTTTTCGCGATAGTTCTTACTGTCTGCGCAAACATAAAAATCGTTACATTTTTAGGGGCGTTCTGTCTCCGCATTTAACCCATTCGTGCAGTGAGCGTACACGTTCCTGGAGCGGTAGGCAGTCCTAACTACAGCGCCCAGGGAGCAGTTTGGGGTTAGGCGCCTTGCTCACAACACTTCAGTCATGTCCGATGGCCGATAATCAAACCAACAACCCTCCGGTCGCAAGGCTGCTTCCTTACCTCTAGGTCATGACTGCCCCCTCCATTTATTCTTATAGAGAAAAAATATTTACAAGGTGCCAAATGAAAACTTAGGCCCTTATTTATGAAGGAATAGCGACAGGTAGCGACTGGTGAGCGGCCGGGAATGACGGGCACCGCCACGAGAATGCCGGCTCCCCACCACAATCACATATTTATCAAGCCAATCCTGCTTAGCGACTGACAGAGCGCCATATAGCGACTCATTCATCATTATTCCAGCCTCAGCCCACAGCGCCAGCGTCCGACCTTGAACAGCGACAGGTATGACCTCTCGCTACCTGGCGCTCTCCAATGCATTTCAATGGAACAATCTTTAAATATTAATAATTAATTGTTATTAATTTTTTTTTTTTTTTTTAAATGTGAAAAATTCTGTGACCACTTCTGCCATTTTAGATAATTTTTTGAAGGGAAAAAAAAAAAAAATTGTACAGAATTGATATTACAGGTCTGATATTAATGTATTCATATTACGGGGAGGCCGATTCATTAACAGCGGCAGGTAGCGACAGTTGAGCGACTGTAGCGGCATTTTCAGAGCGCCCGCTAGTAGTCGCTGTGCTTGGCCGTTGTTCGGTTGTTGATAGCGACTCAGTCGGTTTGCCGTAATGTTGAATATTGGGTGAGGAGTCGCTATTTGACAGGTTCCGCGCTGTATGGGAGCGCATGATAGCGACTGGTCAGAGCGACCGGCTTCCACCATATTCATTAACAAATTACGCTCAAAAAATTCTTGCGCTGTAAAATGCTTGTTTAAACCCCAGAGCGCTGGCGGCGATGGGTTAAAAGTAGTTTTTTAACCCCCAAACAACCATATTTTTGGAAACCAAAAAAAACACATTTTTAAAATAATTTTGTAATATGAATACATTAATATCAGACCTGCAATATCAATTCTGTACAATTTTATTTTTTATTTTTTTTCCCTTAAAAAAAATATCTAAAATGGCAGAAGTGGTCACAGAATTTTTCACATTTAAAAAAAAACCACATTAATAACAATTAATTATTAATATTTAAACATTGTTCCATTGAAATGCATTGGAGAGCGCCAGGTAGCGAGAGGTCATACCTGGCGCTGTTCAAGGTCGGACACTGGCGCTGTGGGCTGAGGCTGGAATAATGATGAATGAGTCGCTATATGGCGCTATCTCAGTCGCTAAGCAGGATCGGCTTGATAAATGTGTGATTGTGGTGGGGAGCCGGCGTTCTCGTGGCGGGGCCCGTCATTACCGGCCGCTCACCAGTCGCTACCTGTCGCTATCCCTTGTTAAATAAGGCCCTAAATTATTTAAAAAACTTGTTTTTTTTTGGTTTCCAAAAACATGGTTGTTTGGGGGTTAAAAAACTACTTTTAACTCATCGCCGCCAGCGCTCTGGGGTTTAAACAAGCATTTCACAGCGCGAGAATTTTTTGAGCGCGATTTTTTAATGAATATAGAGGGAGCCGGTCGCTAGATCCAGTCGCTATCATGCGCTCCCATACAGCGCGGAACCTGTCAAATAGCGACTCCTCACCCAATATTCAACATTACGGCAAACCGACTGAGTCGCTATCAACTACCGAACAACGGCCAAGCACAGCGACTACTAGCGGGCGCTCTGAAAATGCAGCTACAGTCGCTCAACTGTCGCTACCTGCCGCTATTAATGAATCGGCCTCCCAATTTATTCTAGTCTCTTACAAGTAAAGAAAAAAAAAAATAAATTAAAACAGCGTTGTGCCATTCTATCACATGAAAAAGCAACTTCATTGGAAGAAAAGGTACTCACACAAAAATATAGCACCATCTCAAAATCCTGATCACCTCAATATCTGCCCCACGTGTACTAAGGGGGTTATTCATGAAGGTCTAGCACCAGATAGCGCCTCATAGCGCGGCAGGCAGCGTCTGGTGAACGCCGGGCGCTGTAAGGGAAACCACATTTATGAAGACGATTCTGGGGAGCGCCTCTAACAGCACCATGTAGCGTAAGATTCATCATTACAGGTGGCTCAGCGTATAGCGCTGGCGTTCTAGTTTCCTATCACTACCTGTCGCTCTCCCATACATTTCAATGGCCGTTCCTTTTCTTCTGTTTAAACAGGGTTTTTTTCTCTCTCTCAAATCATTGTGTGACCTCTCCTGGCCTAGAAAGAGTCATTTTTGAAAACTTTTTAGATTTTTATTTTTTTTATGCCGACTTGTCATTACAGGTCTGGTATTAAAGTGTTAATGTCACAATGTTACAACAATGTCACCCCATGTGTTTTCGCTTTGTTACTGGTGGATATGTGCTCAAAAGTAGACTTTAATCACACATCGTCTGGCGATCTATGCTACGCTATAGTGACCAGATTTAGATCGCCGACGCTGTGTGTGTGTAGTTTTTGGGATAAGTATGGTGTGAGTCGCTGAGAGTCGATCGCACTGAGCTGGTGCTACCTCTCGATCAAGGCAGTGCTGTACTGGTGTTACAGCGTCCAACACACATCATTTATCAATGCCGGCCAGGTTACTACAACGATTGAGGTGCTCTGTTACAGCGCCTGATACCCACTTACAGTGTCTACTAGCAGTCGCTCTAAGCGCCTCTGTACAGACGCTCATCTGCCGATACATGGCGCTAGTAGTGAATCAGCCTCCACTATTTGGACAGACTTGAATCTACAGGACTTCCCTTTGATCAAATCCTCCTCATCCTTAAACCATTAATATAAATTAAAAATTCCTTACCTTTTTAGAGACTCTACTTAATGGTTCATGTGTCCAGTGAAGAATATCTCACCAGGGCAATGAAGACAACGCATCACGTTTGGGTCGTCTGGTTTGAGTGCGCAAACGTGCTAAAAAGGTGTGAAGCTATGATATTTTTTTTAATTCTTTATTTAGTTTTCAAGAAGGTACAAGTATATGCCAACAATACAGACATTACGGAAAAATATAGATACATACAGCGTGCAGGTAGAGTTAGCAAGTATTAGTACTGAGACCCCGCTCCATCTGTTAGCTCCCAACTCCTATCTGGCCACCTCCCTCCGCCCAAGTACACTTCAGGTTCCTCTTATCCTAAGGCTGCATTTCCTTTGGCGGTTTTGTGAGGGACTTCGAGGGAGCTCCATCCCATTTCGTCTTTAGGCGATTTTAGCTCCTGTTCGTTTATTCCCAGATCTACTTTCCCCTCTACGATCCTCCTGCACTCAGGTAGGGGAGGACTTTTTAGGATCCAGCACACTTTTAGGTGCGGGTTATTGAAATCAGAGCTGGTCACCTGGCAGCTCCGGGAGCCACCGGGAACGTGTTCAACCGGGGCTAGGTCTCATAGGTATAGAAGGTAGAGAAGCATATGAGTTGAAAGAGAGAGGAAAAGTGATAGAAAGCGGGGAAAGAGGGGGAGGTGGGAAGGGGAGAGAGTGGGGGAAAAAGAAGGTAGTAGGGGGGCGGGGGGGGGGGAGAGGCGCCTAAGTCGCGATTTCTGGTGTCAGTAGCCAGTGGGGGGGGGCAGCAGGGGGAAGGGCAATAGGGCTGGCCCAGGACACAGCCCAAACCTGCTAGATTGTTCGCGCCTTCATCTGGGTCCGCGATTGACCCCCAGTAACCGAGTCAAGGGTGAGGCAGGTCTATTCATTCAACGATGTTCGGGCCACGAGCCATGGAGTCCACACCATTCGAGTCTCCTCTTCCCTATCGTGGACCGCCGCTGTTAGATCCTCCATTTCTTGTATCTTGTCCACTTCTTTGAGCCAGTCCTTCACCGTTGGGGTCTGTTCGGTTTTCCACAGTCTGGGGATCAGTACCTTGGCTGCATTAATCATGTGCCTCAGGACCGATTTCCTATATTCTGTAACTCGACTATTGGTGTGGTGCAGGAGCATAAGGGCTGGACAGATCGGAACTTGCGTGCCCACCACTTTGGTCATAATCCCGGTCACCTTCCTCCAAAACTGTTTGATTCTGGGGCACGCCCATAGGATATGGAAGAGCGACCCTGTTCCCGACCCGCACCTCCAACAAGTTGATGGGGATCCTGGGAACATGGATGCTAGCCGCTCCGGAGTGTAATACCACCTTGTTAAATATTTGTAATTGGTTTCCTGGATTTGTGCTGAAATTGAAGACTTGTGGGTGATCGTGAATATTTTCTCCCATTCATCTTTTGAGAATTTCCTATTCAGATCTCTTTCCCATTCTGTGCAGAAGGTAGGGGTCAGCTCCTGCCCCTCCTCCAGAAGCTGGTATACCTGCGAAATCACCCCTTTAGGGGGGTCTTTATTGATTGGTTCTCCTAGTTTAGCCATAGCTTCATCGTCTAGCCGAGGCATTCCAGAAGTTGCTATGTAGTCCCGCATCCGTTCAAGATCCCTGTGGGTGTTCTCTGTGCCCTGTGAGCGCAGATTGTATAATCTATGGTAGTAGTCCCGGAACACGCTGGCGATGTCTGTTGTTTTGTGCCATTTTTGTTGTTTCTCGTCAATTATGGCTTCAATGAAATTGAGAGATTGTTGTTTCCTCAGAGCTCTGGCTAGGAGCGAGCCGCTTTTATTTCCCCACTCATAGTAAAATCTTCTACACCTCTTTATGGTATATGCTGCTTTCTTAAGTAGTAGGGAATTCAGCTGCTCTCTGCATGCCGTCAGTTCCTGTAAAGTGTCTCGTATTTGAGACTCTTTATGTCTTCTTTCCAAGGATTGGATCTGTGATAAAAGACGGTCCCTTTGTAGTGTGTGCGCCTTTTTAAGTCTGGATGCGTGTTGGATAAACATCCCTCTTATTACTGCTTTGTGCGCTAACCAGACAGTCATTGGGGATATATCTCCCGAGCCGTTCAGTGCGAAGTATTCCGTAAGTGCGGCTTGGGCAGCTTGTTCTATTACTGGATCTTTTAATAAGTTTTCATTCAGACGCCACGTCCAGGCTTTTGTACTGTTTTCATTTGTGGCTAAACATACCCATACAGGACTATGATCTGATATGGATGCAGGTCCTATGCCGGGACTGGTCACTCTGGGCAGCAGGTTATGTGAAACTAGTATGTAGTCCAATCTCGCGTATGTCGAATGTACGGAGGAGAAATGTGAGTAATCTCTACCCTTAGGGTTAAAGATCCTCCAGGGGTCGCATAGTTGAAGATTGTGAAGTGCCCTCTTGATCTTACGTAGGCCTCCGTACGGGATGGAGGATTTATTGGTCGATGAATCGAGTAAAGGTTCTAGGGCGATATTTAGATCTCCTCCAAGGAGTACCCTCCCCTCCTGAAAGTCCGCCAATTTCTCTAGGAGCCTCAGAAGGAAATCCACCTGACCATTGTTAGGGGCATATATTGAGGCCATGGTGTACTTCTCTCCCCATAGTGTGCCCTTTATCATTATGTACCTGCCTTCGCTGTCCGTCAGTATCCCCTGCATCTGGAAAGGGATGTCTTTGGCCAGTAGTATTGCTACTCCCTTGGATTTGGACTCTGAGGAGGAGCTTACATAGCATTGAGGGAAGAACCTAGGAGACATTCTGGGATAGGCGCCTCCCTTAAAGTGTGTCTCCTGCAAAAAAATGATCTTAGCTTTCATTCTTCTCAGGTCCGAGAGCACGGCCGACCGTTTTTCAGGCACATTGAGGCCCCTACAGTTCAGGGATATTATTTTCATATTTACTTCTAAGGGGTCTCGAGTTCCCCCCGCTCCCCCCCCACCCCCGAGCCGCAATGCCTCGGAGTGTGTGGCATCTGGAGCAGATTGGTTATCGGTATGGCGCGGGCGACTCATGGATAAAAGGTATGGCACAAGACGCCGGGTAAGGGGGGGGTGTAGTAAATGGGGGAAAGGATAGAAATCAGGGATAGAAAATCAGGAGTGTTAATTCTTAGATTTTAGAATTCCGGAGAAAACCCTAGGGAAAAACCTAGGTTTGTTACAAGAAAACAGTACCGACCTCCCTAATATAGGGAGGTCTTGTTCAGCGCCCCCCGAGGGAGTCTCCGGTAGCTCCTTCCGGGAAGGCGCAGAACCTCTGGGGGAAATGGATACCAGGCAAAGAGGAGCTAGAATCAGAGGACTACTACAATAACTAGTTCCTATCCTCTTGACCCGGCTACCCTCCCATCCCCATAACTCATGAGCAGTAAGACAGCAACTTTAACAGTAAACTTGTATAATACGTATGGGCATCTCTCTAGGATCTCACATCATTCGGCTGCCGGCGCTAGTGGCTTTTCTCCATACCCTCCGTCCACCATTCCCCCCAGACAGCCCTCCATCTCTCCAAGCGGCAGCGCCCCCCCCCCCCACACACAGGCCCGGCAACGACCGGCGTCGGGTTTAATATCGGCGTGGAAGAGACCCCCTCACGGGAACAATTCGCACCCGGGTCGAGGGGGCGGGGGAGCGCAACCACCCGAGAGAATCATCTCCCAGCTAAGGCTGCACCAGCCAGACCATGGTATAACACTACATATTACAATGCTATATCAGATAGGTCCCAGGGGAGGGCACCCCCACAGGGGGGGCGCCCCCCCCAGGCCCACCCAACCACATACAATCTGACCAGCCCCGGGGCGGGGACCAGCCCAGCCCCCCCGGGGAGAGCACCCCACCCGTGGGGTGAGCCGCTCCCCCCGGCGGGCCCAGGAACCAGCACCCAGCCAGACCCAGCCCACCAAGCGGGGCGGGCCCCACCCCCACCCCAAAAGATGGGCGGGACCCGACCCACGGGGGCGATCCGCACGCCGGACGGCACCGCGGCCGCAGAATGCCTTTCAGGTCTCAGCACAGGCGGGGGGGGCCCCCAGGGGGCCCACCACGCCCCGGAGAGGGCGTCCCAGTTCAGCTGCGAGGCAGCTCCCTAGGAGGGGGTCCACATCGGCCAGGGGGGGAGTCCTATAGGGTATGTCTACCCTGCGTTCCACTGGGCCATCCGACACCAGACACCTCCGTATTGCCAAATATAGATGGAGAATCCCAAGGAGTCACGACATGGATTGCAATGTATAACAGGGAAATAAAAAGGAAGAGTCCTAAGCATCAACTAAACGAAGCAACAATCACAAACAACTTTATGCTGGAGAACTGTTCTGACCATAACTCAGTGTCTTTTTACTCAGCCTCCGGGGGGGCAGGTCTTCCCCCGAGCCCCGGGCCGAGCCGGGGACCCTGTTGCCTCTGACCTCTGCCGCGTCTCCTAGGGCGCTGTGGAAGCGGGCCCACCTCCTGGTCGAGCCCCAGCGCCAGCCAATCCGGGACCGCGATAGGTGCGGCTTCCAAAAACTCAAATAGTTCCGCTAATTGTGCTGGTGTCTTTAGGATGTAGGTCTTCCGATCCTTGCGCACAGTCACCTGGAAAGGGTGTCCCCATCAGTATGTTGCCCCATGACGCTGTATCAGCTCCAGTAAGGGTTTCAGCATTCTCCGCATTTGGAGGGTCCGGCGAGACAGGTCCGGCAGCAAGGTGATCCGCTTTCCCTCCAAGTCGATCGGACCCCTATCCCAGGCCCTCTGCATAATCGCTTCCTTGATCTGGAAAAAGTGCACTCTGCAGATTACATCTCTTGGCCTGCTGGGGTCGGCCCGAAGTAGTCCCTGGGCCCGATGGATCCGGTCGATCTCGATATGATCCGAGGGTGGGCGGTCCAGCAATTTGTTGAACAGACCGCAAACTCTTGGTTTTAATTCTGATGACATTATAGATTCAGGGATGCCCCGCAGTCGTATATTATTACGTCGATTTCTATTCTCGTGGTCGTCCTGTCGTATTTGGAAGGAGGAGAGCAGTCGCCTGGTGACGTCGCGTTCGCGTTCTAGTGCCTCCACTCTAGCTTGGATGTCAACTTGTGCAGCGTTATTAGCATCTACTCTGTTAGATAGGTCTGCCATGTTGTTTTGCATAGATGTTATTTCCCTGCGGAACGTCCCCTCCATTCTGGTTATGTAAGCTTCAAAGTCCGCTCTGGATGGCAGTGTTTTGAGGGCGTCAGCGATATTTGACCTCACCGACTCCGCAACAGCAGCTATTAGGGCTTGGGGCAGGGTCGCCGCCGGGGTTCCCATATAGGCAAAGTCCGCAGGTCTATCCTCAAATGTTGGCGACCATGCACTCACAGGGCGCTCAGGGGGTGCCACAAATAAGGGAGGGGATATCACAGGCTCCTGTCCCCCTGCAGAAGTGGGGTCCTCCACTGCACTCCTCACACAAGGGCTATCTCCCTCTGACATCAGCTCTTGGGCCTCCCACATGTATGTTGGTGGATGCCAGTTATCTGGTGGCTGCTGCACTGCCCCCGACCCTATGCCATGCGATTCATCAGATGCCGGTTCAGGATTGTGGTGCACGTGTGCAGTGGTCACCACCACCCCCACATTAGCAAGTGATCTGCTCCTCGGCCCCCCTACTGCCACTACATTTAAGGGGGTAATTTCCGCAGGGATTTTCCTCACCTTGTGTGCACAATACTGATCCGCGGCTGCCGACCGAGGCTCATCTATTAAGGCAGCGGGCCCCGCTCTCCTCTCTGGCGGTGACATCATCCTGCTGCTCTTCAGCCCCGTTCGCGGGGGCACGCTTCCATTCTCCGCCGGCCACGGGAGAGATCCGGAGCCCAGCGCCTGCTCCTCCCCCAACCGGACGGCGTCTAGAGGATCCGCCAGCTGGGCCGCCATAGTCAGCCTGTGTGCCTCCCGCGGGGCGGCAGTGTCCACTCCCCGCTCCGGTGCGGCCGGCGCCACACCGCCCGCCTCTTCCTCAGTATCCCGTGTGCTCGGCGGGGGAGTCGCATCTTCATCTCGCCGCAGAAGATCAGACCCGAGCCCCTCTTCCTCCCGGGCCCGGGCATTAGGTGAGTCTTCGTTCATGGTGGCGGGTGGGGGTCTCTCTCCCATCTCCTCTGCTCCTGCTCTCGTGGCCGCCATCTTGATAGGTGAAGGTCCGGGACCTTCAGGAGCGTTAGCCCCGAAATATTGCTTGATCGAAGCTTCTCTGTGGGATCCCATGGTGCTCCTGGTCTTTCTTTTCTTGGACATCTGTGCGAAGTCGCTGTCAGTACGTTTTAATATAAAAAACAAGGGGATAAGGTAGGGAGCCTCAGGTTCCAGCGTCCTACCCCGCCATTAGCTAGCCACGCCCCCCCGCTATGATATTTTTTATATATTTTGTTCCCATAGAAATTGTAAAAAAAAAATCTTATACATGCAATCACTGTATATAGGACAATCCCTTTTGTTTGGTGCAGCAGGGTGGGTAACCCCCTTTGTTCTTTGAAGACTGGTTTGACTGTAGCTCCAGTTTCAGGTGTGCATTTGTATGCAAATTAAGCTGGCTACCTGTGATAGACTAAGCGGGGCCAGGGTATCATTTGTGAGTTTTGCCTGGGCCAATCAAAGACGACCTGCAGATTTCAAAATGGAACAAAGGGTCCACCTGATAAAAAACAGTAGGCTGGAGAGAGAGAAGATAGATTTCTTTTGGAGGGCAGCTGGAGAAAAGATGTGCTGGTGCGCCTGACCAGACGGACGATGATGGGACTTTGCCTTGGGTAGAGAGACCTGCATTGTGAAGCCAAGTACAGCAGCCATCTTGTTTGGACGTGGTCTGCTGATTTTCCGCGGGGAGCAATTAAAACAGATGAGTAATCCGTTTTAATATATATATGCTTTTTCCCTGTTAGGCTTTCTATATTGTAACACGGATTGTAGTATTTTTGTTTTGTACATTTTGCAAGGTATATAAAATAACTTTAAAGTGCATCATCTTCCTTGGAGATTACTGGAAAATGAACTTATTAGACAAACAAGGCGTAATTTTTGGAGATATACATGTGAGCTCTTAAGTTCCCTTATATATTTGAGGGCTGCAAATATATTTTGTAAATTTTAGATAAATTACGCCCAAGCAAGGCAAAAGGATTCTGATGATCTCGCTTGTGATTCTGTCTTATAAAGTGTTATTATCTCTACAAACTGCACATTTGAGCTGGCAGAACCAGATCTGTTACATTTACCGGTAATGGTAGGTGAGGCATTGGAATGATGGAAAGTAGCTTTGAAATATTAATTTCCACTTTTAGAATATTTTAAAACTTGTTCACTGTGTCCGCTTTTATTGCGTTTTCTTCCTCAAAGACAAGCTGACATCAATGACCTACAGTAAAACCAGTTGGCTTTGTAAGCATTCTGCAGTATGACATATAATGTGACGTAAGTGGGTGCAGGTAAGTGAAACAAATAAGTGGGTGTAGGTGGGCGAGTTAGGAATGCCATCATACATTTTTGGGTCCCAAACAACCTAAATCTCTAGGTCCTCTTTCTTGGACTTTTTTTACAGGCTACTCGAAAAAGGCCGTACACCCCTTGTTGTATGAAGTGTGATACAAAATATAGAATTCATTTATTTGCCAAGAAAAATAAAGATGTTCAAGGAATTCTCCTTTGCTATTACACAATAAAACCAACAGGTAAGTACAGGACAATAGGGTTGATTCAAAGCCCCTTTCTCATAATTTTTATGGAGGTCTTGCTACCAAATGAAAAATCATGCAAAAATGAAAACATTTCACACTAAAGTTCTCGCAGAAAAAAGGCTTTGCTGAATCAGATGAGGGGAAAAAATGAACGAGAATGGAAATATTCACACAAAAAAAAGGTGAGAAAGGGGCTCTGAATCAACCCTAATAGGCTCGATTCAGAGACACATTCGTAGCTGTCTGTGAAAGTTTTAGTACGAACGTTCGGGCAAATGCGTATATGCGCTTTCGATGAACGGAAGTAAATCGGAACATTTCCGTTAGTTCGGATCATTTTACAAACAAAATCTGAAATTTTTCGTTCGTTCAGATAACTTCCGTTGTTGGGATGGGCTTGCATCTGATTCAGAGAGCTGATTTACGATGGACCACCACCCTATAAATCCGTTTCATTTCCGATCCACTTACGGGGCCTTTGAGGGCTCGGATTGCTATTGTTGAACATGTTTTGCAGCTATGTGGAGGAGTCTGCGCGCCTTTAGCACCAAGGCATTGCATGTATCAGCATGGCCGAGGCCATAAATTGTATAGCAATGCATACCTGAATCAATACATTTCATGTATGCCTTCTAGATGCATTTTAATGCTGACCTAAATTAGTCCTTAGCATGTAATCCTTTATTGTCCCACACATCCATATAATTGCTATATTTTTTAGACTTATGTCCTTTGTGAATTATATTTGGATTGTTGAACTTGAATCTTAATTTGTTGTAGGAGTTCTTGTTTTAGTCGGTTACCTTTGCTTTGTGTAATTATTTTATATTTGGTTGCAGGAACCGCAAGATGTGCCACTCGCACAACATACAAGCAGTGTTTGGTCCAGCTATGCGATTCCTCAGTGTTCTTGCAGGGCATCCAGGGTCGTCCCATGATGCTTATATATTGCAGAGCTCTGGCTTATTTCGTCAGTTTGAGTCAGGAGAATTATCTGGTGGATGACTCCAGGGTAAGTTTGCTCACATTCCATCAATCCATTTTCACTGTATGGCAATGAATATAGTTGATGACTCATGTCTTAACCTATGGCTGTTTTTAGCCCTTGATGACATGTTAAACAATATTGTAGCTTAGAATGTGTATTTTATGTTAGTATTTTTACATTCTTTCAGGGGATTCTGGATATCCACTCCTGCCCTTGCTCCTGATGCCCGTTCTTTGCCTGCAGAATACGGGCCAGGGGTTCTCTAATCGGGCACTATGCAAAACTCGGGCCGTGGTGGCGAGGGCCCTCTGGTCAGATTTAGGTGTTTGGACCATACGGGGGGGGGGGGGGGGCACTGCAGTATGACCCCAACAAGGTTATACCAATATTTTAATTTACCTCCACGCTCCGACCATGCAGGTAAGTGTTTGCTTTTTAAAAAAATGCCGGCATGGTGGGAGCGGGCAGGCCGGCTACGCTGTCAGCGGGCCGGCGGCGGCCCGCTGACAGGCGTAGCCGGCCTGCCCGCTCCCACCATGCCGGCATTTTTTTTTTCAGATGAGCGATTCATGAAAGTTCGATTCGGGCGAACCCGAATTTCTTGTGGAAATTCGGTGAATCACCCGAATCGAACTTTCAAGAAGTTCGCTCATCTCTAATTCTGTCTTATAAAGTGTTATTATCTCTACAAACTGCACATTTGAGCTGGCAGAACCAGATCTGTTACATTTACCGGTAATGGTAGGTGAGGCATTGGAATGATGGAAAGTAGCTTTGAAATATTAATTTCCATTTTTAGAATATTTTAAAACTTGTTCACTGTGTTCCGCATTTATTGCGTTTTCTTCCTCAAAGACAAGCTGACATCAATGACCTACAGTAAAACCAGTTGGCTTTGTAAGCATTCTGCAGTATGACATATAATGTGACGTAAGTGGGTGCAGGTAAGTGAAACAAATAAGTGGGTGTAGGTGGCCGGGTTAGGGATGCCATCATACATTTTTGGGCCCTAAACAACCTAAATATCTAGGTCCTCTTTCTTGGACTTTTTTTACAGCCTACTTGAAAAAGGCCGTACACCCCTTGTTGTATGAAGTGTGATACAAAATATAGAATTCATTTATTTGCCAAGAAAAATAAAGATGTTCGAGGAATTCTCCTTTGCTATTACACAATAAAACCAACAGGTAAGTACAGGACAATAGGGTTGATTCAAAGCCCCTTTCTCATAATTTTTATGGAGGTCTTGCTACCAAATGAAAAATCATGCAAAAATGAAAACATTTCACACTAAAGTTCTCACAGAAAAAAGGCTTTGCTGAATCAGACGAGGGGAAAAAATGAACGAGAATGGAAATATTCACACAAAAAAAAGGTGAGAAAGGGGCTCTGAATCAACCCTAATAGGCTCGATTCAGAGACACATTCGTAGCTGTCTGTGAAAGTTTTAGTACGAATGTTCGGGCAAATGCGTATATGCGCTTTCGATGAACGGAAGTAAATCGGAACATTTCCGTTAGTTCGGATCATTTTACAAACAAAATCTGATATTTTTCTTTCGTTCAGATAACTTCCGTTGTTGGGATGGGTTTCTGTCTGATTCAGAGAGCTGGTTTCCGACGGATCACCACCCTATAAATCTGTTTCATTTCCGATCCACTTACGGGACCTTTGAGGGCTCGGATTGCTATTGTTGAACATGTTTTGCGGCTATGTGGAGGAGTCTGCGCAACTTTAGCACCAAGGCATTGCATTTATCAGCATGGCCGAAATTGTATAGCAATGCATACCTGAATCAATACATTTCATATATGCCTTATAGAAGCATTTTAATGCTGACCTAAATTAGTCCTTAGCATGTAATCCTTTATTTTCCCACACATCCATATAATTGCTATATTTTTTAGACTTATGTCCTTTGTGAATTATATTTGGATTGTTGAACTTGAATCTTAATTTGTTGTAGGAGTTATTGTTTTAGTCGGTTACCTTTGCTTTATGTAATTATTTTATATTTGGTTGCAGGAACCGCAAGATGTGCCACTCGCACAACATACAAGTGTTAGGGCGAGCGCTGCGTTTTCCCCGCGCAGCGCCCCCCTCCGTGCCTCTCCTCGGGCGAGCGCTGCGTCCCCTTCCTGCAGCGCTCCCCGCTCTACCACCATCTGGGCGTCCGCTGCTGGCCCCCCAGGCTGCGTTTCCTCCTTACCTGGTCCCCGCGTTTCCTCCTCTGGCCGGCATGGCCGCCGGCTTCCTCCTACTGCTGCAGTTCCGCCTTCCTTGCGCGCACGTCCCCGGCCACTAGGGGGCGCGCGCGTCAACATTCACAGATTTAAAGGGCCAAGCTCCTGATAATTGGTGTCTGGCCATCCAATCTCTTTTCGGCTCTTCCCATAAATTGGACCCTGCCTTACTTCCTGTGCCGGATCTTCGGTGTTCTTTCGTGTATGACAGTCGCTGTATTGCTTGATTCCTCGTGTATGACCTCGGCTCTCCCATTGACCTTCGAACCTGTGCTGCCCGTCCCGACCTCGGCTTGTTTCTCCGCTATTGAACCCGCGCTGCCAGTCCTGACCTCGGCCTTCTCCTTCGACCACTGTTTGACTCTACTGCACGTCACCTCAGCAGTTTGTGGAACTGTGCCGCTGTTAGGGGGTAGCGACCTGGGAGTCACCTGCTGCACAAGACCATCCCGCCTTGCGGTGGGCTCTGGTGAAAACCAGTGGCTCCTTAGACTCCGCTCCTCTGACGCGGTATCTGCCAAACAGTTCTGCAGATCCAGCGGGTCCACTTCTTCGCACGTTCAACCCGGTGCGTAACAGTAAGATCCGGCCATGGATCCCGCTGAGGTGCCCTTGCCGGAGACTTCCGAACTCCCAGCGCTGGTGGCTTTGCAGTCCCGGCAGATTAATCAGCTTACCGCTATGATGCAGCAACTCTTGACCCAGCAGCAGTCGCCTTCTCCACCGCCACCGGTGCCGCCACCGCAGTCTCCAGCGGCTTCCTCATCCAGAATCCGCCTCTCCTTGCCAGCAAAATATGAGGGGGACGCGAAGTTGTGCAGAGGCTTTCTAGCCCAGTGCTCTATGCACCTGGAATTATTGTTCGATCAATTCCCCACCGAACGCTCTAAAGTGGCCTTCATCATTAGTCTGCTCTCCAGAAAAGCCTTGGCTTGGGCCACTCCCTTGTGGGACCGTAATGATCCTCTCACCTTCACCGTCCAGGCCTTTGTTACAGAATTCCGTCAGGTTTTTGAAGAACCCGCTCGAGCCTCATCTGCCGAGTCCGCTTTATTGAATTTAACGCAAGGCGATCTTTCTGTTGGTGAATATGCTATTCGATTCCGTACTTTGGCCTCCGAGTTAGCATGGAATAATGAGGCTCTCTGCGCTTGTTTTAAGAAAGGTCTCTCTAGCAAGATCAAAGATGTTCTAGCGGCCCGAGAGATTCCTGACTCCCTTTCTGAACTCATACATCTCGTCACTCGCATTGACATACGTTTTGCTGAGAGGCGCGAAGAACTTCGCCTGGAGAGAGATTCCCAACGCGACAGGAGGATGTTTCGTTTGGCTCCTACCGTTCAGAAACCTTTGTCTGTACCATCATCTCCAGAGGTGGAAGCCATGCAGGTCGGCCGCTCTCGCCTAACCCCCGTGGAGAGGTCTCGCAGGAGGAATGAAAATCTCTGTCTGTATTGCGCCAGTCCTGATCATTTTCTAAGAGATTGCCCCATTCGTCCTTCTCGACTGGGAAACGGGCGCACCTAGACTCGTTGGGAGAGGCGTCTCTGGGTGTGTGTGCTTCCTCTCCAAGATTTACCGTACCTGCACAGCTTTGTCTCTCATCTGCCTCTGTGCTTAATTTGCCGGTCTTCCTGGACTCTGGTTCGGCGGGCAATTTCATAGAGGCCTCCCTGATCAAGAAACACGACATAGCAGTTAACCGCTTGGCCAAACCGTTATTCATCGCCTCAGTTAATGGAGATAGACTGAATTGTATGGTGCAGTATCGTACCAAGCCTTTGCTCCTTAAGATCGGCCTCTTTCACCAGGTATACCTGGAACTCTTTGTGTTACCCCATTGTACTTCCCCAATCCTATTGGGTCTTCCTTGGCTTCAACTCCATAACCCTACCCTAGACTGGGTCACAGGGGACATCAAGGCGTGGGGTACAACCTGCCTAAAGAATTGCTTGAAAGCCTTACCAGTTCGAACCGATCATCCTACCACATCTCTACCGGGCCTACCCGAAGTTTACCGGGCCTACGCTGACGTCTTCTGCAAGAAGCAAGCTGAGATCCTTCCGCCACATCGTCCTTATGATTGCCCGATCGATCTCCTGCCTGGAACCACTCCTCCTCGTGGCCGTATCTACCCACTATCCGTCCCCGAAACTCAAGCAATGTCTACTTACATACAAGAAAATTTGCAGAGGGGCTTCATCCGGAAGTCCTCTTCTCCCGCTGGGGCAGGCTTTTTTTTTGTACAGAAGAAAGACGGTTCTCTCCGACCCTGTATTGACTATCGGGGTCTTAACAAGATCACGGTAAAGAACCGATACCCCTTACCTTTAATTCCAGAACTCTTCGACCGTCTTCGTGGCTCCAGGATCTTTTCCAAACTAGATCTCAGAGGAGCCTACAATCTGATCCGCATCCGCAAGGGGGACGAATGGAAGACTGCCTTTAATACCCGTGACGGACATTTCGAGTATTTGGTGATGCCCTTCGGGCTTTGTAATGCTCCTGCCGTATTTCAGGAGTTCGTCAATGACATCTTCCGGGACTTGTTGTATTCCTGTGTCGTGGTCTATTTAGATGATATCCTCATCTTCTCTTCTTCCCTCGAAGAGCATCACCGGCACGTTCGTCTGGTACTATCCCGCCTTCGGCAGCATCATCTTTATGCCAAATTAGAAAAGTGTCTCTTTCACCAGACCGCTCTGCCTTTTTTGGGTTATACTGTTTCAGCCCAAGGACTACAAATGGACCCTAGCAAATTGAGAGCGGTATTAGACTGGCCTCGGCCTGTTGGTCTGCGTTCCATTCAACGATTTCTGGGCTTCGCCAACTATTACCGTCAATTCATACCCCATTTTTCCACTATCGTGGCCCCCATTGTGGCTCTCACCAAAAAAGGAGCCAACCCCAAGTCATGGCCTCCACTGGCGGAGGCAGCCTTTTTAGCATTGAAAAAGACATTCTCTATGGCTCCGGTGCTCTCCAGACCAGACCCTTCTCGTCCCTTTTCTCTGGAGGTTGACGCTTCTTCCATTGGAGCAGGAGCTGTACTCACACAGAGGTCTCCATCAGGAAAAAATCATACTTGTGGGTTCTTTTCTAGGACCTTTTCTTCCGCGGAGCGAAATTATTCTATTGGGGATCGTGAACTTCTAAATTAGCTCTTGAAGAGTGGAGACATCTACTAGAAGGGTCGCTTCACCCCATATCTATTTTTACCGACCATAAGAACCTTTTGTATCTACAAACTGCTCAGCGCTTGAATCCTCGCCAAGCTCGTTGGTCACTATTCTTCGCGCGGTTTAATTTCCGCATTCACTTTCGGCCTGCCTCTAAGAACATCAGGGCAGATGCTCTGTCTCGCTCCTCGGACTTCACTGACGTGGATACTGCTCCTCAGTTCATTATATCCCCTGATCATTTGATTCATTCTGCTCCTGCCTCCCTAGTGCAGGCTCCGCCTGGGAAGACCTTTGTCCCGGTTCGCCGACGCCTCCAAATATTAAAATGGGGTCATGCTTCCCGTATTGCCGGGCATGCTGGTATCAAAAAGTCTAACGCAATTATTGCCAGATATTATTGGTGGCCCTCCATTGAGAAGGATGTGGCAGAATTCGTGCAAGCTTGTACCACCTGTGCACGTAATAAAACCCCTCGCCAAAGACCGGCGGGCCTTCTTCATCCTCTTCCTATTCCTGAAATCCCTTGGTCACACATCGCTATGGACTTCATCACGGATCTTCCTCCATCTCAAGGCAATACAGTAATCTGGGTTGTTGTGGATCGTTTTTCAAAAATGGCGCACTTCGTTCCGCTACCAGGACTCCCATCCGCTCCTCAGTTGGCTAAAAACTTTTTTAAGCATATTTTTCGGCTCCATGGACTTCCTTCCCACATTGTCTCCGACAGGGGAGTTCAGTTTGTTTCAAAATTCTGGAGGGCTCTCTGTACTCAGTTAAAAGTGAAATTAGATTTTTCCTCGGCTTACCACCCCCAGTCCAACGGCCAAGTGGAGAGGGTCAATCAGGTTCTAGGACAATATCTACGTCACTTCATTTCGGCCCGACAAGACGACTGGGTCGATCTCTTGCCATGGGCGGAGTTCTCTTATAATTTCAAAGATTCTGAAGCCACAAAAAAATCTCCATTTTTCATTGTTTATGGCCGCCAACCTTTGCCTCCTCTACCCTTACCTACACAGTCGGGAGTACCCGCCGTGGATGACTTAACACAGTTTTTTTCCTCTATCTGGCGTGAAACACGACATTCTCTTGTTCTAGCCTCTACCCGCATGAAGAACAGCGCTAATAAAAGAAGGAGAATCGCTCCTGTTTTCTTTCCTGGAGATAAAGTTTGGCTTTCAGCCAAGTACATTCGTTTCAAGATACCCAGTTATAAATTTGGCCCTCGCTATTTAGGGCCGTACAGGATCAAGCAACAAATTAATCCGGTCTGTTACAAACTTCATCTGCCAGCCTCCTTACGTATTCCCAACTCTTTTCATGTTTCATTATTAAAACCTCTGACGACTAATCGGTTCTCTTCTAAAACGTTGGAGCCACTTCCGGTCGCGGGTACCAAGGATGCCTTCTCGGTGAGAGAGATTCTGGCTTCCAAAACATCCAGAGGGAGACGATACTTTCTAGTGGATTGGGAGAATTGCGGTCCAGAAGAGAGGTCCTGGGAGCCTGAGGAGAATATCCTCGATCGGAGTCTCATTTCAAACTTCCTTGGTCCCAAAAAGAGGGGGAGACCTAAGGGGGGGGGTACTGTTAGGGCGAGCGCTGCGTTTTCCCCGCGCAGCGCCCCCCTCCGTGCCTCTCCTCGGGCGAGCGCTGCGTCCCCTTCCTGCAGCGCTCCCCGCTCTACCACCATCTGGGCGTCCGCTGCTGGCCCCCCAGGCTGCGTTTCCTCCTTACCTGGTCCCCGCGTTTCCTCCTCTGGCCGGCATGGCCGCCGGCTTCCTCCTACTGCTGCAGTTCCGCCTTCCTTGCGCGCACGTCCCCGGCCACTAGGGGGCGCGCGCGTCAACATTCACAGATTTAAAGGGCCAAGCTCCTGATAATTGGTGTCTGGCCATCCAATCTCTTTTCGGCTCTTCCCATAAATTGGACCCTGCCTTACTTCCTGTGCCGGATCTTCGCTGTTCTTTCGTGTATGACAGTCGCTGTATTGCTTGATTCCTCGTGTATGACCTCGGCTCTCCCATTGACCTTCGAATCTGTGCTGCCCGTCCCGACCTCGGCTTGTTTCTCCGCTATTGAACCCGCGCTGCCAGTCCTGACCTCGGCCTTCTCCTTCGACCACTGTTTGACTCTACTGCACGTCACCTCAGCAGTTTGTGGAACTGTGCCGCTGTTAGGGGGTAGCGACCTGGGAGTCACCTGCCGCACAAGACCATCCCGCCTTGCGGTGGGCTCTGGTGAAAACCAGTGGCTCCTTAGACTCCGCTCCTCTGACGCGGTATCTGCCAAACAGTTCTGCAGATCCAGCGGGTCCACTTCTTCGCACGTTCAACCCGGTGCGTAACAACAAGCAGTGTTTGGTCCAGCTATGCGATTCCTCAGTGTTCTTGCAGGGCATCCAGGGTCGTCCCATGATGCTTATATATTGCAGAGCTCCGGCTTATTTCGTCAGTTTGAGTCAGGAGAATTATCTGGTGGATGACTCCAGGGTAAGTTTGCTCACATTCCATCAATCCATTTTCACTGTATGGCAATGAATATAGTTGATGACTCATGTCTTAACCTATTGCTGTTTTTAGCCCTTGATGACATGTTAAACAATATTGTAGCTTAGAATGTGTATTTTATGTTAGTATTTTTAAATTCTTTCAGGGGATTCTGGATATCCACTCCTGCCCTTGCTCCTGATGCCCGTTCTTTGCCTGCAGAATGCGGGCCAGGGGTTCTCTAATCGGGCACTATGCAAAACCTGGGCCGTGGTGGCGAGGGCCCTCTGGCTTTTGAAGTCCAGATTTAGGTGTTATGGACCATACGGGGGGGGGGGGGCACTGCAGTATGACCCCAACGAGGTTATACCAATATTTTAATTTATGTTTTTCAACAGGGACCACACGTGCCAGAGTGGCACAACTGAGTGTCAGGGTCCTTCAGTTGGTGGGCGAGATGCAGGAGCTGCGCGACTCGTTGGGGACCACAGATGAAGAATAATGTTCTGTGGCCTGCCATTGCTATGTATTTTGTTTTTTATGGTTGTAACAATTTGAAATTTTCAATTTTTTTTAAGATTTGATATTTTATGATGGAATAAGAAAAAAAAAATGCTTCAGTGTCATTTCATTTACAAAATACATTAACACAAAACTAATGGGCCCAGAAATATTTAAAGATGAATATTCACATGACCGAGAAGTGATTTGGGTAAATTTTAGGGGGCTAAAATGGAAGAAGAACCTAACGGCAAAGTGGTTTGGGTGAGCTTTAAGGGTCCAAAAGGAAGATGGAGGATAGCGCTAAGTGGTTTGGGTGAGCTTTAAGGGTCCAAAAGGGAAGATGGAGGATAGTGCTAAGTGGTTTAGTTAAACATTGTAGTAGAAGTGAGGGTGGCAAATATGTAGGCGAGCACTTTAATTAGAGTTCATTTTTAATTAAGAGTTAAGTTTGTAGTGCGCAGGCGCAAGATCGTAAGGATTCCGTCTGGACGATTATTTATTGAAAAAGGAAAACAGAAACTAACGGGAAACGTAAAGGATTCATGGGAGGAGACGATGGGAAAAGGGCAAAAACGAAAGCCTACGTTGTAACATGTGAAAATGAAACGGAAAAGTCACGCTGGAAAATGACATCCTCGTATTCGTAATCTGCCGTACGAACGGACGGAAACTTTGCAGAAGGATTGCAATGCATGCATAGAATCGCTCGCACACTCATACCATGACGGAAACATTTAAAACAAAAAAAACAGATCGGCACTAAAACGAAACTATTTTTTTGTCTCTCTGAATCGAGCCTAATATGAGGCAGTGTGTAGGGGGTGCACAAACAGGACAGATTCAACTAGCCCAGCCAACCCCAAAGCAGTGTGACCCACTGGGAATTCTCCTGACTCTCCCAATGGTCAGTCCATCCCTGGTTCTCTGATTGTAAGCAAGTGAGGGGTTCTTATCTTAACCAATACGATTGCTGTAGTTAAAGGCGAGTTAAGTCTTCTCTTTGGCCCTTATTCATCAAGCGATAGCGCCAGGTAGTGTCTCACTAGCGCCAGGTAGCGCCAGCTATCGGCGGCTACCGACTCCAGAACGCCAGGCGGCGGACACAATCACGCATTTATCACGCTAAATGAGGCTAGCGCCGGCGAGAGCGTCAGCTAGCGCGGGATTCATCATGTAGCCGACTGCAACGAACAGCGCCGCAGCTAATCCCATCACAGCGCCAGGTATGACCTGTCGCTCCCTGGCGCTCTCCAATGCATTTCAATGGAGCAATCTTTAAATATTCATAATTCATTGATATGAATGTTTTTTTTTTTTTTTATGTAAAAAATTCTGTGACCACTTCGGCAATGTTAGTTTTTTTTTTTTAAGGTAAAAAAAAAAAAAATAATAATAATTTGTGCAGAATTGATATTACAGGTCTGATATTAATGTATTCATATTACAAAATGTTTAGAAAAACTTGTTTAATTTTATAATAAAAAATATGGTTGTTTGGGGGTTAAAAACTACTTTTAAGCCATCGCCGCCAGCACTCTGGGGTTTAAACAAGCATTTCACAGCGCGAGAATTTTTGGAGCGTGATTTGTTAAGGAATATGCTGGGAGCCGTTCGCTCTGGCCATTCGCTGTCAGGCGCACCCATACAGCGCGGAACCTGTGAAACAGCGACTCCTAACCCCGTATTCAACATTACCGCACACCGACTGAGTCGCTGTCAACAAGCGAACAACGGCCAAGCACAGCAAATACTAGCGGGCGCAGTGAAAATCACGCTACTGGCGCTTATCTGTCGCTACCTGGCGCTATTAATGAATCGGCCTCCTACCCCTCGATTCAAAGAGCAAAAGTTAATTGATTTCGGATCGAGAATGGTAAGTTTGGGTGGGTGTTTGTCATTTTTTCCAGTTTTTTTGGCCATTTCCGACTCGCACGAGCCTACGTACGAATTCGTATATGCTCTTACGATCATCGGAAGTTCGTTCCTAAATTTTAGGATCAAATCCTAAAACTTAGGATCAAAATGTAAAACTTAGGATAATCGGATGTGTTTAGGTGTGATTCAGAGAACAGTTTTCCAACCTCTAAATACGTTTTAAAAGAAAGCCACTGGCGACACCTTTTAGCAGTCGGATTGCTGTTCTTGAACAGGTTTTTTGGCTATGTGGAGGAGTCTGCGCGTCTTGAGCTCCAATGAACTGCATGTATCAGCATGGCCGAGGCCATAAATTGTATGGCAATGCATACCTGATTCATGTATGCCTTATAAAAGCATTTTAATGTGGACCTTAATTAGTCCTTTGCATGTAAACCTTTATTTTGCAATATATTTGCGTTAATTAAAGAAACTTATGTCCTTTGTTATTTATTTTAAAATTGATGTACTAGAATAATATTTTTAGATTGCATTTATTGGTGTAGTTGTTTACCTTTGCTTTGTTTAATTATTTAAGCACATCTTTGGTCAGATGCATCACACTTACTGAGGAGAGGAGAGCGGGATAAAGTGCAGGATGTGGGTTACTGCTGTATTTTGCACAGACACAGCAGAGCTGGGGGCACGGAAAGGTCAGAAATCAAAGAATGCAGAGCAACACAGTCACAAGGCCCTTTCTGTTTGCAGGCTGCCCGAGAATACCTGAGCCGCCATCTTGGCTGTTTCTAGACTCATAACATGCTGAAGTTGCTGGGTGTTTTTTTATATTTGAGAGCAATCTGTATGTAGAGGGTGTGGGTAACCACACACAAAATTTTAAGTTGTACCATTTGAAGCCAAAATATTAAAATTAAATCCACAAGTAAAAAATGCAAGTTAACTAAAAATTAAACAAAGTAAGATTTACTTATGCAAATGCATTCATTAATGGTTGGTTACTACAAAATGAATGAAATAAAGAAAAATAAAAGACCAAATATTTAGAATGCACTTTAATGAGGTAAGTTTGTAGTGCGCAGCCGCAAGATCAGAAGGATTTACGTCCAGACAAAAAAGGAAAAAGGGCAAAACCAATGTTGCAACCTGAGAAATGAAACGGAAAATTCAGGATGGAAACTGACATAGGTCTGATTCCCGAACTGCCATACGAACGGACGGACATTTTAGGATAGAAACGTATTTGCTTATAGAATCACTCACAAGTTCATACGAACGCACGAGCGGACGGGAAAAATAGGATGATCGGCACCAAAATCAAAGCTGTTACATGTTTCTTTGAATCGACCCTCTAGTCTTGAAAAGCAAAGCTGGGTTCTGGCAGTAGATTTAATTATTTATGATATTACATTATCAGTGGTCAAATCCAGCAGCAGATAAGCTCATGTGGGGGGCACAACCGTGACCCGATAGTTTCACATTGGTGTCCATATGCTCAACAGCCATCCATTTTCATCAGCTAGTCAAGGTGATCCCATACGGTAGGTCTTCCTGGTATGATGTGTCCTGGATAATAAGCTTGTGGTTGAGGAAAGGCTGTTGGGTGCGTTAAGGAAGTGGCTGGGAACGCCATGCCACTAGGTATCATGATGACCTAAAAAGAAAAAAAGTTTTAAAGCCGTGTCGGTCTGTAATTTTTATCTATATCAAATCGAATAATTTAACATTTTACGCATGTCATTTTGTGTGGTCAGCACGTGCGTGAATCTGGCACGCGGTGCCACGAATGGCGTACCGAGGAGCGTGGGGATTGCACTTGCGCATAGTTTGTGGGTTTTTGACGCACGGGCATGAAACGATCCTATTGGGAGAAGGAAAAAGCAATGTAATAGGAAGAGAACGTGAAAAGGGAGAAGGTGGAGGGAATGTGGAAAAGTGAAAAGGAGGAAAAAAGAGGGCCTTATTTATTACGGGCTAGCGCCAGGTAGTGTCTGACGAGCGCCAGGTACCGCCAGCTATCGGCGGCTACCGACTCAAGTACGCCCGGCGGCGGTCACAATGACGCATTTATCACGCTAAATGAGGCTAGCGCCGGCGAGAGCGACGGCTAGCGCGGGATTCATCATGAAGCCGCCTGGAACGAACAGCGCCGCTGCAAATTCCTTCACAGCGCCAGGTATGAGCTGTCGCTCCCTGGCAATGTCCAATGCATTTCAATGGAGCAATGTTTAATTAATCATAATTAATTGGTATTTTTTTTTTTTTTTTTTTTTTTTTTAATGTCAAAAATTCTGAGACCACTTCTGCAATGTTCGGTTTTTTTTTAAAGTAAAAAAAATAAAAAATAAAAATTTGTGCAGAATTGATCTTACAGGTCTGAGATTAATGTATTCATATTACAAAATGATTCAAAAACATGTATAATGTTACATTCAAAAAATATGGTTGTTTAGGGGTTAAAAACTAGTTAACACCCATCGCCGCCAGCGCTCTGGGGTTTAAACAAGGAATGGACAGCGCCAGCAAATTCGGAGCGTGATTTTTTAATGAATATGAAGCTAGCCGTTCGCTCTGGCCATTCGTTGTCAGGCGCTCACATACAACGCTGAACCTGTGAAACAGCGACCCCCCAGCCCGTATTCAACATTACCGCACACCGACTGAGTCGCTGTCATCAAGCTAACGCCGGCCAAGCACAGCGAATACTGGCTGGCGCTGTAAAAATCACGCTACAGTCGCTCATCTGTCGCTACCTGGCGCTATTAATGAATCGGCCTCAAAATAGATAAAATTATATAGAAAGTGAGAGCAAGATGGTGTAATGCTAAGGTGCAATATAGGCTACACATCAATGTGTATATTTGCAGCCCTCAAATGTTTAAAGTGGAACAACACCCAGGATTTTCACTATCCTGGGTGTTGGTCCACTTCCGCGGGGCACCCCGATCGCTACGGACAAGCTGAGGCCGCAGCCGCCGCCTCTTGCGCGTCGCTCTTACAGGGAGCGCGCCCGCGCCGGTCATTCACAAACGGCCGGCGCGGGTGCGCGCCCTGCTACAGGGACGCGCGAGAGGCGGCGGCGGCGGCCCACACATGCGCCGTTGGAACGGGGAGAAGGTAAGGTTTGTGGGCGTCCGGGGGGGTTTCACACAGCAGGGCATCCCGATTTCGGATGCCCCGCGGGGAGGGAGCTGAAGATTCCCGGGCCGATCAGCGGTGGGTGTTGGTCCACTTTAAGGCACAAATACCTCAACTCTAACTGCACCTTGTTTCGTCTACAAAGTTTTGATGACAGTATTTCCAAGGAAATACAAAAAATGCACTTTAAAGACAATTACAATTACGTTCGATGTATTGTTACAGGCGGCTCAGCGTATAGCACCTCTAACAGCGCCATGTAGCGTCACATGTATTATTACAGGCAGGTCAGTGTATAGCACCTCTAACAGCGCCATGTAGCGTCACATGTATTATTACAGGCAGGTCAGTGTATAGCACCTCTAACAGCGCCATGTAGCGTCACATGTATTATTACAGGCAGGTCAGTGTATAGCACCTCTAACAGCGCCATGTAGCGTCACATGTATTATTACAGGCAGGTCAGTGTATAGCACCTCTAACAGCGCCATGTAGCGTCACATGTATTATTACAGGCAGGTCAGTGTATAGCACCTCTAACAGCGCCATGTAGCGTCACATGTATTATTACAGGCAGGTCAGTGTATAGCGCCTCTAACAGCGTCATGTAGCGTCACATGTATTATTACAGGCAGGTCAGTGTATAGCACCTCTAACAGCGTCATGTAGCGTCACATGTATTATTACAGGCAGGTCAGTGTATAGCGCCTCTAACAGCGCCATGTAGCGTCACATGTATTATTACAGGCAGGTCAGTGTATAGCACCTCTAACAGCGCCATGTAGCGTCACATGTATTATTACAGGCAGGTCAGTGTATAGCACCTCTAACAGCGCCATGTAGCGTCACATGTATTATTACAGGCAGGTCAGTGTATAGCACCTCTAACAGCGCCATGTAGCGTCACATGTATTATTACAGGCAGGTCAGTGTATAGCACCTCTAACAGCGCCATGTAGCGTCACATGTATTATTACAGGCAGGTCAGTGTATAGCACCTCTAACAGCGTCATGTAGCGTCACATGAAATATTACAGGCAGGTCAGTGTATAGCACCTCTAACAGCGCCATGTAGCGTCACATGTATTATTACAGGCAGGACAGTGTATAGCGCCTCTAACAGCGTCATGTAGTGTCACATGTATTATTACAGGCAGCTCAGTGTATAGCGCCTCTAACAGCGCCATGTAGCGTCACATGTATTATTACAGGCAGCTCAGTGTATAGCTCCTCTAACAGCGCCATGTAGTGTCACATGTATTATTACAGGCAGGTCAGTGTATAGCGCCTCTAACAGCGCCATGTAGTGTCACATGTATTATTACAGGCAGGTCAGTGTATAGCGCCTCTAACAGCGTCATGTAGCGTCACATGTATTATTACAGGCAGGTCAGTGTATAGCGCCTCTAACAGCGCCATGTAGCGTCACATGTATTATTACAGGCAGGTCAGTGTATAGCGCCTCTAACAGCGCCATGTAGCGTCACATGTATTATTACAGGCAGGTCAGTGTATAGCGCCTCTAACAGCGCCATGTAGCGTCACATGTATTATTACAGGCAGGTCAGTGTATAGCACCTCTAACAGCGCCATGTAGCGCCACATGTATTATTACAGGCAGGTCAGGGTATAGCACCTCTAACAGCGCCATGTAGCGCCACATGTATTATTACAGGCAGGTCAGGGTATAGCACCTCTAACAGCGCCATGTAGTGTCACATGTATTATTACAGGCAGGTCAGTGTATAGCACCTCTAACAGCGCCATGTAGCGTCACATGTATTATTACAGGCGGCTCAGTGTATAGCGCCTCTAACAGCGCCATGTAGTGTCACATGTATTATTACAGGCAGGTCAGTGTATAGCACCTCTAACAGCGCCATGTAGCGTCACATGTATTATTACAGGCAGGTCAGTGTATAGCACCTCTAACAGCGCCATGTAGCGTCACATGTATTATTACAGGCGGCTCAGTGTATAGCACCTCTAACAGCGCCATGTAGCGTCACATGTATTATTACAGGCGGCTCAGCGTATAGCACCTCTAACAGCGCCATGTAGCGTCATATGTATTATTACAGGCGGCTCAGCGTATAGCACCTCTAACAGCGCCATGTAGCGTCACATGTATTATTACAGGCAGGTCAGCGTATAGCACCTCTAACAGCGCCATGTAGCGTCACATGTATTATTACAGGCAGGTCAGTGTATAGCACCTCTAACAGCGCCATGTAGCGTCACATGTATTATTACAGGCAGCTCAGTGTATAGCACCTCTAACAGTGTCATGGAGTGTCACATGTATTATTACAGGCAGGTCAGTGTATAGCGCCTTTAACAGCGCCATGTAGCGTCACATGTATTATTACAGGCAGGTCAGTGTATAGCACCTCTAACAGCGCCATGTAGCGTCACATGTATTATTACAGGCAGGTCAGTGTATAGCTCCTCTAACAGCGCCATGTAGCGTCATATGTATTATTACAGGCGGCTCAGCGTATAGCACCTCTAACAGCGCCATGTAGCGTCACATGTATTATTACAGGCAGGTCAGCGTATAGCACCTCTAACAGCGCCATGTAGCGTCACATGTATTATTACAGGCAGGTCAGTGTATAGCACCTCTAACAGCGCCATGTAGCGTCACATGTATTATTACAGGCAGCTCAGTGTATAGCACCTCTAACAGCGCCATGTAGCGTCACATGTATTATTACAGGCAGGTCAGTGTATAGCACCTCTAACAGCGCCATGTAGCGCCACATGTATTATTACAGGCAGGTCAGTGTATAGCACCTCTAACAGCGCCATGTAGCGTCACATGTATTATTACAGGCAGGTCAGTGTATAGCACCTCTAACAGCGCCATGTAGCGTCACATGTATTATTACAGGCAGGTCAGTGTATAGCGCCTCTAACAGCGCCATGTAGCGTCACATGTATTATTACAGGCAGGTCAGTGTATAGCTCCTCTAACAGCGCCATGTAGCGTGACATGTATTATTACAGGCAGGTCAGTGTATAGCACCTCTAACAGCGCCATGTAGCGTCACATGTATTATTACAGGCAGGTCAGTGTATAGCACCTCTAACAGCGCCATGTAGCGTCACATGTATTATTACAGGCAGGTCAGTGTATAGCACCTCTAACAGCGCCATGTAGCGTCACATGTATTATTACAGGCAGGTCAGTGTATAGCACCTCTAACAACGCCATGTAGCGTCACATGTATTATTACAGGCAGGTCAGTGTATAGCGCCTCTAACAGCGCCATGTAGTGTCACATGTATTATTACAGGCAGGTCAGTGTATAGCACCTCTAACAGCGCCATGTAGCGTCACATGTATTATTACAGGCAGGTCAGTGTATAGCACCTCTAACAGCGCCATGTAGCGTCACATGTATTATTACAGGCAGGTCAGTGTATAGCACCTCTAACAGCGCCATGTAGTGTCACATGTATTATTACAGGCAGGTCAGTGTATAGCTTCTCTAACAGCGCCATGTAGCGTCACATGTATTATTACAGGCAGGTCAGTGTATAGCGCCTCTAACAGCGCCATGTAGCGTCACATGTATTATTACAGGCAGGTCAGTGTATAGCGACTCTAACAGCGTCATGTAGCGTCACATGTATTATTACAGGCAGGTCAGTGTATAGCGCCTCTAACAGCGCCATGTAGCGTCACATGTATTATTACAGGCAGGTCAGTGTATAGCGCCTCTAACAGCGCCATGTAGCGTCACATGTATTATTACAGGCAGGTCAGTGTATAGCACCTCTAACAGCGCCATGTAGTGTCACATGTATTATTACAGGCGGCTCAGTGTATAGCACCTCTAACAGCGCCATGTAGCGTCACATGTATTATTACAGGCAGGTCAGTGTATAGCGCCTGTAACAGCACCATGTAGCGTCACATGTATTATTACAGGCAGGTCAGTGTATAGCGCCTCTAACAGCGCCATATAGTGTCAAATGTATTATTACAGGCAGGTCAGTGTATAGCGCCTCTAACAGCGTCATGTAGCGTCACATGTATTATTACAGGCAGGTCAGTGTATAGTGCCTCTAACAGCGCCATATAGTGTCAAATGTATTATTACAGGCAGCTCAGTGTATAGCGCCTCTAACAGCGCCATGTAGCGTCACATGTATTATTACAGGCAGCTCAGTGTATAGGGCCTCTAACAGCGCCATGTAGCGTCACATGTATTATTACAGGCAGGTCAGTGTATAGCACCTCTAACAGCGTCATGTAGTGTCACATGTATTATTACAGGCAGGTCAGTATATAGCACCTCTAACAGCGCCATGTAGCGTCACATGTATTATTACAGGCAGGTCAGTGTATAGCACCTCTAACAGCGCCATGTAGTGTCACATGTATTATTACAGGCAGGTCAGTGTATAGCACCTCTAACAGCGCCATGTAGCGTCACATGTATTATTACAGGCGGCTCAGTGTATAGCACCTCTAACAGCGCCATGTAGCGTCACATGTATTATTACAGGCAGGTCAGTGTATAGCACCTCTAACAGCGCCATGTAGCGTCACATGTATTATTACAGGCGGCTCAGTGTATAGCACCTCTAACAGCGCCATGTAGCGTCACATGTATTATTACAGGCGGCTCAGTGTATAGCACCTCTAACAGCGCCATGTAGCGTCACATGTGTTATTACAGGCGGCTCAGTGTATAGCGCCTCTTACAGCGCCATGTAGTGTCACATGTATTATTACAGGCAGGTCAGTGTATAGCGCCTCTAACAGCGCCATGTAGCGTCACATGTAATATTACAGGCGGCTCAGTGTATAGCGCCTCTAACAGCGTCATGTAGCGTCACATGTATTATTACAGGCAGGTCAGTGTATAGCGCCTCTAACAGCGTCATGTAGCGTCACATGTATTATTACAGGCAGGTCAGTGTATAGCGCCTCTAACAGCGCCATGTAGCGTCACATGTATTATTACAGGCAGGTCAGTGTATAGCTCCTCTAACAGCGCCATGTAGTGTCACATGTATTATTACAGGCAGGTCAGTGTATAGCGCCTCTAACAGCGCCATGTAGCGTCACATGTATTATTACAGGCGGCTCAGTGTATAGCACCTCTAACAGCGCCATGTAGCGTCACATGTATTATTACAGGCAGGTCAGTGTATAGCGCCTCTAACAGCGCCATGTAGCGTCACATGTATTATTACAGGCAGGTCATTGTATAGTGCCTCTAACAGCGCCATGTAGCGTCACATGTATTATTACAGGCAGCTCAGTGTATAGGGCCTCTAACAGCGTCATGTAGCGTCACATGTATTATTACAGGTAGGGATGAGCGAATCGATCCGGACGAACCCGGATTTGATCCGAATTTCAGGAAAAATTCGATTCGGATCGAATCCGAATTTCCCCGCGATTCGATCGCTCAAAGTTTTCCTTTAACATCCATTCATTTACATTTACAGGCATTCTAAGATGGCGGACGGGACATGTCTGGACATCTATCCCGCGCCAGTGCAAGCTGGGGCAGTCACATGCAGCCTATCAGCAGCCAGCAAGCCCGGTGACGTCACAGAGCTATTTAAGTCGGCCATCTTGCTTTTCCTTCCTCATTTCTCTATTGCATTCGTGAGAGACAGAACGCTGTGTAGCTGAGGGAGAGAGGCAGTTAGACAGGCAGGGACAGACAGGGACAGGCTGGAGACAGGCAGGAGACAGACAGGAGACAGACAGAAAGCCAGCAAAAAACAGGGAAAGGTAGGAAAAAACGGAGGCTGTCACAGGGAGATTTTTTTTTTTTTTCATCCAGCCTGAGTGTTACTAGCTGGCTGACAGGCTTTGTTAGCGTTTTCAGGCTGCTTATAGTAACTAACTGTGCATATATACTGAACTGATCTTAAGTCTGCTGTGAGGCATCCCATTCTGTGACTACACCAGCCTCTGTTTAAGACCATATAACCATTTTCACTTATTATAATTGAAATTAGGCCTGATAAAGACACTTTTGCTGGGCATAGCACTACTGGACCCTGCCAGGTCCACTTCTTTTTTGGGGCATCCCATTCTGTGACTACACCAGCCTCTGTTTAAGACCATATAACCATTTGCACTTATTATAATTGAAATTAGGCCTGATAAAGACACTTTTGCTGGGCATAGCACTACTGGACCCTGCCAGGTGCACTTCTGTTGTGGCATCCCATTCTGTGACTACAGCAGCCTCTGTTTAAGACCATATAACCATTTGCACTTATTATAATTGAAATTAGGCCTGATAAAGACACTTTTGCTGGGCATAGCACTACTGGACCCTGCCAGGTCCACTTCTTTTTTGGGGCATCCCATTCTGTGACTACAGCAGCCTCTGTTTAAGACCATATAACCATTTTCACTTATTATAATTGAAATTAGGCCTGATAAAGACACTTTTGCTGGGCATAGCACTACTGGACCCTGCCAGGTCCACTTCTTTTTTGGGGCATCCCATTCTGTGACTACACCAGCCTCTGTTTAAGACCATATAACCATTTGCACTTATTATAATTGAAATTAGGCCTGATAAAGACACTTTTGCTGGGCATAGCACTACTGGACCCTGCCAGGTCCACTTCTTTTTTGGGGCATCCCATTCTGTGACTACAGCAGCCTCTGTTTAAGACCATATAACCATTTTCACTTATTATAATTGAAATTAGGCCTGATAAAGACACTTTTGCTGGGCATAGCACTACTGGACCCTGCCAGGTCCACTTCTTTTTTGGGGCATCCCATTCTGTGACTACAGCAGCCTCTGTTTAAGACCATATAACCATTTTCACTTATTATAATTGAAATTAGGCCTGATAAAGACACTTTTGCTGGGCATAGCACTACTGGACCCTGCCAGGTCCACTTCTTTTTTGGGGCATCCCATTCTGTGACTACAGCAGCCTCTGTTTAAGACCATATAACCATTTTCACTTATTATAATTGAAATTAGGCCTGATAAAGACACTTTTGCTGGGCATAGCACTACTGGACCCTGCCAGGTGCACTTCTGTTGTGGCATCCCGTTCTGTGACTACAGCAGCCTCTGTTTAAGACCATATAACCATTTGCACTTATTATAATTGAAATTAGCCCTGATAAAGACACTTTTGCTGGGCATAGCACTACTGGACCCTGCCAGGTGCACTTCTGTTGTGGCATCCCATTCTGTGACTACAGCAGCCTCTGTTTAAGACCATATAACCATTTTCACTTATTATAATTGAACTTAGGCCTGATAAAGACACTTTTGCTGGGCATAGCACTACTGGACCCTGCCAGGTCCACTTCTTTTTGGGGGCATTCCATTCTGTGACTACACCAGCCTCTGTTTAAGACCATATAACCATTTGCACTTATTATAATTGAAATTAGGCCTGATAAAGACACTTTTGCTGGGCATAGCACTACTGGACCCTGCCAGGTCCACTTCTTTTTTGGGGCATTCCATTCTGTGACTACACCAGCCTCTGTTTAAGACCATATAACCATTTGCACTTATTATAATTGAAATTAGGCCTGATAAAGACACTTTTGCTGGGCATAGCACTACTGGACCCTGCCAGGTCCACTTCTTTTTTTGGGGCATCCCATTCTGTGACTACAGCAGCCTCTGTTTAAGACCATATAACCATTTGCACTTATTATAATTGAAATTAGGCCTGATAAAGACACTTTTGCTGGGCATAGCACTACTGGACCCTGCCAGGCCCACTTCTTTTTTGGGTCATCCCATTCTGTGACTACAGCAGCTTCTGTTTAAGACCATATATCCATTTTCACTTATTATAATTGAAATTAGGCCTGATAAAGACACTTTTGCTGGGCATAGCACTACTGGACCCTGCCAGGTTCACTTCTGTTGTGGCATCCCATTCTGTGACTACAGCAGCCTCTGTTTAAGACCATATAACCATTTGCACTTATTATAATTGAAATTAGGCCTGATAAAGACACTTTTGCTGGGCATAGCACTACTGGACCCTGCCAGGTCCACTTCTTTTTTGGGGCATCCCATTCTGTGACTACACCAGCCTCTGTTTAAGACCATATAACCATTTGCACTTATTATAATTGAAATTAGGCCTGATAAAGACACTTTTGCTGGGCATAGCACTACTGGACCCTGCCAGGTCCACTTCTTTTTTGGGGCATCCCATTCTGTGACTACAGCAGCCTCTGTTTAAGACCATATAACCATTTTCACTTATTATAATTGAAATTAGGCCTGATAAAGACACTTTTGCTGGGCATAGCACTACTGGACCCTGCCAGGTCCACTTCTTTTTTGGGGCATCCCATTCTGTGACTACAGCAGCCTCTGTTTAAGACCATATAACCATTTTCACTTATTATAATTGAAATTAGGCCTGATAAAGACACTTTTGCTGGGCATAGCACTACTGGACCCTGCCAGGTCCACTTCTTTTTTGGGGCATCCCATTCTGTGACTACAGCAGCCTCTGTTTAAGACCATATAACCATTTTCACTTATTATAATTGAAATTAGGCCTGATAAAGACACTTTTGCTGGGCATAGCACTACTGGACCCTGCCAGGTGCACTTCTGTTGTGGCATCCCGTTCTGTGACTACAGCAGACTCTGTTTAAGACCATATAACCATTTTCACTTATTATAATTGAACTTAGGCCTGATAAAGACACTTTTGCTGGGCATAGCACTACTGGACCCTGCCAGGTCCACTTCTTTTTTGGGGCATTCCATTCTGTGACTACACCAGCCTCTGTTTAAGACCATATAACCATTTGCACTTATTATAATTGAAATTAGGCCTGATAAAGACACTTTTGCTGGGCATAGCACTACTGGACCCTGCCAGGTCCACTTCTTTTTTGGGGCATTCCATTCTGTGACTACACCAGCCTCTGTTTAAGACCATATAACCATTTGCACTTATTATAATTGAAATTAGGCCTGATAAAGACACTTTTGCTGGGCATAGCACTACTGGACCCTGCCAGGTCCACTTCTTTTTTTGGGGCATCCCATTCTGTGACTACAGCAGCCTCTGTTTAAGACCATATAACCATTTGCACTTATTATAATTGAAATTAGGCCTGATAAAGACACTTTTGCTGGGCATAGCACTACTGGACCCTGCCAGGCCCACTTCTTTTTTGGGTCATCCCATTCTGTGACTACAGCAGCTTCTGTTTAAGACCATATAACCATTTTCACTTATTATAATTGAAATTAGGCCTGATAAAGACACTTTTGCTGGGCATAGCACTACTGGACCCTGCCAGGTGCACTTCTGTTGTGGCATCCCATTCTGTGACTACAGCAGCCTCTGTTTAAGACCATATAACCATTTGCACTTATTATAATTGAAATTAGCCCTGATAAAGACACTTTTGCTGGGCATAGCACTACTGGACCCTGCCAGGTCCACTTCTTTTTTGGGGCATCCCATTCTGTGACTAAAGCAGCCTCTGTTTAAGACCATATAACCATTTGCACTTATTATAATTGAAATTAGCCCTGATAAAGACACTTTTGCTGGGCATAGTCTTACTGCTGCCAGGTGCACTGCTGGCTGTTGGGGCATCCCATTCTGTAACATAGCATACCCCTCTATATTTACACTAAGCAGCTCTCTTATTTATACTAGGCAGGCCTGTTGGAGGCTGAGTGTCACTGCTCACCTTTGGTGTGCATTATATTCTGTTTCATATAGACCCACCGCTGCCTGGGGGTTCTTAAAATATCACCTACTACCACGCCAGTTAGACTATGTCGGGCAGACAAGTGCCTGGAAGTGAAAAGAGGAGTGGCAGAGGCCAAGATTCCGCAGGCAGAGCTCGCATCAGACTGGGGGCCAGTAGCAGCAGGAGTCACGCTGAGAGACCTAATCTGCCAGTATCTGCTAGCGGTCGGGTCTCCACCAGTAACGCATCTGCCGTGGTAGATTGGTTGACGCGCTCATCAACAACATCATCACAACTTACGTCTGAGACCCCCAGTCTAGGGTCGGTAGGTTCCTCTGACACATCCCTGAGTTGGCATGCCCTGAGAGCAGTCCCTGTCCTCCCATTGCCTCTGTCCTACGCCGTTCCCTCCCCCAGCGACGTATCCTATGCTTTGGGTTCAGCTCCACTCTTTAGTGAGGAGGACGATCAGATACAGGAGGACAGTCAACAGCTACTGCCCAGCCAAGAAATGGAGGTGGCTTCTTTAGCTAGGCAGACAAATAGTGATGTGGACAGTGTCGTGGGTGCTGCGAGCGTTCCAGCTCCTGCGCCAGACACTGTTGACGAATCCACGAACATCAGTGACGTACAGCCACAACTCGGTGATAATGATGATGACGATGAAGCCGATCGCACTTCGGAGCCGGGTGATGAAGGGGCTTCATCGTCATCATCAGGAGAAGAGGGGCGCAGGTTGCCCCGGAGTCAGCAGCTGAGGCAGCAAGGTGGTAGCAGTCAGCATGGGGGCACAATTCCAAAGGCTGGAGCCGGCCGGGGCCGGGGCCGGGGTAGAGCACCTGCTGTGCGGCAGTCTACCTTATCGGGAGGTAGTGGAGCAGGGGTTCCTGGAGTTGGCAACAGCAGCAGTGAATCAGTGAGGCCAGGGGGTGGGAAAAGTAGCTACTCGGCAGTGTGGCAGTCTTTTCTGAAGCATCCGCAGGAGGGTAACATGGCCACATGCAAGATATGTAGGCAAAAGGTGAAGCGTGGCCAGGGTCCAAATGTTGGCACCACGGCCCTGCGTCAACATATGATGCTTCACCATAAAGCGACCTGGGAGAACCGAGGCTCCCAAGGGGTGGTCCAGTCTGCTTCCTCACCAAGTGAGCTCCCAATTTTTGCCAGCCAAGGCTCCAGCACCTCAGCCGAAGGCAGCTGTGCGTCATACCCATCCTCTGTCGCTCCTGCTCCTCCTCCTCCAAGTCATGCATCCCGCCAGCAATCCATCAGCGAAGCCATGTCCAAGAGACAGCAGTATGCGCCCACTCATCCTACGGCGCAGAAGCTGAATGTGCTCCTGTCCAAGTTGCTGGTGCTGCAGTCGCTCCCTTTTCAGGTGGTGGAATCTGCACCTTTCAGAGAACTGATGGCTTGTGCCGAGCCGAGGTGGAGAGTCCCAAGCCGTCATTTCTTTGCCAAGAAGGCAGTACCAGCGCTGCACACTTTTGTTGAACAGAAGGTGGGCCAGTCCTTGAGCCTGTCGGTGTGTAGCAAAGTGCATGGCAGCGCCGACATCTGGAGCTGCAACTACGGTCATGGACAGTACATGTCGTTTACGGCCCACTGGGTGAATGTGGTCCCTTTGCAGCAGCAGCAACTTGGACAGGTCACGCTGCTTCGGCCTCCGCGCTCCCTGCCCGTTGGGCATGTGACACCGTGCGACTCGGCCTCCTCATCCTCCGCCATCTCCTCACCCTCCACTGTAGGCTCAAGTCTCAGTGCCCCTCCAGTCTACCATGTGTGCAGGGCACGGAGGTGTCACGCAGTGCTTCACATGGTTTGTCTTGGCGAACGGAGTCACACAGGGGAGGAACTGCTTAAATGTATTCATCAGGAAATCCAAACATGGCTTACTCCGAGAAAACTTAAAATGGGAATCATGGTTACCGACAATGGGAAGAACATTTTGTCGGCGCTGCGCCAAGGAAGCCTGACCCATGCCCCCTGCATGGCTCACGTCTTCAATCTGGTTGTCAAGCGGTTTCTGAAGTGTTCCCCCCATCTGCAAGACATCCTAACAACTTCAAGGAAACTTTGCATGCACTTCAGCCACTCCTACACCGCCAAACACACCCTTCTTGAGCTACAGCGTCAGAATGGTATCCCCCAACATAGTCTGATTTGCGATGTTTCCACCCGTTGGAATTCCACCCTTCACATGTTGGACCGATTATATGAACAGAGAAAAGCCATCACGGATTTCCTGATGATCCAAGCAGATAGGGGGACTCCCCTGTGTAACTTCAATGTCAACCAGTGGCAGCTCATACGTGACACCTGCCGTTTGCTCAGGCCCTTTGAGGATGCCACTTTATTTGTCAGTCGGCAGGATTACGGGATGAACGACGTGATTCCACTGCTTCATGTACTACAGCACATGTTGGAAACCATGGCTGGTCAGGGCACTGGAGACATGGCGTTTACATCTTACGGCCACATGAACCCCGTTGCAGCTGAACTTGAGGAGGAGGAGGAAGAGGAGGAGGAGGAGTTGCCCAGCGAAACACAGTTTAGGCTTGGCGAAATGGCTGGTTTATCTAGTCAGCGGACAGGAGAGGAGGAGCAGGAGCAGCCAGAGGAGCTAGAGGTTTTTGAGGAAGGCGAGACAGAGGACCCGGGCACACCGTGGCAGTATGCAGTGGAGATGGAGACAGGTAGTCCATCCGAGTCACTTGCGCAAATGGCACGAAGCATGCTCACGTGCTTGCGTAGTGACCCCAGAATTGTTTCCATCTGTCGGCGGGATGACTTCTGGCTGTCCACCTTATTGGACCCTCGCTTCCGGCACAAAATGGGGGCATTTTTTAAACCCACGGAGAGGGAGGACAAACTGAACTACTACAAAGACATTCTACGTAGGCAGTTGGCCGATGCCTATCTGCGCCATGGTCCATACTCTCGCAGGTCTGACTCGAGGGGACCTCTGCGCTCACCTTCCACTGCCATGGCCGCTGGGGGGGTTGGCAGGAGCAGCAGCAGCAGCTCCATCAGCAGCAGCAGCCTCAGTCTTCAGTCGCTAATGAGTAGCTTTCTACACCCGCATAGTGAGGCTACTCATGAGCAGCAGGAAGACCTGGAGCAGGACCTCAACCAGCAGGTCATGTCATACTTTGACATGACCATGCCAACACACCTTGAGGATCCGCTGGACTTCTGGGCAGCCAAACTTGATTTGTGGCCGCAACTAGCAGAGTTTGCCCTGGAAAAGCTGTCCTCCCCGGCAAGTAGAGTGCCATCTGAGCCGGTGTTTAGTGCGGCGGGGGCCATAGTTACGGCGAGGAGAACTCGTCTGTCAACTAAAAATGTGGAGAGACTCACCTTTGTCAAAATGAATCAGGGATGGATCAGCCAGGATTTCCACCCACCAATGCCTGATGCATGCGACTAGATTCAGCATGGTGCCACGTTTTACACTTTCCAAATGGAGCAAAACATATTTATGTCTTGAGGCCATTTTTTGGGCTCCTGCTGCTGCTGCAGTCCAACTTCTGCCAACTCCAGGGTGTGATTCATCCAATTTTTGGGCTCCTGAAGCCAACTCCAGTGTATATTTGGGCTCCTGCTGCTGCTGCTGCCAACTCCAGGGTGGGAATCATCCAATTTTTGGGCTCCTGAAGCCAACCCCAGTGTCTCTTTAAAGTAATATTTGGGCTCCTGCTGCTGCTGCTGCCAACTCCAGGGTGTGATTCATCCAATTTTTGGGCTCCTGAAGCCAACCCCAGGGTCTCTTTAAAGTAATGTTTGGGCTCCTGTTGCTGCTGCTGCCAACTCCTGCCAACTCCAGGGTGTGAATTATCCAATTTTTGGGCTCCTGAAGCCAACCCCAGGGTCTCTTTAAAGTAATATTTGGGCTCCTGCTGCTGCTGCTGCTGCTGCTGCCAACTCCAGGGTGTGATTCATCCATTTTTTGGGCTCCTGAAGCCAACCCCAGTGTCTCTTTAAAGTAATATTTGGACTCCTGCTGCTGCTGCTGCCAACTCCAGGGTGTGAATCATCCAATTTTTGGGCTCCTGAAGCCAACCCCAGTGTCTCTTTAAAGTAATGTTTGGGCTCCTGTTGCTGCTGCTGCCAACTCCTGCCAACTCCAGGGTGTGAATCATCCAATTTTTGGGCTCCTGAAGCCAACCCCAGTGTCTCTTTAAAGTAATGTTTGGGCTCCTGCTGCTGCTGCTGCCAACTCCAGGGTGTGATTCATCCAATTTTTGGGCTCCTGAAGCCAACTCCAGTGTATATTTGGGCTCCTGCTGCTGCTGCTGCCAACTCCAGGGTGTGAATCATCCAATTTTTGGGCTCCTGAAGCCAACCCCAGTGTCTCTTTAAAGTAATAATTGGGCTCCTGCTGCTGCTGCTGCCAACTCCAGGGTGTGATTCATCCAATTTTTGGGCTCCTGAAGCCAACCCCAGGGTCTCTTTAAAGTAATATTTGGGCTCCTGCTGCTGCTGCTGTCAACTCCTGCCAACTCCAGGGTGTGATTCATCCAATTTTTGGGCTCCTGAAGCCAACCCCAGTGTCTCTTTAAAGTAATGTTTGGGCTCCTGCTGCTGCTGCTGCCAACTTCTGCCAACTCCAGGGTGTGATTCATCCAATTTTTGGGCTCCTGAAGCCAACCCCAGTGTCTCTTTAAAGTAATATTTGGGCTCCTGCTGCTGCTGCTGCTGCCAGCTCCAGGGTGTGATTCATCCAATTTTTGGGCTCCTGAAGCCAACCCCAGGGTCTCTTTGAAGTAATGTTTGGGCTCCTGCTGCTGCCAACTCCAGGGTGTGATTCATCCAATTTTTGGGCTCCTGAAGCCAACCCCAGGGTCTCTTTAAAGTAATGTTTGGGCTCCTGCTGCTGCTACTGCCAACTTCTGCCAACTCCAGGGTGTGATTTATCCAATTTTTGGGCTCCTGAAGCCAACCCCAGGGTCTCTTTAAAGTAATATTTGGGCTCCTGCTGCTGCTGCTGCTGCTGCTGCCAACTCCAGGGTGTGATTCATCCAATTTTTGGGCTCCTGAAGCCAACCCCAGGGTCTCTTTAAAGTAATATTTGGGCTCCTGCTGCTGGCAACTCCAGGGTGTGATTCATCCAATTTTTGGGCTCCTGAAGCCAACCCCAGTGTCTCTTTAAAGTAATGTTTGGGCTCCTGCTGCTGCTGCTGCCAACTCCAGGGTGTGATTCGTCCAATTTTTGGGCTCCTGAAGCCAACCCCAGTGTCTCTTTAAAGTAATATTTGGGCTCCTGCTGCTGCTGCTGCCAACTCCAGGGTGTGATTCATCCAATTTTTGGGCTCCTGAAGCCAACCCCAGGGTCTCTTTGAAGTAATGTTTGGGCTCCTGCTGCTGCTGCTGCCAACTCCAGGGTGTGATTCATCCAATTTTTGGGCTCCTGAAGCCAACCCCAGGGTCTCTTTGAAGTAATGTTTGGGCTCCTGCTGCTGCTGCTGCCAACTCCAGGGTGTGATTCATCCAATTTTTGGGCTCCTGAAGCCAACCCCAGGGTCTCTTTAAAGTAATATTTGGGCTGCTGCTGCTGCCAACTCCAGGGTGTGATTCATCCAATTTTTGGGCTCCTGAAGCCAACCCCAGGGTCTCTTTAAAGTAATGTTTGGGCTCCTGCTGCTGCTACTGCCAACTTCTGCCAACTCCAGGGTGTGATTCATCCAATTTTTGGGCTCCTGAAGCCAACCCCAGGGTCTCTTTAAAGTAATATTTGGGCTCCTGCTGCTGGCAACTCCAGGGTGTGATTCATCCAATTTTTGGGCTCCTGAAGCCAACCCCAGTGTCTCTTTAAAGTAATGTTTGGGCTCCTGCTGTTGCTGCTGCCAACTCCAGGGTGTGATTCATCCAATTTTTGGGCTCCTGAAGCCAACCCCAGTTTCTCTTTAAAGCAATATTTGGGCTCCTGCTGCTGCTGCTGCCAACTCCAGGGTGTGATTCATCCAATTTTTGGGCTCCTGAAGCCAACCCCAGGGTCTCTTTAAAGTAATATTTGGGCTCCTGCTGCTGCTGCTGCCAACTCCAGGGTGTGATTCATCCAATTTTTGGGCTCCTGAAGCCAACCCCAGGGTCTCTTTAAAGTAATATTTGGGCTCCTGCTGCTGGCAACTCCAGGGTGTGATTCATCCAATTTTTGGGCTCCTGAAGCCAACCCCAGTGTCTCTTTAAAGTAATGTTTGGGCTCCTGCTGCTGCTGCTGCCAACTCCAGGGTGTGATTCATCCAATTTTTGGGCTCCTGAAGCCAACCCCAGTTTCTCTTTAAAGCAATATTTGGGCTCCTGCTGCTGCTGCTGCCAACTCCAGGGTGTGATTCATCCAATTTTTGGGCTCCTGAAGCCAACCCCAGGGTCTCTTTAAAGTAATATTTGGGCTCCTGCTGCTGCTGCTGCCAACTCCAGGGTGTGATTCATCCAATTTTTGGGCTCCTGAAGCCAACCCCAGGGTCTCTTTAAAGTAATGTTTGGGCTCCTGCTGCTGCTGCCAACTCTAGGGTGTGATTCATCCAATTTTTGGGCTCCTGCTGCTGCCAACTCCAGTGTCTCTTTAAAGCAATGTTTGGGCTCCTGCCCCTCATAGTGATGCCACTTCAACTCTCTTGAATTCAATTGTGCCGCTCTGCGATTCTATTAGCGATGCCTCTGATCTGCATGTGATATTTATTCAAAGTATTATTTAACTAACCCAGCACGCATCCTATGCGTGTTACAGCAAGGCAGAATGGTTTACAACCCTATTGAGGCTCTAGAAGGCTCAGAAATAGCCGTTTTTAATAGCAATTCGTCGCGAATTTACTCGGGTCGAAAAGATTTTTGTCGGAAAATTCGGCGAATCAGTCGAATCGAATTTTTCAAAAGTTCGCTCATCTCTAATACACACACACACACATAGACACACACACATACACACACACACACACACACACACATAGACACACACACATACACACACACACATAGACACACACACACACACATACACACACACACATAGACACACACACACACACACACACACACACATAGACACACACACACACACACACACACACACACACACACACACATAGACACACACCCACTGAACCACCAATTACATCAAAGCAGAGAGAAGAGAATAGAAAAAAACCCTACCTCTCAGACTCCTCTTGGACGCCCCCTGCCACCAGCCCTGAATCTGCAGCTGAGCACTTACACTCGGGGCCGGCTGTGGGGGGCGTCTGAGAGGCCGCGGCAACCCCCCGGCAACGGTGTGGGACATGACGGCACCGGACAAGAGCATGCGCCGCGGGACACGGGACCAAGAAATGAAAATCGGGGCAGTTCCAGGAAAATCGGGGCAGTTGGGGGGCATTCCAAAGGCCAGCCATGGCCATACCCACAGATTGGTGCATCTGCACTTACCTTGGCTGATCTTGAGAACTTTCTATACTAAGCTCCTCCCTGGACAAGAGCATGCGCCGCGGGGAGGGATTGAGGGATGTATAGGAGGGATTGTATAGGAGATACATTGTAACAGTTACAACAATCGAAACATTTTGATTAGGCAAATGAATCATTTATTGCTGCAGATCTGCATGTTACACCTCAAAGAGGGACAAATATGTAAATGAAGTCACAACCCTCAGGATGTATGAAGCCACGCCCCCATCGAGGGATGGGTGAAGCCACGCCCCCTCATTGAAGGATGGATAGGTGATAGGCTGTAACAGTTATAACAATATAAACACTTTGAATTGGCAAATGAATCATTTATTGCTGCAGATCTGCATGTTACACCTCAAAGAGGGACAAATGGGAACAACGAGGAACAGGGGGACATGGACTCAAAAGAGGGACAGTCCCTCCAAATCAGGGACACTTGGCAGGTATGCCTTACCTGAGGTCTGGCTGAGAGGTGAGTTAAAGTTCTGCATCCAAACATTGAGGAGGTGAGGGACACGCTGAAAAGCAGAAGGTTCGCGACGAGCAAAACTGAAGTCAGAGAAACGTCAAGAGGCTGCGGATAACACGTATTAGAGGAGGTCAGTATGTCAGGCTAATATAAGATATGGGGATGTCAGTATCTGGATGCCACTGTGTGAAACCCTCTGATCCACCCTGTACTCACCTAGGTGCATAGGTAGGCAGAGCCAGGTTAAGTGTGGTGGAGGCCCCTGGGCACAAAACCTGGTGGAGGCCCCAGATACAGTATAAAATAATAGTCCAGCCAAGTAACTGATTGGTGGTTGTCTGGCACCCGCCTACTTACTGGAACGTCAGATGGAGTCCCTTGTGCCCCCCTTGTGCGGGTGCGTGCTGCTCGGGAACTCCTGCTTTGCCATTCTGGGTGGGGGGTAGTGTAGTCGCCCGGCTGAACCAGCAGGAAACCCCGGCATTGAGCTGCCAGCGGCTGTGCTTGGTGGCTTATGTGCAGTGACAGCTCTGCACCCATCACTGTAGCGTTGCTGGCGGCGGCTTTGCTGCTCTAGACTCTCTGTCCCGCCCTGTGGTGGCTTTGGATGCAGGTTTGCAAAAACAAAAAAACAGCCCCCACTGCAGCCGATAGCTTTGTTGCCGGCCTCGCCAACCATATGACCAAAGACCGAAAAGCCTCCTGGACCAGACCATAACCCAAAGGTTGGTGGAGGCCCCCTTTGCAGGGAAAGTGATGGAGGTCCCTTTGCGCTCCCATCGTAATCGGGCGTAGGGCTCCCTGTCCTGCCTCCATACTATGCACACACCCTCACCAGGTATATCTGAGAGTCGGGTGGCGGGTGTGCGCAGCCGGAAGGAGCTGCCTGATAGAGACACCCCCCCCCCCCCAATTTCAGGCCATTAACATGTACAGCAATAAAAGCTGAGAGATTTCACTTGTGTCGTGGGGAACAGGGTGAGTGAGTGGGCTAAAAATGGGTCTCACCATGGGCATACATACCTTAGTGGCAGGGGAGGCTGCTGCCCCCGGGCCTGTGGCTGAAGGGGGTCCTGTGCAGGCTGCTTTCCCCCCACCCACCGTGCTGCACCTGTGGGCCGTCCACTTATGTCCATATCATATCTGGGGTTCCATCGCAGTATGCTGGCAACTTGGGGAACATAGTGATGGCACCTTTGTTCCATCCTGTGATTGGCCCTTACCTCTGGCACACCATGGAGACGGCACGCAAACACTGCGTACAGATGTGGTATTCTTACATTAAAGTCATAGCCAGTTGTTACATCATAGCGTCAGCTACGATTGGCGCTGTCCTAAACTGTTTCCCATTTTTAAATTGAAGAAGAAATGGGTGAGATATCGGGGATATGATTCATCTTCGAAGACAAGTAGGTCTGCTCCTTAGAACTGAGATGCTGCGTAATAATGAGCATAAACATCTGCATAATGGACGGGGTCTGTAAGATCCCAAGGACTTGCTTTACACACTCTCAAGCGTGCATGTGCACACACCCAAAAGCACATGTACGCACTCCGGAGCGCACATTCGTGCACTTCCAAACGCACATGCACACACTCCCAAAATGAATGCACGCACTCCTAACACATTCATGCACTATCAAACTGCACCCGCGAGCACTCAAACTGCAAATCAATCATGCATGCAATCCTAAAGTACATGCACACACTCAAACACACAAAACGAATGCGCGCACTACTAAACATACATGCATGCACTCCCGCAGCAAGCACGCACACTCCCAAACCGCACATGTGCGCACTCTTATACTGCGCATGTGCACACTCATGCACACGTCCCCAAAGACGCATACACGCACTCCCAACCACACACCCCATCTATAAGCCATCTATGCTGCAATGGAGAGATGTCTCACACATCGCAGAAAACTAAGCAGGCTGAGACTCCACGGGCCGCCATCTTGGATGTTTAAAGGCTCAGAAAATACAGAAGATGCAGGTAGGATGATTTTTAATGTGGGCAATCTGTATGTACAGTGTGTGGGAAACATATAAGATAGACTCTTATTCAGGGTGAAGGTCCAGATTAATGTGGGCAATCTGTATGTACGGGGGGGACATACAAAATAGGCTCTTATTCAAGGTGAAGGTCCGGATTAATGTGAGCAATCTGTATGTACGGGGGGGAAGCATATAAGATAGGCTCTTATTCAGGCTGAAGGTCTGGATTAATGTGGGTAATCTGTATGTACAGAGGGGGGGGGGACATACAAGATAGGCTCTTATTCAGGGTGAGGGTCCGGATTAGTGTGGGCAATCTATATGTACAGGGTGTGGGAAACATAAAATAAGCTCTTATTCAAGGTGAAGGTCCGGATTAATGTGAGCAATCTGTATGTACTGGGGGAAGCATATAAGATAGGCTCTTATTCAGGCTGAAGGTCTGGATTAATGTGGGTAATCTGTATGTACAGAGGGGGGGGGGACATACAAGATAGGCTCTTATTCAGCGTGAAGGTCCGGATTAATGTGGGCAATCTGTATGTACAGCGTGTGGGAAACATAAATAGGCTCTTATTCAGGGTGAAGGTCCAGATTAATGTGGGCAATCTGTATGTACGGGGGGGGGACATACAAAATAGGCTCTTATTCAAGGTGAAGTTCCTGATTAATGTGGGCAATCTGTATGTACGGGGGGGAAACATACAAAATAGGCTCTTATTCAAGGTGAAGGTCCGGATTAATGTGAGCAATCTGTATGTACGGGGGGGAAGCATATAAGATAGGCTCTTATTCAGGCTGAAGGTCCGGATTAATGTGGGTAATCTGTATGTACAGAGGGGGGGGACATACAAGATAGGCTCTTATTCAGGGTGAGGGTCCGGATTAGTGTGGGCAATCTATATGTACAGGGTGTGGGAAACATAAGATAAGCTCTTATTCAGGGTGAAGGCCCGGATTAATGTGAGCAATCTGTATATACAGGGTAGGGAAAACATATAAGATAGCCTCTTATTCAGCGTGAAGGTCCGGATTAATGTGGGCAATCTGTATGTACAGGGTGGGGGAAACATACAAGATAGGCTCTTATTCAGGGTGAAGGTCCGGTTTAAAACTCCCAGCATGAGATTTATTACTGTTAGCGCTGCTACCTCTATACTGTGACCACACCCTGGACAATAAATGGACCAAAGGGGGCCCCACAGCAGTATAAGTCCACAATTTAGCCCCTTTCACACCTAGCCGTTTGTATTGGAAAAGCCCTGCAAGCTGTTTTCCCAACGCAATGCAACGCAGCTCCACAGAAGTCAATGCAACGCAATGCAAACGCAAGCAAAACACAACTAAAAATGCAAAGCAGCTCAGCGCAGACACAAGTAAAGCACAGAGGTGTGAAAGGAGGCTATCTGCTCTTTTTCTGGAGGGGCCCACTATGAATGTTGCTATGGGGCCCTGTGAAACCTATGTATGCCCCTGATTTTAGCACACCCAAATCAGGATGCTCCTAATTGGGCTTTTAATAATATAAATAAATAAATGAAATAAATAAATAAAAGATCAATACACACAAAATGAACATTGCTCTGGTTGCCATCTTTAGTTTTCAATGCGATATCGATTCCAGCCACAGTCGCACCGATAGCGCCGGATAATGATGAGATTATATTCATGGCTAAAGAGCCCTTGATCTGCAAAGTAAAAGATAAGACATAACATTTATGGCCAGTATTGAATATTACCCAGAATTGCAGACAGAATTTGGGTCCCCACACACCCTATAACATGAATAAAGGGGGAGGGAGCAGCTCAATCACTATTATTTATACAAAATTATTATTATTATTCAGGGCCTGGGAACTAATTTACCACCCAGTTTAACCCTCTCATCAACTAAATATCAAGCAACAAACATGTCTAGCTATGTGGAAAGACAGATATTTGGTTGCATATATCTGCAGATACATGTGGAAGCACTGCCCCGGCAAGGCACTCTGTGTTTAGTGTGGTCCCTACTCTTAATTCTGAGTCCCCAAAGTTGGGACATGCAATGCAGACAAATAACTGAGAGCATGTCCCAACTTTGGGGACTCAAAAATAAGAGTAGGGACCACACTAAACACAGAGTGCCTTGCCGGGGCAGTGTGGCTTCCACATGTATCTGCAGATATGTGCAACCAAATCTCTGTCTTTCCACATAGCTAGACATGTTTGGTGCTTAATACTTGGACGATGAGAGGGTTAAACTGGGCGGTAAATTGCTTCCCAGGCCCTGAATAATAATGTTGATAATTTTGTATAAATAATAGTGATGGAGCTGCTCCCACCCCCTTTACTCACCCTATAACATGACCAGTAATCCAATAAGTGGCAACACCATCTAGATAAAGATAATATCAACAACTTTTATTCATTTGTACAGAGCCACAAAGGACAATACAAGACTATGGACAATTTAAAATACATATACACTATAGACACCGGGGGGCGCCAGCATTACATCCTCATATATACACACCATAATAAATAAAGAATACAGAAACCAGCTGAAAAATGAAAAAGTTCATCACAGTAATCCCCAAAACCTATACTTCATTTAATAAACATGTGCAAAATATGCAATATGCTCTCCAATGTATTTTCGTGCAATAAAGTGCCTATGCAAAAATCATACCTCGATAAGCTCTACAGAACAGCCGAGGTGATCGAAAGAGATATGCAACAAATATAAAAAAGTGATACGAACCATCTGGACCTCCCCCCACCAAATGCCCACCAACGCGTGTCGTGACGTAACCACGTCACTTCCTCAGGGCGAAAGATGTTCATATTATCTTTATCTAGATGGTGGTGCCACTTATTGGATTACTGGGCATGTTATAGGGTGTGTGGGAACCCTAATTCTGTCTGCGGTACGTTGTGTGTTCACAATTTATATGCCCGGGTGGTGTGCACATTATATTGTTTATATCTTTTCCACTGGTGCAGTCCACCCAGAACTGAATTAAAGTGGACCAAAACTCACAACGACCAGCCCATTAATCTATAAGATTCTCGGGCCAATTGATTCCCTCCCCCTCCGAGGCATCTGAAATCGGGATGCACCGCTGTGTGAAACCCCCCAGGTCGGCACATACACTTACCTTCTTTCCTGGTCCAACGGCACATGTGCGAGCCGCGGCCGCATCCCCGCTATCCCTATAGCAGGGCGTGTGCCTGCAGCAGCCATTTGTGAATAGAAGGTGCGGGCACACTCCCTGTTAGAGGCTAGCGGGGGATGCAGGGCCGGCTTCAGGTTTATGTGGGCCCTTGGGCAATAAGAGTCTCAAAAGGCCCCTTGTGGTGTGATATGACGCGCAATACATGGTGATAAAGTTCTATGTATGGTGAATGTTGCCAAACAATAGAAAGACAAAAAAAATAAGAATGACAAAGTATAAAAGGAATAAGGAATATAATTAATTACTGAAAGAAGAAGAATAAACTATGAAAAAATAGAAGGAAAGACAAAAAGAAAGAATAGATGTAAAGATATAAACAAATATAAAAATAAAAGTAAAGAAAGAAAGAACAACAGCATAGAATGAAACAAGAAGAGAATTAAAGGAATGACAGGAAAGAGGCAGAATGGAAGCAAAAAAGTAGAAATGGAAGGAAAGAAAGGAAGAATAGAAGGACTGACAAAAAATTAGAAAGAGAAGGAATGATGTAAAGAATAGAAGGAATCACGGAAAGAAAGAATAAATGGATAGAATGAAAGGCATAGAAGGAAAGGAAAGGGTGACAGAAAGAAAGACTCTCCCAAAGGCCAATTTGCCTCTAGCTGACAGTCCTTAGTCCTGGTTACTGAATGGCCCATGTGTCCTGAGGGGCTTCCCAGGGTGGAGGGAATGAGGTGGGCCCTTCCTAGCTTCAGGGGCCCTGGCACCTGCCCAAGTATTACCTGTGCTGACGCCGGCCCTGGGGGGATGTGGCGGCCTTCAGCGCGCTTGGAGCCGCTCGCCTTAGATGAAGGCTTAGACGACGTGGCGTCAGCGGTTCCGAGCGCGCTAATTGGACGAGCGGCCGTGCATGCGCCGTAGGACCAGGAAGAGTTGCGTTGGTTTCGGCAACCTGGGGGGTTTCACACAGCGGGGCATCCCCGATCAGAGAAGGAACAAAACCCAGGATAGTCCACTTTCAGTGTGGTGGAGACCACTGTGAGTAACTCTAGACCTATTGGAGCCTATGTTAACAAGTGGGGGAGGCCCTCAAACGGGAGAGGCCCTTATCCATACCTCCCAAGTGTCCCTGATTTGGAGGGACTGTCCCTCTTTTAAGTCCATGTCCCCCTGTCCCTCATTGTTCTCCTCTGTCCCTCTTTAAGGTGTGACATGCAGATAAATGATTCATTTACTTATTTAAAGTGTTTATATTGTTGTAACAACCTTTCCTATCCATCCCTCAATAAGGGGGCGTGGCCTAATTTACAATTGTCCCTCTTTCGTACTCTGAACAGTTGGTCCTTGTCCCTGGGGCATCCCGATTTGGGATGTGTTTAACCTCCCTAGATTGCCAAGATCTAGATTACTTACCTTTCCCCGGTTCTCTGCCGCATGTGTGGGGTCTCAGCTGCGAATCGGCTAAGGGCCGAATAAAGCTGAGTGCACCGACGGCTGCATCTCCACTAGCGTGTCTGCTCCACCTATTCACAAATGCCTGGTGCGTTTTGCATACCTCCCAAGTGTCCCTGATTTGGAGGGACTGTCCCTCTTTTGAGTCCATGTCCCCCTGTTCCTCATTGTTCTCACTTGTCCCTATTTGAGGTGTAACATGCAGATCTGCATCAATAAATGATTTGTTTGCCTATTTAAAGTGTTTATATTGTTGTAACGGTTACGTCCAATTTCCTATCTATCCCCCAATGAGGGGGTGTGGCCTAATTTAACAAAAGTCCCTCTGTCCCACCCTGAAAAGTTGGTAGGTATGGCATTTTGGTCCACTTTAAAATTCACTTACCAGACAGGTTTCAGGATTTGGCTCAGCTGCGATAGAGAGGGCTCCAGTAATGATGTACTGCAAATGCAAAATACAGAACAGCTTAATTGCAATAATAATCTCTACATTAATAAATACAAGGTGCTTCAATTCAGATTCAGTTTGTGGTGCCCTTAAAACCCACCTATTGAGACAAGCATACAATCTAGCTTATGCAATTCTCTAAAGGGCTCAATATTGACTGTTGTGACCCTTTCCCCTCATCTCCACCCCTCATCCTTTAGACTGTAGGCTGGTAAGGGCCCGGGCTCTCTATCCTATTGTATCTTGTATTCAGAATATTCATTGTAAACTGTATGTTTCTATCCTGTCTGTAATTACTACTTTGTACAGTGATGTGGAAGAAGATGGCGCTATATAAATAAACAATAATAATAATAATCTGCCTCCCCATGACCTAGACCTGCCACTCTACTATGCGTCAAGCTTCTTGGCTACAACCATGGAAAAGGTAGACTTCTGGCAAGTAGTGAGGGCTGGGTGGAGCTCCAGGTGTGGGGCGCAGCAAGGAAATGAAGTTCAGTAAGACAAAACAGAGTTCAGGAGCTGGCAAAGCCTGATAAACAAATACAAATTCCAGGGCTGGCGGCAGACAGGCAAAGTCTATTAAACAATCCGCTTTCATGGGCTGGCAGCAAACAGGCAAAGTCCAATAAACAATCCAAAGTTCTAACCGTGTAATCCAGGGTTAATCCAGTAGCTGATCGGGAAGCAGGCCAGGTTAATCCAGTATAACAGTCAGGAGTTGCAGGAAACAGGAATCACAGCTTCCAGGAACTGAGCTAATAACACAGCAATGAATACTGGCCAGCTGTCCAATTAAATAGTGATGTCAATAAAGCTGGGCGGAACGTTTCAGGGCAAGAATACAGTCACTTCCTGTATACAGGCCAAGGAAAACCCTGAAGTAAAAAGCAAGCCCAAGAGCTTATGCTCTAGGCTTGGTGCAGTTGCAGTGTGCCGAACACCAGGTGGCGCTGTTGAGCAGTGCAATGGATGAATAGCCAAGTCTTGTACAAACACCTAAGGCACTTCTGCTTCTGCGTGCAGAGATCAATGGAGCACGCCCAAATCTCGTAGAACAGCGAGAAAGGCGAGGAGGACACTATGAGCCCTATTCGGCTGCCACAAACCTTGGCCTGTCTCTCGACTACGACTGATCTGAACGTTATGGTTTGTCTGTTTCCCAAAACTACCACATCTTGGTTTGCCTCTCAACTGCAATCCTGATCTGCCTGCCCTCGACCTTGGCCTGTCTCTTGACTACGACTTATCTGACATTTTTGGTGCTCGATCCTGGTCTGTTCATTATCATTATCCATCTATTATTAAGAAAAACCACCGTTTCTTGGTCTTCAGACCTGGGACCTTCTCACAACCTTCCTGCAAAGGGTCCTAACCAAGATATTGTGCAAATTAATATGGGTCATTTTTTAAGACTACGGGTTTTCCACCATTGTAGCCATGTCTACCTGGCAAATTTGAGATCATGGATTGGCTGATCTCAATTTTATTGGGTGATGCGGCCAGCTCTCTTTAAGACTAATTTTTGGGATTTTTTGTCCTTATTTATCCATTTTGTTACTTCCAAAGAAGTTTTAAAATTACTTACAATGGCGGCGCCCCAGAAGGTGATACCGCTACAGACAGTCACGAGCCTCGGAATAATTGCTAGTACAATGCCCAATGGTATCTGCAAGATGCCGACAATAATCATCACAATCTAGAGAGAGAGAGAAATCATATTATATACATTGTAATGCAAAAACCAAACAGCGATAAAGCATCAACTGGACCTAGGCCTCAATAGTTCTCATCGTGAGTGATTTAAAAAATCAGAACCAGAGAATCTGCGATAATTGTGCCTATGTAGCTTAGTTGCTGTACATGAGCTAAGCCAGGAACTTGAGATAAAACAAAAGCAAAAGCTATGGTGAGGCAGTTAGCGGCAGTTAGCGGTCTCCTCATATTCTATACCCCAATATTATGTCCACCTATAAAGAAGTGTTAAGGAATAGATTCACAAATTTGACCAAATCCACTTAAAATTCAGTTCAATCTGATCGTATCCGATTAAATCAAGTTTCAATTTGATTCGAATATATATATATATATTCAGCAGAGAGTCCTTGAAACTGCGAGGCAGAGTATATAGATAGCTCATCTCATTTTACACACAGACAGACCAGTAGGGAGAGATGAACAGCTGTCATTTGTCAACTACAAGTGTGTAGGTTTATGTCATGCATGTATTTAGATACATATGTTGATGTACGTGGTTTTAAGACTTTCCTGTGATTGGATGAGACATATGCATTTCCTGATATAGGACAGTAGTACAATTACACTTGACTATAAAATAAAAGGTCCAAGGCCTAGTCTCAGGACGAGATGGCCTAGGCGAAGGATCAAAAGCATGTGTCTGTGTCTGTGTGTGTGTCTGTGTGTTCTTCAGATGACATGGCCAATTTCCCAGACAGAAGCACCTACAGTACAAAGAGGATACCTACCGAGGAACAGTGGAGGAGCTTGTCAGTTGGTGCACTAGACACAACCTGGTTATAAACCCTTCAAAAACCCTAGAGATGAGAATAAGAATAAGACGGATGCCCGAGCACGACTTCTCCTGGTAGCGCTAAAAAAAACATGCGCAAACTTGCTCCTGTGGCCGATGAATCTGACAGACAATGGTTGTTTCTGTGTGTATCCCACTGAGTTTTAATCTATCTTTTACTGTGTGGTGATGTTTTCTTGTATTTTTATGTTCTTATGTATTTTTATGACCTTTACTCGCTTTCTTTTCTGTTAATAAGTATGATATATATATATATATATATATATATTCTTTTCATATGTTTTTTATAATAAAGGACATTCTTTATTGTTACACTCTGGTCTCTTTAAAACAATATAACAAACCTGCATTTATATTAGTAGCCATGTCTCGGGCATTTATTAGTAAAACATTTGTTATATGGGTCTGGCTTGGGCATCAGCAAAACAAAGCGAGGGAGGAGTTTGTTGGGCTTGAATGGCAGCTCTGAGAGTTCCATTCAAGCCATCCACACAGAGGGGGAGTGGTCTGGACTAGTTCCTCAAGCTAGTATTGGTGGCCCACATTGGCGCGGTAGTGCTGGAGGGGCAAATGAAGAAGTATATCTCCTCATTCAGGGAGCTGAGCTGAGAGGAGCACGGCACAGAAGAAGCTTTTGGCAAAGTAAGCTGTTGCCTGGAAAATTCCTTTAAGCAACTAGTTAGAGTACATTACATGCATATTTTAACCGGACCAACACCCGTTTTTTCTGTAACGGGTGTTGGTCCCGCTGTCAGCTGTTCACAAGTAGCTTGAATCCAGAATGCTGGAGCCCCCCGCTACAGTTAACCTCATAATGCTCCCCTTCATAACAAGCCAGCGCTAGGAAAGGAGTCCCGCGATTTGACGCTCGGCAGTCACATGGGCAGGTCGTGCCGGTGGCTGGCGCAGAGGACATGACTATTGTTCCCTCCCCTGTTTGTTTTGTATATTAATGATTAATAATCTAACTCTAATATTTGGGGGTGTTTTGCTAAACTTTGAGGCCCAATATCCACATTTTTGTAGTTTTTACCTTAATATTTTTTATTTTGGACACATTTTTTCGAACAAAACCAAAAAAAAAAGGGTTCAATACCTAAAAAAAACTTGCAGCTTAGACTTTCATTGTTCAAAAACATGCCAGACTCTACTGGCATTTGTTTTTGGAATGAAATAAACCTGTAATTCATTGGTATAGGCAGTTTACTACACCTATTTGCTGGAGGAAATTCGCTCTTAAATTGCTACATTTCTGCATGATTTTCATGATTTTTCTTCATTATGAACCAGCGGCGTGAAAGGAGTCCCGGGACTCGATGCCGGGCGGTCAAGTGGGCAGGTCGTGCCTGTGGATGGCACAGAGGACGTGACTATGGCCTACGTGACTACCCAGCGGGCAATTGCGGGACTCCTTTCCCGGCTTTGGCGAGTAATGAAGGTGAGCATTACAGGCGTTCTGGGGTGTTATGCGTAAGGGGGGCTCCAGCATTCTGGATCCCTCCTGAGCTTCTTGTGAATAGCTGACAGCAGGACCAACACCTGTTAAAGAAAACACGGGTATTGGTCCAGTTTAATAAAAAGAGCCATCAGAGAGAGTTAAAGAAGCACTATACTCAAGTCACCACTTCCTCATTCATTGTGCATGGCACCAAATGGCAGTTAATCAGATGACCAACGGAAACCATTTGCAAAGGGGCGTAACTTGAGGAGGATCAGGGGGTGTGACCACACTGTGAACCTGAAGGTCAGGGCGGCCCCATCATTGTTGTTCCTCCCTAGAGAAAGGAAACACTAATTGTGCTGTTTCAGTCTTTAGATGTCTAGCTGCATGCAATTGAGTTAAAAGTTACGCCACTGCATTTAGTTTTGACATGCAAGCCCACTGGGAAATCGGGCCTGCCAGCCACTCGTTAATGAGGAAGTGGTTAACGTATGGCTATAGGATTACTTTAAGATATCAATAGTCTAACTCTCCAACAGCGAAAGAAAAGTCAGCTTTAGGAACAAACTTTACCAAAACAAATTCTACATCCAGCAAACCCTTTGGACTGGGTGACCTCATCCGAAGTCCTCTCCTCATGGATGGACGGTGTATGAACTTTGGGCTGAGAAGGATCAAGCCTTTAATTATCCAAAGCTATGACTGCCCCACAAACTACAATGCACAAGTGCAATAGACATGCACAAGTGCAAATAGTCCTTGAATGGTCTTAAAGTGGACCAAAGCCCACCCTGGTGTCTATGAGATTCCAGGGTAGGCATACTTATTCACCCCAGGGCATCCAGATTCCAGATGTGTCAACCAAAACCCCCGCCCCCCTCCCCCCGGTCGCCCGAAAACTCACCTTTGTTCCCGGTCCATCGCTGCATGCGCGAGCAGTGGCCACATACCCACTATCCCTTTATCAGGGCATGTGCCCATGCCAAGCTTTTGTGAATGTTCCCTCTTAAGGGGTAGAGGGGGAATGCGACCGCCAGGATGCTCAGATCCAAAGGAACTCGAGTGGATCAATTTGGATGAGAAGGCTGCACATGCGCCGTTGGAGTGGGGAAGGGTAAGTGAGATTAGGCGACCTGGGGGGGTTGCACACAGCGGGGCACCCCGATCAGGTGCCTGGGGGGGGGGGGAACAAAGACCAAAACCCAAGATCAAAATCCTGGGTTTTGGTCCACTTTAATAACCTAAGACCTCTTAAATTCTACAAAACTAAGTTATTGCAAGTGAAATGTCTTAATATAATCATTTCTCCAGTAGTACGAGAACCCACTGTCCCTGCCCTGCCTCTCATCTGGTGTAGCACTAGCAAAGCCTCTCTACTCTGAAGGTGCAAATACATCTGGAACTTGATAATGCACCTGAGGTGCTACCAGGGCTGGATTATGAGAAGAGTAAAGGGGTGTGCGCGCCCTGGGACCTCCACCACTTGCCCTGCAAAGAGGGAATCCACCAACCTTTGGGTTATGGTCTGGTCCAGGAGGCTTTTCAGTCTTTGGTCTGAAAGCTATCAACGGCAACAAAGCTATCAGCTGCACCTGGGCAGCCAAAGTCACCACAGGGCAGGATGGAGCAGCAAAGCCGCCGCCAGCAACTCTACAGTGATGGGTGCAGAGCTGTCACTGCACATAAGCCACCAAGCACAGCCGCTGGCAGCTCAATGCAGGGAACCAGCCGGGCGACTACACTACCCCCCACCCAGAATGGCAAAGCAGGAGTTCCCGAGCAGCACGCACCCGCACAAGGGGGGCACAAGGGACTCCATCTGACCTTCCAGTAAGTAGGCGGGTGCCAGACAACCACCAATCAGTTACTTGGCTGGACTGTTATTTTATAGGAAAGAAAATACTGTATCTGGGGCCTCCATCAGATTTTATGCCCAGAAGCCTCCACCACACTTAATCCAGACCTGGCAGCACTTTCTGGAACACTGTAGACCACATTGTTTTATGTTGAATGACAAAATGAACTGAAAAAATAACATCACGGTGCGCTTAATGCTATTTAACTTATATATAACTTTTATAACCCCAGACAGTTGCCCTTATGTAACAATCGATAATAACACATACATTAGTGTGATCTACTCTGTGTTGATACTTACTCCGAGAGCTTTTGGTTTCCCTTTCAAGAACGTCTCATAAAATCTCAAAGGATTCAAGTTTTGAGGCCATTCAGGAGCATTTGCCATGGGATGTGGCAGAGAATTAGGCACAAACCCATAGGGAGCACTTGGGTATGAGAAATATGGCGGAGAAGCCGGCAGAACATTTGTTGGGGGACTGAAGTTGGCGCCACGAGAAACAGCATCAGGAGCTTCTTCAGCCTCGTCGTTCTGTAGCACCTCATAGACATGTCCAGAACTGGACTCATTGCTAGGTATTGGCATTTTTAGATATCACTGAAAACAAAAATTAACACAAGTAATCACAAAATGTGGCAATGTTTGGTGACAACAATATTTCTAGGACTTCACAGAGCTATGCTAGGAATAAAAGAAATTCAATCTCCGGAGGCGACAATCATTTTATACCATAAGAACTATAAATCTGTGGAATAGCTTGTTACAGCATCAACCGCTGACAGCTTAAAAAAAGGATTAGATGCTTATTTAGAAGAAAATAACATTAACAGTTACTATTAGTAACAAAAAAATAAAATAAAAAAATAACTTTCCCCGACCCCATCTTTTGGTTGAACTTGATGGAGATCTGTCTTTTTTTTAACTGTATTAACTATGTAACTATGTAGCAATATATGGATATTGTATGGATATTGCCTTTTATTTATCCTTTATCTTTATTGGCAATTAGAAATTCCTAATGTTGGTTCTCTTGAGGCCCTAAAAACAAACCTTGCTTATGAAGATTATATGATCACTTTTTAGTTGTACTAACCCATAAACTGTGATATTTGATTGTATGTAATCTATTGAATGATGTTAAAAGCATCTCTAACTATATAGGTGTAGAAAGAGTTAATGACTCACAAATAACTTGGTCCTAAGTGCTGCGTGGTGCCAGTGTGTGAGCCCACAGACCATTGCAAGCCGATTGTATCTGATCGTTGGAGAGCAGAACTGATGGGACTTTCCCCAGAGTTAAATGTGGGATGGAATTAGTGTGGATTGCCTGTGACCTGCTTCTATAGGCAGATGAGTATTGTGGAGGCTGAGATGAGCATCTGTACAGCGGCGCTTAGAGTGACCGCTAGTACATGCTGTAAGCGGGTATCGGGCGCTGTAACAGAGTGTCTCGGCTGCTGTAGTAACCTGGCTGGCATTGATGAATGTGATGTGTGTTGGGCGCTGTAACAACAGTATAGCGCTGCAGCCAGCGAGAGGTAGCGCCAGCTCAGTGCGCCCAGCACTCAACGCTCCACACCAAAACACTAGACACACACAGCGTAGTTGCTCTGGATCTGGTCGCTATAGCATAGAGCGCCAGGCGCTGTGTGATTAAAGTCTGTTTTTGAACACATATCCACCAGTAACAAAGCGAAAACACATGGAATGACATTGTTATACCACTGTGACATTAATACTTTAGTGTCAGACCTGTAATGACAATTCTGCATAAAAATATATAAAACACAAAACATTTGAGCAAAAAAAAAAAATGTAAATAGCCAAACACGCTATTTATACACAACCAAATGAAAGCCCATTGAAATGTACGGGAGAGCGACAGGTACTACATGACGCTCCTGAGCCTAGAGAGCCGGCGATATACGCTGAGCTGTCTGTAATAATACATGTGACGCTACATGGCGCTGTTAGAGGCGCTCACCAGATTCGCTTTCATAAATGTGGTTTTGTGTACAGCGCCCGGCATTCACCAGATGCTGCCTGCCGCTATGAGGCGCTATCCCTTCTTAAATAACCCCCTAAGTGTTTGGTGATGGTCAGGATTAGGGATTAGGATTAGACTGACAGCGCAGCCGGCCTGCCCGCTCCCACCATGCCGGCATTTTTTTAAAAAGCAAACACTTACCTGCATGGTCGGAGCGTGGAGGCCAGCGCCGCTCTCAGGCGCCCTCTGATGACGCGTCCTCTGATGACGCGTCCTCTGATGACAGCTGAGAGCGGCGGCGGCCTCCACGCTCCGACCATGCAGGTAAGTGTTTGCTTTTTAAAAAAATGCCGCCGTGGTGGGAGCCATTTTTTTTTTCAGATGAGCGATTCGTGAAAGTTCGATTCGGGCGAACCCGAATTTCTTGGGGAAATTTGGCGAATCACCCGAATCGAACTTTCAAGAAGTTCGCTCATCTCTAGTCAGGATCACACACAAGCAGAGTTTTATTGAATGGCAATTGTGGGTTCAGCTGGCCCATTTAATACTTGTTGCATTTCCATGGTGGTGTTTCTGGTGTGATTGTTCTCTGTGCTGGAAGCAGACCGCACACACGTCACAGATCAATTGATCGAACAGATGGGAACGTTCAATTTTGGGACATGTTGGGGACTCCACAGCTAAAACTATTCCCGGGTCAATCAGCTAATATGTATGCAATAGCATTAGAGATGAGAGAACCGATTCAAATTAATCGGATGCCGCTTTGAGTTTCAAACACAAAGCCGAATTTCACACCAGGTGAAAATTTACAGTCAGTTTTTGAATCAGCCCCAAGGTAGACTATAAAATGAGGGAGTTTTTTTGAATCAACCCCATAGACTTTTTTTTGGACAATAGTTTTTATTGCAAGAATAAAGATTATACATCAAGAGTCAACATCCAAAACTTTTTGTTCATAAAATAAGACATAGACATCGAGGTATGCCGGATGTACAAGAAGGAAAATCCTCAGTGGAATAATCATATCATACAACCACTAGGAAAAACAACCAATCAAAGGGTAGCACGCAGGGAAAAGCAAAAGAAGAAAGGAAAGAGTGAAAACAGGAGAAGAAGAGAAGAGAAAAGAAAGAGGAGGAGATGGGTACCAGACCTCCACCCAACCAGAAAGCGGCCAGGTTAGCACTTTAAATCGTAAGAAGATCTCAGAATGTCTCGGTTGGAAGTGGGAAATCCAACCCTCCTATGTCGCTAGAAAGGGAGCAAAATCTCCTTGCATAGAGGCCGCCATCTTCTCGAAAAACTTAACCTCATTGATTCAGGTAATCAGACTCCCGCTAGGTATGTTTAGCTTCTTCCAAGAATGCACAATGATCAACTTGGCTGTCATCACAGTATGTCTAATGAGCTCGAACTGAGCCCTTGAGCGGCCTTGTGGCTTCAAATTGAGTAGGACCAGCTGTGGTGAGGGGGTCAACTGCATCCCGGTGGCCTTCTTTATAACATAGAATATCTTGGCCCAAAATTGTCTAACCACCCTGCACTCCCACCAAATATGGATATACGTTCCAAAGAGCGGACAACCTCTAAAACACTCCAGGGGATAGGATGGGCAAAATCTATGAACCCTTTGCGGAACTAGATACCACCGGAGTAATACCTTAGTATTGACCTCTTGGGCACCAGCATTCAGGAACCCTGAGAATGAATGCCTCCAAGCCACTCTCCAATCACCTCCCGAGGGGGTCGTCTTAGGGTAAGCCTCCCATTTCACAGCATATTTTGGAGGGTGCGCCCCCTCTGCTTCGCACAACAGATGACCCCATAGACTTCAATAGGATTTGGGTAATGCAGACGCAGAATATTGGGAACTATTTGGCAGAACTCAGAGGCAGATTCTGCTTGTCACTACTTCCACAACACTGGTTCCACAACAAAATCCAATTTTCCCATTGGAAAAAATCCCATACCACGAAAAATGGACGTGTACTGGCGTTTAGGGTCTTTTGATTTCTCGTTTCAGAGGACAAACTTAAGAAAGCCGCTGATATCTTGTTTAGGATTCTGTCTTATAAGGTGTTGTCATCTGTAGTGTGAGGTTGGCTACCACCCGCAGAACCAGATCTGTCACTTTCAACGTTAGGTGGGCCATGTGATCATGGGGAAAAGTTCTGCTACATTTTTGGAATTATTTCCTTGTACACCGTTTTGAATTCTGCATTCTTCCAATAAGAAATGCTGGGGAAAAAAAACAAACAACCGTGGCCTTTATTTCTTCTTTTCTTCCAGCTCTGGCTTTTTACAGAATTTCCTATGCAAAGCCCATGATTAATTCACTCCCCATGTGACCAATGGCTTAAAAGAGCATTATCACAGACGACAGACCACAATAAGCACAGACGACAGGGCTCACAGTGCTATAAATCTCGTCAGCACCCAGCAAAAGCGGCATGGGTAGCCGCGTGCGCAGGTGTTTGTGAAGGCCTGTCTCTCCCCCCCCCTCTACTAGCGGTTGGACAGTTTTTATTTTGCTGGTCAAGATTCGGATGATACACTTTGGGGGTTATTTAAGAAACACTAGTGCCAGGTAGTGCCACATAGCGCCACGTAGCGTCAAGTGAATGCTGGGTGCTGTATGTGAAAACCACATTTAAGAAAGTCAATCTGGTGAGGGCCTCTAATGGTGTCATGTAGCGTCACATGTATCACTAGCGGCGGCTCAGTGTAAAGCGCCGGCGCTGTGTGTTCAGCAGCGCCATGTAGTACCTGTCGCTCAGTAGCGCTCTCCCATACATTTCAATGGTGTTTTATTTGGTTGTGTATAAATAGCGTTTTCCTAAATTAATGTTATACATTTTTGGGTCAAATCATTGTGTGGCCTCTCCTGCCCGGGAACCAAATACTTTTATTGTGTTTATTTTTATTTTTTTGTTTTTATGCAGAATTGCATGTGCAAGTCGGCCATTGCGACGTCATTGTCACAGCGTAAAAACAATGTCATTCCATGTGTTTTCGCTCTGGTGCTGGTGTTTGTTGGGAAACAGACTTTGATCACACAGCTTTAGAGCACCGACGCTGGTTGTATGTATTTCTGCCTTAAATATGGGCTTCAGCTCCGAATGCCTGACGCTCCTAACTGGCGCTACCTATCACTTACTGCAGCATTGTCCTGTTGTTAGATGTAGCGTCGTCTTGGGCGCTATGACACCACCTAGAGTTCTCCATTGGCTCTGCAGTGAATCAGGGAGAGCAATTCTACAACGCCCCCTACAGACATCACATTTGTCAATGCTGGACAGGATAGTACAGCACCACTTGTCCACCTGCTAAGCTAGGTCACAGAGCCCGACATCCGCTTTAAGCATCTACTAGCGGTCACTCTAAGCGCTGCTACACAGACACTCACCTGGCAATACGTGGCGCTAGTCTTAAATTAGCCACCACGTATATTTATCACTACACTGTTCATGATTTTGTATCAAATGATCGTTCTTGCATCTTATTTCTAACAGCAGGATTTAGTTGTTATTTTGACACAGCCTCCTTTACCTGCACTTACACATGAAAAAGCATGTGTATGTGTAATTTTTAGGTCATTTTTTGAGTTTCTTGTGTGTTTTTTTCTTCGTACTAGCGTTTTCGTGGTTAAGTTTAAGCCTTTTCGTTAGCTTCTCTAATGTGTAAATGCTTTGTATTTCTGTTAGCGCTCATGTGTAAAAGCCGTGATTAGTGAAGGCTTGCGCATGATTCAGAGCCCTGATTACGGCTGGGAGAGAGGGCTATAAAACGGGATATTTCCGCCTCCACTTTTTTTGCTTGGTGAGTTTGTGCTTTCGAGGTGTGTGGGAAAACACACACCTCGGACCTTTAGCATGATTTAATGAAAAGACCAAACTCTTAAAACCTATTCCCCAGCATCTAAAATTAAAAGATTATACGTTTTAAGTCGCTTTTTATTCTTTCCCCCACTGGGCTGCAACTCTGTTCAGGACTCTAGGATATGGGCGTCGCCATCTTGGCTCAGAAGCATCACACTTACTGAGGAAAAGAAGAGTGGGATAAAGTGCAGGGGGCGGGTTTATAGCTGTGCTTTGCACAGACAGAGCAGAGCTGGGGTCAGGAAAAGGACAGCAATCCCAGAATGCAGAGCGGCACAGTCAGAAGACTATAGGTCTGAACAAAGGGGGGTGGGAGCAGCTCAATCACTATTATTTATACAAAATTATTATTATTATTCAGGGCCTGGGAACTAATTTAACCCTCTCATCAACTAAATATCAAGCAACAAACATGTCTAGCTATGTGGAAAGACAGATATTTGGTTGCATATATCTGCAGATACATGTGGAAGCCACACTGCCCCGGCAAGGCACTCTGTGTTTAGTGTGGTCCCTACTCTTAATTCTGAGTCCCCAAAGTTGGGACATGCAATGCAGACAAATATCTGAGAGCTACTCACCTGGGAAGCAGCCAGCCTCCCTTTAGAACACTTCACAGGGAGAAATCCATATTGACTGAATTCCTCCCTGCTTGTGCTCAGGGTAATTCAAATGAACAAAGGGGGGTGGGAGCAGCTCAATCACTATTATTTATACAAAATTATTATAGGTCTCCCTGGTGGATGTTCAAGTCTCTTGTGGATTTTAGGAACACAGTAAAAAAGAGGAACCAGGTGAAAATCTGTGGAGAAGAATTTGGCAAGTTTATTACCAATCAGTTGAGAGTTCAGGGCAGTCTGTATAAACCCGTCCTGGTTGGCTTTATTATCAGATGCCAGGTCCCTGGGAGTGGGTACATAAGCATTCGTGTCACTGAGTTGAGACGTGATTTTGTGAACTTACTCAACTGTATTCATCACCACAATTGCTCCACCTTTATCAGCCAGTTTAATGGTTAATTGAGGGTTATTTAGCTCTATGGATTTATTTTCTTTCAATGACATGTTATAATTGATTGCTTAGAGGGTTTTATCCTAGTGACATCTTTTTGTACCAGGGTGATGAAGGTTTCAAGAGCATGTGATGTTGGTGGTGGATTACAATTGCTTTTAGATTTACTCATATTAAGGTCAACCCCTGGGAGTTTAGGATTGGACCTGGTGTCTATTGATGGGTGATTAATTCTAAGGGTATGGAAAAATCTTTGGAGATGGACCTCAGTATCAAAAGGGTGTCCCTGGGTGTCGCGGGTACAAAGGATAAATCCTGTGCCTCCTCTGTTAGAGCGTGGTCGGAGATGTTTATCCCTGTGGGGCAGACATCTTGCTGCGTGTGTTGTACTGGTTCTGTGTTGCTGCTTGCTGTTGATTGCCTGGTCCCTTCTTGAGGTCCCTCCTTGTTTTTTTGTATTTGTGGGGGACTAGACATTGGTCTAAAAAATCACTGTTGGTGTCAGAAGAGTCAGAGTCTGTGTCAGAGTTCAGGCGTGCTGCCCCCGGTACGGGTCTATGTCTTTTTTAGTCCCTCTAGGTGTAGATGCATCCCTCCTGATAGTCAAGGGCATCCCAACTTTATTTATCGAGGTAGCTCTACACGTGTCTAGATAAGCGTTAAAGGAATCTAAAGGTAAGTTAATTTCTAATTGACATCTAAGGGACTTAACTGTGTTTTTATTTTTGCTATAGTGTAACACTTAATAAAATATTATTGTTTTATGGTATTTGTGGAGTTGTGCCCCTTTCTTATGACCCTTGTCAATTTGGTTTGGCCCATGTTTTAGACTGGATGCCCTTAATGGTCAGGGCAATCAAGCCTAAGCTGCACTTGATGAGGATATTCTGCCAGTCAGCAACAAAATCCTTGTTGTGTTGGCAAAAAGTTGGTCTAGCCTGTAGTCTCAGTCCCCTGGGGATTCTTTTCGCTTTAAGATATTCGATAATATTGTCCGAGCGCAGGTGGTACTGAATGGATTTTTTGGATAGGGTCTCAAACTGTTTTTTGGTAGCGGAGTGGTCAGTAACTAAAGGGCTCTCAGCCTGGGAGTACTGCACTATGATATTGACCACCTAGTGGGGCGCCAGCTTTTCTCAGCAGTCCGGTTGCTCCGAATAGTGATGAGGAGAATTTGTTTGACGATAGTCAGCCTTTGGAATGTGTTGCGGAGGTGGTGGAGGTGGAAGCGAAGGAGGTGGTAGACATGGACATACTGGCAGTTATAAAGGTGGTTGTGGGGTGGGGAGGCAAGTAGACCATGATGAAACATTAGAACGGTGAGGTGGCGGAGATCAGGAAGAGGAGTATGATGATGTAGTTTTGGACAGGACCTGGGAACCAAGCAACAAGGAAGGAACATCAGGAGGGTAGGAGGGTACTTCTGCCACTGGCAGCCACAAAGAGCTGAGCCAAGGTAGGGCCAGATCATCTGCAAAACGGCAGAGGGCTATGTCTGCTGGTCCTTTCAGGAGCAGGTGACGGTGACACGGATGCTGCTTTCACATCCTCCATAAGCTGGCTGATCACCTTCTCTGTGTGCTCTGTTTGTTAGTATGGCTGCACATCCCCGACATAACTTTAGGCATGTTGTCTCCTTCTATGACTATGATTTGCTAGTTTTGCAGATCAGTGTCCCCGCAGATATTGCTGGGGTTAAGGTGATAGGTTGACGCTGGCCTCCTGTCCTGATTGGCTGATGGTCACATAAAACCAGGCCTCTCCCATCAGGCATTGCCTATTATAACTTTTTTCCGTGTGTTATAGTACCACTGTTAGCTGTATTCTGATAACTTGTTGTAGACTTTCGCTTTGTCTGACCCTCCTCTGATCGCTGCCTGGACTGTGCCTGCCTGTCTGACCTCAAGCTTGTCTACCCATCTGTACCATGAACCCTCTGACAACCTGGCCTGGACAGTGGCTGGATCCTTGACCATTCTCCTGTGTATCCCTTTGAAACCATGAATTGAAAGGACTGTCATTCCCATGTATGACTTAGCCAGACCAACCTCCATCCAACCTCATCCCTGGTTCATCTGCCTTCACCTTGTAAGTCCGCATTCTTTGACCCGGGGGGAACTGTGTCCAGTGAGGCATACCCAGTGTCCCGCAAACAGGGGCTTGTCTATAGGTAGAAGCAGCAGCAGAGATTGGGGGTTGCGGACTCACCTGAAGGTGAGTGTCCCACACCAAGTCTGATCTTGCTGTAGATTGCCAATATCAACAGATGACGACTGCTTCCATAAAACACACATTAGCTTAAAATAAAAAAAAAAATAAAAAATACTCGATTGGCTCAACACTTTTAAGGCATAATTTAGCCACACAAAAATAAACAACATAAATTTGAAAGTGGACTTTAATCCTTATTCTCTTATTTGCGGTCTTACACTACCATCTAGTGTCTAAAGTTAGAACTACAACTGTATGTCTATTCTACGTTATATTTCTTAAGCCAACTATAGTGTTTTGCCATGCACACTACCTTATAACGGATGATTCCCCCCCCCCGTAGGGAGAGGGTCAATACTCGCCTTAGGATTCCAGGCTCACAGCCATCCTAATATGTCCGTCCTTATTCTGTGTCTAGAGGGTCCCTCTAACCTACATGCCTTCTCCGATGTAGAGAACGACCCCTAAACGTCCGCAGCAGGGACACTCTTGAGAAAGCCCTCACTCCAAAACCTGCGGCCCGTGAGCGCACACCAGGGTGGTAACAGCAGCTGCCCAAAAAACTATTAGGTCACACGCTGAAAGTAGAATAACGAGGCTGACTCATATTGCGCTTTCTGAGCAAGCACCGTTATATCTTTAAAGTTTATACTAACTCGCACTTGACTATTCAGTTACACATACTTTTTCTTTATTATAGATGGACCGGGGTTATTGTATGGGACCCAGCTAATATATTCCACATTGTGTGCCGTGCTGTAACCTTGCTGCTAAGAATATTCAAAGCTTTGTACAAATATATCAGGTGCAGGGTTCAGATAGTTGTTTTTATGAAATTGTTACTCATTTAAATCACATATGTTAAATCACATATCGACGATAATATAATACTGTTATTACACTGTTTATAATTTAGATGTATTATACTATATAGAAAACTTGAAGGGCGCTGAAGAAGCCCAGCTTTAACTTCACGCTATTTAAAGACAATGTTGTCGATTCGATGCACAATCTTGGAATCATCTGATATGGCACATGATATGGCACATGCTAAGTGAAATTGTCACCAGTACAGTGTTCTATGTTTGTTTTTACCGATGGAAGCTTTGTTCTTCTTTTTCACCTATGAAACCAATAAATGTATACATTTTATCATTTAAAGATACCCTAATTTGTGTTTGATGGTGGCATGTTCAAACTCATAGGTGTTTGAAATACATGGTGGGAATCGCCTAGACCCAACGAGATTCTCGGTTTCCCTCCAGAACCCCCTATGCTTGGTGTCCTGCCACTCCCTACCTAATCCACCCTATACCCCACATAAAAACATATTTGCTTTTAAAGTGCGCCCCAGGAAACCCCCCTGGTTGCCCTAACAAACCCAACTCTTCCCAGTCCTATGACGCATGCATGGCCGCTCGTCCAATCAGAGAGTGGTGGCAGGAGCATCCCCCGCTACCCTTTAACAGGGAGCATGCCTAAGCCATCTATTCACAAATGCCTGTCACTGGAACGCATCCTGCTAAAGGGATAGCGGGGATATGGCGCTGTTCGTGCATGCATCGTTGGACAGGGAACAAAGGTGAGTTTTCGGGCAAACTGGGGGGTTTCACACAGCAAGGCACGCACGATCAGGGTGCCCCAGGGGAGTGAGTATGCCTGACTTGGAGTCTCATAGACTTCAGGGTGGGTTTTGGTCCTCTTTAAAGCAATCCTGTTGGGGTGTGATGTTTCTTTACTGTGCCATACCCCCTCTGGGAGGGACACGGAGAAAGGCTGCATAGAATGCTCCCCATGCGCCTTGAGTTTAAATCCTAGAGGGTGTACAAGGTTTGAACCAAGCAACAGAGTCGTCTTTGACTGAGCCCTAATGCCAGGGGTCGTAGTGAATACTGCCCTGCTGATGGAGACTACAAGACTACTGGTCAATCTAAAACCGTGTGGTCTCTTCAAGTGGACCTGAAATCAACAGGGACCCGATATTGACATCACACCAGAGCTGAGCGAGTACCTGAGGTACAGGAAGACCCCTTTCCCAAACTTTGCCTGGTCAGAGGGACACTTCCCCCTAAAACACACCCTGAACCACTTGGGGTGTTCCTGTTACAGTAATAATGTTTAGGTAACAAGGCTTTCAGTACCAGAGATGGAAATTCATAATAAATAACATTTCTAACATAACATAACTAAATCACGAGATCACGAGATTGAAGCCTGAACTTCTTTCAGTCTCTAAAACTGGTAGCAGGTCTCATGGTACATTTTAAAATTTGTAGTTCTACAAATCATATATAATCTACATATTTCAGTCAAGACATACGGTTTGGCTCTGCAGTGGCAATATCTGGGTATGTCATGGTGTTGGACAAGGTGCCCAAACCTTTGCATTACACTGTATAGATGCAACTGCTGTTTTTTAATGACAAAGGCCAATGTTTCGTTTTGTAGAACATTTTATTGCCTCCTATCAGTTCATGTATGGTGATGATCAGCAACAGATGGGTCCATGATCATATTGTCATCTACTATTGATCCCCATAAAAAAAAGCCCACGATCAGTGGTGTACATACCAAGGGCTTACATACCATAGAGGCAGGGAAGGCAGCTGTTACCAGGTGCATGGGAGAAGGGGGCCTCATGCAAACTGTCTTCCCCCTCCCAACAACTAGGGCAAAAACGACAAGCTGGCACTGCCCCAGTACACAGCTCTGGCCCCTGGTGCTCCCAGCAGAGGGTGCACGCATCAGATGGAGTCGGGCAGTGGATGCCACCAGAGGCCTGCACATGCACTATAAGATCGAGGAACAAGGTAATTTTGGGCAATCCCTGGGGTGTCACACAACAGGGTAGGGCTGTTCCTGGGTAGGGCTTTCCTCTGGCCCTGGAATCAATTCCAATATTGGATTTTGGTCCAGATTAATACTGGGTGGCACACTATGACTTCTGCTATGGGGTCCTGTTAAACCTATGTATGCCCCTGATACACACAATAGAGGCAGGGGAGACAGATGCTACCGGGCCTATGACAGAAGGTGGCACAGTAGATGTCACAATAAAGGTGGCAGCAGCTTTCCCTACTTCCATTGTATGTACACCAGTGACATTAAACCACTGTGGAGGGCAGATGGCTGGCAGCTTGGAAGACGGCAGTGTGGTGGGGGGCTCAAGTCCTCCACATGCCTACCGACTGTGCCACTAGCAATAGGGTGTCACTCTACAGCAAACAGTACCCCAACCACAAGGATTCCAGCTGCAGTCATGCAACAATTCAGAGCAGAAGGTTGTAGATGGCGAGGATGAGGAGTTTAGAGGAGGTCAAGGGCAGGATGGAAAATTGGCATTCAGAGGAGGAGCAGGAGAGAGAAACCACTTATCCAGGGTAAGGAAACATGTCCAAATACATCATGACGAGGGACAGGCACTATGCTCCTTTTGCTATGGGACAGTTTGAAACCTGCAATTTTCTTCAGCTAGTTAAGGTGATCACATATGGAAGGGCTTTCTGGTCGGATATATTGCATTCCAAAGAATATGTTTGTTACTGAAGACATGCTAAAAACTCCACCAGTTTCTTTTTTTATCCAGAAAGTTGCACTAAAGCTGGGTTCTGGCAGATATATCATATTAGTCCATCTGTGACCATGATCCAGCAGCAGATAAGGCCACGTAATTTAGTTGGATGTGATAAACTCTTGTTCCAGGGATCTTGGGCAGAGACACTGGTGCTGTCCTTTGTCCTCAGCAAGTTAAGGTGATCTCATACAGTGTGTCCCAGTATAGCTTGTCCTGGATAATGTGGTTGTGGTTGAAGAAATTCTGTTGGTTGGCTAAGGGAAGCAGCTGGGTGTAACGCGCCATTCTGCATTACAAAGGCCTAGAAATAGTAAAAAAAAGGCATTATAATAATTTAGTGCAAAGCATTGGTGGACTGATTGGCAAAAATTGTGTGGAGCTAAGAACTTAAAGCATTCACACTATAATTTCTTACATAATGGGTGTGGGGTCTCAGGTGTGACAGATTGCTGCAGCCCCTGCACATAGACCTCTGCAATCCCTACCTGCACCTTGATCCTCGGGCAAAATGAGGCACCGCGATTGGCCACTAGCCGGCACATGGGCCGGGGTTGCTTTCTCTTTCCTGAGCGGCTGTGCCTAAGTGATCCCTGGTGATAAATCGCGGGGCTGGAAAAAGTGTAAAACGAGCCATTTCATGGCATATCACATAGGATTACATATAAAAACCTTGGAGAGTCACCAGACACTGAGCCCCTGGGGTATATAAAGCTCCCCAATTACCTGCAGCCCCTCCTAGGTACAAGAGATTCTAATGCCCATAGGCATGAGCCCCGGTATAATTCTTGGATTCTCGGCTACAGTTCTGCCTGGTCAGCTGCTGGCGGCACAGTTCCACCCTAATTTCTGGTTTATGTCTACTGATCTCCACCAGCAGGTGTCGTTGTCTGCCAATTTGCAGGTGTAATTGCTCTCCACTTGATCTAATCAGTGGTTAATAAAGTGGTTCTGCAGACTAGGAAGGGTGCGCAGTATTACATGAGCTTTGGCAGTTAGCTGCAGACAGAGGTCTGCCTCTGCTCCTGCCCATGGAGAGACTATTGACCAGTGACCTTAAAGATTCCTGTAATTCCCATCCATGTTCCATGCCTAGACAAATCCTAGTTTCATGCTCAACCTAGTCCTCGTTTTACGTCTCTACAAGTCCCCGATTCAGTCTGGTTGTAGATGCTTTTTCCTGGCGTTTGAATTTGGCCTTTGGTCAAATGTATTTCTTCTTTATCATTCTTTTTATTGTGTATGTTGGGAACATTATTGTATAAGCATAATACTGTTCATACACATACACTGTTCATACACAGAATTTAAAGATTACAAACAACTTAAGTCACAATCAGAAGCTTATTCACTGCATACAAGAAAATCCATTCAAAAGTTACTAAAAAAGTTCAATTCAAATAAATTAAAAGAAAAATAACAACCCCTATGAGGGGGGGGGGAGTAAAGGAAGGGTTTTGAGGAAGGATCAGATGCTCATTAGGTTTACATCAAAATCTGTACGCAGAAAATTCCGAACCCAAGGTTTCCACACCTCCCCGAACAGCTCTAAAGTCCCATTGTATATGGCGGACATTTTTCCATGGCCATAATGCAGTTAACCTTGTTTTTAAAGGTGTTGAAGCTCAAGGTGGGGGACCTCCAAGCCCCAGCTATCACCAGCTTTGCCCCTAATAGGATATAATACAAGGTGGGGGACCTCCAACCCCAGCTATCACCAGCTTTGCCCCTAATAGGATATAATACAAGGTGGGGGACCTCCAAGCCCCAGCTATCACCAGCTTTGCCTCTGATAGGATATAATACAAGGTGGGGGACCTCCAAGCCCCAGCTATCACCAGCTTTGCCCCTGATAGGATATAATACAAGGTGGGGGACCTCCAAACCCCAGCTATCACCAGCTTTGCCCCTGATAGGATATAATACAAGGTGGGGGACCTCCAAGCCCCAGCTATCACCAGCTTTGCCCCTAATAGGATATAATACAAGGTGGGGGACCTCCAACCCCAGCTATCACCAGCTTTGCCCCTAATAGGATATAATACAAGGTGGGGGACCTCCAAGCCCCAGCTATCACCAGCTTTGCCTCTGATAGGATATAATACAAGGTGGGGGACCTCCAAGCCTCAGCTTTGCCCCTGATAGGATATACTACATCAACCGCTTTTTCAGTCTAGAACTGTGGGGGATTGGCGCGTTGAGGAGAGCTACCCAAGGGTCTCTGACCACAGATCTACCACATACCTTGCTGAGAACTCTAAAGATTCTTGACCAAAATCCCCTAACTACTGGGCAATCCCATCACACATGCCGGCACGACCCTGGAGAGAGGCCCCCCCCGGAAGCAGTTCCCCTGGGACTCAATGGAAAAGTCAAGCTCAAGCTGCTCTCACACAGGCTGAAACTCCACAGAGTGAAAAGTGTTTCATTCTCTCTGAGACCGGCCAAATGTATTTCATACATTCAATGGGTTTGGTCCGCTTTAAGAGTATAGGAATTGCGATATGGAGAAATCGAGTACAGAGTAATCTCAAACAGCTGTGTTTGGACTCAGCAGGTACGCTGCATCTAAATGAGTTGTTTAACACCAGAACCAGTGTCCTCAGATTTTCCAGTGAAAATGAATGTCCCATAATTCATTTAGCTAGTTTAGCTGCAAGCCTCCAGCAAGAAGGGGATCACAACCACTCCCAGGTGGAAGGGGGAGAGTGTCAGACCTGTGCATAAAGGTCTAGAGCCCCGACCCTCCATGGTCACTTTCTGTGGGGAGGTCACATTGGTACATGCTTGAAGGACCAGGACTGATTATGGTAACTGATTTATCTGCTAATTCTGCTTGTAATTACCACTTGTAATTTTCCCTGCAGACCTGTATGTAAATCTAGTCATTGCATGTAAACTGTCTTGTGTGTTTTTTTCCACGATCAAATATATAACTTAATATATAACATATTCCAACACTATGGTACATAAATCTAGTAGTCAACAAGTCTACAATTAAAATAGTCCTACGCTGGAGTGAGAAACAGCCTGTGTCACCCCAGGCCTTTACAGATAGAAAAGATATAGATCCTAAATAGATCTAGACTTTAACACGCCGTGGAAATATAAGTTCTAATAAATACAAATATAATAATTAATAATTGATGTTAAAAGGTTTTTTTGAGAAGTGGCTGATTTTACACTGAAGAGGCGCTTAATTAAAGTCTATAATACCAGTAATGTATGCCGGAATTTCTATAATAATGTTGATGAGTTTTTTAAAAGCCCTGTTTGGCAAATATCCCACATTAAAGAGGAGCTAAAGCGAAGTGCGTGTGATGAGAGCACTGATATTGGGGGATCTGGTACTTGCATTTAATATATGGTGATTGGTCCCAGCACTTGCACAAGAAGTTTCTAAGCACTTGGGTGGAAAAGCAAAGAAGTATTATATTTGTGTTTATAAGCGGAGTGCTAAAGTCTAGATCTATTTAGAGGCCGATTCATTAATAGCGCCAGGTAGCGACAGTTGAGCGACTGTAGCAGTATTTTCACAGCGCCCGCTAGTAGTCGCTGTGCTTGGCCGTTGTTCGGTTGTTGACAGCGACTCAGTCAGTTTGCCGTAATGTTGAATATTGGGTGAGGAGTCGCTATTTGACAGGTTCCGCGCTGTATGGGAGCGCATGATAGCGACTGGCCATAGCGACCGGCTCCCACCATATTCATTAACAAATCACGCTCAAAAAATTCTCGCGCTGTGAAATGCATGTTTAAACCCCAGAGCGCTGGCGGCGATGGGTTAAAAGTAGTTTTTTAACCCCCAAACAACCATATTTTTGGAAATCAAAAAAAAACAAATTTTTAAAATAATTTTGTAATATGAATACATTAATATCAGACCTGTAATATCAATTCTGCACAATTTTTTTTTTTTTTTTACCTTAAAAAAAATATCTAACATGGCAGAAGTGGTCACAGAATTTTTCACATTTAAAAAAAAAATAATTATTAATATTTAAAGATTGTTCCATTGAAATGCATTGGAGAGCGCCAGGTAGCGAGAGGTCATACCTGTCGCTGTTCAAGGTCGGACGCTGGCGCTGTGGGCTGAGGCTGGAATAATGATGAATGAGTGGCTATCTGGCGCTATCTCAGTCGCTAAGCAGGATTGGCTTGATAAATGTGTGATTGTGGTGGGGAGCCGGCGTTCTCGTGGCGGGGCCCGTCATTACCGGTCGCTCACCAGTCGCTACCTGTCGCTATTCCTTCATAAATAAGGGCCTTAGGATCTATAGTTTTCTATAATATATAACAAAATATATACTATTGTTGATTGGCTTCTGGCCTTAGCTAGATCCACTAATGGACCGGGACTGTCTTAAACTAGAGTTCGTAGCAATTATTATGGCTGGACGAACTCTGTTCACTTGTGGTAGTGAAGGCATCCTGCAGCCAGTTAGACCAGTATTAAAGAAAACGGGGACATTGATGTCAGCCGAGCTCAGGTGATACAGCTTTTCTCACACCCTGTATATATGGTAGATCTTGCATATCCTAATTATCTTGTATATATGTATATAGCTTGGTTGTGCATAGTCGTGTGTCGGGAACGTGTGTTGGTGTGTACAGTAGTTGGAGATTTAATTTGCTGTGTGTTTCTGTATAGTTGGTTTTTATGTATTTTACTTGCAGTGTTCTCAAACCTCCCAACTTTTTAGGGTGGGAAAAACTGGTAAATGAAGCCACGCCCCCTCATTGAGGAATGGATAGGAATTAGGTTGTAACAGTTACAACAATATAAACCCTTTGAATAGGCAAATTAATCATTTATTGCTGCAGATCTGCATGTTACACCTCAAATAGGGACAAATGAAAACAATTAGGGACACTCAACTGTTTATTGTCAGTTTGGTCAATATTTTGTGCAATAGTATCACTTCTAGAAGGTTTTCACAGCTTTAAAATAATAATAAATTCATTTTATTTATTTAAATACTGTAACACTGTATTGCTGCTTTTTTATTCTGTCGTTGTATATTGCAAGTACACTATTTTTTAGGGTTCTTTAGGGATTTATATATAGAAAAAACTTTTTCTCAAAAATTACTTTTTGTGCCGGCACAAAATACATGGTACGCTCATGATAAAATAGAGGCCACACATTTGGGTCCATATATAAATTCTCTTGATTTTTTGATATGATGCTTTTGATATGAAATTTGCTAGTAGTGGGTTATTTAGAGGTTGGAAAGGATTGAGGGGTAGCACTTGTTTTTAAATCTCTTTTGTGTTGTATGTAGTTTTGTATGTACTCTTAATAAAGTAATTTTGTTTTACACGGTTGTGCTCCCTTATTGGGGGTTATGGAGGCTTGGTTCCCCGACCCCTTCTTTTTGTAGTAGTAATAGTAGGTGAGTACACCTGTAACAGTAGGGTTGTACTACTCTTTTTATGAATGAAACAGATAGTCCTCTTCCCGGTTCACAGTGGTCCCCTGCCACTCTCCGCTGGTCTTCGTGGCTCCTCTGTGCTCCTTCTTCTTGTGGCGGCGCAGGCCATCAGAACCTGATGGCTGAGCCACCACTTAGAGGAAGGGGGAATAGAGGCTGGCCCTACGTCATTTATGACATCACAGGAGGGGGTAGCCTAGATGGGATTTTTCGAGAGAAACCCGCTCAAGGCCACTCCCCTTCTGTGACATCATTAGTCCCATGGGGGAGATAGAGGCCCCACCTCTTCCCTGTTGGCTCATTACACATTCCCCAACCAGAAGCCAGGATGTTAGGAGGACAGCCTGTGTCCCCATAAATGCGAATGCCCCACCGGTATTAATTAAAGGGATGCTGCTCTGGGTGCCAGACGGGAAAAGGTAATTATTCCATCCTGGGAATCCATTATGAGCCACTATTCAATAATGGCCCCCACCATTACTAAGAGGAGGGCCTCTATGGAATCTCCCCCAAGCGACTAACGACGTCACAGGAGGGGAGGGGCCTTCTAGGGGATTTCTCTGGGAAAGTCTCCTCTAGGCCACTCCCCGCTAATGATATCATAATTGACGTAGGGGAAATTCCATGAAAGCCCTGCCTACTAGTATAAATGCTGGTTCCCAAGGCCCTCACTTCAGTTCCTTACTGGGTAGCGAGGATGAAAGAAGGGGGAGGCTATTGTATCCCCCTTCATCTAAGTGGCGGTGCAGCTGTCAGGTTCTGACTGCCCACGCCACCACAAGATAAAACCAGTACGGTAACAGAAGAGCCAGTGAAGAGTGGTGGGGACCCCCGGCAATAAAAGAGGACATCGTCCAGCGTTGGATGAGAAAAAAGTATGGTCTGGTAAATAGTCAAATTAAGAATATTAAAATGTTGTTTGTGATCTCCTTACTTCTCACCCTTTGTGTTCACTTGGTGTGAACTTGAAAGAGGAACCACTTCACCTGGGTCGAGGGCCATCATGGCACCCAATATATTACCCGCATCCCCATTACCTGTCTGCCCCTAGAAATGGCCCTGTCTAGGACATTGTCTGGGACTGCCACTGGTCTCTTCTGCAGTGGTCTCAACATACTGCTTGTGGTCCCCCCTGATCTTCCTTACCTGAGAAGCAACTGATAAATGAATTAAAGATCTGCATCCAAACACTGATATGGCGAGAGATATGCTGAAGAGCAGAAGGTCAATGAATAGCACAGCTGAAGTAAGAGCAACACCAATAGTCTGTGGATAGCAGAAGAGCACACCTATGTTATATATCAAATGCAATTCAACCAACATTCAATTTACCAATATAGATACTTGTTAAAAAAAGACATTTAACCTTGTTTTTTTTTATTTATTGCCCAAAAAACAATTTAATGTCAAAGTGAAAACAGATCTATGGAAGGCATTGGCACATTTAAATGTGACTGATAGAGAATTGCTTTCAAATTTGATTTAGATGATTTACTGAATTTCCCCAAAGAATTTGGTTCCTTACTAAACAAATTTAAAGCAATTGCTATAAAAAAATAGGCTGACCCTTGTCCTCGTTACAGCTTCGGGTGATATCCTTGATGTCTGGTGGGCCTCTGACATCTCTAGTGGAACAGAGGACACAGAGCCCCTTTGTCCCGCCTTAGGCCCCCTCTGAAAATTCCTTTGATCTCATTGTCAGGTCTCAGACACAAGCGGGAGAATCGCCGTAAGAACAGCACACAGAGCAGCAAGGGAGACTCCCGAGGAGCCACAAGCTGAAATTTAACCTCAGAGGCCCTGGGCAGGTTCAAGAACCCCCGGGCCGCAGTGGTGAGTACCTATACCAAACATATCTATTATATATATCTATGTTGGTTAGGGGTATATATATTTCTTAATCACTCTGGCAGAGGAGTAAATGTCTCAAATAGGAGACCGGCTCAGAGGAACATAACTCATGAGGTCATCATGACGTCGACTTATAAGCGCACCTACCTTTTAAATACTGTAATTTGGACACTTTAAGATCTCGATTAGTCCACCCAGCATTTAAACCTTTCACTATCTTCTGTCTGCATTTTTAGCCCACAGCAACCCCTCATCACTCTGGTTATCCCACCAGGGCTATGAGTGCTACAGAGGTGACAGATTTCACAGTGCTATACATTGCATTGGGATTTCAAAAAATCAGGTTGTATTAACTCTCCCTTCTGCTGTGACTCACAAGATGAGTCATTGTGAAAATCCTGCCAGTTTCCTGGTGAGTGTTATATTGTGTTACATTTTTATAGCCAGGCTGAAGCTGCTGTGCCATAATTGTTTCTATTGCAACAGCTTTGATACATTATATAGTAACAATGAGCCTGTTATTGAAATGTAAATAGCTCAAAGATAGCTCACAGCTTTCTGTGATGTGTGCATTGTGCTGCTGTGATGGAGAGAACTCCGTGAAGATGGTCTCCTCTGTATAGTTGTTATTACATTTTGTTGTTTGGACCTGAAATACAGTGACGTTCTAATTTTGAAATGCTGCATGGTGATTTGCAGAATCAAATTTCGCTGTATGGCATCACATAACACAAGACACAAACAAGCATGTCCCTCTAAGGATTGCAGTCTCTGGTGACCTGGAACCCCCAAAACAGCCTGAGAATTTACCAGCCCCATACCTGTCCTTGACCAGGCTGCTGCATCCCATGAGCCCCCCATCCCAGTGTTCTATTTGGCCAGCCAGTAAGCTGTAGGCTATCTGTGAGCTATTTACATTTCAATAGCAAACTTATGACTGCTTTACTATGTCGTACAGCTGATTACAATTGAAAAAATTATGATACTTCAGCTGCAGCATTGTTATAGCAATGTCACTGGTCACAGGTGAACTCCACCCTGCTCTAATTCAGCCTCTTCAAATGAGGGAATCACAGTCCTTTGTTCCAGTAGCTAAATGATTAATGGCAGCTTTCCCACCTGCGGAAATATCTCTGTCAGAACTCTGGCTTTATTTTTCTAGGCTCTGTCTTGGTGGGAGCAGGGGATGTTATCCTTGGCAATGGAAGGCTGATGGGAATTGTAGGCAGCAGCTATACTAAGGGCTTTACTCAAGGCCAGGCAAGCTGCTCCCTCTTTAGAAACACATAGTCACAGGAATATAAAGAAACTTGGGAAAAGCATGCTGATGCTTCTGGGGCACAACCCTAACACACAAGTTTATTTTACATTCAAGAAAAGGAAACAAAAAGGTAGAACAACAAAAACTTGACAAAAAGGAAGTTTTCCTTCGATTATGTTGTAGGAGAAACCTCTTTATGACTAAATGTTATAAATAGTGTAGCGAAACCCGAACCACAACGTTTGGGTTGGTACCGAGCTTTGCGAGCCTACCCGCGATCCCGGTCCCAACAGCAGCAGCGATCCTTTGAAATGCTCCACAGCCTGGGCCACAGAAAGATGTCCACCGCTCTCTATGAGTGGGGACACGCCTAGTGCCGGTGCTGCCAGCTGACAGTAAGAGTGCCCTCACTCATGGGGAATGGCGGTCATCTTTCTGTGGCCCCAGCTTCTGCTGCACACTCTGCGCCCCCGCCATACCCATTCCTTGCCCCAGCCGCACCCCGGCCCCACCCTGTTTAAAATAATGGCAATGTCAATGGCAATGTAAAAATAAATTACCGGTACCGTTGGCAATCCTACCCACGATCCTGGTCCCACCAGCAGTGGCGTTCATTTGAAATACTCCACGGCCTGGGCCACAGAAAGACGTCCACCGCTCTAATGAGTGGGGACACTCCTAGTGCCAGCACTGCCAGGGGAGCGGCGGTCATGTTTCTGTGGCCCCAGCCTCTGCTGCACACTCTGCGCCCCCCGCCATACCCATTCTAGTTTTTTCATTTTTTTTTAAATCCTGGATTCTGCCTATGGAGGCCCCCAAAATTCCGGTCCCCAGTTTTTCAAGTTCTTCCGAACTTGCCAAACACAAACTATGGGGGGTCCGCTCATCACTAGTTATAAGGAAGGACAATACTCACATAAGAAGTGCAATAATTTGTAGGATAGTTAACAGATCCACATAGAGAAAGTCGAAAAGGATTTATATTTGCAATATCGACTCCGGCAAGGACGGCCCCAACACCACTGACTATAGACGTGACTATATTCAACCCTAAGGAGCTTTTGAGCTGCAAAAATAAAAGAGAACAGACACCATTTATAATCAATATTATATAATATAAAATGGAAAGCACCAATGAATGTTCATTCAACCTCCTAATCTCCTAAAAAAATTAATGGACATGCTCCTTGCCTCCACACCTTGACCTACAGTAGCCTATGATATCTACCTGTACCTTACCTCTGTCTGGGTTCATCCTTGGGCACACCTGTAAAGGCACCAGACCAATGTTGGTCTGGCCAACCAGAGGATCCTATAGTGGGCCCCAGGCATTGACCAAAAGCCACCATTATGGCAGGACAAGAGATCCTATCTGGCTTACTTGGAGTGTTCTATAAGTTGCTATTGGGTCAATAAACATCAGAATGTATATTATTACAATCTAGGTAAAGGGTAGGCCCCAAGGATCGTTTTCTCTGGTGGGCCCCAAGAATGTTTTCCTCTGATGGGCCCTAGGTACTCCAGTATGACCCTGCACCCAACCTGTGCTGAAGGATTGTTATGCCACCAAGTCCTGAGGCTGGTCATTTGGCTTCCGAGTTCTGGAGATACCAGCATCTATGCCTGGTGCACATTAGATAGAATTCTGTCTTCACATCAAGAGGAACTAAGGTTTTTTTTTTGGTGGGAGTGTTATGTTTTGCAGAACTCATAAAAGATTACAAGCAGGGGCAGACTGGCCATAGGGCACATCGAGACAATGCCTGGTAGGCCGTCACATCCCCAGCACTGGCCGCCTGCCGATCTGGTAGTCTACCGGCTCCAGCAATGCTTCTTGTGGCAAGCCAGGTGAATGGGAGCCACCGGGGGCCATCTGCCAGTCTGTGGCGGCTCCCATTCACCTGGCCCAATGCAAGAAGCATTTCCAGAAAGCCAGCATTAAAGTTCTAGACCTGCAGGCGGCAAGTGTGGCAGATGGCCCATGCACAAGGCCAGGGCAGGGGGGATGCGCACAGCAGGCAGTATGGAGAGGCAGCAGCCTACTTCTGATGGCCTGGCACTCACAGGGTTCCTCTGCCTGAACTGTCATGCTGATACTGTGTTGGTTGCTGCCCGGCCTCATAAGCCGTTGCACAGTACATCAGCCAGCTTGGGCCTCATACAAGTGAGCGGAGCAATAGGGAGTGGGGGGGGCTCTGCCACCAGGGTCGGCGTCAGCACCCGGCAAGGCGGGGCAGCTGCCAGGGGCCCTCACCCTCCGGGGGGACCCACTTACAGTGTCGGCCTTTGGTGTGTGCGATGGCGCTTGACCGGCAGTGGACTGGGACAGCTGGTGCCCACATCCCTTTGAATGGCGGGGTTCCACACAACGGGGCGTCTCAATTTAGATTCCAGGGGAGGAAGTGCTGGGTTTTGTTCTGCTTTTTCAGTTGCCCACCCCCCAGCTGATTTCCTATCCCTGGAGCATCCCAATCTGTGATACCCTACTTTGTGAAACCCCCTGGGATACCCACTATGCAAGCAATTCCACCCATGAGTTTTGGTCATCTCAATTTGGGATGCCCCTATTTGTCACACACAGGGGCATCCAAAATCAGGAAAATCTAGATTCATTTAAACTTTGAGGTAAGGTATAAAAGGGTTTGGTGCACTTCAAAGTAGATCAAAACTAAAGTTTTGGTCCAAATAGCATGATCCTTAGGGGGCATCAAGGTTTGGGACGTCCCTCAGGGATGTGACGCGACTCTTCACCACAAAGGGGCCCCACTGAGACCATGCCGCCCAAGGGCCCACATAAACCTGGAGCCGACCCTGTCTGCCACACTGCTTGCTATGCTTGTATAATGTTTATACTTCTTAACTCTTTAACTGTCCTCCCTTAGGACGTCGCTTTCCTAGGTAAAAGTAACGGCTCACTGGTGGTGTGAGGGGTAGGGGAGGTTAGTTTACTTTAGTGAACCGGGTCTCATCCCCGAACATAGCTGCTATAGAGAGTTGGTGCTGAGCTTAACTGTTATTTTTACTTTTCTATTTGCTTGCAACTCCGTGTTACAGAAGAAAACACTATTCTCTAGCAACAACATGTTTACCTTAGCAACCATACACCAAAGTGATGTGTTTCGGGTGCGTAACATAGACTTCCTGACTCTGGCTTGCTAATCATCTGACAACAATGAGCTCAAAGGTTTAACCCTGTCCTGCTCTAATTCAAACTCCTGCAGGTGAGGGGATCACAATCGTGTGTTCCAGTAGCTATAAGGTTTCTGGCAGCATTCCCACCTGTGGAGGTCATTACAGCTACTTGATTTAGCCAAAGCTGCTGATGAGCTCGCCTGATGCAATGGAAGGATTCTGTAGTTTTTACAAAAGGCCAGGTAAGCCACACCCATTATAGAAACACAGAACCACAGCAATATAAGAAACGTGGAAGCAGCATGCTGATAATTAAATCATAGGTTTGGGGGCACAATCCTAACACACAGGTTTACTTTACAAAAAAGGGAGTATTCCTTTAAAGTGGACCAACACCCAGGATTTTCACTATCCTGGGTGTTGGTCCACTTCAGCGGGGCATCCGAGATCAGGATGCCCCGCTGTGTGAAACCCCCCCCCCCCAAAAGCCCCAAAAAACGTACCTTTTTGGCGACGGACAAGTGACGGACAAGCCGCCGCCGCCGCCACCTCCCGCGCGTCCCCCTTACAGGGCGCTCGCCCGCGCCGGCTATTCACAAGAGGCGGCGGCGGCTGATCCATCGCCGATAAGGCAAGGGTTTTTGGGGCTTTTGGGGGGGGTTTCACCCCGCGAGACATCCCGATCTCGGATGCCCCGCGGTGAGGGAGGTGATCTATAAGATTCCTGGGCCGATCACCCCTGGGTGTTGGCCTGGTTTTGGCTTCCCAAGGATCTTTACCTGTAGAGGCAGTGGCATGATTTGCCACCATGCAACCTAGGCAGATGCATGGGCCCTCCACCTCTCAGGGCCCCCCCCCAGAACTGAGTGAACACTGGAAGCAGCTGGCATCTTACTGTAATACCATCTTACTGTAATACTGGTGTATTACTGGTGATGCTGTCAGTGGCAAGGCTACACGAGGAAGCTTCTCTCCTTGATTTGTTCCTCTTTAATATTATATTTTGTAATATAAAAATGTCTTTGATTAGGGCCCCATGTAAAGTTGTGTCTGGGGGCCCTAATCAAAGACATTTTTATATTACAAAATATAATATTAAAGAGGAACAAATCAGAGAGAAGCCAGAAATGTTAAGCCCGTCCCCGTGTAGAGGTATCCCAATCTGGGAGCCTCAGGCGAGAGTGTTAAAATACGCGTACTCTAAAGTCACATTTGGATCCTGGTCCGCTTTATTACTCCCTACTTGTTCAACATTTCAAGGTATACACTGGACTTGAATTGCAATTACATCCAGTTGCACGTCTGGTTTTAATTTTCAGCAGCGCCTATTGCGTAGAAAGATGATAATCTGACCTGAGACATATATTTGCTGCATAGACATGATTTAAATATAACAACGAGACGCGCGCCGGATGTCGGCACGCATGCATGGGCGCTAGAGGCGTGCAGCCCTGACTTTGAGGAGGGGATTCCTGATAAGACAGGGAGTGGGGGCACCAAACGCGCACTATAGGGTTGATTCAGAGCCCCTTTCTCGTAATTTTTTTGCTTTAATATTTCCATTCTCGTTAATTTTTTCCCCCTCGTCTAATTTAGCAGAGCCTTTTTTTCTTCAAGACTTTTTGTGTGAATTGTTTTCATTTTTACATGATTTTTCGTTTGGTAGCAAGACCTCCAAAAAAACAATGGAAAAGGGGCTCTGAATCAACCCTTATATTTGGGGCGTGCCAAGATCATTGTGGAACTACAGCAAGTGGTCAAGAAGCTGATAAGACCATCTAGGACAACTACAGCCAAAACCATATCTGACCACTATGCAGAGCCTGCAATATATACATATGTACCTATTCGGATGTGTCTGAAGCATATTCTAAAGAACCAGGGGCAGTCAACAACATTAAATTTTACGCCAACATATGGCAAACGAACCGGAGCAGGGTCTCCATTCCTCCAAGAACCAGAATCAGGACCCGCACTGTGGAGAACTAGGTCACTGAAGAAGCCTTATGGCGAAACATGTTTGCCCTCATCAACTGCTACAACAGTAAGAAATCCTAGCCCCAATCTGTAATTGCTGTCTAAGGATATCTAGAGTGCATCTCTGGTTATATATATGTATATTGACTCATTTGATGTAAAATGTATTACCCACATATGAATGTAAAAAGAAGTGGGATACTTAATGATCCCTAGGATCTCCGTTTTAAAGACGTTTTGCAATAAAACGAAATGTTAAAACTAACCCGGGTACTGTGGTGGGAGCGCTGGGTCCTTTATAGAGAGTAGGATTGGGCCTAATCCTCAGCAAAAGGCAAGCACGCAGTGTGGATAGGGCCAGCGTTTTTCCAGACCCCCCGAGACAATAGTATGTTATGTTAGGGGTGGGTCGCCTTATAAAAAGGACAGACCTTCACTGTATGTGAAGATCTGCCCTACCCCACAGGTATTGTAACAACGTACCAGACAGGTGTTGGGTTTTGGCTGAGATGCGATGGAGAACGATCCCGCACAGATGTACTGTAAAGACAAAAAGCCAAAACGATTAATAGTAAAATGCGGTTCCACATCTATTTTCTATATAATGGGTGTGGGGCCACACTGTGACATGCAGATTGCTGGAGAATCCCTCCCCCCCCCCCCCCCACCAATTACAGAGGGGCAGGGCTGTTTGCCAAATTACATAGGCATGGCAAACTGCTGTGCATGAGTCATTGGACCGGGGAAAGCTAAGCTGTTACAGTCGATCTAGGGGGGTAATCCAAATTGGTATGCCCCTGGGGTCAAAAAAATTAAAATCCTGGGTAGTGTTCCACTTTAAGGATTGCTGTAATGACGTAGGTATTTTTTTTTGCACCACTAAAGTGCCATTATCCAAAAAGTTTTAAAACAAATTACCACAATGGGTCCCCAGAACACGATGCCAGTGTTCACAGTCAAATAGAGTGAGTAAAATATCAATGCAATGCCCAGCGGTATCTCCACGCCAGCAGCGACAATCATCACAATCTAGAAAAAGAGAAAAGAGAAGAAAACATAATGCTTACATTGTAATTCAAAAATAAAGCATCAACTGAATGTACAGTATTATACTACTTTATGCTTCTAAATATGAGATATCATTGGGGTCAATTTAGCACCAGGTGAAAAAATTCTACAACTTTTTAGAAAAGATTAGGGGGTGATTCAGCAACTAGATACTTTTGCGCATACACAGCTATCCACGCATCGTGCACAACTTTTGTGCTCTTTCCTTTGTTTGTGAAGCCATTTCAAACAGCCCCATGCAACTAAGACCGATATTAACATTAATAGTGTGATTTTTTTAGTTATAGTCCAAGCACTTACCCCAAGAGCTTTAGGTTTCCCTTTTAAGAATATCTCGTGAAATCTCACTGACGCTGAAGGTTGCTGCGGTGCAGGAGTAGTCACTATGAGCTGTGGCAGGAAGCTAGGGACCGCTTGAGGTGGAAGATGAGGAGGTGTTTGTATAAATGATGGTGGTGGAGGAGGCGGGACATTTGGCGGTAAACCAACGCGAGAACCGCCATATGCCCCAGGATCTCGGGCCACATTGGTTAATATTGTCTCGTAGCTATGCTCAATTATGGTCGCATAATCAGGTGAAGACATTCTAAGACCTCACTGTAAAACAAAAGATAATAATGATAGAAATTAAATTACAAATGTAGTGGGTATGGACCAGTTCAAAATTAGTTTAGGTATGCATTCATATATACTACATTTAGTTATACTTTCAGAGGGACACCCACAGTGCCCTCTAAAAAGTGCCAAGGATGAAACAGTTGCACCACTTTAAGGGTCTAAAAAATATTCAAATTTATTGACTAATTACATATATTTACAATCACAATGAACATTAAGACTATACAATAACAACTACATGACATAAACATTTAAAACCACAAGGGGGCGCTGTAGGTCTGTCTCAGTGCAAAAAGTAAAATACTCTCCATTAAAAGTGTGTATCCAAATCCTATATACTATACCTAGTATGCTCTCAGATGCAAAAGTGCAAAAATACAACAAAAAATGTGCTAAACCCACCTATTAATCAATTCAGATCCACATGAGTGTACAAAAATAAAGCAGAATAACATACCATTGAGCAGGAAAACACGCCGTGGTGTTGGAAGTGAAAGAGAAAGAAATGAACAAAAGTGCATACAGACCAACCAGACGTGGACCCCCCACAGGTAACAACGCCGAGCGCGTTCGTAGTGTCTCCTGCACTACTTCAAGGGCGAGTGAGTGCAGGAGACACTACGAACGCGCTCGGCGTTGTTACCTGTGGGGGGTCCACGTCTGGTTGGTCTGTATGCATTTTTGTTCATTTCTTTCTCTTTCACTTCCATCACCACGGCGTGTTTTCCTGCTCAATGGTATGTTATTCTGCTTTATTTTTGTACACTCATGTGGATCTGAATTGATTAATAGGTGGGTTTAGCACATTTTTTGTTGTATTTTTGCACTTTTGCATCTGAGAGCATACTAGGTATAGTATATAGGATTTGGATACACACTTTTAATGGAGAGTATTTTACTTTTTGCACTGAGACAGACCTCCAGCGCCCCCTTGTGGTTTTAAATGTTTATGTCATGTAGTTGTTATTGTATAGTCTTAATGTTCATTGTGATTGTAAATATATGTAATTAGTCAATAAATTTGAATATTTTTTAGACCCTTAACCCTTTCGCTGCCAGCCTACCTGCAGCATTTGCCACTCCCTGTTGCCAGACGATGTTTCACTATTTTGCGCTACACATATTCAACTGTCATTTTTGAAAGGATTTCCAGGGATTTCCCAGGAAAATTATATATTGTTTTTTTCAACAGAGTCTGGGCTTTAACATGAAATGTCTTGTTTGTATTTTTTAGGTGTATTCTCAATTTTTTTGGGTGAAATGTGTGAAAAAAAATAAAAAAAAAATATTTTTTTACAATTTGTAGAGTTTTTTTGTAATAAAAAATGTAAGTTTGTCAATAAAATCTTATTGCCTGAGAAACCCCAATTTCTCCCGGTTACAGCGATACCACATATGTATAGGTAGACACCCTTTCCTGCCCAGAAGCCTTTTATAGCTGCTGGATGACAAATGGTTAATTAAAAAAAAAAATGACATAGGGTCCCCCTTCCCGGGGAGGGGGACCCCATTTTTTTTTTGATTTTTAAGGGTTAAAAACCCTTAAAAATCCAAAAAAAAAATGACGTGGGGTCCCCCTTACCCAAAGTAACCAGACGGGACCAGCTATGGGGGCTTGTAGGCACAGAGTGGGGGGGCCAGCTTTGGTGGCCCCCCCACCCTGCAGCCTACGAGCCCACATAGCCTATGTGGGCCCGGGCTCTTCTGCCCCCCCCCTGGCCTTTGGGGAGGCAGGTAATGGGGGTGCGGGGGTTAATGGCAAGTCACCCGCTAGGGCAGGTGACTTGCCACCCCCCCAGCCTTGTGAACTGGTATAAGGGGTCTCATGGACCCCTTACCAGCTCACAAAGGGTTAACTGTTAAAAAAAACCACGACACAATAATAAAAAGTATTTTATTAGAGAAAAAAAATTTTTTTTTTACTGTACTTACCTTCGATTGCAAGCTGTTGTCCCTCGCCGCTCAGCTGACAGATGCCTGTGATCGGCATCCAGAGAAGGAGAAGGCAGGAGATCAGAGGATCTCCTGTCACCTCCTTCCCCAGCGCCGATCACCGGCATCTGAGAAGCTGAGAAAGCTGAAGCCCGTTCGGGGCCGGGATGACTTCATAAGCCCAAGGGGGCGGGGCTTAGAGGCATGATGGCGGCCGCCATCGAGAAGAAGAGAGGAGAGAGCCTCCCAGGCCCTCTCCTGAAGATCGGTAAGTCCTGGGGGGGGATCGGAGGCCCCCCAGGTGAAGAGGAGGGACAGCGGGAGCCAGCGCACACACAGGTAAGTGAATGTCATTTTTTTTTTTTTTTTTACAGTTAGAAGCTGCTGCTGCAGAAGCGGGGGGGGGGCCTATTCCGGGGGCTCTCCTGGAGCCATCCGACCCCCCACGGGGGATCGGATGGCACCAAATTAAAGAGGAGACCCGGCCGGATCCAACAAGGGGTCAGGTGAGTATTTTTTATTTTTACTTTTTAAACTAGAAGCGAGGAAAGTCAAGCACGTAACACCTACGGGCTTGGCACTTAAGGCCCAGCCAAGCCAGCACGTAGGTGTTACGGGCTTGGCAACAAAAGGGTTAAAGTGGTGCAACTGTTTCATCCTTGGCACTTTTTAGAGGGTACTGTGGGTGTCCCTCTTTTCTTGCAGTGTATTGAGTTTTGAGTGCTGGGATTAGTGTGCACACTATTATTGGCTTTATTGTTGACTTACCATTTGGCTTATAGACTGGTGCAACTTTTCTAGCTTGTCTAAAGCTTGTATTTAGTTATACTTTCAACACTAGATGTAGTAGAGCTTACACTCTAGTTTAGTTTTACTTGGAAAACTTAATTCTATAAGCTAAACCACAGCTAAGACAGTGGAAGTGCAGAGGAAGAACTTGGGTTTAATGTAACAATATTAGGTTCCCAGATTCTGTAAGCATCCTGACATCTGCTGAGACAGTTGATGTATGGATACAATGGTCTTAGCTATGGTAAGAAGTTCAGTTAATAAAATACTATATAAGATTTAGGACACCAGTTAGCATTAGCATTTGCTCATCAATGTAGTAACGGGAGTGACTTGTGCTGGAGGGAGACAGAGGCCAGATCGATAGAGGAATCCAGCCAAAACCTGTATCTGCATTATGGAAGTGGAACAAGAGTGAGAGGAACACCCTTGGTTCTTGGAGGAGGGAGACATAACCCCAAGCTACCATTAGAGGGTAGCTTGCTAACCCCTCAGGCCGCATGTGCTACATTTGGGGCCCAATATGGGGCCCTCGATGTGCTAAACCCGTGGGTTTAGGGGTGACCAGACCCCCAGAAAGTGACTTTAGTGGTTTGAATATATCTGGTGCAGTTTGGTTATTTTTGAGAAAAGTTACATTGCTATCACATATGGACTGTGTTACTAGTATTATGGAGTTTCACCTGAACTTGTTGGAACCTGTTTTTGACAGTTTTGAGTTTCAAACAGCCCATGCGGGATATCCCTTTGACACCGCAGACTCGGTTTCACAACACTTCCAAGACTGGGTGCAATAGAGCCCAATATCCTCAGGAAGCTACCCTGAAAGTTTAGAGCCTTTATCTCAAAGCACGGCAGGGGAATCAGTAAGTGTCATTTTAGATAATAAAACTGCTTTATTCTTCCTGGACTGAAGCAAGTAACTGTGCTGCCTGATGCCCCCTGTGTATTACTCCTGGTTTCCCGCCTTGTGAAAAAGCGCTGTATTCAGAGGCCGGTGGAGAAAAACAGGGAAGGGTGAAGGACACCTGCTGGCAATAAAACCAGACCCTTGCACCATGGCCAAAACGCAGCAATCCCTCGAGACACAGATAGAAGTTGACGCTGAGACACTGTCCGAGATCGAACTCTCTACCTGGAGTACCACATCGACCAGCAGTTACACTGTGTCTTCCCAAGGAGTGTTGCCTACCTCGAGCTGTGGAGCTGGAAGTTGAGGGCACCAAGGTTCATCTGCTCCATGGAGTCCTCAATCACTGGTCCGGCAAGGAGAGTGACCGAGTGCGGGATCCTGGACACTGGACTGAGAGTACAGATCATCCGGAGCCATGCGCTGTGTCGGGATGAGGTGAGGAAGAATTATATCCTGTTTGCAGTGCTTGTGACATGGTGGTACCTATCCATGCTGGCTGGAGGAGCTGCCCTGGTTGCCGAACACCGCTCTACGAACTTCATGAGGAAGCAGGAGAGCTGGCGCTGTAGATTCGAAACTGGTACTGTGAGTACCGGTACCGGTAATGTGGGTACCGGTAATTGGTACCCACACTACCTAGCGTGCACGGCATGGAGAACAGGTTTGGGCTGAACTGCCAGTGAGAACCGTGACCACAACGATGAGAGACGTGCCATATGTTAGGCCTTGGAAGCAGTCAGTGAGGACCATTGCAGAGCCCTCTGAGTAAGACACCTCTGCTGCCGCAATCCCGGAGGTGCCCCGAGCCACCGACGCCGCTGCTGTTAGCATTGTTACTGAGGGGAATGCTGTAACTGCTAGCAGTGCCTCTGATGCTGGTGCACCAGCCAAAGAAAGTGAGGTGACCACCGTAGATTGCATCACACTCAAAGTTGCGTTACCTAGCGAGACCGCTGATACCGCTGCCACCGTGAGTGATGCCCCCGGACCTGAGTTCCAGTACCGCTGCCCTGGACGCTGAACCGGAATCAGAGAGCGTACGCGGTGCCCTGTTTGGATTTAATAGCGTTAATAGATTAGTGACTTTGCCCCAGCAGTCACAAAGGGGAAGGAGGGTGAAGAGGATGCTGATGCCCTAGAAGCGATCCTCCAGGACATAGCTACTATGCCGCCTGTAACCCCCGATCACTCAAAATAGAGGCCGCAGAGTGCTGCTCTACTTATTTTTTTGCACAGAAAGCCCTTATGTTTTCCCAGGGGAATGGGATCCTGTCACCCTGTCCAATCTATCCCGTGCCCAACTAGTAAGTGGCGCCAGGGGCATACAGGCCATAAGGAGACCCGGGACAATGCCCGATGGCTGCACTGCTTTGGGGCCAGTTGGGCTGTTGCTTTTATCACCCACATTCATTCCCTGCCCCCTTAATCTCCCTCTCAGCCCCCTGTACCCGGCCCCATTGTACCCACAAGCCAGGGAACCCCAGCCCCCAATGCTGCAGCCCTGGCATCATGTTGGGGGGGGGGGGGCTCAGCAAGGATGCTTTGGGGCGGCCAGAGGCTGGTAAAATCCTGGGCTGATTTTCGGACCCAGTCCGCCATTGAGTGGAGGCATGCAAATAATCTCTTTAAAGGGGCATACATACCATAGGGGCAGTGCAGACACAGGCCCTCGTGTGGGTCTGTGGAACAAGGACAAGGGGTCCCAGCGCATGCTGCCTCCATCACCTCTGCGGTATGTACCTGCTCCAAATACGTACCTAGCCATGCCCCTTCCTTTCTGCTGGGATGTGGGCCGACGGCTTGGTGCCGCATGGGCCCGCTTCCCTGCTGGCACTGCACATGGACCTGCATCTTTGCAGACCCCCCGTCTTTGTCAGTGTATGGCCCGCGTCTTTGCCGACATGCCCCTGTCAGTGCCGCGCACGCTGAAGTTTGCGGACCAGGCATGCACCCCCCATGGTGACCCATAACCCCCACCCCCGTGGAACTTGCATGCCTGCGGACCAGACATGCGAGTGTCCACGGGGGGTTGGGGGGTGCGGGTCAGCTGCTGATGGGGTCCTGTGGTGGGGGCTCTGTTATGGGGCCCTTTGTCGAGCCTTTATTCCAGCCTATTGTCGAATAACATAGTCACGGCAGACGGCTCTCATTGGACGAGTGCCTGCACATGCGCCGCTGGCCCAGGGGAGGGTGATTAGTGGTCCCCAGGAGGGTTTCACACAGCAGGGCATTCCGATTTGGGAGAGAAAGACAGTTTCCGTTTGTTCTGCTTTAAAGCGAACAATAAGCCTGACCAGATTCCCTCTCTGCGGGGTATCCTGATTTGGGATACCCCACCAGTCGCCTGGTTTGCTTACCTCTGCCTCACCAACAAGCCCACAGCACTTGTGCAGCGTGTGGCAGCATCACTTGCATCCTTTTCTGGCTGTGCACCATAACTGAATGGCTGGGGTGGCCGCGCACAGCGGAAGGATGCAAGTGACACCACTGCCCTCCATGCATGCACCATGAGCTTGATGAAAGGTAACAAAAGCAGCTATCTGGCGGGTTTCACACAGTGGAGCATCCCAAACTGGATTTGGTCTACTTTACAATCTTTTTTCGTTTTTTTTTGCCTTTTTTTTTTTTTAGCAAAGATCACAACGGGGGGGGGGGGGGCACTGTGACTGTATGGGGTGGCCCTGCTCTATGTTATCCAAGCCCTATCAAACCTGTTGAGCATGAATAAAGTTTTAAATATTTACAGCCATCACTTCCTACCTTTCAGGCTTTTGACCAACCTCCGCCCACCTCCCTCTATGCACAATATTTGCATACAAATTCCTTGTGGCAAATTCCTTGTGGCAGGGAGGGGCTCACCAAACAAGCGCATACCTCCCAAGTGTCCCTGATTTGGATGGACTGTCCCTCTTTTGAGTCCATGTCCCCCCGTCCCTCGTTCTCATTTGTCCCTCTTTGAGGTGTAACATGCAGATCTGCAGCAATAAATGATTAATTTGCCTATTCAAAGTGTTTCTATTGTTGTAACTGTTAAATCTTATCTCCTATCCATCCCTCAATGAGGGGGCGTGACCTAATTTGACAAATGTCCCTCTTTCCCACCCTGTAAAGTTGGTAGGTATGCCAGCATGGCAGTGCAGCACTGTGCCACACTATGCCTGGTCACATGGCCACCCTAGACCTATATTAATTCACTTGCACATTCAGGCACAGTCAGGTGCAGCAAAGCTCAAATACATCACTAGCTAGAATGTGTGGAGTGACATATACAGTATATATTATCTATAGATAACTACTTGAAAAGTATTAATAGTTATGAATAAAAAAAGTAGATCAGGCTAAAATGAAGATTTCAAAAATATAGTTTTATAAAAAAAAATCTGTAGACTGTAGACTTGCATTAAAGTGGAACAAAACCCACGGAGATCGGCCCGGGAATTTTTAAGATTACAGGGCCGCTTGATTCCCTCCCCCCGGGGCATCCAAAATGAGGATGCCCTGCTGTATGATACCCCCAGGTCGGCCAGAAACTCACCTTCCCCCCCGGTCCAACGGCGCATGCGCAAGCAGCGGCCGCATCCCCGTTATCTCTTTAGCAGGGCGTGTGCCCACGTCGAGCATTTGTGAATGTCCGTCGCAGGCACGCTCCCTGTTAGAGGGTAGCAGGGGAATCCATCCGCCAGCGTGCTCTAATCCGTTCGCCTTTGATGAAGGCTTAAAAGAAGATGCAGGGGCTGATCCGAGCGCGCTGATTGGTCGAGCGGTCACCGTAAGATCAGGAAGAGGTAAGTTTGTTCAGGCAACCTGGGGGGTTTCACGCAGCGGGGTACCCCCACCCCCATCTGGGTACCCCAGGGGCAAGAACCAAGACCCAGGATAGTTAAAATCCTGGCTTTTGGTCCACTTTAAACTTGTTTTTTTTACTTATACTGCAGCAAAAAGGAGGCAAGCCCTCTGACCTCAGCACATAGTTGTAAATATAGAATTCCTTTAGTATGTGAGTGCACCGAGGGGAAAATATCTTAGAGGCCTATTCATTAATAGCGCCAGGTAGCGACAGATGAGCGCCAGTAGCGTTATTTTCACAGCGCCCGCTAGTATTCGCTGTGCTTGGCCGTTGTTCGGCTGTTGACAGCGACTCAGTCGGTGTGCGGTAATGTTGAATACGGGGTTAGGAGTCGCTGTTTGACAGGTTCCGCGCTGTATGGGAGCGCATGACAGCGAATGGCCATAGTGAACGGCTCCCAGCATATTCATTAACAAATCACGCTCAAAAAATTCTCGCGCTGTGAAATGCTTGTTTGAACCCCAGAGCGCTGGCGGCGATGGGTTAAAAGTAGTTTTTTAACCCCCAAACAACCATATTTGTTTTATACATTTTGTAATATGAATACATTAATATCAGACCTGTAATATCAATTCTGCACATTTGTTTTTTTTTTTTTTTTTTACCTTAAAAAAAATATCTAACATTGCAGAAGTGGTCACAGAATTTTTGCCATTTAAAAAAAAAAAAAACATTAATAGCAATTAATTATGAATATTTAAATATTAGGTCTGGGAGGAACTCTAACCTACAGTTTAAGACTATAAAAGAGTTAGGACACCTGTTTAGGCTAAGCTCAGCTCACATTATTGTAATAACCCGGAGTGAGACAACATGTGTGCAGGAGGAGAGGAGACAGTAGCCAGACTGAGAGAAGGACCCAGCGAGAGCCTATGGCCCTTATTTAACAAGGGATAGCGCCAGGTAGCGAATGGTGAGCGAACGGTAATGACGGTCACCGCCACGAGGACGCCGGCTCCCCTCCGCAATCACACATTTATCAAGCCGATCCTGCTTAGCGACTGACAGAGCGCCAGATAGCGAATCATTCATCATTATTCCAGCCTCACCCCACAGCGCCAGCGAGCGACCTTGAACAGCGACAGGTATGACCTCTCGCTAACTGGCGCTCTCCAATGCATTTCAATGGAGCAATCTTTAAATATTCTTAATTAATTGCTATTAATGTTTTTTTTTTTTTTTTTTTTTTTTTTAAATGTCAAAAATTCTGTGACCACTTCTGCAATGTTACATATTTTTTTTAAGGTAAAAAATATAAAAAAAAATAAAAATTGTTCAGAATTGATATTAAAGGTCTGATATTAATGTATTCATATAACAAAATGTTTGTAAAAACTTTTTTTTTTTTTTCAAAAATATGGTTGGGGGTTAAAAAACTACTTTTAACCCATCGCCGCCAGCGCTCTGGGGTTTAAACATGCATTTCACAGCGCGAGAATTTTTTGAGCGTGATTTGTTAATGAATAAGCTGGGAGCCGTTCGCTATGGCCATTCGCTGTCATGCGCTCCCGTACAGCGCGGAACCTGTCAAACAGCGACTCCTAACCCCGTATTCAACATTACCGCACACCGACTGAGTCGCTGTTAACAACCGAACAACGGCCAAGCACAGCGAATACTAGCGGGCGCTGTGAAAATACCGCTACTGTCGCTCATCTGTCGCTACCTGACGCTATTAATGAATCGGCCTCTAAATCTGCCTTGCTAAAGTGGAAGAAGCGAGAGGTATACCCTGGCTCTTGAGGAGTGAGTAAACACACCAAGTCACCATTTGAAGGGAAAGACCTACTAAAGGAGAACTGACTTTGTATGCTGTTGATGGTTGAAGTAAAGACAACCTTGGATTGTATCTGGGGTTACTGACACTATTAATAAAGTGAGTAACTACATGTTTAGAACTCTTCTAGCGTACCAAGCTTGGCAGCATCCCCATTCCTACGAGGTCCACAGAGCACAGTATCCCAAACTCAGTCCCCACACATCTGAGTGCTGACCCCTCAGACAACATGTGCTACAAAAATACAGCACTGAATCACCCCTATAGTGTCTGCTGTGCCGGACCCTTCTGACATAGGTCAGACCAGAGCCGCCTGGCTTAGCTTGGGTAAATCAGGGCCCATACCTCCCGACTATCCCTCACTTTGAGGGACTGCCCCTCTTTTGACACCTAAAATCAACACCTCTTATAATTACCACCTCTTTTCCTTGGGGCTACTTTTCCAAGGGTCATATACAGGTTAGCAGGTCCAGCAAGGGGTTAATCCAGAGCAAAAACTCCAAACAAGAACCCGAGGGTCATACACGGGTTAGCAGGTGCAGTGAGGGGTTATTCCAGAGTGAAAGTCCAAGCAAGTGGCTGAGGTCATACACCAAGGATCTAAGGCTTCTCAGGAATTAGGAATCATGCGTCGGCTACTGGAAAGGTATGTGACTACTATACTCAAGGCTGAAGCTAATCAAGATACAAATCATGGGGACTGTTTGCACCATGTGAACCAGGGACCCCTCTGGGGATTGGGATGCCTCAGAGGGGTCTATGACTACAGACACCCACGAAAAGAGTCTAACTCTTGAGCTAGACTGTTGAACTTAACACAGAGAATAATCCTAAATTGTTATAAGTACGTCATTATAAATCAATGCATAATAGGACATCCATTCTGAAGTTTAACCTTGGGGATATCTAGTACCCTGGAAAAAATCCATCTGGATTCCTTTGTCATTAGGATTCTCCTATAATTACTACCTCTTTTCCTTGGGGCTACTTTTTCAATAATTTGTACTTTCATGTTGCCAGTAAGGCGAGCATGATGTTCCCTGAAGTGTTTAGTAACATGGAAAATGTTGGTGACATAATGTTTACTCATGTCACCCACATGTTCCATGATATGTCTCTTACATGGGCGTATATTACAGACCACGTCCGGTTGAGTGGATTGAGCAGTGTTTTTTGCTATTCTTTCCAACATTAGTTGCATTTGACCTTTTCAGTGTCTGACTGGGCTGTCTTGGTGCTACTTCCGGGACCCACATTCAGCATTACCTGCTTCTTTTATCATAGAAAATAAAAAATGTAATAATTACTATCTATCTGTTTAGTATCAACAAAGCACAGCTGGATAAATGGTGGGGAGCACTGATTGCGAGGAGACGGAGTACTTCTGCTGAAGGCGCAGACAGCAAAGACTGCTCATGCCCAATCATTGACCCAGAAGGGCCAGAGTCTAAGACTCACCCTGATCTTCTTTAGAACCTCCCACGCAAGGGAGTATAGGTTTACTGCAGGTCGTGCACTAGGAAGTAAAAGACCTGAGTTGGCAGCAGTGGTCCCTTGGTTGAGGACTGAGAGGCAGGCGATAAAACGAAAGCTAAGGTTAGAAGTCTAAAGCACAGAGGCGGAATCACAAGCAATAGCCAGGGTATATACATGGGTTAATGGGTCCAGCAAGGGATTAATCCTGAGAGCAAAGCCAAGAGGCAAGGGCCATACACAGGTTAGTGGGTCCAGCATGGGGTTATTCCAGAGAGCAAAGTCCGAACAAGAGCCAGGGGTCATACATGGGTTAGCTGGTCCAGCAAGTGGTTAATCCAGAGGGCAAGTCCACGCAAGTAGACGAGGTAAAAAACAAAGGATTTAAGGTTTTTCAGGAATCTGAAATCACAGTGGCGGCACAACAGAATCATTGCTCAGTGAGTCCAGCATGGGGTTATTCCAGAGAGCAAAGTCCGAACAAGAGCCAGGGGTCATACATGGGTTAGCTGGTCCAGCAAGGGGTTAATCCAGAGGGCAAGTCCAAGCAAGTAGAAGAGATAAAAAACAAAGCATTTAAGGTTTTTCAGGAATTTGGAATCACAGTGGCGGCACAACAGAATAATTTCTCAGTCTGTGGGGCCACACATGCAGAGTGCTGCCCCCCGCACACACAAGCGCCGCTTAACCTGACGCTCGAGCATGCGTTGGCTGCTGGAAAGGTATGTGATAACTATACTCAGGGCTGAAGCTAAACAATAAGCAAAGCATGGGGGCTGTGAACAAACAAGAAAAAAACACCGCGCTGTCCACAAATATAGAAAGCTCAACGTGCAAAAACTGGGATTCCCACCCAGGACTAAACAAGAAATTAAAAAGCAAAAAAAACACAGAGCTGAAAAACGTCTATTAAAAAGTCCAAATGGAAATAAATTAAATTCTTCCAAAATTCAGAACACCCAGTGACTTTCATCAAATGCAGTGCAAATCCACCACCTATGTGACAGGAGGCTTACCAGATTTAAATCATTAGAAAGCTTTTCTTAAAACAATATATCCCACTGGTTTGCGGCAAATCCCATCCCAGGATGGAGGATGATATATATAGCTGGCAAAAAACTTCAACTTCCAGTCAGGAATGCTTTAAATCCACTCAGGCATGACAATTCTCATATCCCAGGAGTATAAAAGGGGATAAGAAATAGGACAAATAGTGCAACACCGCTAATAAAAGGGGCTTTTTAATAAACACATTAATGCACTCACATGGTAAAAAAAATCTTTAAAACATATCAAAAGATAAAAGCTGTCTGCGACTCTCACCGCCAGGCATCAGAATCCAGTCGTTATGGATCAATCAAAAGTAGATTCCGGCTGCTGCTAACCAACGCGTTTCACCCCACATTGGGGCTTTAACCATGTGAACCGGGGCCCCTCTGGGGATTGGGACACCCCAGGGGGGGTCTCTGACTAATGACACCCACGGAAAGAGTCCAACTCTTAAACTGAACCGATAAATCTATCCAAACCGAGAACTCACAAATGGCCAAATGAAAATGGTCAAACATATAACTACCTTGAACAAAAAATGCCAGAAACCAGCTCTCACCAATAAACTACTACTATATAAATAAAAGTGTATCCTGTTTGAGACTTGTGTTACTGCATTACATTCCAACTCCAGTTGTTGTCATCCGACTGATGACTATCACGGGATCATCCCAGGAGTTAATATGGGTATACTACTAAAACTAAATCCTACAAGTCCCTTTTAATCAGACAGAAAAATGAAGCGTACTCACTGCGTTTAGGCTCAGCTGATTTGAGTGGGAAAACTTCAGAAAAAGAAAGAAAGAAAGAATCTTGCTTGTGTCATCTTTACTCTGGAAGAACCAGATCTGTTGCATCTTCCGGTAATGGCCCTGTAGGTGAGGCATTTGAATGGGGAAAGTACACGTAAAAAATATGATGTATACTCTTGTTATGTTGAATATTTTTCATTCTTCCTGGTAGAAATGCTGACAAAAATTAGGTTGGTCTACATGGCTGTTTTAGTTACATAGATAATATGGTTGAACATTTACATATGTCCATAAAGTTCAACAAAGGGACAGGGTTGCGGAAAGTTATTTTTATTAGTTTGATATAAGAGCTCATAGTAGCTATTGTGGTAAATTGTATCAAAATGTCTGTTTCTTCCCTGCTTGGTTGCATAAAGCACAATCCGGCCCGGGTTTTCAGGACCCGGGTCACTTCCCAATTCAACCCGTCAATTCCATAACGGGTTGTTACATGTTCTAAGCCCTCCACAAGTGTGAACGCTGATTACAGGAGAAGCCTGTATAAGAAGAGAGCACACGGCCTTTCCTTGGTTGATGACCAGCTTCTTGGAGTGAGCCCAGGCTGAGCTGCACCGTGGTGAAGGATAGCACTGGACATTGAGCAGAGGGCTGATACGCCCTGTAAAGTGGACTGGAATTGATCAGCTTGCTGGAGTACCCAGCCCAGGACTATTTGGTTGGTGAAGTAACCCTTTTTGTTTTCTGCATTAATGCTGCAACCTTTGGACTATCTACTGAACTTTGCTGAATAAAAGCCGTTTTGCCGTTCAAATCCGTTGTCGTCACTGCTGATTGTTTGCCCGCTTACAATTGGTGGAGGATGCGAGGGGCATAGAAACATAGAAGGTTGACGGTAGAAGGAGACCATACGGTCCATCTAGTCTGCCCTTATGTGTATACTGTATGTACTCTTTATCTTAGGATAGATGTGTGCTTATCCCAGGCATGTTTAAATTCAGTGACTGTCGATTTTTCAACTACCTCTGCTGGAAGCACAGTGACTAGGTTGCTAGGGGCAACGGAGTGACAAAACGCACTGCATTTTGCTTGTCGTTGGCGAAGGCAGCAATCAAGATGTCTCAACAAAAGCAAATGGAGGAGGTGATAAAACATCTAATACAAGCTGACCTCCGGCATGAGCAAGCCCTGGCACAACAGCAGCAAGCCCAGCAGCAGGCCCTGGCACAACAGTTCCAAATGCAGCAGGAGACAAATCGCCTGTTGATGGAACAGATAGCTGCGATTAGAGAGACTGGTGGTGCTAAAGTTTCACAACCGGAGAGAAGCTCAGAGTCGGAGGGTGCGAGGAGAGCCGTACACCGGGTCCTACAAAAGCTGACCCATGAGGATGATGTGGAGGCCTACCTCACGGTGTTTGAGCGCATGGCTGAGAGAGAGCAGCTGCCAGTCACGGAATGGGCTGACGTGATTGCACCGTTCCTGTCAGGTGAGCCGCAAAAAGCATATTTTGATCTCAGGGAGCAGGATGTGCGGGACTATGCCAAGCTAAAAATGAAGATCCTTGCTCGCCTGGGAGTCACGCCAGCAGTTCGGGCAAGGCGAGTATACAACTGGACTTTTTCTGTTGATAAACCTGCCCTATCGTAGATGTATGACCTAATTCATCTGGTCCAAAAGTGGTTGGAGCCAGAGCGTTTGACCCCTGCGCAGATCATCGAAAAAGTCATGGGGGACCATTTTGTTCGGGCACTGCCGCCGAAGCTACAGCAATGGGCTGGACAGGGCGACCCACAGACTGTTGAGCAGCTAGTTAACGTTGTGGAACAATTTGTCGCGACTGAGGACCAACTTCGGGATGCCCCTGACAAGACCGGCAGACCAGTGAGTAAACAAGTTCCCCTGGGAAGTGTGTGGAGAGCTGTGAGAGGGCAAAAGACTGTCCCTGACCCCCAGAGGCCCCCTAACCCTAGGAAAGACATCCGGGCAAGGAGGTTCCGGGGTCCCCAGTGTTGGAGGTGGCCTGAGTGGGGGCACATAGCCGCGGATTGCCCCCTTGGCCCTGAACCCATGGAATGTGACGCGGGTCGCAGAGTTCCTTGCTGGCAGACCCCGGTTGTGCCGCCAGTCAGCGGTCAAAATCTGAAACACGGGTTGTGTCTTTAAAGATGAACGGTCGCCCAGTAAAGGCATTATTGGACTCAGGTAGCCGGGTAACTTTGGTCCGGGCCAACCTGGTGCATGGTGGTTGCAAACCAAAGAAAAAGCTGAGCGTGCTTTGCAGCCACGGGGATATCGTGACTTACCCTGTTGCAGTGGGTAAGTTTGAGACCCCCGCGGGAACATTGTCCCATGAGGTTGGAGTAGTAAAACGCCTGGGCTATGATGTCGTGGTTGGGTGGGATTTCCCCTTGTTCTGGCCCTTGTGGGAAAGGTGTATCCCTCCTGCCACCAATGGAGTACCCCCGGCAGAACTGGTAACCCTCCCCGTTAAGTCCGTTAGACGTGTGGTCCCCAACACATTATGTAATAGGCCGACCAGGGTGAGGGCCTGCAATCAGGGTGACCGAGTGTGGAGAATAGTACCCATGGCTGGAAAAGTGAACTTTAAAGCGGAACATAAGCCGGGGAATGTAGTCGCTGTGTCCCAAACCCACTGTATGGCCACTGAAGGTTGTCAGACTGTGGGTCTGAAGAAGAGGGGGGCGATATGTGGTAAATTGTATAAAAATGTCTGTTTCTTCCCTGCTTGGTTGCATAAAGCACAATCCGGCCCGGGTTTTCAGGACCCGGGTCACTTCCCCAATTCCATAACGGGTTGTTACATGTTCTAAGGCATCTACAAGTGTACACGCTGATTACAGGGGAAGCCTGTATAAGAAGAGAGCGCACAGCCTTTCCTTGGTTGATGACCAGCCTGTTGGAGTGAGCCCAGGCTGAGCTGCACCGTGGTGAAGGATAGCACTGGACATTGAGCAGAGGGCTGATACGCCCTGTAAAGTGGACTGGAATTGATCAGCTTGCTGGAGTACCCAGCCCAGGACTATTTGGTTGGTGAAGTAACCCTTTTTGTTTTCTGCATTTATGCTGCAACCTTTGGACTATCTACTGAACTTTGCTGAATAAAAGCCGTTTTGCCGTTCAAATCCGTTGTCGTCACTGCTGATTTTTTGCCCGCTTACACAATTAATGTTATTTTCTCAAAAAAATCCATTTTTTAAGCCAGCAGCTGTTAATGTGAATATTTATACTGTAGTTCTTATGGCAAAAAAAAGATAGACTCAGTCTCCAGAGGTGTCATTTTTTTTTCAGATGAAGGGAGCGCGCCTCCTTGTCTTTAGAGAGGATTTTACCAGAAATAGTGTTCCCCCATATTTTTTGTATGGGCCATTTATATATTTATACAAGTTAATCATGTCCCCCCTCAGTTGTCTCCTCTCAAGACTAAACAGATTTTATTCTCGTAATCTTTCCTCATAACTAAGATCCTTCATTCCTCTTATTAGTTTCGTGGCTCCTCTGCTCCCTTTCCATAGTCAGAGCGTCCTTTCTATGAACAGGTGCCCAGAACTGGGCGGCATATTCCAGGTGAAGATGCACCAGTGCCTTGTAAAGAGGTGTGGTAGGACAAAACAGCATTAGATTAAGCTGACACATAATGCTGAGGTTGCTTTAAGTGGGCCAAAATCAACACAGATCGGCCCGGGAATCTATAAGATGCCAGGGCCACTTGATTCCCCCCAGGGCGCTCAAACTCACCCTCTTTCCTGGTCCAACTGCGCATGCGTGAGCAGCGGCTGCATCCCGCTATCCCTCTAGCAGGGCACATACCCGCGCCAGGTATTTGTGAATGGCCAGCCAGCGCGGACACGCTCCCTGATAGTAGCGGGGGATACTGCCACCAGCACCCTTCGCGCGCTCGGATCCGCCCCCATCCCTTCGTCTAAGAAGAGCGGATTCGAGCGTGCTGATTGGATGAGAGGCTGCACATGCGCCATAGGACCGGGAAGAGGTGAGTTCGTTCGGGTGACCTTGGGAGTTTCACGCACTGATGGGGGGTTTCACACAGTGGGGTATCCCCAATCGGGGGGGGGGGGCGGGGACAAGGACTAAAACCCAGGATAGTAAAAATTCTGGGTTTTGGTCCACTTTAAAGCAATGGGTAAGTAATATCTGTTGAACTGTCCATTAAACTGAAACTGTGTTGCTATTCCCACTTTGGACCACCGAAGACCAGATAAGTAGGATTTAATCCAAGCTCAGAATTCTAACTCAGAGTTGCCCTTTAGGATGATTTACCCTGTACCCACAAGCCCAGCTCCCAATGCTATAGCCCAGGCATCATGGTTGCTGGGGCCTCAGCAGGAGGCCTTTTGGGCCAGCCAGGGGCTGGAAAAATCCAGGGCTGATTTTTTACCCCAGTCCATCATTGAGCAGAGGTATTATAGCGTGAAGCCCGAAGGATAGACAGGGAGATCGTCCATAACTATGCAAAGGGAAAGACTGGTGTAGCCTCCTGCGTAAGACATCTGCTGGGGCTACTACAAAGACAAGGCCGGGTGCAGTTGAATGCGAGTGAGAAGACTTGGCTGTAGTGCAAGTGGAGCAGCACTGAGTTTCAGAGAGAGAGAGAGAGAGAGCTGAGGTCTACACAGAGAGAGTTGAGGTCCAAGCAGGAAGAAACCCAGTGGGGTTCTGGTGTGGATGTGACAGAGGCACTCCTTAGGAGTAGAGAGGATCCAAAGGCACTGTCAGGCCACGATGGAGCAGCTGCTGTGCCTGAGACTCTGGTGCGGGTGTACTTGGCTGAAAACTCTGCCTTGTAGTGACTGTTGAGTGAGGAAAAAACCCTTGTGTTGGGGATGGAGGGGCTCGGACACCTGATCGGGAGAGGTTACCCGCGTTTCACTCACTGGTAACCCAATGGCCCCTCTGCTGACGTTGGTCAATTCCCTGTCCCAGTCTGGGATATTCCATAAACAGGCTCCACTACGGGGTTTCTCAGCTCAAAGTGGTGTGGTGGCTGCCAGAATCCCCCTCTGGAAAATGTCCTATATTTAATCGGAAAATATACAATACTGCCCAGCCCCTATGATGAAACCTGCTGACAAGCAAGAGTACCTGCATTCGGTTCTTGATGGACACAAGCCTATGTAACCCTTTTACTGAAACTTTCTAAAAAGCAATTGTGCTTGTGTTGTTACAAGTTATGCAAGTTTATTTGGCCTGGGAATTGTGAACTGTGTATTTGACTGTGATGTGGAGTAAAGCATTAAACCTTTCTTTTCATGACCCTGCAACAATAAAACAAGCTGATTCTTTCATATATCCTGTTTGCCGTTGAGTGTCTGTTTTCTGAGATACCATCTTGTCATCTCTCCATGCTTCGGTCCCATTAACCTTTACCCTTGGCTACCATACCAGGGTTCTGTGACATTGCTTAAGATAAGTTAACACTGACATATTTCTGTGGATTACAATTTAAAGCTGACTATGATTGCTGCTGGTTAACCCTAATGACTAGCATTACAGAGGCAATATTACATCCCTATCCCATGATTCCATACCTCTATTAATGCATATTAAGCAGCGGCACGGGCCTCCTCTTCACCTGGGTGGTCGTCGATCCCCCGGGGCTCTTTTGCCATGCAGAGAGTGCCCAGAACAGCCCCCCCCCCTCACACTTCCACCATTGCTGCTGCCTTCCACTCTTCCCGACTTTTTTTTGACGGGATGTATGATGCCATCCCGCTCCATTGAAATTACTAGGAGTGCTCTGTACTTAGGCCACACAAACCCTGGCAAATCTAGCCTACCAGATACATAGATAGAGAGGGGCCGGATGGCCAGCCAATCATTTAGTGTATAATAGCCAATAGTGCATGGGTTGGAGACGGCAGTCAGCCAAACCGCTGGGAGGAGGAAGTAATTCATGTTTTGCAGGGCGATTTCATAGTTTCACAAAGTGACCTGGTGGGATAGGGTGGAGGTTAAAACCGGGTGACTCTCTGGAAAACAGGGTGATTTGGCTTCTCTGAAATTAGTAATGAGATAATAGTTCCTCACATTCCTTGATGGACATATGTCTTTTTTTCAACGGTATTAACTATGTAACATGCTAAAACTTGATTCAATTTTTGTTTTTAGTGCACTGGATGTTTGTTGGAATTTGCCCAAAACTGTATTTATAGAGCGGACGGCACACCTGCGTTCGCCGTGTGTACAGGGAGAGGGTAATTGCGCCGCGGACAGAGCTCAAACTGAAGCAGCCAATACCAGTGACAACTGACTTTCAGCCACAATTTTACTCTGTTTGCTCCGCAGCTGTTGTGGATTTGGAGTAGAAAAATCATGAACGCTTGCTTAAAACGCACTTTTACAAAGGGCCGGATTGGAGACCCCTGGGTAAAAAATTTGGTGGAGGCCTCAGAACCATATTTTCTTTTAAAGCCTTGACGAGTGAGGGGCTCTCACATGATTCAGAGCCCAGATTTAGCGTGTGAGAGAGAGCTATAAAAAGAGAAATTTCCGTCTACACTTACAGTACGCTTTTTCTTGTGCCCTTATTCATCAAGCGATAGCGCCAGGTAGTGTCTGACGAGCGCCAGGTAGCGGCAGCTAACGGCGACTACCGACTCAAGTACGCCCGGCGGCGGTCACAATGACGCATTTATCAAGCAAAATGAGGCTAGCGCCGGCGAGAGCGACGGCTAGCGCGGCATTCATCATGAAGCCGCCTGGACCGAACAGCGCCGCTGCAAATTCCCTCACAGCGCCAGGTATGAACTGTCGCTCCCTGGCGATGTCCAATGCATTTCAATGGAGCAATCTATAATTATTCATAATTAATTGGTATTAATTTTTTTTTTTTTTTTTTAATGTCAAAAAATCGGAGACCACTTCTGCAATGTTAGGATTTATTTTTAAGTAAAAAAAAATTTTTCAAAAAATTTGTGCAGAATTGATCTAACAGGTCTGAGATTAATGTATTCATATTACAAAATGATTCTAAAAACATGTATAATGTTACATTCAAAAAATATGGTTGTTTAGGGGTTAAAAACTAGTTAATACACATCGCCGCCAGCGCTCTGGGGTTTAAACAAGGAATGGACAGCGACAGCACATTCGGAGCGTGATTTGTTGATGAATATGAAGCTAGCCGTTCGCTCTGGCCATTCGTTGTCAGGCGCTCACATACAACGCTGGACCTGTGAAACAGCGACCCCCCAGCCCGTATTCAACATTACCGCACATCGACTGAGTCGCTGTCATCAAGCTTACGCCGGCCAAGCACATCGAATACTGGCTGGCGCAGAAAAAATCACGCTACAGTCGCTCATCTGTCGCTACCTGGCGCTATTAATGAATCGGCCTCCCAGTGAGTTTGTGCTTTCGTGGTGTGTGGGAAAACGCAATGGAGTCCTTAAGGCACTGAAAGGCTGCCACCTTCTTTTAAACACCCCCCAAAAAATCATTTGCAAATATTTTATTATACAACGTTACCTTATTTTTGTTTTTTTTGTTATTTTTTTTTTTTACTTTTATATTTTCTTATTAAAAAAAACATTAGCAATCAAAAAAAAAAAACTCAATGAATAAAACATAAATAATACATTAAGAATAATAACTAAAAATACATTATGAATAAAAATAATAACACAATAAAAAAGTATGAGGCTGATTTAAGACTAGCACCACATATTGCCATTTGAGCGTCTATGAGGCCGATTCATTAATAGCGCCAGGTAGCGACAGTTGAGCGACTGTAGCGGTATTTTCACAGCGCCCGCTAGTAGTCGCTGTGCTTGGCCGTTGTTCGGTTGTTGACAGCGACTCAGTCGGTGTGCTGTAATGTTGAATATTGGGTGAGGAGTCGCTATTTGACAGGTTCTGCGCTGTATGGGAGCGCATGACAGCGAATGGCCATAGCGAACGGCTCCCACCATATTCATTAACAAATCACGCTCCAAAAATTCTCGCGCTGTGAAATGCATGTTTAAACCCCAGAGCGCTGGCGGCGATGGCTTAAAAGTAGTTTTTTTAACCCCCAAACAACTATATTTTTGGAAACCAAAAAAAACAAGTTTATAAAAACATTTTGTTATATGAATACATTAATATCAGACCTGTAATATCAATTCTGCACAATTTTTTTTTTTTTTTTTTTTACCTTAAAAAAATTATCTAACATTGCAGAAGTGGTCACAGAATTTTTCACATTAAAAAAAAAAAAAAAAATAATAACAATTATTTATGATTAATTAAAGATTGTTCCATTGAAATGCATTGGAGAGCGCCAGGTAGCGAGAGGTCATACCTGTCGCTGTTCAAGGTCGCTCGCTGGCGCTGTGGGGTGAGGCTGGAATAATGATGAATGATTCGCTATCTGGCGCTCTCTCAGTCGCTAAGCAGGATCGGCTTGATAAATGTGTGATTGCGGAGGGGAGCCGGCGTTCGCGTGGCGGGGAGCGTCATTACCGTTCGCTCACCAGTCGCTACCTGGCGCTATCCCTTGTTAAATAAGGGCCAAAGTAGCGGCACCTAGAGCGTCCGCCAGTGGATGCTGCAAGCGGGTGTCTGGCGCTATAACCTAGCATAGCGCCTGGGCAAGTGACGCTGTAGTATCCAGTTTTGCATTGCTAAGTGTGATTTCTTGAGGGCGCTATAGAAGCAGCATCTGAGCGTTTCAATGCTGCTATGGTTTCATAACCAATCTATTCCACCCACATTACCCAAACAGCTTAAATCACACCTGTCTTTTCTTTTTTATTTTTATTGTTTGTGTTAAATGTGTATATAACAAAATAAATATATATTCTAAAACAAAAAAAAAATATTTTTTCTAAAGTTTTTTCTACCCAAGCTATGCACCCTTCTCAAGAAGGTCTAAATGATACATTGGATTAAAAGGATTTAATATAAAATATGTTTGAGTTATATATAGAATTTACTTGTACCTGAGTTTCAGCCAAAAAAATGTCAGTATTCACATGCAAACTGATCTCATGTCATTAACATGTATGTTGTGTCGAATATTTTTAGCCTAAAACATAGATACATGTGTGGACAGGGGCGTAGCAAGGGGGGAGCGTGGGGGCAATAGGCCCTGGTGCACCAGGTAAGGGGGGCGCCAAAGGTGGGCCTGCGAACAAGTGGGGGGCGCCATTTCGAATCTTTGTCCCAGGTGCCTTAACCTCCCTGGCGTTGTGAAAAAGACAAATGCAATGGTAACGAAAGCGTTACCATTGCATTTGTCTCTGACACACGGCTCCGCCCCCATGAGCCTCTGCGGCTCACAGAGACGGAACCCGGAAGCGGAGACGGACGCCGCAGCCGCGGCTCTCACCTGCGATCGCGGCGGAGACATCGCTGGATCGCAGGGAGAAGGTAAGGAGGCTGCGCCGCCCGCTCTTGCTCCCAAATCGATCCCGAGCGTGACTCGGGGTTACCGCCACTTACAGCGCAAATTAACCCCGAGTCACGCTCGGGATCGCCGCCAAGGGGGTTAAAGCCTAGCTACTCCTCCGTGTGTGGACACATACAATACTATGCAAAAGGAACAAAAAAACGTAAGACAGATTTAGTAGGGAAAAATTACAAATATATTTTAATAAAAAAAAGGCCAACATGGTCAACAGTTTCTGCACCCTCCCCTGGCAGAGGATACAGCTTAGAACCTCCAGAAACTAGCGAATGTTTATACCCCCATTGATGTATATAGTATGTGTTGATGTATATAGTCGTATGTCTAGCAAATGTTCAAGCTCTATGGAGAACCCATAAGCAAGAGAAAAGATACAAAGGCACACTGGCAGTTGGGTGCAGGATCTAGGGCTGTCCCTGCCCCACGCAAATCGAGCAAAAAAAGGTAAGAAGATCCGCAGGTCCTTAGTCATAGACTATGACTAAGGACCGAGTTGTTGCGTCCGAAACGCGTTAGCAAGCTTGGCATAATTTCACGTGCCAGGGTCCTTTACTGCTTTTACACTGCCGTGGATATACTGAAGATGTTGTTTTTACTTTTTTCTAAATAAACTTCAAGATCTTCTTTTTTTTTTTTTTAATTCTTTATTTATATTTTCAGAACAGAAGACATACATTGAATGTACAGCCACAAACAATAAAAAAACATCGGACAAAATCAATGCAGTCAAAGCAAAAGGGTTGTCTGACAAATCCAACAATAAAATTTGCAATAAAACAGACCCAAGTGTATGCGTCTATAAAACATGATAGAATGAACACAGGAAGGGGAAAAGCGGGAGGGGAGGGAAGGGGGGGAGGAGAGGGAGGGGGGGGAGAGGGGGGGGAGGCGGGGGAGGAGAGGGGGGGAGTGAGAGAGGGAGGGGGGGGAAACTTCAAGATCTTAGGAGTGTGGATCTTCTTCCCTTTTTTTGCTCTATGGAGAACCCCCCTTCCAAAAAGTATTCCTTGTTGTATTCTGTACATACTTGGCGACCAATAAAGTATTCGTATTCGTAAACAATTTTGGGTATACTTTTTGATCTGAAGGTTGTTTGACCCTGGTTCTGGTGTCAAACAATTCGTCCTGAAGCAGCGCATCTGGTTGGTTCAAGAACCGGGGGTTGGAATGAATCAGAACCTGGGATTTTTAGACCTCCAGTTCTAGGTTAGTTACGTAGATGTGTAGACGTAGCTGGGTGTCCTGGTTCTGATTCTGCATTTGGTTTGGAACGAAGGATGAATTGTGGCCCAGTTATTCCTGGTACTGGGTCGGAGACTCAAAGGGGTTGAATCAGAGCCTCTCAGAGAATAGGTGAAAAGGAGCTCTGAATCAGGGTTAATATCTAAGCAGTCCATTTGAAGAGTGTGGGAAGAGTGCAGCTCTCTGCATGGGGTAGTTTATGGATGAGACTTGTCGGCTTCATTTAAGGCCAGGCATGTGAAATGCAACAGAGATTGTCTGGGTCCCTGTGAGGATTGTCCCTTATCTGTGCTAGCAGATGGCTTGGCCCTAGAAGGCTGTGGAAAGGGTGACATTTGCTAGACGGAGGTGGATTGAAATAGGGGCGGGTATCAATAAATATGTAATATTTCCCATACAGCTCACAGAACTTTTTATTTCATTATTATTTAAAGCAGCCGGAGGTCCCGGGAATTTATCTGCTGTCGGTAGTATTGACTTTTATCATGTTTGATTGATTATTAGTAGAAGCATGGTTATTGTGCCCTCCTTGCTCCCCTTGTCTAGCCATAGTAAATGGTTCTGTGCAAGTTACTGTTGATTTTCCAAGTATTTGACTTTAATGCTGTTGGCTGGTTCAATCTTTGGAGGGAGCTATTCCACTACCCAAATGTACAATACAGGGAAGCTCATTATCTAGTCACTGTAGAGAGGTATTTTCTGATTATATATATTTCTTTTACATATTTATTTATTTATTTTTCTTCTTACCTTTATTTCACTGGGGTTATATGAGTAAGAGTAAGAGCATACATATTTTTTGCACATTTATGAGCCAGATGAGACCTTTCCTTGTCTCATACAGGCTCACTGTTTCCTTATAGAATAAAAAACGTTTGTGATGCACATTGCACTTTTTCCACTTATATTATATTGTAGATAATCCTTGTTTTGTGTACACCAGTCAATTGCTGTGTATAGTATATTAACTCACCTCTTTTTTATATATATTGTATTGACTCCCTGTTATTCATTAATTTAACACTAGGGGGCAACATAATTCCATGTACCTTTGCACATATTTATAGACATGTATTAAATATATATATTGTTTCTTATTGTAATTTATATGTATATTCGTCTTGATTAGATATTAAGCAGAGCCCGGGGACCCATCTATCTTTCTTTTAACTTTGTCTTGTATTTGTGTGTTGTATATATGTTTTTTATTTGTGTACATAGCACCTTTAATAATCAATACTTCAATACTTCAATACTTTATTGAACCGCCAAGTAAGTACAGTGTACAGACAAGGAATGCTTTTTTGGTAAGGAGAAACTCCATGAGAGCTATAACAATTACATAAAAACAAAGTAAAAAGGAATAATGATACAGTTCAGGTATCTGAATTGACTAGTGTCAGTGATGCAGGACAGGATTTAATAAAGTGGCTTTCAAGCTTTGAGATTATTCATCGCCATGACTGCAAGTGGAAAGAAACTGTTCCTGTGTCTAGAGGTTTTGGTAGCATGAGCCATAAATCTACGGCCTGATGGTAGTAGCCTGAAGAAGTGATGACCCGGATGCGTCACGTCGCCATAGATCTTCTTTGCCCTTGAGGAGATTCTACACATGTGTTGATCATCCAAGGAAGGTAGGGGGGATCCAATCAACCTCTCCGCGATCTTGGTAATTCTTTTCAGCCTTTGCTTGTCTTTTGTTGACACCCCACTGTACCACACTGTGCAGGAGCTGGTCAGGATTGAGCCAATGGCACCGTTGTAGAATGCCTTCAAGATCTTTTTGGACAATCCGAATTTTATCAGCTGTCTGAGGAAGAATAACCTCTGTTGGGCCTTCTTTAGGATGGCAGACGCTTGCAAGCTCCACTTCAGGTCCTGCGTGATGTGGGTACCAAGAAATTTGGCACTAGTGACAATCTTGACGGCCTCCTCACCAATCATAATGGGGTGGTGTGATTGGTGGGATCGCCTAAAGTCAATTATAAGTTCAACTGTTTTTTGTGTGTTCAGAATAAGATTGTTAGCTTTGCTCCAACAGTCAAGAGCATCAACTTGGGCCCTATAGCTATACTCATCATTGTCACTGATGAGGCCGACTAAGGTGGTGTCGTCAGCATATTTGATGATCTTTACCGATGGATCTGAGGAGATGAAGTCGTTAGTGTAGAGTGAGAAGAGTAGCGGAGACAAGACGCACCCATATGATCATCTCAACGTTAACAGTGTGAGTGCCCATATATAAATCCCCTATACACATTTGTTGCTGTTCACATTATTATTTAAAAACATAATAAATTCAATACTGTTTTGACAAAACTGATAAGAATTGGGATAACACCCGTTGACATCCTACTCAGAGACAAATCTTCCCTATGCCAATCAAGGACCAGATTATGGGGGTTGTTTAAGAAACGCTAACGCTAGGTAGTGCCACGTATGCCGGGTGCAGTATGTGAAAGTCAATTTATATGAAAGTCAATCTGGTGAGCGCCTCGAATAGCGTCATGTAGCGTCACATGTATCACTAGCGGTGGCTCAGTGTAAAGCGCCAGCGCTGTATGTTCAGCAGCATCATGTAGCACCTGACGCTCAGTAGCGCTCTCCCATACATTTCAATGGTGTTTAATTTGGTTGTGTATAAATAGCGTTTTCCTAAAGAAATGTTATATATTTTTGGTTCAAATGATTTTGTGGTCTCTCCTGCCCGGCAACCAAACCCTTTAATTGTGTTTGTTTTTTTTTTTTATGCAGAATTGTATGTGAGGGTCGGCCATTGCAGTGTCAGTGTCACAGTGATAAAACAATGTCATTCCATATGTTTTTGCTCTGGTGCTGGTGGATATGTGTTTTAGAAACAGACATGTGTTCGACGCTATAGCACAGTCTCGTGTTCGACGCTATAGCACCCAGTTTTAAAGCGCCAACTAGGGATGAGCGAATCGATCCGGACGAACCCGGATTCGATCCGAATTTCAGGAAAAATTCGATTCGGATCGAATCCGAATTTCCCCGCGATTCGATCGCTCGAAGTTTTCCTTTAACATCCATTCATTTACATTACAGGCATTCTAAGATGGCGGACGGGACATGTCCAGACATGTAAGCTGGGGCAGTGTATGCTGGGACAGTCACATGCAGCCTATCAGCAGCCAGCAAGCCCGGTGACATCACAGCTGTATTTAAGGCCGGCCATCTTGCTTTCCAGCCTCATTTCTCTATTGCATTCGTGAGAGACAGAACGCTGTGTAGCTGAGGGAGAGACAGACAGTTAGACAGGCAGGGACAGACAGGGACAGGCTGGAAACAGGCAGGAGACAGACAGGAGACAGACAGAAAGTCAGCGGAAAACAGGGAAAGGAATGGAAAATCGGAGGCTGTCATTTTTTTTTTTTTTTCATCCAGCCTGACAGCCAGGCTTTGTTAGCGTTTTCAGGCTGCTTATACTAACTAACTGTGCATATATACTGAACTGATCTTAAGTCTGCTGTGAGGCATCCCATTCTGTGACTAAAGCAGCCTCTGTTTAAGACCATATAAGCATTTGCTCTTATCATATTTGAAATTAGCCTGATAAAGACACTTTTGCTGGGCATAGTACTACTGGATCTTTTTTGGGGGGCATCCCATTCTGTGACTAAAGCAGCCTCTGTTTAAGACCATATAAGCATTTGCTCTTATCATATTTGAAAGTAGCCTGATAAAGACACTTTTGCTGGGCATAGTACTACTGCATCTTTTTTGGGGGGCATCCCATTCTGTGACTAAAGCAGCCTCTGTTTAAGACCATATAAGCATTTGCTCTTATCATATTTGAAATTAGCCTGATAAAGACACTTTTGCTGGGCATAGTACTACTGGATCTTTTTTGGGGGGCATCCCATTCTGTGACTAAAGCAGCCTCTGTTTAAGACCATATAAGCATTTGCTCTTATCATATTTGAAATTAGCCTGATAAAGACACTTTTGCTGGGCATAGTACTACTGGATCTTTTTTGGGGGGCATCCCATTCTGTGACTAAAGCAGCCTCTGTTTAAGACCATATAAGCATTTGCTCTTATCATATTTGAAATTAGCCTGATAAAGACACTTTTGCTGGGCATAGTACTACTGCATCTTTTTTGGGGGGCATCCCATTCTGTGACTAAAGCAGCCTCTGTTTAAGACCATATAAGCATTTGCTCTTATCATATTTGAAATTAGCCTGATAAAGACACTTTTGCTGGGCATAGTACTACTGGATCTTTTTTGGGGGGCATCCCATTCTGTGACTAAAGCAGCCTCTGTTTAAGACCATATAAGCATTTGCTCTTATCATATTTGAAATTAGCCTGATAAAGACACTTTTGCTGGGCATAGTACTACTGGATCTTTTTTGGGGGGCATCCCATTCTGTGACTAAAGCAGCCTCTGTTTAAGACCATATAAGCATTTGCTCTTATCATATTTGAAATTAGCCTGATAAAGACACTTTTGCTGGGCATAGTACTACTGCATCTTTTTTGGGGGGCATCCCATTCTGTGACTAAAGCAGCCTCTGTTTAAGACCATATAAGCATTTGCTCTTATCATATTTGAAATTAGCCTGATAAAGACACTTTTGCTGGGCATAGTACTACTGGATCTTTTTTGGGGGGCATCCCATTCTGTGACTAAAGCAGCCTCTGTTTAAGACCATATAAGCATTTGCTCTTATCATATTTGAAATTAGCCTGATAAAGACACTTTTGCTGGGCATAGTACTACTGCATCTTTTTTGGGGGGCATCCCATTCTGTGACTAAAGCAGCCTCTGTTTAAGACCATATAAGCATTTGCTCTTATCATATTTGAAATTAGCCTGATAAAGACACTTTTGCTGGGCATAGTACTACTGCATCTTTTTTGGGGGGCATCCCAATCTGTGACTAAAGCAGCCTCTGTTTAAGACCATATAAGCATTTGCTCTTATCATATTTGAAATTAGCCTGATAAAGACACTTTTGCTGGGTATAGTACTACTGGATCTTTTTTGGGGGGCATCCCATTCTGTGACTAAAGCAGCCTCTGTTTAAGACCATATAAGCATTTGCTCTTATCATATTTGAAATTAGCCTGATAAAGACACTTTTGCTGGGCATAGTACTACTGCATCTTTTTTGGGGGGCATCCCATTCTGTGACTAAAGCAGCCTCTGTTTAAGACCATATAAGCATTTGCTCTTATCATATTTGAAATTAGCCTGATAAAGACACTTTTGCTGGGCATAGTACTACTGGATCTTTTTTGGGGGGCATCCCATTCTGTGACTAAAGCAGCCTCTGTTTAAGACCATATAAGCATTTGCTCTTATCATATTTGAAATTAGCCTGATAAAGACACTTTTGCTGGGCATAGTACTACTGCATCTTTTTTGGGGGGCATCCCATTCTGTGACTAAAGCAGCCTCTGTTTAAGACCATATAAGCATTTGCTCTTATCATATTTGAAATTAGCCTGATAAAGACACTTTTGCTGGGCATAGTACTACTGGATCTTTTTTGGGGGGCATCCCATTCTGTGACTAAAGCAGCCTCTGTTTAAGACCATATAAGCATTTGCTCTTATCATATTTGAAATTAGCCTGATAAAGACACTTTTGCTGGGCATAGTACTACTGGATCTTTTTTGGGGGGCATCCCATTCTGTGACTAAAGCAGCCTCTGTTTAAGACCATATAAGCATTTGCTCTTATCATATTTGAAATTAGCCTGATAAAGACACTTTTGCTGGGCATAGTACTACTGCATCTTTTTTGGGGGGCATCCCATTCTGTGACTAAAGCAGCCTCTGTTTAAGACCATATAAGCATTTGCTCTTATCATATTTGAAATTAGCCTGATAAAGACACTTTTGCTGGGCATAGTACTACTGGATCTTTTTTGGGGGGCATCCCATTCTGTGACTAAAGCAGCCTCTGTTTAAGACCATATAAGCATTTGCTCTTATCATATTTGAAATTAGCCTGATAAAGACACTTTTGCTGGGCATAGTACTACTGGATCTTTTTTGGGGGGCATCCCATTCTGTGACTAAAGCAGCCTCTGTTTAAGACCATATAAGCATTTGCTCTTATCATATTTGAAATTAGCCTGATAAAGACACTTTTGCTGGGCATAGTACTACTGGATCTTTTTTGGGGGGCATCCCATTCTGTGACTAAAGCAGCCTCTGTTTAAGACCATATAAGCATTTGCTCTTATCATATTTGAAATTAGCCTGATAAAGACACTTTTGCTGGGCATAGTACTACTGCATCTTTTTTGGGGGGCATCCCATTCTGTGACTAAAGCAGCCTCTGTTTAAGACCATATAAGCATTTGCTCTTATCATATTTGAAATTAGCCTGATAAAGACACTTTTGCTGGGCATAGTACTACTGGATCTTTTTTGGGGGGCATCCCATTCTGTGACTAAAGCAGCCTCTGTTTAAGACCATATAAGCATTTGCTCTTATCATATTTGAAATTAGCCTGATAAAGACACTTTTGCTGGGCATAGTACTACTGGATCTTTTTGGGGGGGCATCCCATTCTGTGACTAACGCAGCCTCTGTTTAAGACCATATAAGCATTTGCTCTTATCATATTTGAAATTAGCCTGATAAAGACACTTTTGCTGGGCATAGTACTACTGGATCTTTTTTGGGGGGCATCCCATTCTGTGACTAAAGCAGCCTCTGTTTAAGACCATATAAGCATTTGCTCTTATCATATTTGAAATTAGCCTGATAAAGACACTTTTGCTGGGCATAGTACTACTGCATCTTTTTTGGGGGGCATCCCATTCTGTGACTAAAGCAGCCTCTGTTTAAGACCATATAAGCATTTGCTCTTATCATATTTGAAATTAGCCTGATAAAGACACTTTTGCTGGGCATAGTACTACTGGATCTTTTTTGGGGGGCATCCCATTCTGTGACTAAAGCAGCCTCTGTTTAAGACCATATAAGCATTTGCTCTTATCATATTTGAAATTAGCCTGATAAAGACACTTTTGCTGGGCATAGTGCTACTGCATCTTTTTTGGGGGGCATCCCATTCTGTGACTAAAGCAGCCTCTGTTTAAGACCATATAAGCATTTGCTCTTATCATATTTGAAATTAGCCTGATAAAGACACTTTTGCTGGGCATAGTACTACTGGATCTTTTTTGGGGGGCATCCCATTCTGTGACTAAAGCAGCCTCTGTTTAAGACCATATAAGCATTTGCTCTTATCATATTTGAAATTAGCCTGATAAAGACACTTTTGCTGGGCATAGTACTACTGGATCTTTTTTGGGGGGCATCCCATTCTGTGACTAAAGCAGCCTCTGTTTAAGACCATATAAGCATTTGCTCTTATCATATTTGAAATTAGCCTGATAAAGACACTTTTGCTGGGCATAGTACTACTGGATCTTTTTTGGGGGGCATCCCATTCTGTGACTAAAGCAGCCTCTGTTTAAGACCATATAAGCATTTGCTCTTATCATATTTGAAATTAGCCTGATAAAGACACTTTTGCTGGGCATAGTACTACTGGATCTTTTTTGGGGGGCATCCCATTCTGTGACTAAAGCAGCCTCTGTTTAAGACCATATAAGCATTTGCTCTTATCATATTTGAAATTAGCCTGATAAAGACACTTTTGCTGGGCATAGTACTACTGGATCTTTTTGGGGGGGCATCCCATTCTGTGACTAAAGCAGCCTCTGTTTAAGACCATATAAGCATTTGCTCTTATCATATTTGAAATTAGCCTGATAAAGACACTTTTGCTGGGCATAGTACTACTGGATCTTTTTGGGGGGGCATCCCATTCTGTGACTAACGCAGCCTCTGTTTAAGACCATATAAGCATTTGCTCTTATCATATTTGAAATTAGCCTGATAAAGACACTTTTGCTGGGCATAGTACTACTGGATCTTTTTTGGGGGGCATCCCATTCTGTGACTAAAGCAGCCTCTGTTTAAGACCATATAAGCATTTGCTCTTATCATATTTGAAATTAGCCTGATAAAGACACTTTTGCTGGGCATAGTACTACTGGATCTTTTTTGGGGGGCATCCCATTCTGTGACTAAAGCAGCCTCTGTTTAAGACCATATAAGCATTTGCTCTTATCATATTTGAAATTAGCCTGATAAAGACACTTTTGCTGGGCATAGTACTACTGGATCTTTTTGGGGGGGCATCCCATTCTGTGACTAACGCAGCCTCTGTTTAAGACCATATAAGCATTTGCTCTTATCATATTTGAAATTAGCCTGATAAAGACACTTTTGCTGGGCATAGTACTACTGGATCTTTTTTGGGGGGCATCCCATTCTGTGACTAAAGCAGCCTCTGTTTAAGACCATATAAGCATTTGCTCTTATCATATTTGAAATTAGCCTGATAAAGACACTTTTGCTGGGCATAGTACTACTGGATCTTTTTTGGGGGGCATCCCATTCTGTGACTAAAGCAGCCTCTGTTTAAGACCATATAAGCATTTGCTCTTATCATATTTGAAATTAGCCTGATAAAGACACTTTTGCTGGGCATAGTACTACTGGATCTTTTTTGGGGGGCATCCCATTCTGTGACTAAAGCAGCCTCTGTTTAAGACCATATAAGCATTTGCTCTTATCATATTTGAAATTAGCCTGATAAAGACACTTTTGCTGGGCATAGTACTACTGGATCTTTTTTGGGGGGCATCCCATTCTGTGACTAAAGCAGCCTCTGTTTAAGACCATATAAGCATTTGCTCTTATCATATTTGAAATTAGCCTGATAAAGACACTTTTGCTGGGCATAGTACTACTGGATCTTTTTTGGGGGGCATCCCATTCTGTGACTAAAGCAGCCTCTGTTTAAGACCATATAAGCATTTGCTCTTATCATATTTGAAATTAGCCTGATAAAGACACTTTTGCTGGGCATAGTACTACTGCATCTTTTTTGGGGGGCATCCCATTCTGTGACTAAAGCAGCCTCTGTTTAAGACCATATAAGCATTTGCTCTTATCATATTTGAAATTAGCCTGATAAAGACACTTTTGCTGGGCATAGTACTACTGGATCTTTTTTGGGGGGCATCCCATTCTGTGACTAAAGCAGCCTCTGTTTAAGACCATATAAGCATTTGCTCTTATCATATTTGAAATTAGCCTGATAAAGACACTTTTGCTGGGCATAGTACTACTGGATCTTTTTTGGGGGGCATCCCATTCTGTGACTAAAGCAGCCTCTGTTTAAGACCATATAAGCATTTGCTCTTATCATATTTGAAATTAGCCTGATAAAGACACTTTTGCTGGGCATAGTACTACTGCATCTTTTTTGGGGGGCATCCCATTCTGTGACTAAAGCAGCCTCTGTTTAAGACCATATAAGCATTTGCTCTTATCATATTTGAAATTAGCCTGATAAAGACACTTTTGCTGGGCATAGTACTACTGGATCTTTTTTGGGGGGCATCCCATTCTGTGACTAAAGCAGCCTCTGTTTAAGACCATATAAGCATTTGCTCTTATCATATTTGAAATTAGCCTGATAAAGACACTTTTGCTGGGCATAGTACTACTGGATCTTTTTTGGGGGGCATCCCATTCTGTGACTAAAGCAGCCTCTGTTTAAGACCATATAAGCATTTGCTCTTATCATATTTGAAATTAGCCTGATAAAGACACTTTTGCTGGGCATAGTACTACTGGATCTTTTTTGGGGGGCATCCCATTCTGTGACTAAAGCAGCCTCTGTTTAAGACCATATAAGCATTTGCTCTTATCATATTTGAAATTAGCCTGATAAAGACACTTTTGCTGGGCATAGTACTACTGGATCTTTTTTGGGGGGCATCCCATTCTGTGACTAAAGCAGCCTCTGTTTAAGACCATATAAGCATTTGCTCTTATCATATTTGAAATTAGCCTGATAAAGACACTTTTGCTGGGCATAGTACTACTGCATCTTTTTTGGGGGGCATCCCATTCTGTGACTAAAGCAGCCTCTGTTTAAGACCATATAAGCATTTGCTCTTATCATATTTGAAATTAGCCTGATAAAGACACTTTTGCTGGGCATAGTACTACTGGATCTTTTTTGGGGGGCATCCCATTCTGTGACTAAAGCAGCCTCTGTTTAAGACCATATAAGCATTTGCTCTTATCATATTTGAAATTAGCCTGATAAAGACACTTTTGCTGGGCATAGTACTACTGGATCTTTTTTGGGGGGCATCCCATTCTGTGACTAAAGCAGCCTCTGTTTAAGACCATATAAGCATTTGCTCTTATCATATTTGAAATTAGCCTGATAAAGACACTTTTGCTGGGCATAGTACTACTGGATCTTTTTTGGGGGGCATCCCATTCTGTGACTAAAGCAGCCTCTGTTTAAGACCATATAAGCATTTGCTCTTATCATATTTGAAATTAGCCTGATAAAGACACTTTTGCTGGGCATAGTACTACTGCATCTTTTTTGGGGGGCATCCCATTCTGTGACTAAAGCAGCCTCTGTTTAAGACCATATAAGCATTTGCTCTTATCATATTTGAAATTAGCCTGATAAAGACACTTTTGCTGGGCATAGTACTACTGCATCTTTTTTGGGGGGCATCCCATTCTGTGACTAAAGCAGCCTCTGTTTAAGACCATATAAGCATTTGCTCTTATCATATTTGAAATTAGCCTGATAAAGACACTTTTGCTGGGCATAGTACTACTGGATCTTTTTTGGGGGGCATCCCATTCTGTGACTAAAGCAGCCTCTGTTTAACCCTTTAAGTGCCAGCCTACCTGGAGTTTTTGTCACACTCTGTTGCCAGACCATTTTGCACTATTTTGCGCTCCCCATGTTCAAATGTGATTTTGGAAGGGATTTCCAGGGATTTCCCAGGAAAATGATATATTGTTTTTTTCAGCAGAGTCTGGGCTTTAACATGAAATGTCTTGTTTGTCATTTGTTAGGTGTATTCTTAATATTTTTGGGTGAAATATGTGCAAAAAAAAAAAAAAAAAACAAATTTTTACATATTGTAGTTTTTTTTGTAATAAAAAATGTAAGTTTGTCAATGAAATCTTATTGCGTGTGAAATCCCAATTTCTCCCGGTTACAGCGGTACCACAAATGTATTGGTAGACACCCTTTCCTGCCCAGGAGACTCCCCCAAACTGAAACAGCGCTTTAGGGGATTTTCAGATAAAATACAACTATGCTACGCAATATGCGCACCTTGCAGTTTTTCCAAAAAAACAACCCTTTATATTTGAAATACCCCCAACAAACTATATATTCTCTGGAAGTACACACCTCAGGCTTTCTAGGCGTACCAGGCTTGTTGATGTGGCCATAGTTTTCTGGAAGTAATCCCTCAATGGATTCTTTGGTTGCAAAGAGTTTCCCTAAAAAAAGGATAAAAAAGCAGAATCAAAGCCACATTTTCCTAAAAAAACTATATACAAACAAGAAAAAATAAGTTTAATCTGAAAACGCAACAACCTCCGAACAGAACGATACCCAACATGCATAGCTACTGTCAAGGGAAGAGTTGCCAAACAACCCAAAGTAAAGCATGTGCGTAACGGTAATTTTACTTGAAAATTTCAGCTCTGCAGACAAAGTGCGCACCTTGCGATTTTTCAACCAAAACAACCCTTGACATTTAGAATATCCCCCATAAACCATATATTCCCTGAAAGTACACACGTTAAGCTTTCTAAGGGTACCCAACTTGTTCTAGTGGGCTCATCTTTCTGGAATTATTACCTCAAAGAATTCTTTGGTTGCGCAGGGTTTCCCTAAAAAAATTATAAAAAAGCTGAATAAAAAACACCTTTTCCTAAAATATAAATATGCAAACCAGAAAAAACAAGCTAAGTCTGAAAGCGCAAGGTCCCCCGAACAGAACAATACCCAACATGCATAGGTACTATTAACCCTTGTAATTGCCAGCCTACTTGAGATTTTGTCACCCTCTGTTGACAGGCCATTTTTCCCCATTTTGCGTCATGTTTTGCGCCATGTTTTGCGCCATTTTTGCTGGAACTTTCAGGAAAATTATATATATATTTTTGCAGCAGAGTTTAGGCTTTAACATGAAATGTCTTGTTTGTACATTTTTTTTTTTTTTTTTTACAATATTATAAAGTAAAAAAAATAAATAAATAAATAAAAAATGTTTTTTAAAAATTGACTCCTTTATTTTAAATAAAAAATGTATTTTATTAAGGAAAATCATATTGCATGTGAAAGCCCCATTTCTACCGATTAGAACGGTACCACATATTTATCGGTAGCCCCCCCATTCTTGCCCAGGAGACCCCTCTAACTGAAACAAGTATTTTATAACATTCACAAAAAAAATACAAATACCATCCACACTACAAAGGGTTAAATCGAGAAAAAAATGACATAGGGTCCCCCCTCCCAGGGGAGGGAGACCCCATTTTTTTTTTTGATTTTTAAGGGTTAAAAACCCTTAAAAATCAAAAAAAAAAATTGACGTGGGGTCCCCCTTACCCAAAGTAACCAGCCCGGGACCAGCTATGGGGGCTTGTAGGCACAGAGTGGGGGGGCCAGCTTTTGTGGCCCCCCCCCACCCTGCAGCCTACGAGCCCACATAGCCTATGTGGGCCCGGGCTCTTCTGCCCCCCCCTGGCCTTTGGGGAGGCAGGTAATGGGGGTGCCGGGGGTTAATGGCAAGCCACCCGCTAGCGCAGGTGACTTGCCATCCCCCCAGCCTTGTGAACTGGTATAGGGGTCATGGACCCCTTACCAGTTCACAAGGGGTTAAATGTAAATAATCACACAGACACACATAAAGAAAAAAATATTTTATTAATTTTTATTTTTTTTTACACTGTACTCAACTCCCATCCATCCTGGAGCACTCTGTCCCTCGGCGATCACTGGCTTCTGCTCACTTGCTAGAAGCCTTTTATAGCTGCTGGATGACAGATTACAAAGGGTTAATAAAAAAAAAAAAATGACATAGGGTCCCCCCTCCCAGGGGGGGCGGACCCCATTTTTTTTTATTTTTAAGGGTTAAAAACCCTTAAAAATCAAAAAAAAAATTGACGTGGGGTCCCCCTTACCCACAGTAACCAGCCCGGGACCAGCTATGGGGGCTTGTAGGCACAGAGTGGGGGGGCCAGCTTTTGTGGCCCCCCCACCCTGCAGCCTACGAGCCCACATAGCCTATGTGGGCCCGGGCTCTTCTGCCCCCCCCTGGCCTTTGGGGAGGCAGGTAATGGGGGTGCCAGGGGTTAATGGCAAGCCACCCGCTAGCGCAGGTGACTTGCCAGACCCCCAGCCTTGTGAACTGGTATAGGGGTCATGGACCCCTTACCAGTTCACAAGGGGTTAAAAGTATAAATAACACACAACACACAAGTTTTTTAAATATGTTTATTAAAAAAAAAAAAAAAAACATTTTACCTTTACTCACCTCCGATCTTCAGAAGCAATGTCCCGCGGCGATCTGATGCAGGTGACAGCTGGGCAGAGAAGGGGGGAGGCAGGCGATCGGAGGATCGCCTACCTCCCTCCTTCTCTGCCCAGCCATCACCGGCATCTGAGATGAGAACTGCCGGGTGCCCGATGACACCTGGCGGTGACGTCATTAGCCCCGCCCCCGAAGGGGCGGGGCTAAAATCCAAGATGGCGGCCGCCATCGGGAGATGCGACGGAGGGAGGGCTGTTATGCCCCCCTCCAGAAGACAGAAGACCCGGGGGGGGTAATCGGAGCCCCCCCCCATGAAGAGGAGAGGCGGCGGGAGTCGGCGGGAGCGGAGGTGAGTAACTGTCATTTTTTTTTTTTTTAACAGGCAAATGCCGGCGGCTGCTGAAAGGGGGGGGGCACCCTATTCCGGGCCCTCCCCTGCAGCCGGAGAAGCCCCGATCGGCGATCGGAGCCCCGCTGGCTGAAGAGGAGACCCGGCCGGACCAAACAAGGGGTCAGGTAAGTGACTTTTTTTTTAACTTTTTTTTCTGGGATTGGGGAATGCCAGGCACGTAAAATTTACGTGGCTGGCACTTAAGTGACGGAGAGGCAACCACGTAAATTTTACGTGGCTGGCATTTAAAGGGTTAAGACCATATAAGCATTTGCTCTTATCATATTTGAAATTAGCCTGATAAAGACACTTTTGCTGGGCATAGTACTACTGGATCTTTTTTGGGGGGCATCCCATTCTGTGACTAAAGCAGCCTCTGTTTAAGACCATATAAGCATTTGCTCTTATCATATTTGAAATTAGCCTGATAAAGACACTTTTGCTGGGCATAGTACTACTGCATCTTTTTTGGGGGGCATCCCATTCTGTGACTAAAGCAGCCTCTGTTTAAGACCATATAAGCATTTGCTCTTATCATATTTGAAATTAGCCTGATAAAGACACTTTTGCTGGGCATAGTACTACTGGATCTTTTTTGGGGGGCATCCCATTCTGTGACTAAAGCAGCCTCTGTTTAAGACCATATAAGCATTTGCTCTTATCATATTTGAAATTAGCCTGATAAAGACACTTTTGCTGGGCATAGTACTACTGCATCTTTTTTGGGGGGCATCCCATTCTGTGACTAAAGCAGCCTCTGTTTAAGACCATATAAGCATTTGCTCTTATCATATTTGAAATTAGCCTGATAAAGACACTTTTGCTGGGCATAGTACTACTGCATCTTTTTTGGGGGGCATCCCATTCTGTGACTAAAGCAGCCTCTGTTTAAGACCATATAAGCATTTGCTCTTATCATATTTGAAATTAGCCTGATAAAGACACTTTTGCTGGGCATAGTACTACTGGATCTTTTTTGGGGGGCATCCCATTCTGTGACTAAAGCAGCCTCTGTTTAAGACCATATAAGCATTTGCTCTTATCATATTTGAAATTAGCCTGATAAAGACACTTTTGCTGGGCATAGTACTACTGCATCTTTTTTGGGGGGCATCCCATTCTGTGACTAAAGCAGCCTCTGTTTAAGACCATATAAGCATTTGCTCTTATCATATTTGAAATTAGCCTGATAAAGACACTTTTGCTGGGCATAGTACTACTGGATCTTTTTTTGGGGGCATCCCATTCTGTGACTACAGCAGCCTCTGTTTAAGACCATATAACCATTTGCACTTATTATAATTGAAATTAGCCCTGATAAAGACAATTTTGCTGGGCATAGCACTACTGGATCTTTTTTTGGGTCATCCCATTCTGTGACTACAGCAGCCTCTGTTTAAGACCATATAACCATTTGCACTTATTATAATTGAAATTAGCCCTGATAAAGACACTTTTGCTGGGCATAGGCTTACTGCTGCCTGCCAGGTGCACTTCTGTTGAGGCATCCCATTCTGTAACATAGCATACCCCTATTTATTTACACTAAGCAGCTCTCTTATTTACACTAAGCAGGCCTGTTGGAGGCTGAGTGTTACTGCTCACTTTTGGTGTGCATTATATTCTGTTTCATATAGACCCACCGCTGCCCGGGGGATCTTAAAATATCACCTACTACCACGCCAGTTAGACTATGTCGGGCAGACAAGTGCCTGGAAGTGAAAAGAGGAGTGGCAGAGGCCAAGATTCCGCAGGCAGAGCTCGCATCAGACTGGGGGCCAGTAGCAGCAGGAGTCACGCTGAGAGACCTAATCTGCCAGTATCTGCTAGCGGTCGGGTCTCCACCAGTAACGCATCTGCCGTGGTAGATTGGTTGACGCGCTCATCAACAACATCATCACAACTTACGTCTGAGACCCCCAGTCTAGGGTCGGTAGGTTCCTCTGACACAACCCTGAGTTGGCATGCCCCGAGAGCAGTCCCTGTCCTCCCATTGCCTCTGGCCTACGCCGTTCCCTCCCCCAGCGACGTATCCTATGCTTTGGGTTCAGCTCCACTCTTTAGTGAGGAGGACGATCAGATACAGGAGGACAGTCAGCAGCTACTGCCCAGCCAAGAAATGGAGGTGGCTTCTTTAGCTAGGCAGACAAATAGTGATGTGGACAGTGTCGTGGGTGCTGCGAGCGTTCCAGCTCCTGCGCCAGACACTGTTGACGAATCCACGAACATCAGTGACGTACAGCCACAACTCGGTGATGATGATGATGATGACGATGAAGCCGATCGCACTTGGGAGCCGGGTGATGAAGGGGCTTCATCGTCATCATCAGGAGAAGAGGGGCGCAGGTTGCCCCGGAGTCAGCAGCTGAGGCAGCAAGGTGGTAGCAGTCAGCATGGGGGCACAATTCCAAAGGCTGGAGCCGGCCGGGGCCGGGGCCGGGGTAGAGCACCTGCTGTGCGGCAGTCTACCTTATCGGGAGGTAGTGGAGCAGGGGTTCCTGGAGTTGGCAACAGCAGCAGTGAATCAGTGAGGCCAGGGGGTGGGAAAAGTAGCTACTCGGCAGTGTGGCAGTTTTTCCTGAGGCATCCGCAGGAGGGTAACATGGCCACATGCAAGATATGTAGGCAAAAGGTGAAGCGTGGCCAGGGTCCAAATGTTGGCACCACGGCCCTGCGTCAACATATGATGCGTCACCATAAAACGACCTGGGAGAACCGAGGCTCCCAACGGGTGGTCCAGTCTGCTTCCTCACCAAGTGAGCTCCCAATTTCTGCCAGCCAAGGCTCCAGCACCTCAGCCGAAGGCAGCTGTGCGTCATACCCATCCTCTGTCGCTCCTGCTCCTCCTCCTCCTCCTCCAAGTCATGCATCCCGCCAGCAATCCATCAGCGAAGCCATGTCCAAGAGACAGCAGTATGCGCCCACTCATCCTACGGAGCAGAAGCTGAATGTGCTCCTGTCCAAGTTGCTGGTGCTGCAGTCGCTCCCTTTTCAGGTGGTGGAATCTGCACCTTTCAGAGAACTGATGGCTTGTGCCGAGCCGAGGTGGAGAGTCCCAAGCCGTCATTTCTTTGCCAAGAAGGCAGTACCAGCGCTGCACACTTTTGTTGAACAGAAGGTGGGCCAGTCCTTGAGCCTGTCGGTGTGTAGCAAAATACATGGCAGCGCCGACATCTGGAGCTGTAACTACGGTCAGGGGCAGTACATGTCGTTTACGGCCCACTGGGTGAATGTGGTCCCTTTGCAGCAGCAACTTGGACAGGTCACGCCGCTTCGGCCTCCGCGCTCTCTGCCCATTGGGCCTGTGACACCGTGCGACTCGGCCTCCTCATCCTCCGCCATCTCCTCACCCTCCACTGTAGGCTCAAGTCTCAGTGCCCCTCCAGTCTACCATGTGTGCAGGGCACGGAGGTGTCACGCAGTGCTTCACATGGTTTGTCTTGGCGAACGGAGTCACACAGGGGAGGAACTGCTTAAATGTATTCATCAGGAAATCCAAACATGGCTTACTCCGAGAAAACTTAAAATGGGAATCATGGTTACCGACAATGGGAAGAACATTTTGTCTGCGCTGCGCCAAGGAAGCCTGACCCATGCCCCCTGCATGGCTCACGTCTTCAATCTGGTTGTCAAGCGGTTTCTGAAGTGTTCCCCCCATCTGCAGGACATCCTAACAACTTCACGGAAACTTTGCATGCACTTCAGCCACTCCTACACCGCCAAACACACCCTTCTTGAGCTACAGCGTCAGAATGGTATCCCCCAACATAGTCTGATTTGCGATGTTTCCACCCGTTGGAATTCCACCCTTCACATGTTGGACCGATTATATGAACAGAGAAAAGCCATCACGGATTTCCTGATGATCCAAGCAGATAGGGGGACTCCCCTGTGTAACTTCAATGTCAACCAGTGGCAGCTCATACGTGACACCTGCCGTTTGCTCAGGCCCTTTGAGGAAGCCACTTTATTTGTCAGTCGGCAGGATTACGGGATGAACGACGTGATTCCACTGCTTCATGTACTACAGCACATGTTGGAAACCATGGCTGGTCAGGGCACTGGAGACATGGCGTTTACATCTTACAGCCACATGAACCCCGTTGGAGCTGAACTGGAGGAGGAGGAGGAGGAAGAGGAGGAGGAGGAGTTGCCCAGCGAAACACAGTTTAGGCTTGGCGAAATGGCTGGTTTATCTAGTCAGCGGACAGGAGAGGAGGAGCAGGAGCAGCCAGAGGAGCTAGAGGTTTTTGAGGAAGGAGAGACAGAGGACCCGGGCACACCGTGGCAGTATGCAGTGGAGATGGAGACAGGTAGTCCATCCGAGTCACTTGCGCAAATGGCACGAAGCATGCTCACATGCTTGCGTACTGACCCCAGAATTGTTTCCATCTGTCGGCGGGATGACTTCTGGCTGTCCACCTTATTGGACCCTCGCTTCCGGCACAAAATGGGGGCATTTTTTAAACCCACCGAGAGGGAGGACAAACTCAACTACTACAAAGACATTCTACGTAGGCAGTTGGCCGATGCCTATCTGCGCCATGGTCCATACTCTCGCAGGTCTGACTCGAGGGGACCTCTGCGCTCACCTTCCACTGCCATGGCCGCTGGGGGGGTTGGCAGCAGCAGCAGCAGAAGCTCCATCAGCAGCAGCAGCCTCAGTCTTCAGTCGCTAATGAGTAGCTTTCTACACCCGCATAGTGAGGCTACTCATGAGCAGCAGGAAGACCTGGAGCAGGACCTGAACCAGCAGGTCATGTCATACTTTGACATGACCATGCCAACACACCTTGAGGATCCGCTGGACTTCTGGGCAGCCAAACTTGATTTGTGGCCGCAACTAGCAGAGTTTGCCCTGGAAAAGCTGTCCTGCCCGGCAAGTAGCGTGCCATCTGAGCGGGTGTTTAGTGCGGCGGGGGCCATAGTTACGGCGAGGAGAACTCGTCTGTCAACTAAAAATGTGGAGAGACTCACCTTTGTCAAAATGAATCAGGGATGGATCAGCCAGGATTTCCACCCACCAATGCCTGATGCATGCGACTAGATTCAGCATGGTGCCACGTTTTACACTTTCCAAATGGTGCAAAACATATTTATGTCTTTAGGCCATTTTTTGGGCTCCTGCTGCTGCTACTGTCAACTCCTGCCAACTCCAGGGTGTGATTCATCCAATTTTTGGGCTCCTGAAGCCAACTCCAGTGTATATTTGGGCTCCTGCTGCTGCTGCTGTCAACTCCTGCCAACTCCAGGGTGTGATTCATCCAATTTTTGGGCTCCTGAGGCCAACTCCAGTGTATATTTGGGCTCCTGCTGCTGCTACTGTCAACTCCTGCCAACTCCAGGGTGTGATTCATCCAATTTTTGGGCTCCTGAAGCCAACTCCAGTGTATATTTGGGCTCCTGCTGCTGCTACTGTCAACTCCTGCCAACTCCAGGGTGTGATTCATCCAATTTTTGGGCTCCTGAAGCCAACTCCAGTGTATATTTGGGCTCCTGCTGCTGCTGCTGTCAACTCCTGCCAACTCCAGGGTGTGATTCATCCAATTTTTGGGCTCCTGAAGCCAACTCCAGTGTATATTTGGGCTCCTGCTGCTGCTACTGTCAACTCCTGCCAACTCCAGGGTGTGATTCATCCAATTTTTGGGCTCCTGAGGCCAACTCCAGTGTATATTTGGGCTCCTGCTGCTGCTGCTGCCAACTTCTGCCAACTCCAGGGTGTGATTCATCCAATTTTTGGGCTCCTGAAGCCAACCCCAGGGTCTCTTTAAAGTAATGTTTGGGCTCCTGCTGCTGCTGCCAACTCCAGGGTGTGATTCATCCAATTTTTGGGCTCCTGAGGCCAACTCCAGTGTATATTTGGGCTCCTGCTGCTGCTGCTGCCAACTTCTGCCAACTCCAGGGTGTGATTCATCCAATTTTTGGGCTCCTGAAGCCAACTCCAGTGTATATTTGGGCTCCTGCTGCTGCTGCTGCCAGCTTCTGCCAACTCCAGGGTGTGATTCATCCAATTTTTGGGCTCCTGAAGCCAACTCCAGTGTATATTTGGGCTCCTGCTGCTGCTACTGTCAACTCCTGCCAACTCCAGGGTGTGATTCATCCAACTTTTGGGCTCCTGAAGCCAACTCCAGTGTATATTTGGGCTCCTGCTGCTGCTGCTGTCAACTCCTGCCAACTCCAGGGTGTGATTCATCCAATTTTTGGGCTCCTGAGGCCAACTCCAGTGTATATTTGGGCTCCTGCTGCTGCTGCTGCCAACTTCTGCCAACTCCAGGGTGTGATTCATCCAACTTTTGGGCTCCTGAAGCCAACTCCAGTGTATATTTGGGCTCCTGCTGCTGCTGCTGTCAACTCCTGCCAACTCCAGGGTGTGATTCATCCAATTTTTGGGCTCCTGAAGCCAACTCCAGTGTATATTTGGGCTCCTGCTGCTGCTGCTGCCAACTCCAGGGTGTGATTCATCCAATTTTTGGGCTCCTGAAGCCAACTCCAGTGTATATTTGGGCTCCTGCTGCTGCTACTGTCAACTCCTGCCAACTCCAGGGTGTGATTCATCCAATTTTTGGGCTCCTGAGGCCAACTCCAGTGTATATTTGGGCTCCTGCTGCTGCTGCTGTCAACTCCTGCCAACTCCAGGGTTTGATTCATCCAATTTTTGGGCTCCTGAAGCCAACTCCAGTGTATATTTGGGCTCCTGCTGCTGCTACTGTCAACTCCTGCCAACTCCAGGGTGTGATTCATCCAATTTTTGGGCTCCTGAAGCCAACTCCAGTGTATATTTGGGCTCCTGCTGCTGCTACTGTCAACTCCTGCCAACTCCAGGGTGTGATTCATCCAATTTTTGGGCTCCTGAAGCCAACTCCAGTGTATATTTGGGCTCCTGCTGCTGCTACTGTCAACTCCTGCCAACTCCAGGGTGTGATTCATCCAATTTTTGGGCTCCTGAAGCCAACTCCAGTGTATATTTGGGCTCCTGCTGCTGCTGCTGCCAACTTCTGCCAACTCCAGGGTGTGATTCATCCAATTTTTGGGCTCCTGAGGCCAACTCCAGTGTATATTTGGGCTCCTGCTGCTGCTGCTGTCAACTCCTGCCAACTCCAGGGTGTGATTCATCCAATTTTTGGGCTCCTGAAGCCAACTCCAGTGTATATTTGGGCTCCTGCTGCTGCTACTGTCAACTCCTGCCAACTCCAGGGTGTGATTCATCCAACTTTTGGGCTCCTGAAGCCAACTCCAGTGTATATTTGGGCTCCTGCTGCTGCTACTGTCAACTCCTGCCAACTCCAGGGTGTGATTCATCCAATTTTTGGGCTCCTGAAGCCAACTCCAGTGTATATTTGGGCTCCTGCTGCTGCTACTGTCAACTCCTGCCAACTCCAGGGTGTGATTCATCCAATTTTTGGGCTCCTGAAGCCAACTCCAGTGTATATTTGGGCTCCTGCTGCTGCTGCTGCCAACTTCTGCCAACTCCAGGGTGTGATTCATCCAATTTTTGGGCTCCTGAGGCCAACTCCAGTGTATATTTGGGCTCCTTCTGCCCCTCATAGTGATGCCACTTCAACTCTCTGCAATTGTGCCGCTCTGCGATTCTATTAGCGATGCCTCTGATCTGCATGTGATATTTCTTCAAAGTATTATTTAACTAACCCAGCACGCATCCTGTGCGTGTTACAGCAAGGCTGAATGGTTTACAACCCTATTGAGGCTCTAGGAGGCTCAGAAATAGCCGTTTTTAATAGCGATTCGTCGCGAATTTATTCGGGTCGAAACGATTTTTGTCGGAAAATTCGGCGAATCAGTCGAATCGAATTTTTCAAAAGTTTGCTCATCTCTAGCGCCAACGCTGGTTGTGTGTAGTATTTTCTTAAATATGGGCTTCAGCGATAAGTGCCGGATGCACCTAACTGGCGCTACCTATCGTTTGCTGGAGCATTGTCCTATTGCGTCGTCTTGGTTGCTTTGACCTCGGGACACCACCTAGCGTTCTCCATTGGCTCTGCAGTGAATCAGGGAGAAGCTTCTACAGGGCCCTTCAGACATCACATTTATCACTGCTGGACAGGATAGTACAGCGGCCCCTCTCCAGCTGCTACGCTCGGTCACAGCGCCCGACAGCCGCTTGCAGCATCTACTAGCGGACTCTCCAAGCGCCGCTACATAGACGCTCAAATGGCAAAACTCTAAAAAGACAAAAATGACAAAACAAAAATGATGCACTGAATTGTAATCCACGTGTCAATTATGATTGCTGAACTATATCTTAAGATGTGATTAATTATACAATGTTAGATTACTTGAACTATACAACCTGGCATGTTGACACTATGGGGTATATTCATCAAGGGATAGCGCCAGGTAGTGCCTCGAAACGGCAGGCAGCGTCTGGTGAACACCGGGCGCTGTACACAATACCACATTTATGAAAGCGAATCTGGTGAGCGACTCTAACAGCGCCATGTAGAGCCCGATTCATCATTACAGGAGGCTCAGCGTATAGCGCCGGCGCTCTAGCTTCCAGAGCGTAAGGTATTCAATGGACCTTCCTTTTCTTCTGCTTAAACAGGGTTTTTTTGTTTTTCTTTCTCTCAAATAATTGTGTGACCTCTCCTGGCCTAAAAAAAAAGTCATTTTTGAAAACTTTTTAGATTTTTTGTTTTTTATTCAGAATTGTCATTACAGGTCTGGCATTAAAGTGTTAATGTCACAATGTCATTCCATTTGTTTTCGCTTTGTTAGTGGTGAATATGTGTTCAAAAACAGACTTTAATCACACAACTTCTGGCGCTCTATGCTACAGCTCCCATCTTTAGAGCACCCATGCTGTGTGTGTGTGTGTATTTTTGATAAGTATGGTGTGGGTGGCTGACAGTCTGTCGCACTGAGTTGGCGCTACCTCTCGCTCGCTGCAGCGTTGTCCTGTTGTTAGAGTGCCCAACATACATCCCATTCATCAATGCCGGCCAGGTTACTACAGTGACTGAGGCGCTCTGTTACAGCACCCGATACCTGCTTACAGCATCTACTAGCGGTCGCTCTAAGCGCCGCTCTAAAGACGCTCATCTGCCGATACCTGGCGTTAGTAATGAATCAGCCTCCACGTATGAGAGTCACGTGTAAACCAGTCCAAACCCAAAAGACCCCTTTAAGCAGAGACATATAAATATATATTTAAAATAGAACATCAACATTTTTTGATAATAATTAAAAAGCCTTTCAACCAAAATGAAAACACATAAGATGTCATTTATAAACAAATATTTAAAATAAAGTCTACATACTGTATTATTTTTTTTGGGGGGGGGGGGGGAGCATAGATGGCCATTTTATGCTTGCACACACATACAAATTCTTTATGTTGTTTTTTAGCAATCCAGCAGCATGTGGCATGTTTTTTTCAGGTTTTTTGTTTTTGTTTTTTTTTAGTACACAAGTGTTTTTTAAAAAAGTATGAAAATATTTAATGTTAAAGTGGACCAACACCCAGGGGGGATCGGCCCGGAAATCTATAAGATTCCCGGACCTATCAGATCCCTCCCCGCGGGGCATCCGAAATCAGGATGTCCCGCGGGGAGGAACCCCCCAGGAGGCCCACAAACCTTACCTCCGGCCCGTTCCATCGGCGCATGCAGCCGCGTCTCGCGCTTCCCTCTAGCAGGGCGCGCACCCGCGCCGGCCGTTTGTGAATGGCCGGTGCAGGCGCGCTCCCTGTTAGAGGGAAGCGCGAGACGCGGCCTCCAGCGCTCAGAGCCAGCTGAGCTGGTATGCGCGTCCAGGCGGCCTTGGACGCGCATACCACAGCGGCTCTGAGCGCTGTGATTGGCTGGCGCGGTCACGTGGGAGCGGGGAGAGGTGAGTTTTTTGGGGCTTTCTGGGGGGTTTCAGACAGCGGGGATCGGGGTGCCCCACCGAAGTGGACCAAAACCCAGGATAGTCAAAATCCTGGGTGTTGGTCCACTTTAAAAACAACAAAAGGTGTACATTTGGCCCCAAAGTTTAGGATAGACCAAAAACAAACATTAGGTGCACATGTATTAAGCAATAGAAATAAGCACTGTGGTAAAGTGTATGGAAAAGGCACGATCCATGCCGGGTTTACAGGACCCCAGTCCACATTCCCAGTCCTCTACAGGTTTTTCCCCTACTCCCAGTTCTTACACAGGTGATGAGGCTAATTGCAAAGGAAGCCTAATAATAGGAGCCGCTGAGGCTTCCAGTGTGGAGTTGGACAGATTGGGATGAGGAGCACGGGCCTTGCTGCTCCCAATACTTTATGTGTTATCTGTTCTTGGAACCTGTGGATTAACAGCTTGGACTTGTATGCCTTGAAGGAGGAGCTGTGATATCCAGGAATTACAATACGCTGTAATTATCACACACTGGACATTGCTAAAGTTGGTGAGGTAACCGCTTGCTGTACTGCATTGTTCCTGCATTATACTCTGAAGTTAAGAGATTTTGCCTTTTGGACTTTGTTTTTAATAAATTGCTTGTTATTTGACTAAGAACTGTCTTCAGGGTCATTGCCGTTGGCCCCAGACCCTGACAGCACCTAGAAAAAAATGAAACCTGCAGGGGCGGACTGGGGTTAAAAAATGGCCCGGGACTTTTTGGGGCACACCGGCCCTGCTGTACCGTTCCTCACCCGGTGTAGTATCTTAATGTCACATCATATATATACATATACATACACTATAGTAAGGCGGAATTAAATCCTCAACCAACCTTGCAGTGTTGCACATACCATTCAGTGACACCTCAGCTGCAGTTGCGAGGTCCCCCTGTCTTTTCTGCCCAGTCTTCATTGCTTCTACCGGAACCGCTGCTCTTCTATGCCATTACTGCTCCACCAGAAAATGCACTTACAACCCCCATCTCTGCCCTGCTCCATGCTGCCCCCGTCTCTGCCCTGCTCCATGCTGCACCCCCGTCTCTGCCCTGCTCCATGCTGCCCCCCGTCTCTGCCCTGCTCCATGCTGCACCCCATCTCTGCCCTGCTCCATGCTGCACCCCATCCCTGCCCTGCTCCATGCTGCACCCCTTCTCTGCCCCTGCTCCATGCTGCACCCTAATCTCTGCCCTGCTCCATGCTGCACCCTAATCTCTGCCCTGCTCCATGCTGCACTCCCGTCTCTGCCCCGCTCCATGCTGCACCCTCATCTCTGCCCCGCTCAATGCTGCACCCCCATCTCTGCCCTGCTCAATGCTGCACCCTCATCTCTGCCCTGCTCCATGCTGCACCCTCATCTCTTCCCTGCTCCATGCTGCACCCCATCTCTTCCCTGCTCCATGCTGCACCCTCATCTCTACCCTGCTCCATGCTACACCCCATCTCTGCCCTGCTCCATGCTGCACCCCATCTCTTCCCTGCTCCATGCTGCACCCTCATCTCTTCCCTGCTCCATGCTACACCCCATCTCTGCCCTGCTCCATGCTGCACCCCATCTCTTCCCTGCTCCATGCTGCACCCTCATCTCTGCCCTGCTCCATGCTGCACTCCCGTCTCTGCCCCGCTCCATGCTGCACCCTCATCTCTGCCCCGCTCAATGCTGCACCCTCATCTCTGCCCTGCTCCATGCTGCACCCTCATCTCTGCCCCGCTCAATGCTGCACCCTCATCTCTGCCCTGCTCAATGCTGCACCCTCATCTCTGCCCTGCTCCATGCTGCACCCTCATCTCTTCCCTGCTCCATGCTACACCCCATCTCTACCCTGCTCCATGCTACACCCCATCTCTTCCCTGCTCCATGCTACACCCCATCTCTTCCCTGCTCCATGCTGCACCCTCATCTCTACCCTGCTCCATGCTACACCCCATCTCTGCCCTGCTCCATGCTGCACCCCATCTCTTCCCTGCTCCATGCTGCACCCTCATCTCTGCCCTGCTCCATGCTACACCCCATCTCTGCCCTGCTCCATGCTGCACCCTCATCTCTTCCCTGCTCCATGCTGCACCCTCATCTCTTCCCTGCTCCATGCTGCACCCCATCTCTGCCCTGCTCCATGCTGCACCCCATCTCTTCCCTGCTCCATGCTGCACCCTCATCTCTACCCTGCTCCATGCTACACCCCATCTCTGCCCTGCTCCATGCTGCACCCCATCTCTGCCCTGCTCCATGCTGCACCTCCATCTCTGCCCTGCTCCATGCTGCACCCCCATCTCTGCCCTGCTCCATGCTGCACCCTCATCTCTGCCCTGCTCCATGCTGCACCCTCATCTCTTCCCTGCTCCATGCTACACCCCATCTCTGCCCTGCTCCATGCTGCACCCTCATCTCTGCCCTGCTCCATGCTGCTCCCACATCTCTGCCCTGCTCCATGCTGCACCCTCATCTCTGCCCTGCTCCATGCTGCACCCTCATCTCTTCCCTGCTCCATGCTACACCCCATCTCTGCCCTGCTCCATGCTGCACCCCATCTCTTCCCTGCTCCATGCTGCACCCCATCTCTGCCCTGCTCCATGCTGCACCCCATCTCTGCCCTGCTCCATGCTGCACCTCCATCTCTGCCCTGCTCCATGCTGCACCCCATCTCTGCCCTGCTCCATGCTGCACCCTCATCTCTGCCCTGCTCCATGCTGCACCCTCATCTCTGCCCTGCTCCATGCTGCACCCTCATCTCTGCCCTGCTCCATGCTACACCCCATCTCTGCCCTGCTCCATGCTGCACCCTCATCTCTGCCCTGCTCCATGCTGCACCCTCATCTCTGCCCTGCTCCATGCTGCACCCTCATCTCTGCCCTGCTCCATGCTACACCCCATCTCTGCCCTGCTCCATGCTGCACCCCATCTCTGCCCTGCTCCATGCTGCACCCTCATCTCTGCCCTGCTCCATGCTACACCCCATCTCTGCCCTGCTCCATGCTGCACCCTCATCTCTTCCCTGCTCCATGCTACACCCCATCTCTGCCCTGCTCCATGCTACACCCCATCTCTGCCCTGCTCCATGCTGCACCCTCATCTCTGCCCTGCTCCATGCTGCACCCTCATCTCTGCCCTGCTCCATGCTGCACCCTCATCTCTTCCCTGCTCCATGCTACACCCCATCTCTGCCCTGCTCCATGCTACACCCCATCTCTGCCCTGCTCCATGCTGCACCCTCATCTCTGCCCTGCTCCATGCTGCACCCTCATCTCTGCCCTGCTCCATGCTGCACCCTCATCTCTGCCCTGCTCCATGCTGCACCCTCATCTCTGCCCTGCTCCATGCTGCACCCTCATCTCTGCCCTGCTCCATGCTACACCCCATCTCTGCCCTGCTCCATGCTGCACCCCATCTCTGCCCTGCTCCATGCTGCACCCTCATCTCTGCCCTGCTCCATGCTACACCCCATCTCTGCCCTGCTCCATGCTGCACCCTCATCTCTGCCCTGCTCCATGCTACACCCTCATCTCTGCCCTGCTCCATGCTGCACCCTCATCTCTTCCCTGCTCCATGCTGCACCCCATCTCTGCCCTGCTCCATGCTGCACCCTCATCTCTGCCCTGCTCCATGCTACACCCTCATCTCTGCCCTGCTCCATGCTGCACCCTCATCTCTTCCCTGCTCCATGCTGCACCTCCATCTCTGCCCTGCTCCATGCTGCACCCTCATCTCTTCCCTGCTCCATGCTGCACCCCCATCTCTGCCCTGCTCCATGCTGCACCCTCATCTCTGCCCTGCTCCATGCTGCACCCCCATCTCTGCCCTGCTCCATGCTGCACCCTCATCTCTTCCCTGCTCCATGCTGCACCCTCATCTCTTCCCTGCTCCATGCTGCACCCTCATCTCTTCCCTGCTCCATGCTGCACCCCATCTCTTCCCTGCTCCATGCTGCACCCTCATCTCTACCCTGCTCCATGCTGCACCCCATCTCTGCCCTGCTCCATGCTACACCCCATCTCTGCCCTGCTCCATGCTGCACCTCCATCTCTGCCCTGCTCCATGCTGCACCCCCATCTCTGCCCTGCTCCATGCTACACCCTCATCTCTGCCCTGCTCCATGCTGCACCCCATCTCTGCCCTGCTCCATGCTGCACCCCATCTCTTCCCTGCTCCATGCTGCACCCTCATCTCTTCCCTGCTCCATGCTGCACCCTCATCTCTGCCCTGCTCCATGCTGCACCCCATCTCTGCCCTGCTCCATGCTGCACCCTCATCTCTTCCCTGCTCCATGCTGCACCCTCATCTCTGCCCTGCTCCATGCTGCACCCCATCTCTGCCCTGCTCCATGCTGCACCTCCATCTCTGCCCTGCTCCATGCTGCACCCCCATCTCTGCCCTGCTCCATGCTACACCCTCATCTCTGCCCTGCTCCATGCTGCACCCCATCTCTGCCCTGCTCCATGCTGCACCCCATCTCTTCCCTGCTCCATGCTGCACCCTCATCTCTACCCTGCTCCATGCTACACCCCATCTCTGCCCTGCTCCATGCTGCACCCCATCTCTGCCCTGCTCCATGCTGCACCCCATCTCTGCCCTGCTCCATGCTACACCCTCATCTCTGCCCTGCTCCATGCTGCTCCCACATCTCTGCCCTGCTCCATGCTACACCCTCATCTCTGCCCTGCTCCATGCTACACCCTCATCTCTGCCCTGCTCCATGCTACACCCCATCTCTGCCCTGCTCCATGCTGCACCCCATCTCTGCCCTGCTCCATGCTACACCCTCATCTCTGCCCTGCTCCATGCTACACCCCATCTCTGCCCTGCTCCATGCTGCACCCTCATCTCTGCCCCGCTCCATGCTGCACCCCATCTCTGCCCTGCTCCATGCTGCACCCTCATCTCTGCCCTGCTCCATGCTGCACCCCATCTCTGCCCTGCTCCATGCTGCACCCTAATCTCTGCCCTGCTCCATGCTGCACCCTAATCTCTGCCCTGCTCCATGCTGCACCCCATCTCTGCCCTGCTCCATGCTACACCCTCATCTCTGCCCTGCTCCATGCTACACCCCATCTCTGCCCTGCTCCATGCTGCACCCTCATCTCTGCCCCGCTCCATGCTGCACCCCATCTCTGCCCTGCTCCATGCTGCACCCCATCTCTGCCCTGCTCCATGCTGCACCCTAATCTCTGCCCTGCTCCATGCTGCACCCTAATCTCTGCCCTGCTCCATGCTGCACCCCATCTCTACCCTGCTCCATGCTGCACCCCATCTCTACCCTGCTCCATGCTGCACCCCATCTCTTCCCTGCTCCATGCTGCACCCCATCTCTGCCCTGCTCCATGCTGCACCCCAATCTTTGCCCTGCTCCATGCTGCACCCTAAATCTAACCTGCTCCATGCTGCACCCCATCTCTACCCTGCTCCATGCTGCACCTCCATCTCTGCCCTGCTCCATGCTGCACCCCTATCTCTACCCTGCTCCATGCTGCACCCCATCTCTTCCCTGCTCCATGCTGCACCCTCATCTCTACCCTGCTCCATGCTGCACCCCATCTCTTCCCTGCTCCATGCTGCACCCTCATCTCTACCCTGCTCCATGCTGCACCCCATCTCTACCCTGCTCCATGCTGCACCCCATCTCTTCCCTGCTCCATGCTGCACCCCATCTCTGCCCTGCTCCATGCTGCACCCCAATCTTTGCCCTGCTCCATGCTGCACCCTAAATCTAACCTGCTCCATGCTGCACCCCATCTCTACCCTGCTCCATGCTGCACCTCCATCTCTGCCCTGCTCCATGCTGCACCCCTATCTCTACCCTGCTCCATGCTGCACCCCATCTCTTCCCTGCTCCATGCTGCACCCTCATCTCTACCCTGCTCCATGCTGCACCCCATCTCTTCCCTGCTCCATGCTGCACCCTCATCTCTACCCTGCTCCATGCTGCACCCCATCTCTACCCTGCTCCATGCTGCACCCCATCTCTTCCCTGCTCCATGCTGCACCCCATCTCTGCCCTGCTCCATGCTGCACCCCAATCTTTGCCCTGCTCCATGCTGCACCCTAAATCTAACCTGCTCCATGCTGCACCCCATCTCTACCCTGCTCCATGCTGCACCCCATCTCTGCCCTGCTCCATGCTGCACCCTAAATCTACCCTGCTCCATGCTGCACCCCATCTTTGCCCTGCTCCATGCTGCACCCTAAATCTACCCTGCTCCATGCTGCACCCTAAATCTACCCTGCTCCATGCTGCACCCCATCTCTGCCATAATTCTTGATATACCTCCAGCTTTGCCCTAATTATTGCTGCACCCCTATCGCTGTCCTGCTGGGCACCTTTTTCTGAGCCCCACCAACAGGACTAGTGGTGGGGCCCTTCATATTGGTTGCCTTTATTATGGGGCACAGAGAGAATAGTCCAAAGTGTCAGTTCAGCTTGTGTGAAAGCAGGGAATAGTGATGAACATTTCAACTCCACATTTTCCAAAACATTTTAACTACCCCCATAAATGAAATATAACAGCCCTAGACTGATAATCATTTCCCCGGACATGGAATTCATTTGCCACACAATTTTGCATTGAATGAGAATGGTTTTTGGTATAAAAATTATTTTTAAAGTCACCCTCTGGTCAAAAGTAAGACTGGCAAGCCTTTTAATTCAGAAAATGGCAGGAAAGTGAACCACTTCTTTTTTCCTTCAAGCTGTAGCTTGTGACCCAAAAGTTAAAATCAGCCCATAGTGACAGACAACAGGAAAAGACAACCATACAAAAGTCCCCTGGCTGTGACCGTAGTGTGAAACATTTCAGGCTACGTTGCTCTTAGTCATGGCCCCAGACAAAAACATGTGCTTAAGTAGTAAAACATTTTAAAAGATCATTACCTCTTAGTTTGCTTGCCTGCCAGCCATGCTGCCCAAAACTCCGGGGGTAGGAGGTGGAGCTACTGAGTCATGGAGCCTTTCCACAGTGATTGGCTGAGCAGAGAGATTCATCAGCCAATGGGAAGGTACCAAACTTTGACAGGTGAAAAAGCCGGGGGCAGTGCAGTAAAAGCTGCACAGTGTAGGGCACTGCAGTGGTAGTAGTAGCGGTACTGCCACACTTCACAGCCTCTACCACATGCCCTGAAATGCGCGCTCACTGGCTGCCACTCAGCTGCATCCCCGCTCACCGTCTAGCCACCACCCGATCCTCCGCCCCACACATCCGCTGCTCACCAGCCACCACCTGTCCTCCCCATCGTTAACCGACCGCGGACTTTTTGCCCAGTATGCCCTATGGCCAGTCCGCCCCTGGACACCTGAATATTTTTCCCCTTTCTTTACTTTTTAGAGATTGAAAATGTGTCTCTCCAGCTTCTGTGTTTTAAGGGGAATCTCTATTCTCCATTTCGAAGTGTATTCCCTGTCACCGATTTGGAGAATAGAGATTCCCCTAAAACACACAAGCCGGAGAGACAATCTCAAAAAAAGTTAAAGAAAGGGGATAAACTGTCGGGGCCGTTGGCCCGGTTACAGCAGACTAACAGTCAAAAATGAATTAAATCAGACCAACACAACAAACAGTGCTCATGTGCATTTCTCCCCAGGGCAATTTAGATTGCTGCACATAAACATTCATTTACCTTTTTCTAACACCTACTGGGATAAATTTTAAAAACAAGATGGCGGCTCACGGGCTTGCAGGCCTTCTGCAAACAGGAAGTTGTGCTGGGTTTCCTGTTACTGTGCATTTCAGTTATGTCAGTTGGGAGAGGAAGCTCCAAAATAGCCGCTACCTTTTCCAACTGTGTCAGGCTGTTGGTCCGGTTGAAGGGCTTAGGCAGACAAATGCACATGGGCCATTTGCCTGGAGTGGTGAGATGCCCTAATTACAGTACCCAGGGAGCAGCTGGGAAATTAGGTGGCTTGCTCAAGAGCACTTCAATCTTGTCCCATAGCCAGGATTTGAACCTGCAACCCTCCGGTCACAAGTCCACGCCCATACCCTTACTCACAAAAGTGGGGTAATCCAGAACACCCCCACTATATACCTGTATATATGCAACCGCACAAACCACGAAAATGTAATATAATAATAGCCCTTTATTTCATATCTGGGTATAGTTACAATATTGGATCACACTTCTAGGTTAAAAACTATATTAAAAACATCAGGCCCCGGGTCAGTAAATCAAGCTCTCAACAAAGTAGATAATGGGTCCCTGTAAATCAGTGAACCTACAACTAATTATACCATACAATTGTACACAGCCGGAGACGACCTGAGGAAGTGATCCAGTGCGGATCACGCAACGCGTCGTTGTCCAGGTGTTGGTGGACCCCCGGGGAGCAGCTCTGTACATTTGGTGAAGTACTCCTTACTTTTAGTCCCAATTGATTTTCACTGATGTGTGTTTTTTCAAGTTGAAGCAAGTATCTTAGGAGACAGGGTCTCACTCACTCACCCATTTAGCACATGGCACTTTATGTCTTCTTGCACTAATATGTAGGTTGCACATTATTTAGCAATTAATGTCTTCTTGCACTAATATGTAGGTTGCACATTATTTAGCAATTAATGTCTTCTTGCACTAATATGTAGGTTGCACATTATTTAGCAATTAATGTTGTTCACAGCACGGTCCATACTAATCAGCTCATTTGCATTTGCACTTTATTGTATAATTAGTTGTAGGTTCACTGATTTACAGGGACCCATTATCTACTTTGTTGAGAGCTTGATATACTGACCCGGGGCCTGATGTTTTTAATATAGTTTTTAACCTAGAAGCGTGATCCAATATTGTAACTATACCCAGATATGAAATAAAGGGCTATTATTATATTACATTTTCGTGGTTTGTGCGGTTGCATATATACAGGTATATAGTGGGGGTGTTCTGGATTACCCCACTTTTGTGAGTATTGTCTGTCCCATTGGGACCTGTATATAACCGGCACACCCGGTGGTGCGGAGTTACATAGAGTTTTCACGCCCATACCCTTACCTCTAGGGCAAAAGAATCTATCATATAATCTAATCGATGAATTCCACATCACAAAGTATATTTGTATATACAGTATACACATAAGGGCAGACTAGATGGACCATATGGTCTCCTTCTGCCATCAACCTTCTATGTTTCATAGGCCAAAACTGTAATCCCTAATAATAGGATTGTAAGTAACCAACATGTTGGTGCTTTAGTGGCATTTCCAGCAGTTGTGATGTTCAAAAATGTTTGGTAGTCAGATAGGAGAACAGATTCCATATTGTTAGAAGCCAAACATTGGCTTCTACTGCAGTGTATTAATTTAGGCATTCATTGGAAATTATTCTTTTTTCAGTTATGAATTACTATTAATTAATTAATTATTAATTGTTGTCAAGTGTTCTGTTTTTTTTTTTTTTTTTTTACTTCTGTTTCTATTATGGTTGGTGCGTATACGGTGGTGGTTGAAGGTTAGGATCATCAGAGCTCTGGGGTGGGTAAGCTGCAGGAGGCATGGAGAGCAGAACATCATTCTGGATCACAAACATCTGTAAGAAGAAGGAAGACAAAATGAAAAGTTGTAGAAAGCTTTTAAGCACTAACTCATATCTTTCAAATTGATATACTGTTCTATGAGAGACACAAATGACCAAACCATTACACTTGGAGACGGGCAGGCTGATTCATTAATAGCGCCAGGTAGCGACAGATGAGCGCCAGTAGCGTTATTTTCACAGCGCCCGCTAGTATTCGCTGTGCTTGGCCGTTGTTCGGCTGTTGACAGCGACTCAGTCGGTGTGCGGTAATGTTGAATACGGGGTTAGGAGTCGCTGTTTGACAGGTTCCGCGCTGTATGGGAGCGCATGACAGCGAATGGCCATAGCGAACGGCTCCCAGCATATTCATTAACAAATCACGCTCCAAAAATTCTCGCGCTGTGAAATGCTTGTTTAAACCCCAGAGCGCTGGCGGCGATGGGTTAAAAGTAGTTTTTTAACCCCCAAACCACCATATTTTTAGTAAAAAAAAAAAACATGTTTTTCAACACAGTTTGTAATATGAATACATTAATATCAGACCTGTAATATCAATTCTGCACAATTATTATTTTTTTTTTTTTAAGCTTAAAAAAAATATCTAACATGGCAGAAGTGGTCACAGAATTTTTGACATTAAAATAAAAAAAATAAAAAATAATAGCAATTAATTATGAATATTTAAAGATTGCTCCATTGAAATGCATTGGAGAGCGCCAGGTAGCGAGAGGTCATACCTGTCGCTGTTCAAGGTCGCTCGCTTGCGCTGTGGGGTGAGGCTGGAATAATGATGAATGATTCGCTATCTGGCGCTCTGTCAGTCACTAAGCAGGATCGGCTTGATAAATGTGTGATTGCGGAGGGGAGCCGGCGTTCTCGTGGCGGTGAGCGTCATTACCGTTCGCTCATCATTCGCTACCTGGCGCTATCCCTTGTTAAATAAGGGCCTTAGAAGCTTATTTAAGCTAGCGCCACCTATTGCCATTTGAGCGTCTATGTAGCGGTGCTTAGAGTATCGGCTGCGAGTGGGTGTCTGGCTCTTAACCTAGCGTAGCGGGCAGACCAGTGATGCTGTACTATCCTGTCCAGAATTGATAAATGTGATGTCTAGAGGACGCTGTAGAAGTACTCTCCCTGATTTACTGCAGAGCCAATCGAGAACGCTAGGTGGTCACCCGAGGTCAAAGAGCCCAAGACAACGCTACATCTAACAATAGGCTACGCTGCAGCGAGCGATAGGCAGCGCTAGTTAAGTGCGTCCCGCACTCGGCACTGAAGCCCATATTTAGGAAAAAATACACACAACCAGTGTCGGCGCTCTAAAACTGTGCGCTCTACCGTTGGGCGCCAGACGCTGTGTGATAAAAGTCTGTTTCTAAACACATATCCACCAGCACAAGAGCGCACCTGATGCTCAGTATCGCCCTCCCATATATTTCAATGCTGTTTTATTTGGTTGTGTATAAATAGCTTTTTCCTTAAGTAATCTTCAAAATTTTTGTCTCAAATAATTGTGTGTCCTCTCCTGCCCGGCAACCAAACACTTTTATTGTTTGCTGTTTTTATGCAGAATTGTATGTGCAGGTCGGCCATTGCAGCGTCAGTGTCACAGTGTTATAACAATGTCATTCCATATGCAAAGAATTAAACTAATTCCCGCACAGCTAAAATAAAGCAACTGGTGCCGGCTTGGCGAGCCTCAGCCCTATGATGGCAACAGTTAACAATGTGGGTTTTGGTCCGCTTTAAATCAAGTCCCAGCCCAGGAATTAAATCTACAAGCCGGTCACAAGATCACTTCCTTACCACTGGGCCGTAAACCGGACCTTCAGCGTGATTTAATGAAAAGCCCAAAACGGTTCCCCAGCATCTAAAATTAATATATTTTACGTTTTTAGTCACTAACTTATTATTCTTCCCCCCACTGGGCTGCAAATCTGTTCAGGAATTTAGGATACGGGCGCCGCCATCTTGACTCAGAAGCATCACACTTACTGAGGAGAGGAGACTGGGATAAGGTACAGGGGGGCGGGTTATAGCTGTGCTTTGCTCAGACAGAGCAGAGCTGGGGTCAGGTAAAGGTCAGCAGTCCCAGAATGCAGAGCACCACAGTCAGGAGGCACTTCCTGTTTGCAGGCTGCCTGATAAGATGGTGGCTTCCATAAGCAGCCATCTTGGATGTTTAAAGGCTCATAACATGCAGTAGATGCAGGTAGGATGATTTTTAATGTGAGCAATCTGTATGTACAGGGTGTGGGAAACATATAAGATAGACTCTTAGGCCCTTATTTAACAAGGGATAGCGCCAGGTAGCGACTGGTGAGCGAACGGTAATGACGGTCACCGCCACGAGAACGCCGGCTCCCCTCCGCAATCACACATTTATCAAGCCGATCCTGCTTAGCGACTGACAGAGCGCCAGATAGCGAATCATTCATCATTATTCCAGCCTCACCCCACAGTGCCAGCGAGCGACCTTGAACAGCGACAGGTATGACCTCTCGCTACCTGGCGCTCTCCAATGCATTTCAATGGAACAATCTTTAAATATTCATAATTAATTGTTATTAATGTTTTTTTTTTGTTAGATATTTTTTTTAAGGGAAAAAAAAAAAAAAATTGTGCAGAATTGATATTACAGGTCTGATATTAATGTATTCATATTACAAAATGTTTTTATAAAATTGTTTTTTTTTGTTTCCAAAAATATGGTTGTTTGGGGGTTAAAAAACTACTTTTAACCCATCGCCGCCAGCGCTCTGGGGTTTAAACAAGCATTTCACAGCGCGAGAATTTTTTGAGCGTGATTTGTTAATGAATATGCTGGGAGCCGTTCGCTATGGCCATTCGCTATCATGCGCTCCCATACAGCGCGGAACCTGTCAAATAGCGACTCCTAACCCCGTATTCAACATTACTGCACACTGACTGAGTCGCTCTCAACAACCGAACAACGGCCAAGCACAGCGACTACTAGCGGGCGCTGTGAAAATACCGCTACAGTCGCTCATCTGTCGCTACCTGGCGCTATTAATGAATCGGCCTCTTATTCAGATTGAAGGTCCGCTTTAACTTCGCTTGGCTGCTTTTAGCTAGACTCAGCCCTTAAAAATTGCCGAGCACAGCCGAGCATGCTGATTGGATGAGAGCCTGCACATGCGCCGTAGGACCAGGGAAAGGTTTTCCTGGGTGACTTGGGGGGGTTCACACAGCAGGAAATCCTGAATTGGTTTGCCCTGGAAGCAACGACAATAACCCAGGATAGTCAAAATCGGGTTTGGGTCCATTTTAATATATCATTGACCTTAGTGAAGCAGTAAGGCTGAAATGGATTATTCCAGTGGTACTGAAGTGAGGTATCCCTACTTGTCTCCCATTGACCACACAGGTTAAGGGGCAGTAGTGGTCTTAAGGGGTAGTTACGACCCAGTGGTAAGGAAGTGATCTCGTGACGGGGTTGCAGCTTCGATTCCGGGGCCGGGACATGACTTAAATCCCCTTTAAAGTGCCATCCATGCTTTTCCGGCCCTGTAAGCATGGCGGCCACAATCGGCTGTTTAGTTGTAACGCAGGAGCATAAAAAGGGACTCTGGCAATGGCTAGGATTAGTCCATGTGACTGAGGGAAATTAGTGGTGGACATCAAATATCAGTCTTTTCTGTAAGCCTGCCTTAAAGTGGACCAAAACCCAGGATTTTGACTATCCTGGGTTTTGGTCCTTTCTCCCTGGGCACCCTGATCTGTGTGAAACCCTCCAGAGACCAACTCACCTCTCCCTGGGCTTACAGCGCATGCACGGCCGTTTGCCCAATCAGCGCGCTTGGAGCCGCTGATGTCACGTCATCTAAGGCCAGCGGCACGGGCCCTGCTAGAGGGATGGCGGGGATGCGCCCGTGGCTCGCGCATGCGCCATTGGACCGGGAAGCAAGGTAAGTGTACGGGCAACCCTGGGGGGATCTTCACACAGTGGAGGGAATCGATCGACTCAGGAATTAATTTGATTGATTTGATTTAAAGCGGACTAAAACCTGCCAAATTTGTGAAATACATTTGGCTAAAGCCCCTGCCAATACTCCGCTGTTAGGGTGTAGAACTAGAAATTGATGTTTTTGCTTTTCGAATAGTCCTGGAACACTGAATTTGTTGCTCAGAGGATCAGTCATTGCAAAGGTGAGGGCCATGACATCATCACCACACACAACAATGGCAATGAATGGAGGAGGCGGAGCTTTACAGCTAAAACAGGCGCCATTATCTGGGATTAGAGTAAAGCAGGAGCAGCGAAAATTGGCAAAAGGTTCTCTTCATAGGGGCAGCAATTCAGGGGATGCTAGTTAAAAATGTGGGTTTTGGTCCGCTTTAAAGCGGTCTAAAATTGCACTTCACAGCTTTCATGCACCCGTGTGGACGATTTTGTTATTAAAAATTAAAACAGCGCACCTCTAACCCACGGCTCTGCTCCTGGGGCTCTCATTGACAGCTTCAGTAACTGTGAGACCCAATCACAGAGCAGCATTAATTGGGCGACACAGCAGTCACTACCAACTGGAAATTTGGAAGTGCGCTGCTCTTGGCGTGGGCTTGAGATGGCAGTGTTATTTTAAAGTGGATCTAAACCTGGGATTTTCACTGTCCGGGTTTTGGTCCGTCCCCTGAGGTATCCCGGTTAGGGATCCTCCGCTGTGTGATGCCACAGTTTTCTAACCTGTCCAAGGGTTCTCAGGAGCAGCTCTTCTCCAATCAGCTTCTCTAGTCGCACATTAATATGTGTGGCCGGAGAAACTGAATGAAACCCTAAGCACGCGCACAATCGGCACGCGGAATCTTATCCTTCGGCTGTGCGCGTGCATTATGTTTTGGTGGGTGTGGCCACGCACAACTGGAAAAGCAAGGTCGCCGCTGGCCGAACATGCACCGTGGTCTCGTTTGACAGGTAAGAATATTGGGCAACTGGGGGGGTTCACAGGAGGAGAGGAATCAGCCGGCCTTGGAGTCTGATAGACGGGTAGGGTGAAGGGTGTGGTGGGGCTGAGCGGTGTTGGTTGAGCGGACATCTGCTTTAAGGTTTATTCATCTAAGCAAATCATCTGTCTTTATGTTCTTACTGTTGCAGTGTGAGAGTGCTGGGTGCAGCGGAGTTGCAATCCTGATAGACAATAGTGGTATAGCAGGAACTGGCTTTACTGGAGCATGAATGCAGTAAGAGAATGTCACCTTACATGGTGGCTTATTCAGGGCCGGCTCCAGGTTTATGTGGGCCCTTGGGCGGCATGGTCTCAGTGGGCCCCTTTGCGGTGGAGAGTCGTGGGTCAGGGGTCTATAAATTCCATGGCCAAAACTAAGAAGGGCTGCTTGCCCTCCAAACCCCTATTGGAGCTGTTTTTTTAGTGAGTCTAATGTAGCTGGCACTTAACGGTAGGAGAGGCTACTACGTGAGACTCATGAAGCTGGCACTAGACGGGTTAACCACATTGTGCAGCTGTCAGTGGGCCCCACCTGGGGCCTGGGGGCCCTCGGCAGCTGACCAGGCTTGAAGGGTGCTGACGCCGGTCCTGGGCTTATTAACAAAGACAAAGACAGAAAGAGAAGAACTTGCAGTGACAGATTACAGCTCGATCTACAGGAAATAACAATACAGTAGAAAAATAGTGTTGCGCATTAGTAATAGCGCCATCTAGTGTCGTAACCTGCAATAGCTGCAAACTGCAATAAAACATAGTAAAAGTCATTCTAGCATAGACTAAGCTGGAAGTCTGTTGTACAGTTTCTCCAACACTTACCACCGGAGGTGAGCTTGAGGGAGCTTTCTGCACAGCATGGTTTGCAAATGTCGATAAAGCTACGGTCACAGCAAACACCAGAAGATTCATAACAAAAAGGAAGGCGACGATGACATATCCACCGACCTGTAAATGAATAAAGATGGTCACAGGTTGAGAAAACTGGAATCATTTTACCCCTACCATCATAAAAGTATGTGTTGGGTGTGTGCTTCTGGCGTGTCTTCCATCCAGGTCTCAGTCCCTATCCTGCCATCCAGTGTCTGCCTCCACATTGCAGCTCCTGTGTCTTGTAGGACTTGGCTTGGCCCCCACCGATGGCGCTGTAGGCCTGAGCTCAGTTATCGCCCACCATCGTGGCTTACCACAATCATAGCCGGCTTTATTACCAACTGACAGATGTCTTGCATTAAAGGGATCAAGGGGTTAACTGGGGGCGTCCTGTTGCCGATCGGCACCCTCCTTACATTGGGGGCTGGAGGGTGCCAGCTGGCACACAGCTACAGCACAGAGCACCACGCAGCACCACCCTCCAGCACCGAATGTAAGGAGGGTGCCGATCGGCAACAGGATGCCCCCAGTTAACCCCTTCAACCCTTTCATGCAAGACATCTGCTACCATGCCTATATAGGACATCTGCTTTTATGCTATCTCTAACACATCAACACTGAATGGGAAATGACCTAACCAGCACCAGCAATCACCTGGACCAACCATTGGATGATATTTTGGTCCACACACTGAGGAAGCCCCACGGCGAAACGCGTATGTGTCGGAACCTTTTTGAAGCACTTGCTACAAACTCCCCCTGAGGGTGAAAGCTTGCTACATTGGGATAACTGCAACCCAACTTTGCTTCAAACAAGGGTATTTACCCAGAACCCAGCAACTCTGGGAGATACGCAACGAAAACCCCCCATTCCTTTTCTATTTTCCTCAAAGGAACTTAAAAAAATCCAATAAGGTTGACAATAACATATTCACAAACTAAGCTTTGTATAACAACAATATCCCTAAACGTATGTCTTTTTTGAGTATTTACACGGTTGCTGTTAAGCTGTATTAACCAAAGAACAGTAAAAGTTTTTACTATGTATTGTTTGTATCACACAATAAACATTTATACATTTTAATTACAGTGAACGTCCAACAAGTACTTTAGAACCCAACTCTGCCCCCAAAATACTCCAATCAGTTGTTTTAGGGAGCTGGAAAGTGGATCCTTCCCCCCTTTTCTCGTGACCATCTTTAGCCAACTAGTATTTGTAAGTGGCCCTCCAGTCAAAACCTTGTTGTAAGGAACTTACCTCTCCCGGGGAACCCGCGGCGAGCGCCCCCCGGCAGGCGCAACGTTCCCCAGCTATCTGGAGCAGGGTGCGCTTGCCGCTTCTGGGAGTCGGAGAGTGCGACGAGCCCCCCTTTCTGCCGCCCTCGCTCCCCTGCAGCACCTGGGAAGTACAGCCAATCTGGCTAAAGTCATAAGTTGCACCAATCACATCACACTCCCCCGTCCCTGGTGGTCATTGGTCAGTCATTCCATAAATAGGGAACTAGCCATATCCGCAGTGCCCGTCATAGCCAGTATTGCTCAGGGTGTGACTTAGTGTGTGCTATGCTTGTGATTGACCCGGCTTTCATTTGACCATCCCAGTTTGCTGCCCGAATCGAACCTTTGCCTGCCCGACCTCGAACTCCGTCTGACCCTTTGAATAACGCTTACCTCTGACCACCTGACTTGACCCTCGGCTAGATTCTGACCATTCTTCTGCCATAGCCTAGTGAGTAGACACACCTTCGGACTGACTATCTGTGAATGACCTTGGCTTTGGGATACCCTCGTGTTCCTTCTATCTTTACCGTGAGCTGGCATCCTTTGTGCCATTTAAGACCTGGTGGCAACCATGTCCGGCGAAGCATATCACGCGTCCCAGCGAGCGGGGCCTTGTCTATGGGCAGAAGCGGTGGTGGAGATTGGGGGATGGCAGCTCACAGAAGTTGAGAGACTCACAGGGCATTACACTTGCATATTGAAGTAAATGTGCTGAGAACCCCCCCACGCCATGATCAACCAAGCTTGGACATTGTTAGTTCCTAACTTCAGTGTTCTTTCCCCATTCCCCATCATTGCTGCAACCGACATTGGGACCTCCATTTATATCATATATCATATCTTAGAGTACCTGGGAGGGCTACTGCTCATCACTCCCAGGGTTCTGAGAGTAGCACCTGTCATGTGTGGAAACCCCTGGGATCAGCTCAGTCTTCCCATGATCTATGCTCCCATGGTGACTGTACATGCTCTCATCCAATTACAGGGTTATGCTGGTTTGGGATGCCCCCTGTGTATCCTGTCCTGGGAAACTGACAAGATCAGCTCGATGTTGCCTTGATCCACACTCCCATGGCTAACGACTATTCTGATGGCAGGTGCACACAAAAGCTAAAAGACTGCCAGGAATGCCAACGTGGGATCAGTTTCTGAGGTGAGAATGGGGTGATCCCAGCGGTTTCACACAGCAGGGCATCCCAAGTCAGGGTGCTCCAGGGGCCAGCTATAACCTGGGACTGGGGCCTTTTGGAGAATTGGGAGCTAGGTTACCAAGGTTTTAGTCCACTTTAACCCTTGCAGTGCCAAGCCTGTTTTGTGACCGGCACTGTGAGCAATTGCTGTCATGGAGTTGCACCCATGAGGGCAATAAGAATTCACCCGGCATTGCACAGAGGTCCTGTGCCGAAACGTTAGATCAAATGAGCATATGTCCAAATGATCGCACATTTGTGCATTTTTTTGGCATCAAGGCCCAGGTATCTGCTGAAATATGTAACACCAGTTAAAACCTTTCTTGTGGTGCACTTACTATGTTACATGGCGGCCTTTCATAGTAGGAGCGGTCGGAGTAGCAAGAAATTTCTCTCATAAAAGCAAAATCTGCAGCGTTTATCATGATTCCAAACATACTGAAAATAGAAGATACGATGCTGAGCCCGAGTGTTCCCTTTACCTGGAAAGTATAAACATGACACATTAATAGTATTTTTAGTCATTATAAGGTCCAATATATTTAAACACCCATTAAATTCAAGGAAGGAAACGTTTGCCTGTTTTCTGATGATGCAGAGGTCAGTAATAGGGTGGATATTCCTGGATTGCTAATAATACAAAGGTGAGTAATAGAGTGAACACTCCTGGAGGTGTCTGCAACATGGAAAATGATTTAACTTTACTGGATAAATGGTCAAAACTGTGGAAACAAGAGTTTAATGTCTCTAAATGTAAAATCCTGCACTTGGGTAGAAGGAATCCCGGTTCTGAGCACCGTATGGGCAGCACTGTGTTAGCCAGGACCTCGGAGGAGAGAGATTTAGGGATACTGATTACTGATAGCTGCAAGATGATTGGACAGTGTAGCCAGGCAGTGGGAAAAGCAAGCAGGATGCTCGGCTGCATAGCTCGAGGCATCACCAGTAGGAAGAGGGAGGTTGTGATGCCGCTGTATAGAGCCCTGGTGAGGCCACAGCTAGAATACTGTGTGCAGTTCTGGAGACCTTACCTGCAAAAATACATTATTCAAACAGAACGGGTCCAAAGGCGGGCAGCAAAAATGGTGGAAAGACTTAAACTTAAAACTTATCAGGAGAGACTTAAAGAACTTAATTTGTACAGTCTGGAGGAAAGAAGGGAGAGGGGACATGATGGAGACCTTTATATATGTGACAGGATTCAATAAGGTTCAGGAGGGAAGTGTTTTTAAGAAGAAACTTAATGATAGAACAAGGGGCCCAACCTGAAGCTAGTCGGGGGGAAGATCAGGAGCAATGTTAGAAAATATTATTTTACAGAAAGAGTAGTAGATGCCGGGAACAAACTTCCAGCAGTTTAAACATGCCTGGGATAAGCACACATCTATCCTAAGATAAAGAGAACATACAGTACACACATAAGGGCAGACTAGGCGTACCGTATGGTCTCCTTCTGCCCTCACCCGCCTTTGTTTCTATGTTTCTTTCTGATCTTAGCCAGGGTGTTGTCTTCAGGGGCCTGCATTTTGGGCCATAAGAATGGTAAGTCATTCTGTGGTGTTTCATGTTTGTAGTTGAGATTCCCGGGCCGATCGATTCCCTCTTTGTGAAACCCCCCAGGTCGCCTATAAACTCACCTTTCCTGGGCCAACAGCGCATGTGCAAGCAATGTCCGCATCTCCGCTATCCCACTAGTAGGGTGCATGGCCAAGCCAGGCATTTGTGAATGGCTGGCATGGGCACGCTCCCTGTCAGAGGGTAGTAGGGGAAACTGCCCCCAGCACACTCCGACCTTCTTGCCTTAGATGCTGCTTAGACGGTGGGACGTCAGTGGCTCTGAGCGTGCTGATTGGAAGAGCGGGCGCGCATGCGCCGTAGGACCGGCAAGAGGTGAGTTGCGTTTAGCGATCTGGGAGGTTTCACACAGCAGGGCACCCCAGATCGGGGGTAAAGGACCAAAACCCAGTATAGTCAAAATCCGGGGTTTTTGGTCCATTTTACCATGCGGTAAGCCTGGGCTCAGGGCTGGCTCCAGGGTTTTGTGGGCCCTTGGGAGACAGGGTCTCAGTGGGCCCCCTTTGTCACACTTTAATGCTCTGTTTGTACATCTGGCAATACAGAGTGAACCGCACACCTTGTTACCTGATGCGCTTCCACACCCAGCTTAAATATCTGGGCACCGAATCTAAAAGATTTAAGGGCCACTTGTTTCTCCAGGCGGCATCCCAAACCAGGACCAGACCGTATGGCTTTTGTCACACCATTCCTGATCGGGAATCATTGCTGACACTGACAGCATGGGGCAGGTGGGATTCCGGGTGGGAGGGGGAGATAGCCCCACCCCCAATCAAACCAGCCAGCGTATTGGGGCAGGAGGACGCCTGGGAAGGAGGGGGAGATAGCCCCACCCACTAGTCAAACCAGTCAGCCAGTGTCCATGGTGGGCTCGGTGCCAATGCAGAGTACAGACAGCCTTTTTTTTATAGGCTGTGCTGTCTCAACATGGCCCCCATCACCGGCCAGGGCCCTTGGCAGATGCCCGATCGTGCCAGGTGGTAGCGCCGGCTCTGCCTGGGCTCAAGGGCCCCTGAATCTAGTATTTCCAATCCCCTATGCACTTCCGCCACTGGTCCAGTGCTCTTTCACTACTGGCTCTTCGGAGTGTGGGTTATGGGCCAGAGAGTTTTAGCAAGCCCTCCGCCAACATGTCAGTTAGATGGTTGTCCGCTCATTGGACCCCTTACAGATACAAAAGTAGTAAAATAAAAATGTAAAAAAAAAAATTAGCCAATAAAAATTATTATTACATTTTAATGTATATACCTCACCCATGCCCTCCACAGGTTTCCCCCTCCTCCTTCCTAGGTGTCCCGCCAGTGGCAATACTGAGAGCTGGTGGAAGGAAGCTGTTTTTACTACAGATTTGGGGCCTCTGGAATTTCCCCAATTGTCCTTACATCACTGAAGGGGAGGGGCATGGAGCGGGATGCCAGAGAAAATCCCATCCGTCTGTCCTTTCAGTGACATAATGAATCACACAGAGGGATTCCTCTATAGCAGTGGTACTTAACTGGTGGACCAGGGTCCGAATGCGGACCTAGACGCAGGATTTCCAGAACCCTGCTCTGACAGCCCTGCCCTCTTTACTTGATCAGCGATGTAGTGCTTAGTCGTCCTGCAGGTGTCATATGAAGTACTGCACGGGCAGGAAGTGGCATTGCAGGGTACACAAAAACGTTGTTTCTTGGTTTCATTGCCCCATCCTTTTCTTTACAGCTCCTCTCCTATTCATCCATCCTTCCCCAGGCTCTATCTATCCATCCTTGTTATCAGACCTTATTGTCAGTTATTGGGGCTAGTCCACCCCTGTACATGCCCTGCACAGAAGGGTGGGGGTTAAAAGCAGTGTGCAACGGGCCAGTGCTTTAGGTTTTGTGGGGCCAAAAAAAAGCTCCTGTTTTTTTCCAGTGTCCAATAGGATTATTGGAGTGGGGCAAGCAGGCTTTTTTAGTTTTGCCTGTGGCATCTAACCTCCCCAGTGCGCTGATTTCTGACTATCCACCGTCCACCCGGACCTTCATCTCTCACCGGATGCCTGTAAATGGACCTCTACAAGAAGTGGTTGAGTACCCCTGCTCTATAGTATAAAAGCTTTCCTCCCTGGTGGGCGGCATTATCCCTAGTGGGATGCCAGTTTGCCATTGTTCTCCAAATGCCTGCTACTGTGATAACTTTGATCAGGAGAGGAGCCGCAGGAGCCCCCAGACGAGAGAAGGACCCATCGCTGGGTAAGACGGCGGCGAAAGTACAGTTATTTTGTTTTTGTTTTTTTTTTTACCAGTGTGTTTTGTTTATGTTTCAACCAGGGCTGACGTCAGCACCTGGCAAGGCTGGGCAGCTGCCGGGGGCCCACTTACATGGCCGGCATTTTGGGCGGCGCTTGACCTGCAACGGATTGGGAGTGGTGGTGCAACTACTTTTCCCTGCCGGGTGAGGACAACAGTATGCAGCCATAAGGTTCCGCTGCTGCCTGTGCTGTCCCTACCGGGGAGAGAGGAAGGGGCCTCCACACCATGTGACAGGCATGCTGGCGGGCTGCGGGCGATCAAACAGCAGGCAGCAGGTGGCAACAAGGAGAAAGCATTCCCGGAGGGAAAGCACTGTAGAGGTACTTTTTTTTAAAGTTTGTTTTTCTGTTTGTATTTCTGTTCTTTTGATCCCTAGGGGTCATCCAGTGACGAGACTCTTCACCACAAAGGGGCCCACTGAGACCTTGCTGCCCAAGGGTCCATGTAAACCTGGAGCCGGCCCTGACTTCAACTCAAAGTATAGGTAAAGTAAATTATAGTATACTTCAACTTCAAAGGATAGGAGAGCAGGCATTAGCGGGTGGCATGCAGGATGATGATTTGACCTGGACCTTGCCCACATCAGAGATGGGGCGATCCAGACCAAGTCGGCAGGATCCGGGCCAAATCTAGCTTTGTCTCGAATCTGAAGCCCTTCACTAGCTGTCAGCCCTGATTCTTCTACCTTCCAGTGAAAGAAGTTAACAAGCATGGCTGGATTTTTTTTGATGCAGAATGTATAAGGGACTGTACACTCCCCTAGCGACCTAACATATTTCTATGGGCAGTAATTATTAGCTTGTTTTTCATCATAGAGATACTTTAAGTGGTCCTACTGTACATGGGTGCAGAGAAGGCTTTTTGGCCTTAATAGTAATACTACTGGGTCCCAGAACTAGGCCTTCCTGGGTGATTGGTTCAAGCCTTTACACACGACCCCACCCACTTTGTTATGCTTGTAAGAGTACATACATTTTATTGAAAACATATTTTTTAAAAAAAACCTCATTATTCAGAAGATTTTTACACTATAAATCTATGAGGCAATACATTTTTTTCACCATTGTATTTCATTTTCTATCCTCCTGGTACGGGATGGGTACGACCCATCGTTCGCAAACCTGTATCTGGGTATTCTCAGTGTAAAGGTAAATTGCACAATTAATCATTTGTATGTAAAGCCATATAAAAAAAAAGTCTATTTATATGAAATATGCATACGTGTAATATTCCTTTGATTTACAACACCTTATTTACTCTCACGTACAGGGCATTAAAAAAGCCCAGCATGGGCGAAACATGTCTGCCCTATAACAGGAGGATAGAAAATGAAATACAATAGTGACAAAAAAAATGTATTGCCTTATAGATTTATACTGTAAAAATCTTCTGAATAATGAGATTTAAAAAAAAATGTTGTCAATAAAATGTATGTAATCTTACAAGCATAACAAAGTGGATGTGGTCATGTGTAAAGGCTTGAGCCATTCACCCAGGAAGGCCTAGTCCTGGGACCCAGTAGTATTTAGTGAGCCTACACATGAACCAACCAGAATATATATTGAGATGATAGCCCTATAAGGCAAAAATTTTGGCAGGTTAGCAGGGTCACACCCCCGGAGGATACTCAAGGGATACCTCCATAAGTACTTAATAGTAATTAATAATAATAATAATAATAAGTATTATTATAATAACATTATTCAAGGCTGAACAACTCACCAAAGAGACCCTGGGCCTTTTGTATCCGGCAATAGCCAATGATCCGGCAGTGATGTACTGTTGAAAAATAAATACAGTTGTCAACAGAACCCCAAATATCAATGCATCTTATTGAGACTTTGCCAGTAACACCTACGTTTCCTGGCTGATGTCATAGTCTTTAGTTGGAACTTTAGTCAACTTTATTGACCACATCCACCCACCTCTCTGGCTTCTCATACTGGAACTGCAGGTGAGAGATGTATAGCATGGGAATGGGTGGAAAGTAAGTGGGGTCTCATGCCAGAAAGCATCCCTGATCTGAGTTCTGATAGGAAAGATGTACAAAAGTAGAATTTCCCTTTCAGGTGGACACAAACCCGGCATTTTCACTATCCCGGGTTTTGGTCTGTCCCCCTGGGGTATCCCGGTTTTGGGTGTCCCATTGTGGGAACCCAATAGGTTGCCAAGGTCATTTACCTCTCCTCGGGCCCACGTTTCGGGTAGAACAGCCTGTTGGAACCATAGCCACACTTGCGGGCAGCGCTGGCATTACTCGGCTCCCTTCGGCCCTGCGCGGCCCTGCACAGCCCTTCAGTTGCAGCGGACCAGGTCAAGCACAGTCGAGGAGGGAAACAAGTGATGCTGGCGGCTGTCGCGCATGTGCCACGGGCGTGAGGAAAGGGTAAGACAATTAGGTGACTCGGGGGCATTTTACAAAGCAGGGTTCAGTGCAGAATGCTCCCATGGGAGGGATTAGGCTTGCCCTGGAGTCTCATAGACTCCAGGGTGGGTTTTGGTCCACTACAAAGACAGAGTAGGAACGAAAGCCTGGGAGACCCACCTCCAAGACAGCTGTAGCAAATTGCTTGTCTCCTATTCTGCAGCAATTGCTGCAGTTCCCTGTGTCTGTGTGAAGAACAGACTGGGATTGTTCCGTGAAGGTCTGTGAAAGCAGGGAAAGTTTCACATCTGTATGTCTGTATATTTTTGTCTCCTTCTCTCTCTCCCACTGGCATAAGAACTAAATTAATTGTTTTATTGTCAGTGCTATTTGCACGGGGAGCACAAAAGGTGAGTGAGGACACTGGCAGCTGCTGGCATCACTTTTAGTGCCAGCTGCCAGTATCCTCACCCATGGGGGCAGCCATCTTTTTAAAGCCCTGGCTTTGGCCATTTTGACAGAGGAAGAATATCTGATCGGATTGTGGGGCTCAGAAAGGTTACAGCTGCTTACTGCTGCTGCAAACTCTGCTTAAAGGGGACCCCTCAATCGCTGTCACTAATTTATTACTTGAAATTACGGGCGGTTTAAGAGCCTGAGGAGCCCCAGCGGACGGGTGAGGAGTGGGGGGGTTAGGAATGGGGGCAGCCATCTTTTTAAAGCTCTGGGCTCAGCCATTATGGAAGAAAAGCTGACCGGATTGTGGGGCTCAGGAAGGTTACAGCCGCTTCCTGCTGCTGCAAACTGCTTAATCTTGAACTTTTGTTCAAAGTTCAGCCGAACTTGTGGAATCAAAAAACTTACACACTAGTGGTCATGCAAAAATGAAATCTAGGGGCCCGGCTACAGAAAAGGTTCTGTAGCTCCAAATATATTCAACAGCACAGCAGGATGAATCGGCTGCATGGGAGGTAAGAAATGCTTGCTTGGTGTTATATTTAGCCTGGACAATATTTCATTATAGGACTTACAAAGATCGGTCCCCAAAACTGAACTGCGCTGTAAAGCGTAATTGATGTCACGTGTAAATAAGGCAGAGCGATGGCAAAGCTGATCTGCAACAAGGACGAGACAATCAGCACAACCTGGAGAAAGCGAAAAAGATTTGTTAGATTTTAAGTTCCTTAAAAATGACCAAAAACATGTAGGTATTTGGACAACTCGGAACTTAATAGTAATAATAATAATTATTATTATAGTAATAGTAATTTAATAGTAATAATAATTATTAGAATAATGTTAGGTTAAGACTGAGCAACTCACCAAAGAGACACTGGGCCTTTTGTATCCGGCAATAGCCAATGATCCGGCAGTGATGTACTGTTGAACTTACATCTTCTCAGATGATTCAACGCTGGGAGACGGCGCTTCCTCTCAAGGTGTTAGGTGAGACAAACTCATTTTTGACCCTCTCCCAGCCTTGCCCGATTTAACAGACACTTTTTGTACAAGATTTTTTTTTTCCCTCATTCGAGAAATCACATGAGAATTCTCTCAAAAAGTAAAAGCTCAATTGATTCTGGGAGAGTGTTTTTTTACCCAGACTTTTGGGTGAGATGAGTTTTGGAAAATAACATTATACATATAATATAAATGTGGCAATATTTTTTTTTGATACAGGGTGTATATGCTCTGTTTTGTATATGTGTTGTTTTGAGGTACACACTACCTCTGTCAGTGTATACCCTGGTGCCACCTAGTGGTCAAATTAAGGATATACCTTGCAATTCCAATGTATAGTCTACTTCATTTTTTGCCTTCACCTCATGTATCTTCCCTTAATGTCCATTGTTAAGTCACTTATTTTCTTTATTAAAATCTGTCACTTTTTTGCATAACTGTAGTGTTTGGGTGTTCATACACATAGCTTATTTTTTAATGGTTTTGCTTTAATTCCTCTCCAGAGACCAATAAGTTTTCCCTATAGACTGGAATTCTATTCGGATTTGAGTGCGAAACCAGAATATTAAAAAAAAAATCTACCAACTGCATTCTGGCCGAGAGCAGATTCATGCGAGACTCCTTAAAAGGAGAGTCCATTTTTGCTGGGCTCTCAGATTGGGGCTCAGTGGTTAATAGTACTCCTGAGGGCCCTGGTGTCTTATGCGGGGTCCTGGCTTATGGATCACCAGAGGTGCACAGCTCCACCAGGGGCCCTAGCCTGGTACTCCGCACACACACGTTTGAGGCCAGAAGTTAGAAGTTGGTCTGAGGTCCAATCAGGGATCCAGTGAAAGTAGACTATCCTATGTATAAGTATGATATATAATGTACGCTCGTACCCCTAGACCGACGAGCAATGTGACTAGAAGCCCGGATACAGCATATGCGGGCAGGCTGCTGCCACAACGCCAGACGCGGGTCACACACAGAAAGGAAGGGACACAGCACATGCGGGCAGGTGGTTGCCATACAACGCCAGACGCGGGTCACACACAGAAAGGAAGGAACGTCTCCACATTTGACAACTATTAGAGACAGTCTTCCCATACCTGAATTGATCCACAAGTGGGATGACGAGAATCAGATGGAATAGGAGGGGAACAATTTCATAAATCAGTCCTTTTAAGGGCCTTTTGAAGGTATAATACGCCATTAATGTGCTCACGCCACGCCCCCCCGGGGTCTCAATGCAAAAATGAATATGCTTTGATAAAAATCGATGCACCAATACAGATGAAACGATTGCTGTCTCATATTAACGCCAGTATACAGACAGAGAGGGCATTGATAAAGCCACAGAGATATGGCGAAACATGTCTGCCCAACGCCTGGAACTGGCATTTAAACAGTCTATGAATACCATCAAGTAAAGATTTGTGAACAAACTTTAAGGACTCTAATGTATATGGCAACTATAGTCATGTTTTGTGAATGCATAAATGCAATTTATGATGTATAGCACAAATATGGTACAATAAATTAAGAAGTCAGCACTTCTTTTAATGAAAATACAGCATTGTGTGGTCGTGGTCAAATGCTCATTAGAATATACCGGATAGGCCTAAATCCGGACTCCAAAGTGTATGTGAAGAGCATGTCCATGAACCAACATCCTATAAGGGAAGTCAAGTGGGATTAGGATTAAAAGGGTCACGCACAACCTTTTGTGAAGTGTATATAATGTATTTGCCTTTAGTCTTTCCAAAATTTGATCAAAATGATGTTGTTACTATTACTCACCCCCAAAGCAAGAGGTTTTCCTTTAAGGAATGCCTGGTGGAAGGCTTCCAATTGTGGTCCTTGAGGGAGACCCGTGGGCATGAAATAGGTAGGTGCAGGTTGGACATTCCCTTGGTGTACACCATTTGATGTATTTATCTGGGGTTGGGCAGATGAGGCATTCCATACTGGAGATCCTGGATGTCCATTAGGTCCAGCAGGTACAGGTGAGACATTCCACTGAAGGGTGGTAGGGATGGCGGCTGGCTGTGGAGCATTAGAAGGAGGAACCGTAGACTTGACATAACTGGGTAAGCCGTCTGCTTTACCTGGGGTCGTCATGATGAAATATTGTTGCTTCGAAAACAAAAAGAAGGAAGTAGGTTCAAGACAATGAGGGTAAGTGATATACAGCGGATCTCAAAATGAAGGAAATGTCCTTTTAATATAAGGCAGAGAAGTATTTGCATGCTGCATACAAACCAAAGATAGAAGGATTTCTCCCACAATCCTTTGCAGTAGGTAGAGCCACGCAAATGATCTCTTTACTAGAGATGAGCGAACTTAAAAATGTTAAAATTCTTAAAAATTCTTAAAAAAACAAAAATTTCGATTCGGGCGATTCTGCCGAATTTCTCCAAGAAATTCCGGTTCGTCTGAATCGAACCTTCGAGAATCGCTCATCTCTAGTGGAATACGCACAGCAAGTTGGGAACGGGGGAAGCCGGCCGCATTGTCAGCTGCGCAAGTCAGATTCCGCCGCGCGCTGACCGGCCTTCCCCGCTCCCACTGGGCTGTGTGTATCAGACACTTACCTACATGCTGGCTTCCCCGTCATTCTGTCCTGGCGGCTGGCTGCGGGCGCAAGTTGGCGTGCAAGCCAGAAGGATGGGGAAGCCGGCATGTGTGTGTGATTCAGCTTCCGCCACGCACACTGGATACAAGCATGGCCCTGGAACTAGGATGGTGGTGAGTTGTTTTTTTTACCCACCGCCCGAGGTGCCAGTGAACTTCAAGGAAAATTCGGTCAGCGCGAGCCACCAAAAATTCGGTTTCGTGCCGAATGCAATTGTAAATGAATTTACAAGTTTGACCAAATCCACGTAAAATTTCGAAATGTATTTCTGTTCACTCTAAGGGCCTTATTTATCACGGGCTAGCGCCAGGTAGTGTCTGATGAGCGCCAGGTATCGCCAGCTATCGGCGGCTACCGACTCAAGTACGCCCGGCGGCGGTCACAATGACGCATTTATCAAGCTAAATGAGGCTAGCGCCGGCGAGAGCGTCAGCTAGCGCGGGATTCATCATGAAGCCGCCTGGGACGAACAGCGCCGCTGCAAATTCCTTCACAGCGCCAGGTATGACCTGTCGCTCCCTGGCATTGTCCAATGCATTTCAATGGAGCAATGTTTAATTAATCATAATTAATTGGTAATATTTTTTTTTTTTTAATGTCCAAAATTCTGAGACCACTTCTGCAATGTTCGTTTTTTTTTTTAAGTAAAAAAAAAAAAAAAATTGTGCAGAATTGATCTTACAGGTCTGATATGTATTCATATTACAAAATGATTCAAAAAACATGTATAATGTTACAATCAAAAAATATGGTTGTTTAGGGGTTAAAAACTAGTTTACACCCATCGCCGCCAGCACACTGGGGTTTAAACAAGGAATGGACAGCGCCAGCAAATTCGGAGCGTAATTTTTTAATGAATATGAAGCAAGCCGTTCGCTCTGGCCATTCGTTGTCAGGCGCTCACATACAATGCTGAACCTGTGAAACAGCGACCCCCCAGCCCGTATTCAACATTACCGCACGCCGACTGAGTCGCTGTCATCAAGCAAACGCCGGCCAAGCACAGCGAATACTGGCTGGCGCTGTAAAAATCACGCTACAGTCGCTCATCTGTCGCTACCTGTCGCTATTAATGAATCGGCCTCCCCGACTCTGTGGTCAGCAGAGAGTCCTTGAAACTGAAGCTGAATGAATGTGTAGGTTACACATCGGCAGAATAGTTGTTCTGTAAAAATAAGTTCCATAGGAAGACTGTGAGCGGCTGTTGCCATCTATCAGATGATTCAGCATGATGAGCTAATGCAAACTGCTTTTGATTGTCAACTTGTGATTGGATCAAGGATATGTTCTTGCCCATATATGCTGTATGCTATATGTATCTGCTGAAGTACGTAGTTTAAGACTCGTTCTGTGATTGGTTATAATAGAACGTTTCCTTGTAAGTCTTCTCTGTAACCCTATATAATAAAGTTTGTGGGAACACACCCTACGGACGCGCCCACAAGAACATCATGGCCGTGCGTAAGGAAGCATATATGTGTGTGTCTCTCTTTGCCTCTCTTTGTCTGACATAATTTTTCCTGAAATTTGGAACGAACTTGGGTTCTGACGAACCAGTTTCCTCATCTCTACTCTTTACATCTCTTAAGCTATTCCCAGAGCTCAGGATCCTGATCTAGGAGGACATTCTTTACTAAGGGCCCGATTTTCAACCTTTGTGGGTTTAGTTTAGCATTGCCCTCCATTGGTGAGTCGTGTGTACTGCGAGTGGCGAATACTGTGGTGAACTGAGCCAGGGCCGGCTCCAGGCTTTTTTGGGCCCCCGGGCAACAGAGTCTTAGTGGACCCCTTGTGTCACATGTCCCGAAATGAAAAAGAAAACTAGAAAGGGCAAGATAAATAGAATAAGGGAGAAAAAAAAAGAAAGAAGAGCAAGAAAAAGAGATGAAAAGAAAAAAAGGCTGAAAGCAGGGTAGAAAGAGAAAAAATAGAGGGAGAACGTGAGGTGAGGGAGAAAGAAAAGAAAGAGGAAATAAAAGAAAAAAGAAATATATATATATATATATATATATATATATATATATATATATGAGAGAGAGAGGGGGCAGAGGGGGGAGAAAGAAAGAAAACAAGAAGGAAAGAAAGAATGAAAAAAGAAGGAAACATAGAGAAAGAAGGAAAGGAAGAAAGAATGTAAGAAGGAAAGTAAAAGAATGAGAAATAAAAGGATGGAAAGAAAGGAAGGAAGCATACCCCTCGATTCAAAGAGCAAAAGTTAATTGATTTCGGATCCAGAATCGTAAGTTTGGGTGGGTGTTAGTCATTTTTTCCTGTTTTTTTGGCCATTTCCGACTCGCACGAGCCTACGTACGAATGCGTATATGCTCTTACGATCAGCGGAAGTTCGTTCCTAAATTTTAGGATCAAAACGTAAAACTTAGGATCAAAATGTAAAACTTAGGATAATCGAATGTGTTTAGGTGTGATTCAGAGAACAGTTTTCCAACCTCTAAATCCGTTTTAAAAGAAAGCCACTGCCGACACCTTTTAGCAGTCGGATTGCTGTTCTTGAACAGGTTTTTTGGCTATGTGGAGGAGTCTGCGCGTCTTGAGCTCCAATGAACTGCATGTATCAGCATGGCCGAGGCCATAAATTGTATAGCAATGCATACCTGATTCATGTATGCCTTATAAAAGCATTTTAATGTGGACCTTAATTAGTCCTTTGCATGTAAACCTTTATTTTGCAATATATTTGCGTTAATTAAAGAAACTTATGTCCTTTGGTATTTATTTTTAAATTGTACTAGAATAATATTTTTAGATTGCATTTATTGGTGTAGTTGTTTACCTTTGCTTTGTTTAATTATTTAAGCACATCTTTGGTCAGATGCATCACACTTACTGAGGAGAGGAGAGCGGGATAAAGTGCAGGATGTGGGTTACTGCTGTATTTTGCACAGACACAGCAGAGCTGGGGGCACGGAAAGGTCAGAAATCAAAGAATGCAGAGCAACACAGTCACAAGGCCCTTTCTGTTTGCAGGCTGCCCGAGAATACCTGAGCCGCCATCTTGGCTGTTTCTAGGCTCATAACATGCAGAAGTTGCTGGGTGTTTTTTAATATTTGAGAGCAATCTGTATGGAGAGGGTGTGGGTAACCACACAAAAAATTTTAAGTTGTACCATTTGAAGCCAAAATATTAAAATTAAATCCACAAGTACAAAATGCAAGTTAACTAAAAATTAAACAAAGTAAGATTTACTTATGCAAATGCATTCATTAATGGTTGGTTACTACAAAATGAAAGAAATAAAGAAAAATAAAAGACCAAATATTTAGAATGCACTTTAATGAGGTAAGTTTGTAGTGCGCAGCCGCAAGATCAGAAGGATTTACGTCCAGACAAAAAAGGAAAAAGGGCAAAACCAATGTTGCAACCTGAGAAATGAAACGGAAAATTCAGGATGGAAACTGACATAGGTCTGATTCCCGAACTGCCATACGAACGGACGTACATTTTAGGATAGAAACGTATTTGCTTATAGAATCACTCGCAAGTTCATACGAACGCACGAGCGGACGGGAAAAATAGGATGATCGGCACCAAAATCCAAGCTGTTACATGTTTCTTTGAATCGACCCTATAGTGTATGAGAAAATGCAAGGGAGCGAAAGAAAGGAAGGAAGGAGGCAGTAGAAGAGTGAGGGAGAAGGAGAGCGAGAGAAAGGTGGGAGAAAGCAATGTAAGGAAGGAAGAAAAGTTGACAATGGGAGGAAGGAAGGAGTAAGGAAGGGGAGGGAAAAGGAGAAATGGACAAAAGAAGTAGAGAGGAAAGGAAAGGAGGAAGGTGGACAAAATAGAAAGGGAAGGGAGGAGAGAAAGAAAGAAAGTTGAGAAAGAGTGTGGGAGAGAGAGAGCAAGGCAGTGAGGGTGAAAAAAAAAAGAAAGACAAGGACACAGAGAGAGGGGGGGGGGGGAGGGAGAAAAAAAGAAGGAAGAGAGGCCAAGAAAACGAAAAAAAAAGGAGAAAGAGAGTAAAAAGAAAGAGAGAGACAGAAAGAGAGAGAAAGATTGAGAAATATATAGAGAGAGACAGAAAAAGAGAGAGAATTAACAGCAGGGACTAAGGCACAGGCAATCAGCTCACCTCAATTCCCAGCGCAGCGTGTATTTCTACTTACATCCGGGCCGCTGATCTTGTACCTGTCTCGTGTGTTGCTCTTGCCGGCGGGACCATGCCCCGTTTCTCTCGCTGGTACAGGAGGGAGATGAGAGGCAGGGAGTGGCGCTGAACCACTGATGATCCCCCTGCGATCATGGGCCGAAGTGGCCCCCCTGGCTTCGCGGCCCTCGGCACGTGACCGAGTTTGCCGTCCTTTAGCGCCGGCCCTGAACTGAGCTACAGTATAATTGTAGCTGCGAATTCAGGCTGACTTTCCACTAACATTTTCCTGTGTTTTCGCTGAAATTCACATGCAAAATGAATGGTATATTCTTGTAAAAATGGTTCGTCGCAATCTGTCAAATAGTCGCGGCAGATTCGGTTTAGAAATCGAAAGAAATCGCTCTTAGAACACATTTCTGATTCATTACTAATGCCAGGTATCGGCAGATGAGCGTCTGTATAGAGGCGCTTAGAGCGACCGCTAGTAAACGCTGTAAGCGGGTATCAGGCGCTGTAACAGAGCGTCTCGGTCACTGTAGTAACCTGGCCGGCATTGATGAATGTGATGTATGTTGGGCGCTGTAACAGCAGTACAGCGCTGCAAGGAGCGAGAGGTAGCACCAGCTCAGTGCGACCGACTCTTAGCGTCTCACACCATACTACAAAAAATGACACTCATACAGCGTTGGTGCTCTAAAGATGGGCGCTGTAACATAGAGCGCCAGGCGCTGTGTGATTAAAGTCTGTTTATGAACACATATGCAAAGCGAAAACACATGGAATTACATTGTTATAACACTGTGACAATAACACTTTTTGAGAGAAAAAAAAAACAAATGAAAAAAGACCTTGTTTAAACTGAAGAAAAGGAACGTCCATTGAAATGTATGGGAGAGCGACAGGTAGAGACATAATTCCTGGTGCTATGGAAGCTAGAGCACCGGCGCTATACGCTGAGCCACCTGTAATGATGAATCGGACGCTACATGGCGCTGTTAGAGTTGCTCACCAGAATCACCTTCATAAATGTCTTCATAATTCATAACATTGATTCCTATGGGGTTCTCAAATCAGAGCTGGAGAGCTGAAAAAGTGTTCGCCAAAATTCGCTTTGCTAAGCTACGATAAACTAGACGTAAATACAGCAAACACGGGCGTCATCGGGTGAACACGCCACATTTTGCTCAGTAAATGCAGCAAACTCTTGAAAGCTGGCAAATGCTGAGTGAAGAGGGGCAAATCAATTTGTAAATGGCCTCCTAAGTCTCGTCGCTTCTAGCTCCAGTTGTCACCCTCTTTGCTGACCTTTTCTGGATTGTCTCAAGCGTAGAGCTGAGTGAACCAATTTGTTCGAATCGGAATTTGCTTAGGATTTCAGGGACAGAGCTATTCAACACAAATGGGATAAGTGCCAACAAATTCCCTGGGATAGCTAAAAAAATGTTTAAAAAACTCACCTACTGGGGCCGATTCAAAGAAACATGTAACAGCTTGGATTTGGGTGCCGATCATCCTATTTTTCCCGAACGCTCGTGCGCTCGTATGAACTTGCGAGTGATTCTATAAGCAAATACGTTTCTATCCTAAAATGTACGTCCGTTCGTATGGCAGTTCGGGAATCAGACCTATGTCAGTTTCCATCCTGAATTTTCCGTTTCATTTCTCAGTTTGCAACATTGGTTTTGCCCTTTTTCCTTTTTTGTCTGGACGTAAATCCTTCTGATCTTGCGGCTGCGCACTACAAACTTACCTCATTAAAGTGCATTCTAAATATTTGGTCTTTTATTTTTCTTTATTTCATTCATTTTGTAGTAACCAACCATTAATGAATGCATTTGCATAAGTAAATCTTACTTTGTTTAATTTTTAGTTAACTTGCATTTTTTACTTCTGGATTTAATTTTAATATTTTGGCTTCAAATGGTACAACTTAAAATTTTTGGTGTGGTTACCCACACCCTCTACATACAGATTGCTCTCAAAAATTAAAAAACACCCAGCAACTTCAGCATGTTATGAGCCTAGAAACAGCCAAGATGGCGGCTCAGGTATTATCGGGCAGCCTGCAAACAGAAAGGGCCTTGTGACTGTGTTGCTCTGCATTCTTTGATTTCTGACCTTTCCGTGCCCCCAGCTCTGCTGTGTCTGTGCAAAATACAGCAGTAACCCACATCCTGCACTTTATCCCACTCTCCTCTCCTCGGTAAGTGTGATGCATCTGACCAAAGATGAGCTAAAATAATTAAACAAAGCAAAGGTAAACAACTACACCAATAAATTCAAATTAAAAATATTATTCTAGTACATCAATTTAAAAATAAATAACAAAGGACATACGTTTCTTTAATTAACGCAAATATATGGATGTATTGCAAAATAAAGGTTTACATGCAAAGGACTAATTAAGGTCCACATTAAAATGCTTTTATAAGGCATACATGAAATGTATTGAATCAGGTATGCATTGCCATACAATTTATGGCCTCGGCCATGCTGATACATGCAGTTCATTGGAGCTCAAGACGCGCAGACTCCTCCACATAGCCAAAAAACCTGTTCAAGAACAGCAATCCGACTGCTAAAAGGTGTCGGCAGTGGCTTTCTTTAAAAACGTATTTAGAGGTTGGAAAACTGCTCTCTGAATCACACGTAAACACATCCGATTAGCCTAAGTTTTAGGTTTTGATCCTAAGTTTTAGGATTTGATCCTACAATTTAGGAACGAACTTCCGATGATCGTAAGAGCATATACGAAATCGTACGTAGGCTCGTGCGAGTCGGAAATGGCCAAAAAAACTGGAAAAAATGACAAACACCCACCCAAACTTAGGATTCTAGATCCAAAATCAATTAACTTTTGCTCTTTGAATCGAGGGGACTGTCTCGCTATCCAACTCCAGGTCTTACAGGTCTTTAAATTGTTAATGCAGGGGTCCCATTGGTCCCAGCGCCAAGTCCATGTCGCCATCTGCTCACTTTCAGTACTGATAATGCCAATGTGGGTTCCACTGGGTGAAACCACTTTTGGTGGGTAATTTTCAGTCCAACATGGTAACATGGTCCATACTACCCATGTTGTGCACTGGCTGCCACTGAGAAGCTGGACGCAGCCCGAGCAACGAGAAGTTAGCCAGCCAAATCCTCAAGCTGCCTGCCCACCAAGAAGCCATGCGAAGCCTAATAGTCCCCCCAACGAGAGGCCAGCCGGAACCCGCTGCCAGACGACCCTCCTGCCGAGAAGCCGTCCTCAGCCCACACTTTAAGATACTCACAGGTCAGATTCTGCCTCATCCCCCGATAGCCCACCCAATGAGAAACCAACAAGCGGGGGCCATCCTCCCACCAAGATCCCGCCGGCTTGTCCACCCAGCTGCAGAGAAGCTGCTCCAGGCTGCAGGTGAGTTTATTCTTTTTATGCAGTTTATACTCTGTAGAGATGAGCAATTCCTAAAAAATCATTTTGGATGAACCCAAATGTCTTAGAATTCAGTTCTAGAAGAAAATCCTACAATGCCCCAATGCCTCTCTTATCAAATGGTAAAAATAAATGAAATGTACTCACAGCGTCTTTCAGACTGCTTGGTGCAAACCGATCCGTTGCTTGTAATTCCTCCTTATGAAGTGCTGTGATCTTGTGTAAAATGTCAGCTGTCCACCAGCAGAACCAGATCTGTGACATTTACCGGTAATTCCGTAATTTGTGTGTATGTATTTAATAAATTTTCAAGAACTTCCTTGTACACATAATCCGAATTCTGCATTGTGTGTTCTTCCTGTAAACAGGGGCCGACTGGCCTTAGAGTTCCCGGTCACACTGCTTTGGGGCCGACTGGGCCGGTACCTCAAACAGACCCGGTCTCCCAATCCCTCTTCCATACGGGGAGGCTGATTCATTAATAGCGCCAGGTAGCGACAGATGAGCGCCAGTAGCGTGATTTTCACAGCGCCAGCTAGTATTCGCTGTGCTTGGCCGGGGTTTGCTTGTTGACAGTGACTCAGTCGGTGTGCGGTAATGTTGAATACGGGCTTAGGGGTCGCTGTTTCACAGGTTCAGCGTTGTATGGGTGCGCCTGACAACGAATGGCCAGAGAGCGAACGGCTTGCTGCAGATTCATTAACAAATCACGCTCCGAATTTTTTCGCGCTGTGAATTCCTTGTTTAAACCCCAGACCGCTGGCGGCGATGGATTTAAAATAGTTTTTAACCCCCAAACAACCATATTTTTTGATTGTAAAATTATACAAGTTTTTATAAACATTTTGTAATATGAATACATTAATATCAGACCTGTAATATCAATTCTGCACAAAATCATTTTTTTTTTTTTTACCTTAAAAAAAAATCCTAACATTGCAGAAGTGGTCACAGAATTTTTGACATTAAAAAAAAAAAAAACCATTAATAGCAATTAATTATGATTAGTTAAAGATTGCTCCATTGAAATGCATTGGACATCGCCAGGGAGCGACAGGTCATACCTGGCGCTGTGATGGGATTAGCAGCGGCGCTGTTCGTTGCAGTCGGCTGCATGATGAATCCCGCGCTAGCTGATGCTCTCGCCGGCGCTAGCCTCATTTAGCTTGATAAATGCGTCATTGTGGCCGACGCCGGGCGTACTTGAGTCGGTAGCCGCTGTTAGCTGGCGGGACCTGGCGCTCGTCAGACACTACCTGGCGCTATCGCTTGATGAATAAGGGCATTAGTTCCATTGTACCTCATGCTAACACTCTAGCCTATTTTCTTGTCCCTACAATTCCTCTACCGGCAACAGCGTTGGGCTGAACACCCCGATCACCAGAGGATCTTCTGGTGGGTCCCCAGGCACTGACCCAGGACCAGCATCAGGGCAGTACAAAAGATTATTCTATTAGTAAATTAGATGTTATTCAATTCGTAAATTATTATATGTTATTTGGTCAATTAACTTCAGATTTTATAGTGTGACTGTTTCATTTGTTTTAGGTGATGGATGGGCCACAAGGATAGTTTCCTCTGGTAAAAGATTTCCTCCACTGGGCCCAAGATGCTCCAAACTGACCCTGGCCTCCAATATCATGGCTGCGGGGGCTATTCCCAATTCAGCCACAGAATCAGGGCCGGCGTCAGTACCCGGCAATGCGGGGCAGCTGCCAGGGGCCCTCACCTCTCAGGGGGGCCCACTGACAGGGCCGGCCTTTGGGTTGTGTAACGGCGCTTGCCCGGCAGTGGACTGGAAGGGCACCACTGCAGCTGGTGCCCACATCTCCTTAAATGGCGGGGTTCCACACAACGGGCATCTCAATTTAGATATCAGGGGAGGAAGTGCTGGGTTTTGTTCTGCTTTTAAGTTGCCCACCCCAGCTGATTTCCTATCCATGGAGCATCCCAATCTGTGATACCCTGCTGTGTGAAACCCCCTGGGATTGCTGGCATACCCACTATGCAAGCAATTCCACCCCTAGGTTTTGGTCTGCTTTTCAGGGGCATCTCAATTTAGGATGCTCCTGTTTGTGAAAGAACCCCCCTGGTTTGGCTGTTAAATCAAACTAGCGATCCCACAGTGCATTCACCAGTTCCAGGAAAGTAGTGAATGAATGGGGGGGGGGGGGGGGTCACACACAGGGGCATCCAAAATCAGGTCCAAATTAAAGGTCAGGAGGTTAGGATTAAAGGGGGTTGGTGCGCTTCAAAAGAGACCAAAACTAGAGTTTTGGTCCAAATAGCGTGATCTTTAGGGGATATTCAGATTTGGGACGTCCCTTGGGGATGTGACACAATTCTTCACCACAAAGGGGCCACACAAACCTGGAGTCAGCCCTGCACAGAATATACCCCTCTAAAACTAAAGCTCCAATACCATCTCTTCAAGAGAGAATGGAGTAGAGATGGGGCTGGTCTGGGGGTTATGGAGTGTTTGACCCGCATGTGTGCTGGGGGGAGTTCTGGAGCATGCACTGTTGCTTTGTCACTGCCACTAGGCATAGCTGCGTTTGCTCTGCGCTTCAGCCCTGTTTCGGTGGTGAGTGGGTGGGGGGGCACAGGCTTTATTCCCATCTCTTAATTTGATCCGCTCCTGGACCAGTCTATCGTCTACTGTGGTTGCGCCGCCGCTGTGTTATTTCTTTGATGTTCTGATGTGTGGCAGTAGGCATGGCCGCAACGTCGTTGTTTGACCTGCATGTGTGCTTGGGGGAGTTCTGAAGCATGTGCCGCTGCTTTGTCACCTCCACTAGGCTTAGCTGTGTTGGCTCAGCCCTGTTTGGATGGTGAGTGGGTGGCACGCGTGGCAGTGGGTGTGGCCTAAACACAGTTTCCATCCTACCATGACCACACCCATTTGTGATGTCACTGGCCTTTCTTCACGTTGTGGTGTGTGTTGGTGGGCGCGACCATGGCAGGCCTTGTCAGCGTAGTCACACGCTTGGTTGGCCATTTTCAACCCCTTCCATCTGCAGGTACTCAGGTAATTAAGAGAATTACATTTATGCAGGGCCAGATTAAGTGTGGTGGAGGCCCCTGGGCACAAAATCTGGTGGAGGGCCCAGATACAGTATTTTCTCCTTTAAAATAATAGTACAGCCAAGTAATTGATTGGTGACTGTCTGGCACCCGCCTACTTACTGGAAGGTCAGATGGAGTCCCTTGTGCCACCCTTGTGCGGGTGCGTGCGGCTCGGGAACTCCTGCTTTGCCATTCTGGGTGGGGGGTGTAGTCGCCCGCTGGTCCAACAGAAAACAGTTCCCTGCATTGAGCTGCCAGCGGCTGTGCTTGGTGGCTTATGTGCAGTGACAGCTCTGCACCCATCACTGTAGCGTTGCTGACGGCGACTTTGCTGCTCTAGACTCTCCGTCCTGCCCTGTGATGACTTTGGCTGCAGGTTTGCAAAAACAGAAAAAGGCTTGTCCATACACGCCACCCACTGCCACCGATAGCTTTGTTCTCCGCCCCGCATGCCGTCAGACCAAAGACTGAAAAGCCTCCTGGACCAGACCATAATCCAAAGGTTGGTGGAGGCCTCCTTTGCAGGGCAAGTGGTGGAGGCCCCTGGGCACGTGCCCCTTGCATCCCTCTCATAATCCAGCCCTGCATGTTTTGGGGTGGTTGCCAGCAGCCCCTCACTCTGTCAAAGTGGTGTTCCACGGAATGCATGTGGCGTATTCTTGTGGCCCACCCTTCCGCTGCATCTAAAAAAAAAATATTTAGTAAAGTATTTAGTCCCTTACTCTTTATCTCTAGTTCTAAAAAATAAATAAATAAATAATAAATAATAATAATAAAGAAATAAATATTTACATCAATAAATAAATATATACATAAAGAAATAAATATTTACATAAATAAATAAATATATACATAAATAAATCAATATTTACATAAATAAATAAATAAATATATAAATAAATAAATATATAAATAAATATTTACATCAATAAAAAAATATCTGGTGCAAGCAACCGCCAGGCTTTGCAGCGTATTCTTGTAGGCCCCAATACTGCTGGCAATATGGCGAAGGCAAGTGGAGGCAATAGGGGGTCATGCTAAATATTTGGTGAAGCCAGTGTGACATCCGGTGTGCATTGCGGTTTGGATTGCAACCTCCATCCTGGTGAGCTTTTTAGCGATAACACCCCAAAAAATGCAAATGGCGCCCCACCTGTTCTCAGGCCCCCCTTTGGCACCCCCTGACCTGCTGCACCTGGGGCAAGGGCCCCCCTGCTCCCCCCTAGCTACACCCCTGTGTACATGTGATGGCAAAATCTTAGGTACATTATTTTTCCAGTAATGGTCCAGTAGTGGAAGGATATGTCTTCAATTCTAACGACAATTCTAACGACAGCTATGTAAAATTGACTTACCTGGCTTTCCCCCCAACTTGTGGCAAAAAAATCCAATCACCTGACTCCTCGATCGGCCGGGTCTTCTCTTTACAAGGGGGCCTCCGATCAAGACCCCCCCCCCGGCCTCTTCGAGCTTCAGGAGAGGGCCCATAATAGGCCTCCCGATATAGCTTTCTCTTTGTAAACTGGTAAGGGATCCATGACACCCCTATTTTTATATCTGCCCCTCCTCAGTGAGCATAGATACTGCTGTTTCTCCCTGGCTGGTGGGTCCCAGCGCTGTGGTCTCGCTGGGTGGGGGGCTGCGTGTGATGTCTGTGTTTCCTCCCTCCTTCTGTATCCCCTCCCTTTCCCCTGCTGGTTGGTGTGGTGGGAGGGGTAGGGAAATGGGTGCAGGTAGAGGAATATACAATTGGCTAGTCCATCTTTGGTGAGTGCGTGTGCTGCTGCTCCCTCGGTTTGACTGCGCTGCTGGTTTGGTGATCTGGCAGTGGAATATCTTGCAGAGGCTGGGTCATGTAGTGCGCCATGACCCGCTTGCTGGCGTTCAGGTAGAGGAGGTATGATCGGGCGGTGGTCAGGCTCACTAGGTGTGGTGGTTCTCCGGGCTTTTGAGGGGGGAGGTCGGGAGGGGGTGTGGATTTGCACTGCACTTTATATAAGGCATTTTGTAGTAATGAAGGTATGCATGATTAATGATCTTTGAGCTCTGAGGCCCTAATTTTAAGCAATTGAATAAAGCAAGATATTTCACCTACATACCTCCCAACTGTCCCTGATTTGGAGGGACTGACCCTCTTTTGAGTCCATGTCCCCCTGTCCCTTGTTCTCATTTGTCCCTCTTTGAGGTGTAACATGCAGATCTGCAGCAATAAATGATTCATTCTCCTATTTAAAGTGTTTATATAGTTGCAGCTGTTACACCCTATCTCCTATCCTTCCCTTAATGAGGGGGCGCGGCCTAATTTAACAAATGTCCCTCTTTCCCACCCTGAACAGTTGGGAGGTGTGCACCTGGGTGCTGGCAGAAACTGAAAATAAGGGCTCCATGAGACCCAGGGGGGGCAGAAGAGCCCAGGGTCCTCAAACGCTGTGCGAGACTGCTGGCCTTCGCTCCCTTTTTTACAAGCCTTGTATAGCTGGTGCCTGGGAAGGAGGGAACCCCACGCCATGACCTTTTAAGGGTTTTAACTCTTAAAGTTGACCCAAACCTACTGAACTTGTGAAATACATTTGGCCAAAGCCCCTCTCCATTCATTTGGCCAAACTCCATTCTTAGGGTGTAGAACTAGAAATGGATATTTTTTGAATTGTCCTGGAACACCTTTTTTTTTTGCTGTCCCTCTCTGTAAGATGGCGGGCGATGCATAAATATGGCAATCACATCATTGTCACAGACAACAATGGCAATGAATGGAGGAGAAGGAGCTTTAGAGCTAAAATAAGGGCCATTATCCAGGATTAGAGTGAAGCAAGAGCACTAAAATTGGCAAAAGGGGCTCTTCATGGGGGGAGCAATTTAGGGGGTGCTAGTTAAAAATGTGGGTTTTCCTCCTCTCTAAACATTTTTAAAAAGCTTGGGTTCCCACCCCAATTTTTTGTTTTTTAACCCTTTATAGTGTGGGTAATAGTTGTATTGTATTTGTAAATGTTATAAAGTGCTTTTTTCAGCTTAGGGTTGTCTCTTGGGCAGGAATGGTGGCTACCGATACATATGCGGTACCATTGTAAACGGGAGAAATGGTGCTTTCACATGCAATATGTTTTTTTGAATAAAATACATTTTAAATTTAAAATAAATAAGACAAATTTTAAAAACATATATATATATATATATATATATATATATATATATATATATTTTGATCATAGTGAAAAATGACCTGTCAACAGAGGGTGATAACATCGGGATAAGTAGGCTGGCAATTAAAAGGGTTGAAAGTAGCTATTGTTGGTTATTGTTCGGTTCGAGGAACCTTGATTTCAGATTTAACTTTTTTCTTGTTTGCATATTGTTTTTTCAGAAAAATGTGGCTTTGATTCTTCTTTTTTACTCTTTTTTTACGGAAATCCTCTGCAACCAAATAATTTACTAAGGGATTACTTCTAGAAAACTTCAACATCACATTAATAAGCCTGGTACATCTAGAAAGCTGGAGGTGTGTATTTGAAGAGAATATATGTTTTATGGGGGGTATTTCGAATGTAAATGGTTGGTTTTTTTTTTTTTTAAACTGCAAGGTGTTCATAGCAGTTGTATTTTATCTGGAAATCTCTTAAAACGCTGTTTCAGTTTTGGGAGTCTCATGAGCAGGAAAGGCTGTATACCCAATACATATGTGGTACCATTGTCACTGGGAGAAATGGGGCTCTTTTTATTTTATTGAATTGAATTGAATTGTATTGAAAAACATTTTATATGACAAAAAAACACTACAAATTGTAAACAATAGATTTTTTTTGCACAAATTTCACCCAAAAATATTGAGAATACACTAAAACAAGGCAAAACAAGACATTTCAGCCCAGACTGCTGAAAAAAAAATATATAATGTAACTCTGAAATCCCTAGAAACCCTTTAAAATCACCTTCAATATAGCGCAAAATATTGAAAATGGTCTGGCAACAGAGGGTGACAAAATCTCCAGGTAGGCTTGCAGTTATAGGGTTAAAGAAATAAGAGCACCCTATGGGCTATCCTAAAAAAAATTTTCAGCATAGCCTATAGGGTTCTGTTGTTTTCAAACTTAAAAGTGATCTTAGGATATTTGTTTTCAAAATTAAAAACAAATATTAAGACCACTTCTCACCTCCATTACGGGCTGGTATCATGTGACATTGATTAAAGAAATGTTTTTTTAGCTTCCCAGCGGACGAGGAAACACGACCCACCTTTTGTTTCAAGTTCACTTTTGCCCTAGGGCTGGATGTCAATTCCCCTTTAGTTTTTGCAATAGTCCTCCAAGCCACTCTTAAAGTCACCCAGCCATGGTTACGTCCTACTGCAGACAGCCTTCTCCTCCTCCTCCTCCAGTCTTGATTGGGAGGCCACCTTGTGGGACAGGAGGATTCTTTTAATTGTCTTTTTGAAAGTGGATATAAAATGTCTATAGAAAAGTTGCAATGTTGTTCAAGAAAATGTTGAATACCTGGGTTTTGTGCTTTCCCAGGGAATAAAAGAAGTGAGCCATAAGAAAGTAGCTGCTGTCGTGGGTCTGCCCCACCCACTTACCAAGAAGGACATGCTAACCTTCCTTGGTTTGATTGGTTACTGCCGCCAATGGATTCCAGATTGTTCATATTGACAGCATACTGAGAAATGCATGTTCATAAAGCTGATACCCTTACATGGTCAAATGAAATGTGCAATGCTTCGTGTATTTGAGAAATGCTATGGGGACAGCCCCAAGGTTAGGTTTTCCCGATTATGGCAAGATGTTGTACTAATTTGCCAGTGACAATTGTAAAACCAGGGCAGGTATCCTAGCACAAGAGCATGGTGGCAAGTTGTTCCCTGTTGTTTTTTGCTTGTAGGTGGTCCTAGGCAGGTACAGGGTATGCCTGCGCGTTTTCAAAGCCCTGGCCTCGTGTGCAATGGTGCTGAAAATGCCAGCACCCTTTACTTTGGGACATGATACAATTTTACTTTACACATTACTCACAATGTGTCTTTCCTTCTTAAGAACATACACACAAACAGCAGAGATGCAAATGCCCAAGCTAACACCAGACATACCATATGTTAGTACAGAAGACAGGGAGGATTGGGGAAAAGCAGGAGTGCACAAAGACCAGAATGCAAAGAGGGGAAAACTAGGGAATCCGTGCAACAGCTAGTGCACCTCTTTTTACCTACTTGTTCTCTAGCTGCATCACCTGTATTAGGAACAACCCTAATAACCCACAGAAAGCAAGACACGAGCACCCAGCATTCCAACAACCCCGTTCATACATCTGCAGACTGATTTTACTCACATGTCTAGATTAGGGTAAATACAGGAGTACCTTTTGGTGACAGTGGATATGTTGCCAAGATGGGTTGAACTTTTTGTGACGACGAGGGAAGATGCCAAGACTGTGGTAAAAATTCTCACACAAGAGATTATTCCTAGATGGGGATGCCCCTTGCAGATATATTCAAATGGCCTGTTCGTGAAGGTATGTCAGGACCTAGAGAAAACCCTCAGGATAGAGTAGAAGTTTCACATCCCATACCACCCTCAGAAATTTAGGAATAGATGAAAAGAGGGAATAGGACCATAAAGGATTAAATCAGAAAAGTCACAGGGGGGAACTTGCTAACTGGAGAAGGGTACTTCAAGCAGTAGGATTAGCAACAGATTAAAATGACCCCTTTCTAAGATCACTGGGTATTCACCATTTGAGGTTTTAATGGGAAGACCATCCCTCACTCCCTGGGCTAGGGTGCCCCTTGTGTTAGAAAGAGGGGACTTGGACCTGATATAGGATGAATATGGGAGGAAGCTAATTAAAATTTGGATAATGCTGAAAGAAATCTGTCTCGCAACCTCTCTGTCTTGCACCTCTCTTTTTCTTCACAGGACGCCACCCATCCTTTTGAAGTAGGTGACTCAGTCATGGTCCAGTAGCTGAATCGCAGAAAGAAGCAAGGCTACCCCTTTGGTGCTCCAACTACGGTGATTGCAGTAACCAGTCCTAGTGGAGGATTGCCAATCGCTGGTGCATGCGTACCGAGTGAAGAAGTGCCCAAGCAAAAAGCAGAAAACGATAGCTAGAGCGGAGGACAAGCAGACACTACTACCTAAAGTAGTGGAAAAGCATGAAAATGATGAGCAATGCGGGGGAATTAGGGTCCCTGAAGAAGGAAGAACAGATGAAGCCCTTGACCAGACCTTCTTTGCTGGACTCTAAAAACAAAAGAAACTCTGAAAGACACACTGGAGTTGGCAGCAGCATGAGGAGAACATATATCAGCTTAAAGACACACCCTGGAGTTGGAAGCAGCATGAGGAGCAAATATATTGCCTGAAAGAAACACTGGGGTTGGCAGCAGCATGAGGAACCCATATATTGCCTGAAACACACACCCTGGAGTTGGCAGCAGCATGAGGAGACCTTATATTGCCTGAAACATACACCCTGAAGTTGGCAGCAGCATGAGGAGAACATATAAAAATTTTGGGCACATATATGTTATCCTAAAAATATTATTAAAAGTTACGTTTTACGTAAGGCATTTCCTCAATAATTATGCTTTGGTTTCAGCTCCACTATTCAGTGAGGATGATCTGATAGAGGACAGTCAGCAACTACTGCCCAGCCAAGAAGTGGAAGAGACATCCGCTAGGCAGCCAAGTAGTTACAAATATGTGATGGGGGTCCCCACACACCTCCAGAGAAATTGCCAAGACAGTAGCACTAACCTCCAAAGTAAATAATCAAAATTATATTTATTGAAAATACATATAATTAAAAAATAGAGATGAGCGAGTAGTGAAATATTCGAAATTTCGAATTTCGATTCGAATAGACCGCGTTACTCGACTACTCGACCGAATATCGAATCCCATTATAGTCTATGGGAAAAAAATGCTCGACACTTGGAAATCTCAATTCGACCACTTGGAGGTCACCAAGTCCACCCTGAAACATCAGAAAATGATGCCAACACTGCTGGAATGCAACTGGGACAGCAGGGGAAGCATGTCTGGGTGCATATAACGCGCCCAAGTCGCACTATTACGCCACTATCACAGCCTCTCAACAATACACTCCAAACACAATATTACTTCTACGTAAAGTGAGACAAGACAAGGAAACCTTCTTTCCTCTACATTGCCATGGACCCCAAGCCAAACTGTACAAAAAAGAAGAACAAAATTCTGCACCCCTTAAAATCACGTTGCCTAATGACAACCACAGATGGCATAGGCAAGGGGGAAAATAAATAGACCCCACCCCTAATTGTCATTGTGTGTGTGTGTGTGTGAGATGTGGTCAGACATGTCCTCTTGTGTCATTGTGTCACCCCAGCAGTAAGGGAAGCTTAAAGGAGGAGGTTTGTTACAGTGTGTTACCCCAGCAGTAGGGGAAGCTTACAGGAGGAGGTTTGTTACAGTGTGTCACCCCAGCAGTCAGGGAAGCTTACAGGAGGAGGTTTGTTACAGTGTGGCACCCCAGCAGTAAGGGAAGCTTACAGGAGGAGGTTTGTTACAGTGTGTCACCCCAGCAGTCAGGGAAGCTTACAGGAGGAGGTTTGTTACAGTGTGTTACCCCAGCAGTAGGGGAAGCTTACAGGAGGAGGTTTGTTACAGTGTGTCACCCCAGCAGTCAGGGAAGCTTACAGGAGGAGGTTTGTTACAGTGTGGCACCCCAGCAGTAAGGGAAGCTTACAGGAGGAGGTTTGTTACAGTGTGTCACCCCAGCAGTCAGGGAAGCTTACAGGAGGAGGTTTGTTACAGTGTGTTACCCCAGCAGTAAGGGAAGCTTACAGGAGGAGGTTTGTTACAGTGTGGCACCCCTGCAGTCAGGGAAGCTTACAGGAGGAGGTTTGTTACAGTGTGGCACCCCAGCAGTAGGGGAAGCTTACAGGAGGAGGTTTGTTACAGTGTGGCACCCCTGCAGTCAGGGAAGCTTACAGGAGGAGGTTTGTTACAGTGTGTCACCCCAGCAGTAGGGGAAGCTTACAGGAGGAGGTTTGTTACAGTGTGTTACCCCAGCAGTCAGGGAAGCTTACAGGAGGAGGTTTGTTACAGTGTGTCACCCCTGCAGTCAGGGAAGCTTACAGGAGGAGGTTTGTTACAGTGTGTTACCCCAGCAGTCAGGGAAGCTTACAGGAGGAGGTTTGTTACAGTGTGTCACCCCTGCAGTCAGGGAAGCTTACAGGAGGAGGTTTGTTACAGTGTGTCACCCCAGCAGTCAGGGAAGCTTACAGGAGGAGGTTTGTTACAGTGTGGCACCCCAGCAGTAGGGGAAGCTTACAGGAGGAGGTTTGTTACAGTGTGTTACCCCAGCAGTAGGGGAAGCTTACAGGAGGAGGTTTGTTACAGTGTGTCACCCCAGCAGTCAGGGAAGCTTACAGGAGGAGGTTTGTTACAGTGTGGCACCCCTGCAGTAGGGGAAGCTTACAGGAGGAGGTTTGTTACAGTGTGGCACCCCTGCAGTCAGGGAAGCTTACAGGAGGAGGTTTGTTACAGTGTGTCACCCCAGCAGTAGGGGAAGCTTACAGGAGGAGGTTTGTTACAGTGTGTTACCCCAGCAGTCAGGGAAGCTTACAGGAGGAGGTTTGTTACAGTGTGTCACCCCTGCAGTCAGGGAAGCTTACAGGAGGAGGTTTGTTACAGTGTGTCACCCCAGCAGTCAGGGAAGCTTACAGGAGGAGGTTTGTTACAGTGTGGCACCCCAGCAGTAGGGGAAGCTTACAGGAGGAGGTTTGTTACAGTGTGGCACCCCTGCAGTCAGGGAAGCTTACAGGAGGAGGTTTGTTACAGTGTGGAACCCCAGCAGTAGGGGAAGCTTACAGGAAGAGGTTTGTTACAGTGTGGCCCCCCAGCAGTCAGGGAAGCTTACAGGAGGAGGTTTGTTACAGTGTGTCACCCCTGCAGTCAGGGAAGCTTACAGGAGGAGGTTTGTTACAGTGTGTCACCCCAGCAGTCAGGGAAGCTTACAGGAGGAGGTTTGTTACAGTGTGGCACCCCAGCAGTAGGGGAAGCTTACAGGAGGAGGTTTGTTACAGTGTGTTACCCCAGCAGTAGGGGAAGCTTACAGGAGGAGGTTTGTTACAGTGTGTCACCCCAGCAGTCAGGGAAGCTTACAGGAGGAGGTTTGTTACAGTGTGGCACCCCTGCAGTAGGGGAAGCTTACAGGAGGAGGTTTGTTACAGTGTGGCACCCCTGCAGTCAGGGAAGCTTACAGGAGGAGGTTTGTTACAGTGTGTCACCCCAGCAGTAGGGGAAGCTTACAGGAGGAGGTTTGTTACAGTGTGTTACCCCAGCAGTCAGGGAAGCTTACAGGAGGAGGTTTGTTACAGTGTGGCACCCCTGCAGTAGGGGAAGCTTACAGGAGGAGGTTTGTTACAGTGTGGCACCCCTGCAGTCAGGGAAGCTTACAGGAGGAGGTTTGTTACAGTGTGTCACCCCAGCAGTAGGGGAAGCTTACAGGAGGAGGTTTGTTACAGTGTGTTACCCCAGCAGTCAGGGAAGCTTACAGGAGGAGGTTTGTTACAGTGTGGCACCCCTGCAGTAGGGGAAGCTTACAGGAGGAGGTTTGTTACAGTGTGGCACCCCTGCAGTCAGGGAAGCTTACAGGAGGAGGTTTGTTACAGTGTGTCACCCCAGCAGTAGGGGAAGCTTACAGGAGGAGGTTTGTTACAGTGTGTTACCCCAGCAGTCAGGGAAGCTTACAGGAGGAGGTTTGTTACAGTGTGTCACCCCTGCAGTCAGGGAAGCTTACAGGAGGAGGTTTGTTACAGTGTGTCACCCCAGCAGTCAGGGAAGCTTACAGGAGGAGGTTTGTTACAGTGTGGCACCCCAGCAGTAGGGGAAGCTTACAGGAGGAGGTTTGTTACAGTGTGGCACCCCTGCAGTCAGGGAAGCTTACAGGAGGAGGTTTGTTACAGTGTGGCACCCCAGCAGTAGGGGAAGCTTACAGGAGGAGGTTTGTTACAGTGTGGCACCCCTGCAGTCAGGGAAGCTTACAGGAGGAGGTTTGTTACAGTGTGTCACCCCAGCAGTAGGGGAGGCCCAAGAGCTGAGACCTTTTAAAAATTGTGTGGAGGCCCAAGAGCTGAGACCTTTTAAAAATTGTGTGGAGGCCCAAGAGCTGAGACCTTTTAAAAATTGTGTGGAGGCCCAAGAGCTGAGACCTTTTAAAAATTGTGTGGAGGCCCAAGAGCTGAGACCTCTCAAACATTGTGTGGAGTCCCAAGAGCTGAGACCTCTTAAAAATTGTGTGGAGTCCCACGAGCTGAGACCTCTTAAAAATTGTGTGGAGGCCCAAGAGCTGAGACCTCTTAAAAATTGATTGTATTAAGCCCAAGAGGTGAGCCATAATTTTTTTTTATTAATACAGCAATTCTACGGCGGTTAAGGAGGAGGAGGAGGAGGAGGAGGAGGAAATGGCACTTCATACAGATGGCACTTCACTCTTGGCTGCTTTCCACTGTTGTACAAGCAAAGTCCGGGTCAATCCACTTGCTGTTCCTTTTGATTAGCGTCAGCCTGTCGGCACTGTCGGTTGACAGGCGGCTGCGCTTATCGGTTATAATGCCCCCGGCTGCGCTGAACACCCTTTCTGATAGCACGCTGGCGGCAGGGCAGGCAAGCACCTCCAAGGCGTACAGGGACAGTTCCAGCCACGTGTCCAACTTGGAGACCCAGTAAGTGTAGGTCGCCGAGGGATCGGGGAGGACAGGGGTGTGGTCTGCCAGGTAGTCCCGCAACATCCGCCGATACTTGTCCCTCCTGCTGATAGCGGGCCCCGCAGTGATGGAAGTTGCACGAGGGGGTGACATGAACGTGTCCCACACCTTGGAGAGTGTTCCCCTGGTGGCTGTGGGCCTGATCGATGTTGTCAGACTCTGGGAGACACTCTCCTCTCTGCCGCCAGCGATGCTGGGTGGGAAAATCTGCATCATGTTCTGCAAGAGTTCCCTCTGGTATTCCAGTAATCGATTCGTCCTCTCCTCTACCGGAATAAAAGAGGAGAAGTTATCTTTATACCGGGGGTCCAGGAGTGCGAAGACCCAGTATAGTTTGTTCTCCAATATCCGGACAACACGTATGTCCCGGGAAAAGCAGCCCAGCATGAAGTCAGCCATGTGTGCCAGACTCTGAGTAGGCATGACCTCACTGCCCCCACCAGAAGGATCATTTTCCATTTCCTCCTCTTCCTCCTCCTCTCCGCCCCATCCGCGCTGAACCAATGGGACGCACACAGCCTGACTGCTACCCTCGCCGCCAGCATCCTCTTCCACAGCCACCTCCACGTTGTCCTCCTCCTCCTCCTCATCCTCCTCCTCCTGCAACTGCCACCGAGCAGCAGACAAAAGTGTGGTCTGACTGTCTACCTGCGTTGCGTCTCCTCCTACCCCCGTCTCCTCTGTGTGCAATGCGTTCTCCCTTATTGCGATGAGCGATTCTTTAAGGACGCATAGGAGCGGGATGGTTACGCTCACTATAGCGTCCTCGCTGCTGACCTTCTTAGTGGACTCCTCAAAGATACGCAATACATCGCATATGTCTGCCATCCATGGCCACTCGTGGTTGGCAAACTGAGGGAGCTGAGTTGGAGGCACGCGTGGATGCATCATCTGGTACTCCATCAATGCTTTCTGCTGCTCACACACCCTGGCCAACATGCAATAGGTGGAATTCCAGCGAGTGGGCAGGTCGCACAACAGCCGATGTTGAGGCAAATGGAGGCGTTGCTGGATTTTTTTTAAGCTAGCAGCAGCTACAGTTGACTTCCGAAAGTGAGCGCACAAGCGCCGCACTTTCACCAGTAGCTCTGCCAGGTTGGGGTAAGTCTTTAGAAACTTTTGTACTACCAAATTAAAAACGTGGGCCAGGCATGGTACGTGATTGAGTTCTGCAAGCTCCAGAGCCGCCACCAGGTTACGGCCGTTATCGCACACGACCATGCCTGGTCCTAGCTGCAGCGGCGACAGCCACATCTCTGTCTGCTGCAATATGGCGTGCCTCACCTCTGCAGCGCTGTGCTTCCTGTCGCCCAAGCTGATGAGCTTAAGCACCGCCTGCTGACGTCTCCCCGCGCCAGTGCTGCAACACTTCCAGCTAGGGGCTGAGGGCGATGTTAAGGCAGAGGAGGAGGAGGAGGAGGAGGAGGAAGAGGAGGGGGGTCTATCAGAACCCGTGCTGGAAATCTTGGGCGGGGGTGGTATGTAGGCCGTCCCTGTTTGCGACCCCGTCCCCGCTTCCACAACATTCACCCAGTGTGCCGTCAAAGAGATGTAGCGTCCTTGGCCGCAAGCGCTTGTCCACGAGTCTGTGGTCAAGTGGACCTTTGCGCTGACTGCGTACCTCAGGGCCCGCCTGATGTTACGCGACACGTGCTGGTGCAGGGCGGGGACGCCACACCGGGAAAAATAGTGGCGGCTAGGGACGGAATAGCGAGGTGCGGCAGCCGCCATCAGGTCGCGGAAGGCCTGCGTCTCCACAAGCCTAAACGGCAACATCTCCAGGGCCAGCAGTTTGGAGATGAGGCAGGTTAAGGCTTGGGCTTGGGGGTGACTGGAGGCGTACTTCCGCCTGCGGTTGAACGCCTGCGAGATGGACAGTTGATGGGACGAGGAGATGGAAGGTGCAGACGAAGATGCGGGGGAAGGGGGGGCTGAAGGAGAAGGTCCCAAAGTAGCCGAGGCAGAGGCAGATGTGGAGGTGTCCTGGCTGGAGGTCTGGACCGCAGTGGCAGCACACAACAAAGGGGAAGAGGCAGTGGCAGCAAGACGGGGCGCAGGTTGTATTGCGTTTGCTCTCTCCCACTCAGCCCAGTGCTTGAATTCCAAGTGACGGTGCATGCCTGAGGTGGTCAGATTGCTCTTCTCAGAGCCCCTACTCAGTTTTGAGTGGCAGATTGCGCAAACCGCGCTCAGTTTGTCATCCGCGCAAACGTTAAAAAATCTCCACACCACAGAAGTACGAGGCCTCGATGGGGGAGCTTCGCGCGACTGCCTGCTGCCGGGAAGAGCTTCGGCCCTGCTGGCTGTGGCCTGCCTTCTCTGTCTGGACTGTCCTCTGCCTCTGGACTGTCCTCTGCCTCTTGCTGCCTTATTCGGTGATGCGCAGACCGCATCTCCACTGCTTTCCCCGCTGGACATCACCCCTGTCCAAGTGGGGTCGGTCATTTCGTCGTCCACCACCTCCTCTTCCACTTCCTCTCTCTGCTCCTCCTCCTGCCCACTGGACATTCCAACAGCCTCCCTTGATGGCAACTGCGTCTCATCATCATCGCTCATGATAGCAGATGCTGGTTCCGGGTCCACATCACTAGCAGATGGCGGATACTCAAGTGTTTGGGCATCACTACAAACAAATTCCTCTGCTAGCTCCTGGGATTCTTGCGGCACATCTGGAAAAGGACCCGAAAAGAGGTCCTGGGAGGGGTCAAGGTTGGGCTGACTCTGTTGGCCAGGTTGGGAGGAAGGAGGGTCAGAGTGAGACTGTGTGGATGACTGGGTGGTGGACAAGTGACTGGAACCGTTATCGGCCATCCATTGCACCACCTGTTCACGCTGCTCAGGCCTTAACAGAGGTGTACCCCGCCCCCCGCATAACTGTCCCATAAAGGCAGGGAAGCTGGATGAGCGTAATGCTGGCTGCCCCTCACCAGCACGCATTGTATCCCCACTGGCTTCAACGCGGTTTGTGCCCCCACCAGCATTTCCGCGCCCCCGTCCTCGTCCACGTCCCTTTGCGCTAGCCCTCCGCATTTCAGACGTTTTACTTTTTTGGCCACGCGTTATGCCAAATATAAAAATATTTTTAAGAAGAACACCTGGCTATACAGCCGTATACTGCCAGAAGGTGAAATGGTGCCTATACGCACCGTGTATAAAACAGTGTTTTGTTGGCACAGAGGACACAAAACAGTAGTGCCAAATATAAATATATTTTTAAGAACACCTGGCTATACAGCCGTATACTGCCAGAAGGTGAAATGGTGCCTATACGCACCGTGTATAAAACAGTGTTTTGTTGGCACAGAGGACACAAAACAGTAGTGCCAAATATAAATATATTTTTAAGAACACCTGGCTATACAGCCGTATACTGCCAGAAGGTGAAATGGTGCCTATACGCACCGTGTATAAAACAGTGTTTTGTTGGCACAGAGGACACAAAACAGTAGTGCCAAATATAAATATATTTTTAAGAACACCTGGCTATACAGCCGTATACTGCCAGAAGGTGAAATGGTGCCTATACGCACCGTGTATAAAACAGTGTTTTGTTGGCACAGAGGACACAAAACAGTAGTGCCAAATATAAATATATTTTTAAGAACACCTGGCTATACAGCCGTATACTGCCAGAAGGTGAAATGGTGCCTATACGCACCGTGTATAAAACAGTGTTTTGTTGGCACAGAGGACACAAAACAGTAGTGCCAAATATAAATATATTTTTAAGAACACCTGGCTATACAGCCGTATACTGCCAGAAGGTGAAATGGTGCCTATATACGCACCGGGTATATAACAAGGTTTTGTTGGTAAAGGGGACACAAAACAGTAGTGCCAAATATAAATATATTTTTAAGAAAAACACCTGGCTATACAGCCGTATACTGCCAGAAGGTGAAATGGTGCCTATACGCACCGGGTATATAACAAGGTTTTGTTGGCACAGAGGACACAAAACAGTAGTGCAAAATATAGTTTTGTATATAGGTGCTAATACACCACTGAAGTCTTTCTGTCCCTATTCCAGCATCAGCAGCTACCCCTCACTAAAGCAGCCGTTGTGTGCAGTGTGTATATAGCTAGAATGAGCTATATACTGTTCAGCATAGTAGCCCTAATAAGGGCTCTTAAGGACTGTCTTGTCTTCTGGTAGCTGGTATATATGGTGGTAAAAGGTATATTCTGAGTTTCTGGGGCCCTGCCTGACTAAATAGAAAATGAGCTATATACTGTTCAGCGTAGCAGCCCTAATAAGGGCTATTAAGGACTGTCTTGTCTTCTGGTAGCTGGTATATATGGTGGTAAAAGCTATATTCTGAGCTTCTGGGGCCCTGCCTGACTACATAGAATATGATGAGCTATATACTGTTCAACGTAGCAGCACTAATAAGGGCTCTTAAGGACTGTCTTGTCTTCTGGTAGCTGGTATATATGGTGGTAAAAGGTATATTCTGAGCTTCTGGGGCCCTGCCTGACTACATAGAATATGAGCTATATACTGTTCAACGTAGCAGCCCTAATAAGGGCTCTTAAGGACTGTCTTGTCTTCTGGTAGCTGGTATATATGGTGGTAAAAGCTATATTCTGAGCTTCTGGGGCCCTGCCTGACTACATAGAATATGAGCTATATACTGTTCAACGTACCAGCACTAATAAGGGCTCTTAAGGACTGTCTTGTCTTCTGGTAGCTGGTATATCTGGTGGTAAAAGCTATATTCTGAGCTTCTGGGGCCATGCCTGACTACATAGAATATGATGAGCTATATACTGTTCAACGTAGCAGCACTAATAAGGGCTCTTAAGGACTGTCTTGTCTTCTGGTAGCTGGTATATATGGTGGTAAAAGCTATATTCTGAGCTTCTGGGGCCCTGCCTGACTACATAGAATATGAGCTATATACTGTTCAACGTAGCAGCCCTAATAAGGGCTCTTAAGGACTGTCTTGTCTTCTGGTAGCTGGTATATATGGTGGTAAAAGCTATATTCTGAGCTTCTGGGGCCCTGCCTGACTACATAGAATATGAGCTATATACTGTTCAGCGTAGCAGCCCTAATAAGGGCTATTAAGGACTGTCTTGTCTTCTGGTAGCTGGTATATATGGTGGTAAAAGGTATATTCTGAGCTTCTGGGGCCCTGCCTGACTACATAGAATATGAGCTATATACTGTTCAGCGTAGCAGCCCTAATAAGGGCTATTAAGGACTGTCTTGTCTTCTGGTAGCTGGTATATATGGTGGTAAAAGGTATATTCTGAGCTTCTGGGGCCCTGCCTGACTAAATAGAAAATGAGCTATATACTGTTCAGCGTAGCAGCCCTAATAAGGGCTATTAAGGACTGTCTTGTCTTCTGGTAGCTGGTATATATGGTGGTAAAAGGTATATTCTGAGCTTCTGGGGCCCTGCCTGACTACATAGAATGTGAGCTATATACTGTTCAGCGTAGCAGCCCTAATAAGGGCTATTAAGGACTGTCTTGTCTTCTGGTAGCTGGTATATATGGTGGTAAAAGGTATATTCTGAGCTTCTGGGGCCCTGCCTGACTACATAGAAAATGAGCTATATACTGTTCAGCGTAGCAGCCCTAATAAGGGCTATTAAGGACTGTCTTGTCTTCTGGTAGCTGGTATATATGGTGGTAAAAGGTATATTCTGAGCTTCTGGGGCCCTGCCTGACTAAATAGAAAATGAGCTATATACTGTTCAGCGTAGCAGCCCTAATAAGGGCTATTAAGGACTGTCTTGTCTTCTGGTAGCTGGTATATATGGTGGTAAAAGGTATATTCTGAGCTTCTGGGGCCCTGCCTGCCTACATATGAGCCATATACCGTTCAGCGTAGTAGCCCTAATAAGGGCTCTTAAGGACTGTCTTGTCTTCTGGTAGCTGGTATATCTGGTGGTAAAAGCTATATTCTGAGCTTCTGGGGCCCTGCCTGACTACATAGAATATGATGAGCTATATACTGTTCAACGTAGCAGCACTAATAAGGGCTCTTAAGGACTGTCTTGTCTTCTGGTAGCTGGTATATATGGTGGTAAAAGCTATATTCTGAGCTTCTGGGGCCCTGCCTGACTACATAGAATATGAGCTATATACTGTTCAACGTAGCAGCCCTAATAAGGGCTCTTAAGGACTGTCTTGTCTTCTGGTAGCTGGTATATATGGTGGTAAAAGCTATATTCTGAGCTTCTGGGGCCCTGCCTGACTACATAGAATATGAGCTATATACTGTTCAGCGTAGCAGCCCTAATAAGGGCTATTAAGGACTGTCTTGTCTTCTGGTAGCTGGTATATATGGTGGTAAAAGGTATATTCTGAGCTTCTGGGGCCCTGCCTGACTACATAGAATATGAGCTATATACTGTTCAGCGTAGCAGCCCTAATAAGGGCTATTAAGGACTGTCTTGTCTTCTGGTAGCTGGTATATATGGTGGTAAAAGGTATATTCTGAGCTTCTGGGGCCCTGCCTGACTACATAGAAAATGAGCTATATACTGTTCAGCGTAGCAGCCCTAATAAGGGCTATTAAGGACTGTCTTGTCTTCTGGTAGCTGGTATATATGGTGGTAAAAGGTATATTCTGAGCTTCTGGGGCCCTGCCTGACTAAATAGAAAATGAGCTATATACTGTTCAGCGTAGCAGCCCTAATAAGGGCTATTAAGGACTGTCTTGTCTTCTGGTAGCTGGTATATATGGTGGTAAAAGGTATATTCTGAGCTTCTGGGGCCCTGCCTGACTACATAGAATATGAGCTATATACTGTTCAGCGTAGCAGCCCTAATAAGGGCTATTAAGGACTGTCTTGTCTTCTGGTAGCTGGTATATATGGTGGTAAAAGGTATATTCTGAGCTTCTGGGGCCCTGCCTGACTAAATAGAAAATGAGCTATATACTGTTCAGCGTAGCAGCCCTAATAAGGGCTATTAAGGACTGTCTTGTCTTCTGGTAGCTGGTATATATGGTGGTAAAAGGTATATTCTGAGCTTCTGGGGCCCTGCCTGCCTACATATGAGCCATATACCGTTCAGCGTAGTAGCCCTAATAAGGGCTCTTAAGGACTGTCTTGTCTTCTGGTAGCTGGTATATATGGTGGTAAAAGCTATATTCTGAGCTTCTGGGGCCCTGCCTGACTACATAGAATATGAGCTATATACTGTTCAACGTAGCAGCCCTAATAAGGGCTCTTAAGGACTGTCTTGTCTTCTGGTAGCTGGTATATATGGTGGTAAAAGCTATATTCTGAGCTTCTGGGGCCCTGCCTGACTACATAGAATATGAGCTATATACTGTTCAACGTAGCAGCACTAATAAGGGCTCTTAAGGACTGTCTTGTCTTCTGGTAGCTGGTATATATGGTGGTAAAAGCTATATTCTGAGCTTCTGGGGCCCTGCCTGACTACATAGAATATGAGCTATATACTGTTCAACGTAGCAGCCCTAATAAGGGCTCTTAAGGACTGTCTTGTCTTCTGGTAGCTGGTATATATGGTGGTAAAAGGTATATTCTGAGCTTCTGGGGCCCTGCCTGACTACATAGAATATGAGCTATATACTGTTCAGCGTAGCAGCCCTAATAAGGGCTATTAAGGACTGTCTTGTCTTCTGGTAGCTGGTATATATGGTGGTAAAAGGTATATTCTGAGCTTCTGGGGCCCTGCCTGACTACATAGAAAATGAGCTATATACTGTTCAGCGTAGCAGCCCTAATAAGGGCTCTTAAGGACTGTCTTGTCTTCTGGTAGCTGGTATATATGGTGGTAAAAGGTATATTCTGAGCTTCTGGGGCCCTGCCTGACTAAATAGAAAATGAGCTATATACTGTTCAGCGTAGCAGCCCTAATAAGGGCTATTAAGGACTGTCTTGTCTTCTGGTAGCTGGTATATATGGTGGTAAAAGGTATATTCTGAGCTTCTGGGGCCCTGCCTGACTAAATAGAAAATGAGCTATATACTGTTCAGCGTAGCAGCCCTAATAAGGGCTATTAAGGACTGTCTTGTCTTCTGGTAGCTGGTATATATGGTGGTAAAAGGTATATTCTGAGCTTCTGGGGCCCTGCCTGACTAAATAGAAAATGAGCTATATACTGTTCAACGTAGCAGCCCTAATAAGGGCTCTTAAGGACTGTCTTGTCTTCTGGTAGCTGGTATATATGGTGGTAAAAGCTATATTCTGAGCTTCTGGGGCCCTGCCTGACTACATAGAATATGAGCTATATACTGTTCAACGTAGCAGCACTAATAAGGGCTCTTAAGGACTGTCTTGTCTTCTGGTAGCTGGTATATATGGTGGTAAAAGCTATATTCTGAGCTTCTGGGGCCCTGCCTGACTACATAGAATATGAGCTATATACTGTTCAACGTAGCAGCCCTAATAAGGGCTCTTAAGGACTGTCTTGTCTTCTGGTAGCTGGTATATATGGTGGTAAAAGCTATATTCTGAGCTTCTGGGGCCCTGCCTGACTACATAGAATATGAGCTATATACTGTTCAACGTAGCAGCACTAATAAGGGCTCTTAAGGACTGTCTTGTCTTCTGGTAGCTGGTATATATGGTGGTAAAAGCTATATTCTGAGCTTCTGGGGCCCTGCCTGACTACATAGAATATGATGAGCTATATACTGTTCAACGTAGCAGCACTAATAAGGGCTCTTAAGGACTGTCTTGTCTTCTGGTAGCTGGTATATATGGTGGTAAAAGCTATATTCTGAGCTTCTGGGGCCCTGCCTGACTACATAGAATATGAGCTATATACTGTTCAACGTAGCAGCCCTAATAAGGGCTCTTAAGGACTGTCTTGTCTTCTGGTAGCTGGTATATATGGTGGTAAAAGCTATATTCTGAGCTTCTGGGGCCCTGCCTGACTACATAGAATATGAGCTATATACTGTTCAGCGTAGCAGCCCTAATAAGGGCTATTAAGGACTGTCTTGTCTTCTGGTAGCTGGTATATATGGTGGTAAAAGGTATATTCTGAGCTTCTGGGGCCCTGCCTGACTAAATAGAAAATGAGCTATATACTGTTCAGCGTAGCAGCCCTAATAAGGGCTATTAAGGACTGTCTTGTCTTCTGGTAGCTGGTATATATGGTGGTAAAAGGTATATTCTGAGCTTCTGGGGCCCTGCCTGACTAAATAGAAAATGAGCTATATACTGTTCAGCGTAGCAGCCCTAATAAGGGCTATTAAGGACTGTCTTGTCTTCTGGTAGCTGGTATATATGGTGGTAAAAGGTATATTCTGAGCTTCTGGGGCCCTGCCTGACTAAATAGAAAATGAGCTATATACTGTTCAACGTAGCAGCCCTAATAAGGGCTCTTAAGGACTGTCTTGTCTTCTGGTAGCTGGTATATATGGTGGTAAAAGCTATATTCTGAGCTTCTGGGGCCCTGCCTGACTACATAGAATATGAGCTATATACTGTTCAACGTAGCAGCACTAATAAGGGCTCTTAAGGACTGTCTTGTCTTCTGGTAGCTGGTATATATGGTGGTAAAAGCTATATTCTGAGCTTCTGGGGCCCTGCCTGACTACATAGAATATGATGAGCTATATACTGTTCAACGTAGCAGCACTAATAAGGGCTCTTAGGGACTGTCTTGTCTTCTGGTAGCTGGTATATATGGTGGTAAAAGCTATATTCTGAGCTTCTGGGGCCCTGCCTGACTACATAGAATATGAGCTATATACTGTTCAACGTAGCAGCCCTAATAAGGGCTCTTAAGGACTGTCTTGTCTTCTGGTAGCTGGTATATATGGTGGTAAAAGCTATATTCTGAGCTTCTGGGGCCCTGCCTGACTACATAGAATATGAGCTATATACTGTTCAACGTAGCAGCACTAATAAGGGCTCTTAAGGACTGTCTTGTCTTCTGGTAGCTGGTATATATGGTGGTAAAAGCTATATTCTGAGCTTCTGGGGCCCTGCCTGACTACATAGAATATGATGAGCTATATACTGTTCAACGTAGCAGCACTAATAAGGGCTCTTAAGGACTGTCTTGTCTTCTGGTAGCTGGTATACATGGTGGTAAAAGCTATATTCTGAGCTTCTGGGGCCCTGCCTGACTACATAGAATATGAGCTATATACTGTTCAGCGTAGCAGCCCTAATAAGGGCTATTAAGGACTGTCTTGTCTTCTGGTAGCTGGTATATATGGTGGTAAAAGGTATATTCTGAGCTTCTGGGGCCCTGCCTGACTAAATAGAAAATGAGCTATATACTGTTCAGCGTAGCAGCCCTAATAAGGGCTATTAAGGACTGTCTTGTCTTCTGGTAGCTGGTATATATGGTGGTAAAAGGTATATTCTGAGCTTCTGGGGCCCTGCCTGACTAAATAGAAAATGAGCTATATACTGTTCAACGTAGCAGCCCTAATAAGGGCTCTTAAGGACTGTCTTGTCTTCTGGTAGCTGGTATATATGGTGGTAAAAGCTATATTCTGAGCTTCTGGGGCCCTGCCTGACTAAATAGAAAATGAGCTATATACTGTTCAACGTAGCAGCACTAATAAGGGCTCTTAAGGACTGTCTTGTCTTCTGGTAGCTGGTATATATGGTGGTAAAAGCTATATTCTGAGCTTCTGGGGCCCTGCCTGACTACATAGAATATGAGCTATATACTGTTCAACGTAGCAGCCCTAATAAGGGCTCTTAAGGACTGTCTTGTCTTCTGGTAGCTGGTATATATGGTGGTAAAAGGTATATTCTGAGCTTCTGGGGCCCTGCCTGACTACATAGAATATGAGCTATATACTGTTCAGCGTAGCAGCCCTAATAAGGGATATTAAGGACTGTCTTGTCTTCTGGTAGCTGGTATATATGGTGGTAAAAGGTATATTCTGAGCTTCTGGGGCCCTGCCTGACTACATAGAAAATGAGCTATATACTGTTCAGCGTAGCAGCCCTAATAAGGGCTCTTAAGGACTGTCTTGTCTTCTGGTAGCTGGTATATATGGTGGTAAAAGGTATATTCTGAGCTTCTGGGGCCCTGCCTGACTAAATAGAAAATGAGCTATATACTGTTCAGCGTAGCAGCCCTAATAAGGGCTATTAAGGACTGTCTTGTCTTCTGGTAGCTGGTATATATGGTGGTAAAAGGTATATTCTGAGCTTCTGGGGCCCTGCCTGCCTACATATGAGCCATATACCGTTCAGCGTAGTAGCCCTAATAAGGGCTCTTAATGACTCTCTTGTCTTCTGGTAGCTGGTATAGATGGTGGTAAAAGCGATATTCCGAGCTTCTGGGGCCCTGCCAGCGACAGCCTGTCTTTCCCTGCTGTGAGCGTCTGTCCCTCACTAAGTTCAAGCTGCTAATGCTGACGAAGAGGAAGTGCTGAGTTTTGTATATTCGAGGTCACATGGTTTTTCCAGCCAATGCGTGTAGACGCCGTTTTCGCGATGCCAGCGTCCTCCCAGGACCTGTCCCACCCCCCCTGCATGGTGATTGGTGTAAAAAACGCGCCAGGGAAGGTGGGAGGGGAAACGAATTGTGAGTGCGCCATCGCCGCTGTACTCGATCGAAATCGAGTATGACGAACAGCGTAGTATTCGATCGAATACCGGCTCGGTCGAATACTACTCGCTCATCTCTATTAAAAAACACAAATACAATACATTTAAGACTATTTAGGTCTGGCACTTTAGTATATGTTTATATAGCACTATGCACTTTAATAATATAGTTATGAGTTTTAATCTCATTGGACACTTTTGAGGATTACTTGTATATATTAATACTTTGTTTTCTCAATTTTTTTGTGCGCTGTTTAGTATATTAATAGGCACTTATTAACTAATTATTGTATTCAGTGTTATTTATATTCATCACTAGTAAATGAGTTTGTACACATATGTATATATTCATTCTTTTTTTCAATGGGTTATTTGTATTTAGGAGGGCTTTTTTTCACATATTATTAATGCACACATTTTTGCCGCCATTAACTTTATTGTTGTTTTTTGTATATTAGGGTTGAGTATCATACTGATTGTATTCATATGTAGTTTTGATTATTGATTGTAAGACCTGGAGGCTGCTTGAATGTTTTTAATTTGTCCATTGTGTATATGTGGTTTTAGCTGGTGACTTGCTGAATGTAATAAAAAAGATTTGTTTTATATAGCCCGGTGGTGTGCCCTAAAAAGTTTTTGGATTCTGTAGGTTTTCTTTTTGATTGTACTCATAGTGGTTCAGAATTCACGGTGCACCCATCTAGGGTAATTCTTACACATTTTTCAGATTATTAGTAGTGGTGCCCTTACAGTCTACTCATAATAATCCTATAAGGATACTACTAAAACACAAAAGACATACTGGTTATATGGAGAGGACGGCACAAAGGACAAAAAGGCCAAATTGCCAAAGACAAGATATTTATTACAGATAACTAAATGGCACGCAATGTATTAGTCACAAACATATAAAAACGGCTTAAGCCATATTTAAAAAAGCGCAGGGGCCCCTCAGACACAAAAGGTCACCACGCACCCCTCCACACCTCTCCCAATCACACCTGCTGGCCAGCATTCAAACGGAGACATATACTAAGTCTTCCTTAAACTGAGGACAAAGTTCTGAGTGTATTTGAGCCAGCAAAGGCCATCACTGGGCTAATAAATGGTGGGCATCACCACCAGCTGCAGGGTTAATACGTAAGTTCACAAATGTGATAATATAGTAAGCGGGATATGCAGGCAGCTGCAGGCCGGGCTTAGCTGACTAGCACCAGCCGCGCCGCACCGTTACTCGACCGCATGATACCTGTCCCCGGGTGGCAGGTGTGAGCAAGTCCCATCCAAGATCCGGTCGCGTGCTTGGGTGCTGGAAAATCTGGGCTGGGCAGCCCGTCACCGACGATCGTTTCGCCCCGCCCACCGAGGCTTCGTCAGGGTTGGGGGTGGCCACAACAGCTGGGATATAAGTATATATAGCTCCACCTCCTCTTTTCATCCATCGTCCAATCAGTAGGGAGGCGCCACCTTCCTCATCATTAGGCATTCACCAATTGGTTCATATGCCCGTCGTGACGTCACTCCCTCCTCACAAGCGAAGGCGCGCTATTTTATATATCTAGAAATCAAGTTTTATGCTATCATTTACCAGCGATATCTGGTGTGTTCCTTAAAGGGGAACCCTGAGTACACCAAGGTATAGACATTAAGTCAATATAATGACAGGTTCCATCATACATCATCTTAAAGAGCTAATTTCATGCATTGTGTTCATTTATGATGCTACTCATATTTCTTAACCCTTCCTTTCCTTCCCATTCATCCGCTCATCACTATCTATATCTTCAACTTACATTGCCACTCATTCAAAACAGAAGAGGAAAAAGACTTATATAGCAAATATGTACTTTGTCCTACGGATTTAAGGAACACCACTTTAGGGGAGGAGTCATAACATAACAGTAGTATAAACCCTCATGCAACAAACCTTTTACTGGGAGTTACCAAGAGGATATGTACAGGGAAGCAAATAACCCCCTCGACATCCCAATGGGTTTATTTCAAATGTATATGCACACAGAAAAAATCTGCCCACATTAACAACATTTTCACAGAATGTCCTCTACTGGACATATGCATAACGGGATTTCTTTCTTAGGGGCACACTGCATAATTTATATAGAAACCCCCCCTCAGGAATCATACCAAGAAGCAGAAAGGAAGGCCAGTCAGCATTTATAGGAAGGCATTAAGGCCCATATCGGTGTTGAGGCCCGACGGGGTCATAGTGCCCAATTCAAAAATAAGCCATGCCTCCTGTTGCAACAGTCTTAGATAATGAAAACCCCTTCTCCCCTCCATCTGCAATCTATGAATACCACACGCTTTAAGGCCATTCGGTTCACTATGGTGGTAGTTTTTGAAATGTTCCGCCACTGCGCTTTTTTCGTTTTTTCCTAATAATATCTTGAACATGTTCGCTAATGTGTACCCTTAATTCTCTTTTGGTTTTCCCCACGTACTTTTTAATCCTATAAGGAAATTCCTATAGCAATATACAATGTGCAAAAGATGCAATAAATGCGTGTAAAAAAAAAAAAAATTAAATATGAAACCCATGAAGGTAATAAAGTGCCTGTGCCAGAAAAGTAGTGTGCAAATTTCATAGAAGTAAAAAGGACCAACCGGGGTAAGCAGCAGAGCTAGACTTCTTTTCCCTTTATTATTGCTTGCCTGTGAAGAAGGCTAATTTGCCCTGTTCGGATGTTCCTGCCCTTAACACACCATTTGCTTATTGTGCCCCCTTTCGGGTGATAGTATGGCTTGTGTGTACCATGGCACTATGTATGCATATTTCCCCTATTGGATTCTCTAACTGCCATCCAGTGCCCATACCTGCCTTTAAGCTGCGCTGACATTTTGGCGCATTTGTATCATGGGATTCACGTTCTGTTGGGTCCCGTATAGTTTAATCTAATGAGCGGACCTGTGTCTAGTAGGTTTCTGACCCCATTTAAGTATAATGTCCTATAATTATGACCGATTGGTGATTATCATACCCACACATTGATGCAATTTATGTTGTTCTAATACAATTATGTATATATATTGTAAATGATGTAAATTGTTTTTGTATGTGTTTTATTTGGATCCTTTGTAAATAGCAGGCCTTTTTCTCTCCCTTTATACTCACCCTTTAGTTTATTTTTTATTATGATGCTCACTCACTCCTGTGCGCACCCGTCGGTCCCACCATCAGATGGCGCCGACACATGCGCACCTGTGTTCTTGTCCCCCCTCCCCTCCTTTCCCCGGGTGAGCACGCGCCCGTCGCCGCTGATTGGTTGTCAGCGGTGTGGGCGCGTCTTCTCTATGACCGTCCCCAGCCCCGCCTTTTTTATTGTCATAATGATTTAACTGCCAGAATCTTTGTGTGGCTGGGAGACGTTTACCCTGCCAACTATAAACCGAACATCTGTTTATTATTTCTTTGCATATACTGTGTTGATGTGTAACGCACTTCCGGCCGGGTGCGTCGCACGGCAACGCTGGAACGTGGTTGCCGTGCTGTCGCACTTCCAGCCGGAGTGGGTCGCATAGCTTCTCTATTTATATTATGGCCTGTTGCTGGTCAAGCGTTCCCAATTAAATTTATTATGCAGGTGTGACTGTTTAAATTGGCGCCCTCAGGTTTGGCAGGAGGGGAATTATTTCCTATATTCCTATTATTAGCAGTCATCTTTTTACCAGGGGAATTGTGGGTATATAGTGGGACAACACATGGCCCTTTATCTATAGTCGTCCTGAGGAAGCGGACGGTATACGCTGCGACACGCGTTGACGGACATATTTACAGGGGGAGGCCCAGCTGGTCTGTATGTATATTATGTGGTTATATAGCTCTGCTGCTTACCCCGGTTGGTCCTTTTTACTTCTATGAAATTTGCACAGTACTTTTCTGGCACAGGCACTTTATTAACTTCATGGTTTTCATATTGAATTGTTTTTTTCACACGCATTTATTGCATCTTTTGCACATTGTATATTGCTATAGGAATTTCCTTATAGGATTAGTTTTGGATTTTTATTCATTGTGTGAGGGTTATTTAAGTGTTATTGTAATGTCCCACTGTGGTAACAGGCTATTCATTTATATGTATTAGTATTAATTATTGTGATGGATCTCTGGCGCCCCCTGGTGTCTATTGTGTATATGTAATTTAGTCTTAAATGTATTGTATTTGTGTTTTTCAATAATTTGTATTTTCCAAAAATATAATTTTGATTATTTACTTTGGAGGTTAGTGCTACTGTCTTGGCAATTTCTCTGGAGGTGTGTGGGGACCCCCATCATCAGATATTTGTAGTTGCTTTGGTTATTTTGCCAGGGGCAGTGAGCACACCATGTGATACTTAGTTTGATTCCGTTATGGTATGATATATTGGTGCTGTCCATCCTCTTTTGTCTTTAACTTAATTAATAGGCAGCCAAGTAGTGAAGAGGAAAGTGGCGTGGGAGGTGGTGTTGCAAGCGTTCCAACTCCTGCAGCAGACACTGTTGAGGAACCCGAGGAGGATATCAGTGACGTGCAGACACAACTCGATGATGATGATGAAGCTGATCACACTTGGGAGCCGGGTGCAGAAGGGGCTTCATCATCATCACCAGAAGAGTGTAGCAGGTTGCCTGTGAGTCAGCAGCTGAGGCAGCAAGGTGGTAGCATGGTTGGTAGTCAGCATGGTGGCAAAATTGGAAAGTCTGGAGGCAAACGTGCCCGGGGCCAGGGCAGACCACCTGTTGCACGGCAGGCTACCTTCCCAGGAGGTAGTGGAACAGGGGTTTCTGGAGTCGACGGCAGTAGCAGTGAATTAGTATAGACTGTTGTTGGGAAAATCAGCTACTTGGCGGTGTGGCAGTTTTTCATCAACCATCCGCAGAAGGGTAACATGGCCACATGCAAGATATGTAGGCAGTAGGTGAAGCATGGCCAAATGTTGGTACCACGTCCCTGTGGCAATATATGCAGCGTCACCATAAAGCGAACCCAGCAGGAACGCCGCTCCCAGTTTCAGCCAGCCAAGGCTCCACCACCTCACCAGGAAGGGAGCTGTGCGTCATACCCATCCTCTGTAGCTCCTCCTACTACAAGGCAGTCATTCCACCAGCAATCTATCGGCGAAGCCATGGCCAAGAGGCAACAGTATGCGCCCACTCATCCAATGCGCAGAAGCTAAATGTGCTCCTGTCCAAGTTGCTGGTGCTGCAGTCCCTCCCTTTTCAGATGGTGGACTCTGCACCTTTCAGAGAACTGATGGCTTGTGCCGAGCCAAGGTGGAGAGTCCCAAGCCGTCATTTCTTTGCGAAGAGGGCAGTACCAGCCCTGCAGAATTTTGTTGAACAGAAGGTGGGCCAGTCCTTGTGCCTGTCAGTGTGCACCAAAGTGCACAGCAGCGCCGACGCCTGGAGCTGTAAGTACGGTCAGGGACAATACTTGACCTTTATGGCCCACTGGGTGAATGTGGTTCCTGCACAGCCACAACAGCAACTTGGACAGGTCACGCCATTTCTGCCTCCACGCTCCCAGGCCATTGTGTCTATGACAGTGTGCGATTCCGCCTCATCAGCCTCTGCCATCTCCTCAGCCTCGACTGCACGGACAAGTCTCAGTGCCCCTCCAGCCTACCATGTGTGCAGGGAACAGTGGTGTCACGCTGTTCTTCACATGGTTTGCCTTGGCGAATGGAGTCACACTAAAATTAATTAATCAAGAAAGCAAATCATGGCTTACTCCACTAAAACTGCAAATGGGAACCATGGTGACCAACCATGGAAAGAACATCTTGTCTGAGCCGCGACAAGGAAGCCTGAGCCATGCGCCCTGTGTGGCACACATGTTCAACCTAGTTGTCAAGCGTTTTCTGAAGTCTTCCCCCCATCTGCAAGACATCCTAACAATGGGAAGGAGACTTTGCATGCAATTCAGCCACTCCTACACCACAAAGGACACCCTTCTTAAGCTGCAGCATCAGAATGGTATCCCCCAACATAGTCTGATTTCCGATGTTTCCACCCATTGGAATTCCACCCTCCATATGTTGGACCGACTATACGAACAAAGAAAAGCCATCACCGATTTCTTGATGATCCAAGAGGATAGGGGGACTCCCCTGTTTAACTTCAATGTAAACCAGTGGCAGCTCATACGTGACACCTGCCGTTTGCTCAGGCCCTTTGAGGAAGCCACTTTATTAGTCAGTCATCACTATTACGGGATGAACGACGTCATTCCACTGCTTCATGTACTACAGCACATGTTGGAAACCATGACTTGTCAGGGCACTAGAGACATGGCACCTATATCTCACAGCCACATGAAGCCTGTGGGGGCTGAACTGGAGGAGGAGGGGGAGGGGCGCAGTGGAGCACAGTTTAGGTTTCGCGAAATGGGCGTTTTTTCTAGTCATCAGACAGGAGAGGAGGAGCAGGAGCAGCCAAAAGAGCAAGATGGTTGTGAAGAAGGTGAGACAGAGGACCCAGACACACTGTGACAGTATGCAGTGGAGATGGAGACAGGCAGTCCCTCTGAGTCACTTGCACAAATGGCAGGATACATGCTCACGTGCTTGTGTAGTGACTGACAAATTGTCACCATTCGGCAGCGGTAAGACTTCTGGCTCTACACCTTATTGGACTCTCGCTACCGGCACAAAATGGGGGCCTGTTTAACACCCACTGAGAGGGAGGACAAACTGAACTACTGCAGAGACATCCTACGTAGTCAGTTGGCTGATGCCTATCTGTGTCAATGTCCATCCTCTCGCAGGTCTGACTTGGGGGGCCTTCTGCACTCACTTTCCACTGCCATGGCTGCTGGGGAGGGGTGGGGTGGCAGGAGCAGTACCAGCTCCATCAGCAGCAGCCTGAGTCTACAGTCGGTGATGAGTATCTTTCTTCACCCACATAGTGAGGCAACTAATGAGCAGCAGGTAGACCTGGACCATGACCTGAACCAGCATGGTGGCATACCTTGACAACACTATGTCAACACACCTTGAGGATCCACTGGACTTCTGTGCAGCAACTTAATTTGTGGCCACAACTAGCAGAGTTTACCTTGGGAAAGCTGCCCTGCCCTGCCAGTAGTGTGCCATCAGAGCAGGTCTTTAGTGTGGCAGGGGCCATAGTAACCTCAAGGAGAACTCGCCTGTCCACGAAAAATGTGTCTGGCCTTTCACAGTAACTAGAGATGAGCAGTTTGTGAAGTTTGATTCGGCCGATTCGCTAAATTTTCCAGAGAAAATCGTTTTGGTCCGCATTTATTCGAGGCAAATCACTATTAAAAACGGCTATTTCTGGCCTTCTGAGAGCCTCAATAGGGTTGTAGAACATTTTGACTTGCTGTAACATGCATAGGATGCGTGCTGGGTTAGTGAAATAACACTATAAAGAAGTATGACATGCAGATCAGAGGCATCGCTATTAGAATCGCTGTCGCAGAGCGGCACAATTACAGAGCCTTGATGTGGTATCAGCATAAGGAGCCCACATATTGCCTAAAAAACACATTTGAGTTGGCAGCAGCAGCATTAGGAGCCCATATATTGCCTGAAAAACACAGTGGAGTTGGCAGCAGCATTAGGAGCCCATATGTTGCCTGAAAGACACACTCTGGAGCTGGCAGAAGCAGCATTAGGAGCCCATATATTGCCTGAAAAACACACTGGAGTTGGCAGCAGCATTAGGAGCCCATATATTGCCTGAAAGACACACCCAGGAGTTGGCAGCAGCAGCATTAGGAGCCCATATATTATCTGAAAGACACACCCTGGAGTTGGTAGCAGCAGCATTAGGAGCCCATATATTGCCTGAAAAACACACTGGAATTGGCAGCAGCATTAGGAGCCCATATGTTGCCTGAAAGACACACTCTGGAGTTGGCAGCAGCAGCCGCATTAGGAGCCCATATATTGCCTGAAAAACACACTGGAGTTGGCAGCAGCATTAGGAGCCCATATATTGCCTGAAAGACACACCCAAGAGTTGGCAGCAGCAGCATTAGGAGCCCACATATTTCCTGAAAGACACACCCTGGAGTTGGCAGCAGCAGCAGCATTAGGAGCCCATATATTGCTTGAAAAGCACACTGGAGTTGGCAGCAGCATTAGGTGCCCATATATTGCCTGAAAAACACATTGGAGTTGGCAGCAGCATTAGGAGCCCATATATTGCCTGAAAAACACACCCAGGAGTTGGCAGCAGCAGCATTAGGAGCCCATATATTGCCTTAAAGACACACGCTGGAGTTAGCAGCAGCAGCAGCATTAGGAGTCCATGTATTGCCTGAAAAGCACACTGGAGTTGGCAGCAGCATTAGGAGCCCATATATTGCCTGAAAGACACACCTAGAAGTTGGCAGCAGCAGCATTAGTAGCCCATATATTGCCTGAAACACACACCCTGGAGTAGGTAGCAGCAGCATTAGGAGCCCATATATCGCCTGAAAAACACACTGGCGTTGGCAGCAGCATTAGGAGCCCATATATTGCCTGAAAGACACACCCAGGAGTTGGCAGCAGCAGCATTAGGAGCCCATATATTGCCTGAAAGACACACCCTGGAGTTGGCAGCAGCAGCATTAGGAGCCCATATATTGCATGAAAGATACACGCTGGAGTTGGCAGCAGCAGCATTAGGAGCCCATATATTGCCTGAAAAACACACTGGAGTTGGCAGCAGCATTAGGAACCCATATATTGCCTGAAAAACACATTGGAGTTGGCAGCAGCATTAGGAGCCCATATGTTGCCTGAAAGACACACCCTGGAGTTGGCGGCAGCGGCAGCATAAGGAGCCCATATATTGCCTGAAAACACATTGGAGTTGGCAGCAGCATTAGGAGCCCATATATTGACTGAAAAACACATTGGAGTCGGCAGCAGCATAAGCAGCCCATATATTGCCTGAAAACACACTGGAGTTGGCAGCAGCATTAGGAGCCCATACATTGACTGAAAACACATTGGAGTTGACAGCAGCATAAGCAGCCCATATATTGCCTGAAAGACACAACCTGGAGTTGGCAGCAGCAGCAGCATAAGGAGCCCATATATTGCCTGAAAGAAACACCCTGGAGTTGGCAGCAGCATTAGGAGCTACCATGAATCAGCTATGGCCCCCGCCGCACTAAACACCCGCTCAAATGGCACACTACTGGCCGGGCAGGACAGCTTTCCCAGGGCAAACTCTGGCAATTGCGGCCACAAGTCAAGTTTGGCTGCCCAGAAGTCCAGCGGATCCTCAAGGTGCGTTGGCATGGTCATTACAAGGTATGACACGACCTGCTGGTTCAGGCCCTGCTCCAGGTCTTCCTGCTGCTAATGAGTAGCCTCACTATTCGGGTGCAGAAAGCTACTCATTAGCAACTGAAGACTCAGGCTGCTGCTGATGGAGCTGTTGCTGCTCCTGCCACCCTCCCCCCAGCAGCCATGGCAGTGGAAGGTGAGGTCCCCCCGAGTCAGACCTGCGAGAGTATGGACGATGGTGCAGATAGGCATTGGCCAACTGACTACGTAGTCAGTTGTCTTTGTAGTATGTCAGTTTGTCCTCCCTCTCACTAGGTGTAAAAAACGCCCCATTTTGTGCCGGTAGTGAGGGTCCAATAAGGTGGAGAGCCAGAAGTCATCCCGCTGAAAAATGAGACAATTCTGCGGTCACTACGCAAGCACGTGAGCATGCATCGTGCCATTTGTGCAAGTGACTCGGAACGACTACCTGTCTCCATCTCCACTGCATACTGCCACGGTGTGTCTGGGTCTTCTGTCTCGCCTTCTTCACAACCCTTTAGCTCCTCTTGCTGCCAATTAGATAAACCGCCCATTTCCTCAAAACTAAACTGTGCTTCACTGTGCTCCTCCTCCTCCTCAGCTCCCATGGGGTTTATGTGGCCGTGAAATATATGCGCCATGTCTCCAGTGCCCTGACCAGCCATGGTTTCCAACATGTGTTGCATTACAAGAAGCAGTGGAATCACGTCGTTCATCCAGTAATCCTTGTGACTGACTAATAAAGTGGCTTCCTCAAAGGGCCTGAATAAACGGCAGGTGTCATGTATGAGCTGCCACTGGTTCACATTAAAGTTACACGGGGCGTCCCCCTATCTGCTTGGATCATCAAGAAATCATTGATGGCTTTTCTCTGTTCGTATAGTCGATCCAACATATGTAGGGTGGAATTCCAACGGGTGGAAATATCACAAATCAGACTATGTTGGGGGATACCGTTCTGACGCTGTAGCTCAAGAAGGGTGTGCTTGGCGGTGTAGGAGTCGCTGAAGTGCATACAAAGTTTCCTTCCCATTAGGATGTCTTGCATATGGGGGGAAGACTTCAGAATACGCTTGACAACTAGGTTGAACACGTGTGCCATACCGGGCGCATGGCTCTTGTCGCAACGCAGACAAGATGTTCTTCCCATTGTCAGTCACCATGGTTCGCATTTCCAGTTTTCGCAGAGTAAGCCATGTTCTGATTTCTTGATGAAGGAATTTTAGCAGTTCCTCCCCTGTGTGACTTAGTTTGCCAAGGCAAACCATGTGAAGCACAGCGTGACACCGCCGTGCCCTGCACACATGGTAGGCTGGAGGGGCACCCAGACTTGACCGAACAGTGGAGGCTGAGGAGACGGCGGAGGATGAGTCACGCACTGGAGTCACAGGCACAACGGCCTGGGAGCATGGAGGCCAAAGTGGCGCGACCTGTCCAAGTTGCTGTTGTGGCTGTGCAGAAAACAACATTCACCCAGTGGGCCATAAAAGACATGTATTGCCCCTGACCATAGTTATAGCTCCAGATGTCGGCACTGCCGTGCACTTTGGTGCACACCGACAGGCTCAAGGACTGGCCCACCTTCTGTTCAACAAATTTGTGCAGGGCTGGTACTGCCTTCTTTGCAAAGAAATGACGGCTTGGGACTCTCCACCTTGGCATAAGATACGTCGGCTGGAGGGGGGCATAGGACAGAGGAAATGGAAGGACAGGGGCTGCTTCCGAGCCATGCCAACTCAGGGTTGAGTCTGAGGAACCTACCAACTGTTGACTGGGGGTGTCAGATGTCACTTGTGATGAGGTGGATGACCGCGTTAACCAATCGATGACGGCAGATGCGTTGCTGGTCGAGACACGACCGCTAGCAGATACTGGGAGATCAGGCCTCTCACCACAACTCCTGCTGCCACTCGCCCCTAGTCTGCTGCGACCTCTGCCTGATGAATCTAGGCCTCTCCTCGGTGCACATCCTGGCACATCTCTGCCTGACATTTTTACTGCGTTTAGGAGGGGAAAACAATACACTATACTACACTACACCTAAAACAGTATTTTTGTTACAGCAGGTGTGTAGAAAAGTTGGAGCAAAATAGGCAGACACTGTAGCTAAAAGCTAATGCAAAAAGACACTGTCAGATGGTCTTACATAGGATGCCCCTGGTCAGAGTTAAATACACCACAGGCAGTTTTAATACATGGTTTTTGTTCGAAATGTAAAAGGTAAAGATGCAGGTACTCTTAAATATTAAGTGGTAGCGCTCAGAATGCCCCCTGGTGAAAGGCAATGGCTGCTTTAAACGTGAAACAGTGACTTTTTTTTACAAAATGCAAAAGGTAAGTAGACAGGTACTCTTAAAGGTAAGTGGTAGCACTCAGAATGCCCCCCGGTGAAAGGCAAAGGCTGCTTTTAAAGTGACTTTTTTGAACAAAATGCAAACGGTTAGCAGACAGGTACTCTTCAAATATTTATGCTAGTATTTGGGATGCCCCCTGGTGAAAGGCAAAGGCTGGCTGCTTTAAAAGTGATAAAGTGACTTTCTTTACAAAATGCACAATGTTAATAGACAGGTACTCTTCAAATATTTATGCTAGTATTTGGGATGCCCCCTGTTCAAAGGCAAAGGGTGGCTGCTTTAAAAGTGAAAAAGTGACTTTCTTTACAAAATACACAATGTTAATAGGTACTCTTTAAATATTTATGCTAGTATTTGGGATGCCCCCTGTTCAAAGGCAAAGGCTGGCTGTTTTAAAAGTGAAAAAGTGACTTTCTTTACAAAATGCACAATGTTAAACCGGACCTTCACCATGATTTATTGAAATGCCCAAACCATTTTAAAACGATCCCCCAGCATCTAAAATTTATATATTTTAAGTTTTTTAGTCACTTACTTATTATTCTTTCCCCCACTGGGCTGCAACTATTTTCAGGACTTTAGGATATGGGTGCCGCCATCTTGACTCAAAAGCATCACACTTACTGAGGAGAGGAGAGTGGGATAAATTACAGGAGGCGGGGTTATAGCTGTGATCTGCACAGACAGAACAGAGCTGGGGTCAGGAAATGGTCAGCAATCCCAGAATGCAGAGTGCCACAGTCAGAAGGCACTTCCTGTTTTGCAGGCTGCCTGATGTCCCATAAACCGCCATCTTGGATGTTTAAAGGCTCATACTATTCAGTAGATGCAGGTAGGATGATTTTTAATGTGAGAGATATGTATGTACAGGGTGTGGGAAACATATAAGATAGACTCTTATTCAGAGTGAAGGACCGCTTTAATAGACAGGTACTCTTCAAATATTTATGCTAGTATTTGGGATGCCCCCTGTTCAAAGTCAAAGGCTGGTTGCTTTAACAGTGAAAAGGTGACTTTATTTACAAAATGCAAACGGTTAGCAGGCAGGTACTCTTCAAATATTTATGCTAGTATTTGGGATTCCCCCTGTTCAAAGGCAAAGGCTGGCTGCTTTAACAGTGAAAAAGTGACTTTCTTTACAAAATGCACAATGTTAATAGACAGGTACTCTTCAAATATTTATGCTAGTATTTAGAATGCCTCCTGTTCAAAGGCAAAGGCTGGCTGCTTTAACAGTGAAAAAGTGACTTTCTTTACAAAATGCACAATGTTAATAGACAGGTACTCTTCTAATATTTATGCTAATATTTGGGATGCCTCCTGTTCAAAGACAAAGGCTGGCTGCTTTAAAAGTGAAAAAGTGACTTTCTTTACAAAATGCACAATGTTAATAGACAGGTACTCTTCAAATATTTATGCTAGTATTTGGAATGCCCCCCGTTCAAGGGCAAAGGCTGGCTGCTTTAAAAGTGAAAAAGTGACTTTTTTTTAACAAAATGCAATCAGTTAGCCGAAGGTACTCTTCAAATATTTATGCTAGTATTTGGGATGCCCCCTGTTCAAAGGCAAAGGCTAGCTGCTTTAAAAGTGAAAAAGTGACTTTTTTGAACAAAACACAAACGTTTGGCAGACAGGTACTTTTCAAATATTTATGCTAGTATTAGGGATGCCCTCTGGTGAAAGGCAAAGGCTAGCTGCTTTAAAAGTTAAAAAGTGACTTTCTTTACAAAATGCACATTGTTAATAGACAGGTACTCTAGCATTCTTTTTAAAGAATGACACCAGGAAAAGGAAAAGCTAAATAGGCAGGTGTGTTATTAACACTAAATAGGCTTGAAAGCTAATGCAAACACTTTAAACTGTCTCTGTCTTTCTCTGTCACTGTCACAGCCTCTCTCCTTCTCTCTCTGTCCCTCGCTCCTTCTGTTCCTTGTTCTATCTATCTCACCCTCGCTGTATCTATCTATCTATCTATCTATCTATCTATCTATCTGTCCCTCTCTCCCTGTGTGATCCGCTCTGGCCGCAATACAGTGCCGAAATGAGCTTCCGCAAAATGGCCTCCGCTTAAATAGGGCTGTGACATCATCGGGAAGCCGGGCTGCTGATAGGTAGCATGTGACACCTACCCAGGATTCCTTGCCCCATGGGACATGTCCTGACATGTGGATCCACCATTTTAGATGGCCTAGATAGTAGTAAATGGAGTTTTAAGGAAGCGATTCAAGCGATTGAATCACAGCGATATTCTGAATCGTTACGGATCAAATTTTTCCTGAAATTCTTAAGGAATTCAGGTTCGTCAGATTCGATTCGCTCATCTCTAACAGTAACTATGCCCTGAAGACTTTAACAGGAAAAGAATGGTGCAACTCTCAGTATGTATGTGGTGTGCACTGAAGGGCAGTTCAATGCGCTCCAGTAGGCTTAAAACAGTATTTTTAGACAACAGTGGCAGATGTGTAACTATGTCTGCCTTTCACACTAACTAGCCCATCAACACTTGAACATAAAACAAAATGCAAAAACTGACAAATGCAACTCAATGGGATGCCCTCATTAGGCCAGTTAAATGCGCTACAGCAAGCATTAAAACACGGTTTTGGTACAACAGCAAGACCTCTATATTCTTGGGCAGGTGTGTGGCTTTGTGTGGCCTGTAAGACTAACTAGGCTTTCAAGACCTGGGCATAAAACCAAATGCAAAAACTGTCAAATGCCCTTAAATGGGATGCCCCTAGTGAGGGTGAGTTTAATGTACTACAGCAAGCTTTAAAATGTGGTTTTGGTAGAAAAGCAAGAGCTCTATAGACAGGTGCTCTAGCTAAAAACAAATGCAAACACACTGTCAGATGGCCCCAAATGGGAAGCCCCTGGTCAAAGTTAAATGCACTACAGCAAGCTTTAAAACGTGGTTTTGGTAGGAAAGCAAGAGCACTATAGGCAGGTGTGTGTGATCTGTAACAATAACTAGGCTTGCAAAGGCCTGGGCATAAATCAAATGCAAACACACTGTACACTGTCACGCTGTCTCTCTCTGTCTTTCTTTCTCGTCCTGTCTCTTTCTCAACCTGTCTCTTTCTTTTACTGTCTTTTTCTCTCCCTGGCTCTATCTCTCCCTGACTATATATCTCCCTGACCCGTTCTCGCTGCAATACACCACTGAAATGAGGCCCGCAAGATGGCCGCTGCTTATATAGGGCTGCCTGGCTGCTGATAGGCTGCATGTGACCTTGCCAGTATACATTGCCCCATGGGACATGTCCTGACATGTGGACCCACCATTTTAGATTGCTTGACCGCACTTAATGGAGTTTAAGGAAGCGATTTGCACGATCAAATTGCGGCAATATTTTGATTCGTTTAGAATCAAATTCTTCCTAAAATTCGTAATGAACTCGTATTCGTCAGATTCGATTTGCTCATCCCAAATTGTAATGGATGGCAATGATGGTTTTCTCCCAGCAGAGATCAGAGATGATGACTCCAAGAACCTTTGTGTCCTGCATCTCTTTGCCATAATTATATATGGGCTGGTGAGGATGCTTCTCCTCCAAGTTGACCGCAAGGGTTTTTTTTAGCACTGCACCATCTTCCCAGTTCATCAACGGCTTCATGATAGGTCTTTTAATTTCTATTCTTTACTCCATCTGCTGAGGTAGAGCAGTCAATGGTTTACTAAGAGGTACTTTTACACAGTACAGTTTGCAAATGCAAGCGATTGCATATGTGAGACGTGAATGATCAGACGAGTTCGCATGTGGAAGATTTTTCGGAAATGTTCTTTAAAGTGATCATAATAAAGATTGCATTTAAAGGGACTCTGTAGGCAAAGTGCAAAGCCTATCATTCAGCAGCTCAGCTGAAAGTGGAAACATAGACCACCAATCATATGGCTCCACTGGTGGTCTATAGCTCTGTCCCCTTTTTTTCAGCTTAGCGAAAATTAGCACACTAGTATTATGCAGCCTGACCCATCACAGAAAGCGCAGCCTTATGCCTTCCACGCTCAGCACCGAGACTTATTAACATATGGAGAGCTGCCACATCATCACCGCACCTAATTTGAATCACCGGTGGCTGCATGTATGCTTGTGGTTGTGACTAGGTGTTGCAATAACAGCTTAGGAACAAGACAATGGAGCCTGCACTCTCTCACTACACTATTGATCATCAGACTGTTGATTAGAAATGACTCTACTGGTGTGTAACAACTGATTCTTACCAAGAACACTGGTAATATGCTGGAAATTGGGTATAGGCACCCCTTGGACCTATTTTATCCCTAACCTTTCCATACTTCAATCAATGGCAATTTAATGGTTTCAGTAAAAAAGATGAGGATGACTCATAATACAAGTGTAAGATTCCCGGGTTCGGCTGATGCCCGACCAGTGGCTGGCATTATTTATCACCCTGTCTGCAGTTCCATCAGCCACCAGCGGATGTCAGCAGAGACCTGGCTGCTCTCCCTCCCCATCTTCTGCTGCACCTGGTGTGAGGGCTATTTAAGTGGATCCGCCCTCCACCTGGTGCAGCAGGTATTTGCTTTCTTTGTTCGTTTGCTTTGGTCTGAATTGATGTTCATACTGGTGCTCTGAACCTAAACCTGAGTCTGTACCTGAACCTGTACCTCCGTGGAGTCTAGTGGCAAGCAGGCCTCTCCCTGGCTTCCCTGAGGCTGCTTGGCCCTTTGCAATCCTTGCAGCAGGCCTCCAAATGGCTTCTGGAGACTGCTGGCCCCTGTCCTGGGCCCTTGGGTGAGTGCCCCAGCACCTTAGGGTTTCTGTTGTTTTCCTTATTAGTTATCTTGTTATTTAGCCATGTTTCTTGTCCCTTTGTTTTTGTATCTGAATCGAAGATCTTTTTGTTTCCTTTGTTCCTGTGTCTTTGCTCTGGTCAAACAATCTGCTCCCCTGGCGGAGAGTTCATATTGGCAAACTCTCCAGCCTGACAACAAGGTTATGACATACATAGACATATGAGAGGAAACAATGCTCTATTCATATCTCTTTGGATGGAGAGGCCATCCCAAATGATACTATATATCAATTGTTATTTTCAAATGGTAAACAATTACTGCGTTGCAAAGAAAAAAACAACGGTGAACGCGTTTCGTGATTCCTTCTTCAGCACCAAAAGGACAAGGGGCTGAACAGCAGTTTCATTTTGATTGACTTACAAAGTGGTATCATCCTAAATATTTGCTAGAGTGGCAGACGGTGACCTACATGATAACACCACTTTCTACCTACAATTGCCTCCAACATGAAAATCAGGTGGTCTTTAGCCCTATCTAGGGCACTGGCAGACCCTCTAATCCGTGTCCTCCCACAATGGACAAATGCAAAGGATCTTTCCCTCTCCCTTGCCAGGGTCTACTTTTGAAATAGCTTGGGATACACTATGGCCATCATCCTATGCCCCCACCATATGTAGGCTGATGTTCTGCTGCCATGCTCCAACTAATCAGTGGGATAATGGGGACGCTTATTACCATATGTAGTATAATTTTCTCATTGTTGTGTCTGTGGAAATCCATTATCATTCATGCTAGGGAGGCCTGACATTGAGATTGTATGGGATCTCAAAATGTTTAATGGCAGAGAGACTTGTGCTAAAGATTGCTTCAATTTTATCACTCACTTTACTTTTATTGCTACATAGAATGCCTGACTACCAACACCTATTCCTGACCTTGTCTACCCCAACCTTTCTTTACTTCAATACTGATTACTTCTGATACCCTGTGGCCACTGCAGAAATAAACGTGGACGCAACTGGTGCTTTTGCACAAGATACACGTGACATGTCTTGGTGTGATCTGTGAAGTGACAGAGCTTAGCTAATGTGTATAGAAATGTTTAACAAATCAAAATGTCTATGATCACAAGGCACAATAAAAATATTTCCCACAGTAGAAAGTAATTGTATCACTTCCTTTCTCCCTACTCAAAATCTCCCTTCAGGCCTTATACCACAATGTAAAAGCCCACTGCCCACCACTGCTTGCTAGGAGACATGGTACACCTACCTGGTTGCATATTTATGTAGAGGGGACACACCCACAGACATTGGGATTCCACTGGGGAGGATGCAGTTCCACGTAGAAGGGGGTGTGGGCCACTTACGAACTTGACCCACTCTCCATGAGGTGGCCTATGGGGCCTATCCACTGGGTCTTCCTCCCTGTTGCCCCCAAAGACCTTCTGGCTCTGTCCTGTCCCAATGGCTACTCCTCCTCAGTTGACCTTCAAGTCCCCCATGGGTAAGAAATGCTTCAGGGGTACCCCCGCAGCACCGCTCACAGAGGATACCAGTGTTTTTTATTATCAAGCACTGGTCTTTTCCTCTTCTTCAGCTTGCAGGGTTCAGCATTCACGCTCTGCTCCTGAAACACTAGACAATTTCCCATTTCCGGGTCCCAATTATGCGGGCCTTAACTCCCAGCCAATCGAAGTCATATGACTCATGCTAGATAACAATGTTGCTACTAACAGCCTATCAGGGCCCTTGACATCCTGTTGTATCAACATCCTATTCTGAGAATAAATATTATCCCATTATTATCCCATGCAGCCATCTAGTGGCCTAATCATGTACCTGCACCTACAAGTGAAATTAAATTAAAATGTGCGCACATTTTTACCTAAACTACATAATAACCACCACTTAAATAAAACGAGATCATAAAACTTCAAAGAGCAGATTGAAGCAGGACACTATCCTCCAAGTCAGTAAGTGTCAGGTCCCTGCCGGATCATGGGTGCGCACACAGGATCGCTTTCTCTCAGTCTCCCAGTAGCATGTAATTTTAGTGCATGTCCTTCCTTCAACAGTCCAGGAGTTTAAGAGAAGCACTGAATGTGCGCCCTGTTAACCCGTTTCCGGCACGCGTTTGAGCACATTGGACCTCTTACAGTAGAATTCCGTGCACATATGCATGTATCAATGTATGATGAGCACTAACCCTGCCCCTTCCTCCTATATAAGGAGCCTCTTGACGCCTTTATATTACTGGATTGTCTTTGAATCTTCTCATTCCCTTAATCTCTGTTTTCAAGGATCATGTTCACTATATTAGATTTTGCATTTTGACCCTTGGCTTAGGACTTTTGACTTTGTTTCTAGATCAACATTGGACTGCTTCTCTGGATTTTACCGTGACTTGTTTTGACCTTGTTCCTCCCCTGCTAGCCCTGACCTCTTGCTTGGATCCCTCCGTCCCCCCTCCAACAAGCAACCGGCAGCTGTGATCAGGGATCGCCGGGGGACAGAGGAGGATCGGAGGTGAGTAAAGAAAAATAAATAAATTTCATTTTTTTCCTATGTGTCTGTGTGTTTATTTTTACATTTAACCCTTTGGCAACTGGTAAGGGATCCATGATATCCATCACCCGCGGGTAGCGGGTGACTTGCCATTAACCCCCGGCTCCCCAATTACCTGCCTCCCCAAAGCCCGGGGGGGGACAGACGGGCCTGGCTGTGGTTGTGTGAAACTCTGTGCAACCAAATAATTAATTGAGGGATTACTTCCAGAAAACTACGCCCACATAACCAAGCGTGGTATGTCTAGAAATATATAGTTTGTGGGGGGTATTTATCACAGTTGTATTTTATCTGAAAATCTCCTAAAGCACTGTTTCCATTTGGGGGAGTCTCCTGGGCAGGAAAGGGTGTCTACCAATACATATGTGGAACCACTGTAACCGGGAGAAATAGGGGTTTCACAAGCAATAACATTTTATTGACACACCTCCATTTTTTATTACAAAAAAAAACACTACAAATTGCAAAAATAGATTTTTATTTTTTGCACATATTTCACCCAAAAGTATTGAGAATCCACTAAAAAGACCATACAAGACATTTCATGTTGAAGCCCAGACTCTGGAAATCCCTTAAAAAATCAAGGTTGAACATGTGTAGCGCAAAATAGTGAAACATAGTCTGCACCTAAAGGGTTAATGCATAGTTAAACAACCATGTGTTGTCCCAAAATCTATACTGTGTAATGATGTTTGTGTCTAGTTAAAGTGGACCAACACCCAGGGGTGATCGGCCGATCACCCCCCCTCACCGCGGGACATCCGAGATCGGGATGTCCCGCGGGGTGAAACCCCCCCAAAACCCCAAAAAAACCTTACCTTAACCTCTAGACGTGCGCGCGCCCTGTAAGAGTGACGTGCGGGAGGCGGCGGCGGACGCGCTGTCTTGTCCGTCGCTGTCACCAGCTTGTCCGTTGGCAGGGATTGGATGGCGCGGTCACGTGGGAGCGTGGTGAGGTGAGTTTTTGGGGCTTTCTGGGGGGTTTCACACAGCAGGGCACCCCCAATCGGGGTGCCCCCCCGAAGTGGACCAAAACCCAGGATAGTCAAAATCCTGGGTGTTGGTCCACTTTAAACAGGTTCAGCACCCATTTGCTCCAAAGTGGTTGCTGGACGGCATTGTGACATGCTTGGGGCCGGGAGGGCTTTCAGATTGCTGGAGCCCGCTTAGTATAAATCCCCACATCCCGCATATTACTAAACTGAACCATGATCCCAGATGCGGCCCCACATTGTAAGCGTGGTCCTTGTTTCAAGTGGTAGCTGGAAGCAGGTGACCTCTGATGGCCAATTGTGGGGCCGCATTTAGTCTTGAATTCGCAGTTCAGGTGAGTGAAACCGGGATTTGAGGGGATTTAATGCGCAGGGTGGCAGCAATCTGGATGCCCCCCACCCCGGCACCTGTCACAATGCAGTACAGCAGCCATCAGCCATTTTATAGAAATGGTTGTTGGACTGCTTTAAAATATATATTTAGGTTCACCATAGTATTTTTTCATATCTGTGTGCATGTATAGTTTTATATGTGCACCAGCGCTCCCCACCACAGGGAGGGGCTCATTATACCTTGAGGAGTGAGCTACCGGGGAAAGACCTCATGTCCTCCCATGACATCAAATATGATGGGGCGTGAGGGCTTTCTCCACAAGCTCACTCCTTGGGCTATAAAAAAGCTGTCTCACGCTGTCCTCCAATCTTTTTGTAGGACGAAGGCCACAGACCCTCTGCCCTGCATTGGGCATCCCACTATTTACAGGAAGGGAGGGGGCATTTTAAATGGTGAGCAGTTAGTAGCAGGGAATGCCCATAAAGCCCCCTGTCACTCACAGGGACATCAGAATTTCCCCTAATGTAACTGTGAGTGACAAGGGGCACGAAGGGCTTTCCCACCAGCTCACTCCTCACACTATAAAGGTACCTTCCTGCAGGAAGACCAGGGCAAGACGGAGGGTATGTGCACAAAATAACAAGGTAGCAGAAGCAAACCCTCAACACTGTCTGCAGATTCCGTTATCCACTCTTCTTAAGGATCTTGTAGGTATAAATTTCCCCCATTTGCACAGGTGAGTGTGTGCACAATTGCTCCCCTTGAGTTTGCCTGCTTGGCACGTGCGAAGCCGAGGGTGTGTTCAGTCTTGCAGGACTGGCATGCCAGATTTTGCATGTGCCAGCCGGGTTCCTGGATTCTGCATGCGCTACTGGGCATGCTCAGCAGGCACTTCCTGGTGCTAGGCAGCCTTTTAAAGGAGGCCTATGGCACTGGGAAGATGCCTGCAGATCTTCCTGAAGTGAAGCTTGTTTCCTGTTCCGCCTTACGCTCCGGCTCGACTTTGGCTCTGACTTTTTGACTCTGGATACCGACCCCTCTCCGGCTCTGACATTTTGGCTTTGGATACCAGCCCCTCTCTGGCTCCGACACTCTGGCTTGGAGATCGGACCCGCTCTGGCTCCTGACCCTCGGCTTGGATGACTTCCCACTCTGGATCTGTAACCCTCAGCTTAGAAATAGAGAAAACTCTTGGCTCTCTGTTCCTGCACACTCCAGAGCTCTGTTCCTGCACTTACCTGTTTTGGCTTTCTGAAATACCGGCTCCGCTTCTGCATTCACCAAAGTTCAGAACTCACGGCTCGTAGACTTGCCTGCAGACTCCCCACACTGAGCCTGGCTCATAGTGCAGCACTACAAACACTTCCTGCTAGCTCCCCCCTCCTCAGCTTGCTCGGCCAACATTAACCCCTTCCTGTTTTCAGCTCCTGAGTTCCAGTCCTGCACACCAGAATCTGCAGCTACCATTACTTGACATTCTGGCCTTCCCCTCTGCTGTGTTTCCCCTGTAGCCACTATCAGGGGAAGCTGCAGGCAGTAATGCTAGCAGTAGTCTGTTTCTACATCGGCTGATCCGTAACCAGGCACGTGACAGTTAGCTAATGCCTGATAGTATAGAATATTAGGACAGAATGTGTTTTATTTAAGAGGAATATTATTTAAATATAGTAAGGTTCTCTGTCCACTAAATGTCGCTGTTTACTTTGGAGAGGTTTGGTAAGGGCCTTCCCAGCGGTGTAATTTTCTAAAACTATAAAAGGTTTCAGCAGTCTTGAGTGGGGGTTGGATCAAGTAGTTATCTGGTCGAGGTGTGACCTCTCCACGAGAAGGGACTGAAAATAGGGCCTAGGTTGGTTCCTTTTAATGTTCGCCTTAGGAGAAAAGGAGACCAATCGGCACATCAAGATTGTGGACCTAATGGGGACTGACTTAGTACTACCCGGTCTTAGTGACTCCTTGGCTTTACCATAGGAATCATTAAACATTCAAGTTCGCTTTCAATGTGAGTAAGGTGAAGTGAAAAGTGATGTGTGCTATCAAGTCTGTGAAGCATCTGCTACTGCTATCCATAAACCTTGACTTATAAAATAAAGCAACTGGCTCCCGTGTCTTATTCAGCTTCAGCAACCATCAAGTCTGAGTAAGTACTGACTTTAGGCTTGTATTGTTACTGGGAGAACCAAAGAAAATATAGAGCATGTGACAGTAGTGGTGTACTAATAAAACCTGTTACACATTTATTCTCACTTATTTATTAGTGTCGTCTGCCATATTCCTGGCCCCTTTATATACGATTGGGTGCAGCCACCCTTTATTCTTTTTAGTTTTAACTTGTTCAGAATGTTGATGTAGTTTTCAGCCCTTGGGCAATACAAGTTTTAAAAAATCATATATGTTGAAGCACACCTAAACGCTATATAAGATAAGTAATGCAACAATAGCAAAGAAAAAGACAGATGGAAGGTGTTCAGTCCTCTCAATCCTGCATACTACCATACAGGGGAAAATACTATAAATAGAAAGAATAAGAGGGCGAACAACCAAAGTATGTATTGCAAAAAGGGAGTGCAGAGTTTATTTATAAGGCAAAAAATAACGTGCTGTACATATATACAATGCAATAAAGCTCAAAAGGACAGGCTTAGTGGTATACAAGTAGGGGCCGTAGCCCCAAATATTGACCGCTAGATGGCCTTTTAAAGGAGGCCTATGGCACTGGGAAGATGCCTGCAGATCTTCCTGAAGTGAAGCTTGTTTCCTGTTCCGCCTTACGCTCCGGCTCGACTTTGGCTCTGACTTTTTGACTCTGGATACCGACCCCTCTCCGGCTCTGACATTTTGGCTTTGGATACCAGCCCCTCTCTGGCTCCGACACTCTGGCTTGGAGATCGGACCCGCTCTGGCTCCTGACCCTCGGCTTGGATGACTTCCCACTCTGGATCTGTAACCCTCAGCTTAGAAATAGAGAAAACTCTTGGCTCTCTGTTCCTGCACACTCCAGAGCTCTGTTCCTGCACTTACCTGTTTTGGCTTTCTGAAATACCGGCTCCGCTTCTGCATTGGGGCTGACAGTAGTGGTGTACTAATAAAACCTGTTACACATTTATTCTCACTTATTTATTAGTGTCGTCTGCCATATTCCTGGCCCCTTTATATACGATTGGGTGCAGCCACCCTTTATTCTTTTTAGTTTTAACTTGTTCAGAATGTTGATGTAGTTTTCAGCCCTTGGGCAATACAAGTTTTAAAAAATCATATATGTTGAAGCACACCTAAACGCTATATAAGATAAGTAATGCAACAATAGCAAAGAAAAAGACAGATGGAAGGTGTTCAGTCCTCTCAATCCTGCATACTACCATACAGGGGAAAATACTATAAATAGAAAGAATAAGAGGGCGAACAACCAAAGTATGTATTGCAAAAAGGGAGTGCAGAGTTTATTTATAAGGCAAAAAATAACGTGCTGTACATATATACAATGCAATAAAGCTCAAAAGGACAGGCTTAGTGGTATACAAGTAGGGGCCGTAGCCCCAAATATTGACCGCTAGATGGCGCAGCTGCATAAGATTATCAGCAGTATGCATACATTTAGACACAGATACATGGTGGTACCGCTTCCCTCTTGACAAAGGCCCAGCAGCCGAAACGTTGAGGGTTTTTCGCTGTCCACCCGTGCTGCCTGTAAGATTCTTTTGCTGCTAATTGTTCTTCATTATCTGGTTATTTCTGTGTCTTGCTTCTGAGAGGAGTTTGGGGTTTGTGGGGAGTTTTTTCACTCCCATTACTCTCCGCATTTGTCTGTCAATCACTTAATTCATGTGCTGTTTAATATGTGATTTTGCTCCTCTTGTCTATACTGAATGTATCTGTGTCTAAATGTATGCATACTGCTGATAATCTTATGCAGCTGCGCCATCTAGCGGTCAATATTTGGGGCTACGGCCCCTACTTGTATACCACTAAGCCTGTCCTTTTGAGCTTTATTGCATTGTATATATGTACAGCACGTTATATTTTGCCTTATAAATAAACTCTGCACTCCCTTTTTGCAATATATACTTTGGTTGTTCGCCCTCTTATTCTCTCTATTTACAATACAAGTTTTACCCATTTTTGGAGTTGCAGTTTTCAGGAGCTGAGAACCTTATTGAGGAGTTCAATTTCTTTTGTTGATTACTAGGTTAAAAGAAAAAAGCATCAAACATGTCTCTATACCAAACCTATAGACTCACAATGTGCAGCACTATTACCTGTCTAATGCCTATAAAGGGGTGATAAGGCTTCATAAGTAGGATTTTTCTACTTAATAAGCCCTGCACCCTTCCATCAGGACGCAGAAGTGTACATGCTCAGAACTCCCTGTAGCGGACACGTGCGATAACCAGTGCACAGTGCACATGTATGGACAGCACATGTGCACCCGCACAGCTTAGCCCTGCAAGTGGCTCCGCGGACCAGTCAAATATGACTTAAACCAGACCAACACAACAAAGAGTGCTCCTATGCCCCCTCCGCAATTTAGATTGCTGCACATATAAAATCATTTACCTTTTTCAAACTCCTTCTGTAGTAAATTTTAGAAACAAAATGGTGGCAAACAGGAAGTGCTGCTGGGCTTCCTGTTACTGTGCATTGTCAGTTATGTCAGTTGTATCCAGGCAGCAGCATGGCTGAGATGCTGGGGGAGGAAGCTCCAAAATGACCGATACCTTTATTTTCCAATTGTGCCAGGCTGTTGGTCAGGTTTAAGTAAGTATTCCAGATGAGGCTATTATTTACTAATTTGTGGAAGAAGTATCCAACTCATTCGAAAACTTCTGCACCCAATCAGGTATGTAGGATTAAAAAAAATAATTAGTGTGTTTTGAAGTGGCGGGCTTGCCCAACAGAGTGAATAACAGCCAACTGTGGTGGCTGGGCAATCATTGATGGCGACTCTGCCAGATAAGGTGGGTTGACTTGACATTTTAGTGAACTGCTGCATACTGACTGACTTTCTACCATGGGTGAACTGGCTTATGGGCTGGTTGGGCTGCTGCTGCTTCTAACACCCCCATCCAATGGCTTCCTCTCTAGTCTCCCCCAGCACCTTTTACCTGACCCATTGCATCCCCATAGGCAAGAAACCCCAGCCCATGTTCTTCCCCAATGCTATGGCCTCAGTATCTTGGTTGTGGGAAGGCATACCCACCCCGCCATATTTTCTGCCCCTATAATACTAATGCTTTAGTACTATCTCTTCAACATGTCCAATCCCTGCTCCCTCCATGCTATAGCCTCAAGCTTTAACACAAACATTGATTGGCCAGGAAGCACATTGGGGGTCACAAGCTGGTCATGGGCTGGCCGGGGCTGGTAAAATCCTGGGCTGATTTTTGGCCCCTACCCACAACTGCTTACTATCGTACCTCCACTGCAATATTGGCCCAATAATCTATCACTCTTCCTATAAAACAATATTTTCCAACGTAATAGCGTAAAATGTGTCCTATAAGTTAGCAAAAGTCTCCCCGAGTAATGAAATTGTGTGGGCTGTGGCGACAGCTCAAGCAGTTGTGTAAAAATGTTTGCTAGTCAATCAGTGACGGGCCCCAGAGGCAGAGATGGACAGATTCCCTATTGTTAGGAAGGTTTAAACATTTCAAGACACATTCAAGACACATTCAAGACGTTGACTTCTATGGCATGTATGAATGTGGTTATTTATTGCAAATGTTTTTTTTTCTCAATGATCTTGGCAACTGTTTGTCTTTTCTTATACTTCTGCCTCTTCTATGGTTGGTGCACATATGGCGGAGGTTGGGGGTTAGGAATATCAGAGCTCTGGGGTGAGTAAGCTGCAGGAGGCATGGAGAACAGAACATCATTCTGGATCACAAACATCTGTAAGAATAAGGAAGACAAGATTTACATGTAGCTTGGAGAACATTTTTAGACCCAAACTCATATTGTTCTAAACAATATACTTTTCCATGAGCGACACAACTGACCAACCATTACACACAGGTTATATTCTATCAGGAGGTAATGAAAGCTGTTCCACCCTTGCGGTATATAACTAAGAACGAGCAAACGTTTTAAATGTTTGATTCGTGCGACTTGACAAATTTCCCCAAGAAATTGAGGTTTGCCTAACTTGAACTTTTCAAAAAATAAGCTTTTCTCTGTACCTGTTCCAGCGCCAGGCGACATCCTTATCCTCCAGCCGGCTTCAGCTCATCTCTCTGCTTCTGAAATCTTGCTCCCAGTAAAGGGAGGGGCTATTTATACGGGCAGAGTGAGCTGGTGTCTGCTCACTCACTAGTATAAATAGCCCCTCCCTGCGGCGTGGAGTGAGACCCCAGGAGCCCAGTCGGGGCTGTGGATTCTATCCTTTATTAAGGATTTCAAGGGAAGATTCGGTATTCACGAATCACAGAAAATTCTGATTTTAATTAAGACCGATCTCCGGTTCTAAGAGTTCGGTTTGCTCACCTCTATATATAACCTTTACCAATTAAAGTGGTCTTTATCCTTCCTTAGCATCCATAAAAGACCAAAAAGCAGGTTTGGAGAAGGTGCTTATGACAGTTGATCACAGTGATCAGACCTATGGGGCCAAATGTCCAACCAAAACAACCAACATTACCTCTCACGTGTCTCAAATCCCATCATCAATGTTAGGCATTGTCCAATCAGAGACAAAGGAAATGACTGCCACCAGGCTTTGGATATACCGTAGCTAAAGGCGTTGTAAAGAGATAACTGGGCCTGTCTACTGCAAGGTATTCTGGGCATTATGTTTGGCTTTTATGCCCCATGCAGATACCACCCAATATGGATCTCACCCTAACAAGGCCACTAAATAGAAATTCTACAAAATTTCACACCCAAGATTTTAATATACAAGGAAAATAGCTTTCAAGCTAATGATCCCTATGTTCTTACCACGGGAGGAGCACTGGACGGAGCTTTGTCCACAGCACGGCTTCCAAATACCGATAAGGACACTGTCAGACAGAACACCAGAAGATTCATAATAAGAAGGAAGACCACTATGACAATTGCGATGGCCTGTAAATGGAGATAATGTACACTGGTTAGGAAAAGTGGTGAACTTTTACCCCTGCAGGTATTTAGTTTGTGTTGGCTTTGGGTGATATTAGCATTGTCTGCCTTCCAAGTCTTCCATGTTTCAGTCCCTATTCTGCAATTTGAGTTGATTTTTTTCTACCCTTCTATTGGAAGAACTCTTCTGCTTGGCTTGTTCCAGTGCCCCCCACCCCCCCAGAAGCTGGAAGCGGCACCCAGGGAACTTGTGTGTGGAGGCGGCAGGCAGCTGAAGTGATGGCAGAGTCTGCCGGTAATGTATGTTTGTGTGTGTGTGTGTCTTTTTTGGTTGTTTTGTTGGGATGCCTCACACACTGCCTGTGTTTGGGATGCCTCACACACTGCCTGTATTTAGGATGCCTCACACACTGCCTGTATTTGGATTGCCCGTATACTACCTGTATTTAGGATGCCCATACACTGCCTGTATTTGAGATGCCTCACACACTGCCTGTATTTGGGATGCCCGTACACTACCTGTATTTGGGATGCCCATACACTGCCTGTATTTGGGATGCCTCACACACTGCCTGGAGTTGGGATGCCTCACACACTGCCTGTATTTGGGATGCCTCACACACTGCCTGTATTTGGGATGCCCGTACACTACCTGTATTTGGGATGCCCATACACTGCCTGTATTTGGGATGACTCACACACTGCCTGTATTTGGGATGCCTCACACACTGCCTGTATTTGGGATGCCTCACACACTGCCTGTATTTAGGATGCCTCACACACTGCCTGTATTTGGGATGCCACAAACACTGCCTGTATTTGGGATGCCACACAAACTGCCTGTATTTGGGATGCCTCACACACTGCCTGTATTTGGGATGCCATAAACACTGTCTGTATTTGGGATGCCACACAAACTGCCTGTATTTGGGATGCCTCACACACTGGCTATATTTGGGATGCCTCACACACTGCCTGTATTTGGATTGCCCGTACACTACCTGTATTTAGGATGCCCATACAAAGCCTGTATTTGAGATGCCTCACACACTGCCTGTATTTGGGATGCCCGTACACTACCTGTATTTGGGATGCCCATACACTGCCTGTATTTGGGATGACTCACACACTGCCTGTATTTGGGATGCCTCACACACTGCCTGTATTTGGGATGCCTCACACACTGCCTGTATTTGGGATGCCACACACACTGCCTGTATTTGGGATGCCTCACACACTGCCTGTATTTGGGATGCCTCACACACTGCCTGTATTTGGGATGCCTCACACACTGCCTGTATTTGGATTGCCCGTACACTACCTGTATTTAGGATGCCCATACAATGCCTGTATTTGAGATGCCTCACACACTGCCTGTATTTGGGATGCCCGTACACTACCTGTATTTGGGATGCCCATACACTGCCTGTATTTGGGATGACTCACACACTGCCTGTATTTGGGATGCCTCACACACTGCCTGTATTTGGGATGCCTCACACACTGCCTGTATTTGGAATGCCACACACACTGCCTGTATTTGGGATGCCTCACACACTGCCTGTATTTAGGATGCCTCACACACTGCCTGTATTTGGGATGCCTCACACACTGCCTGTATTTGGGATGCCTCACACTGCCTGTATTTGGGATGCCACACACATTGTCTGTATTTGGGATGCCACTCACATTGTCTGTATTTGGGATGCCACTCACATTGTCTGTATTTGGGATGCCTCACACACTGCCTGGAGTTGGGATGCCACTCAAATTGTCTGTATTTGAGATGCCACACACATTGTCTGTATCTGGGATGCCTCACACACTGCCTGTATTTGGGATGCCCGTACACTACCTGTATTTGGGATGCCCATACACTGCCTGTATTTGGGATGACTCACACACTGCCTGTATTTGGGATGCCTCACACACTGCCTGTATTTGGGATGCCTCACACACTGCCTGTATTTGGGATGCCACACACACTGCCTGTATTTGGGATGCCTCACACACTGCCTGTATTTGGGATGCCTCACACACTGCCTGTATTTGGGATGCCTCACACACTGCCTGTATTTGGATTGCCCGTACACTACCTGTATTTAGGATGCCCATACAATGCCTGTATTTGAGATGCCTCACACACTGCCTGTATTTGGGATGCCCGTACACTACCTGTATTTGGGATGCCCATACACTGCCTGTATTTGGGATGACTCACACACTGCCTGTATTTGGGATGCCTCACACACTGCCTGTATTTGGGATGCCTCACACACTGCCTGTATTTGGAATGCCACACACACTGCCTGTATTTGGGATGCCTCACACACTGCCTGTATTTAGGATGCCTCACACACTGCCTGTATTTGGGATGCCTCACACACTGCCTGTATTTGGGATGCCTCACACTGCCTGTATTTGGGATGCCACACACATTGTCTGTATTTGGGATGCCACTCACATTGTCTGTATTTGGGATGCCACTCACATTGTCTGTATTTCGGATGCCTCACACACTGCCTGGAGTTGGGATGCCACTCAAATTGTCTGTATTTGAGATGCCACACACATTGTATTTGGGATGCCTCACACACTGCCTGTATTTGGGATGCCTCACACACTGCCTGTATTTGGGGTGCCTCACACACTGCCTGTATTTGGGATGCCTTACACACTGCCTGTATTTGGGATGCCTCACACTGTCTCTATTTGGGATGCCTCACACACTGCCTGTATTTGGGATGCCTCACACACTGCCTGTATTTGGGATGCCTAACACACTGCCTGGATTTGGGATGCCACTCACATTGTCTGTATTTGGGATGCCTCACACACTGCCTGTATTTGGGATGCCACTCACATTGTCTGTATTTGGGATGCCACTCACATTGTCTGTATTTGGTATGCCTCACACACTGCCTGTATTTGGGATGCCACTCAAATTGTCTGTATTTGAGATGCCACACACATTGTATTTGGGATGCCTCACACACTGCCTGTATTTGGGATGCCTCACACACTGCCTGTATTTGGGGTGCCTCACACACTGCCTGTATTTGGGATGCCTTACACACTGCCTGTATTTGGGATGCCTCACACTGTCTCTATTTGGGATGCCTCACACACTGCCTGTATTTGGGATGCCTCACACACTGCCTGTATTTGGGATGCCTAACACACTGCCTGGATTTGGGATGCCACTCACATTGTCTGTATTTGGGATGCCTCACACACTGCCTGTATTTGGGATGCCACTCACATTGTCTGTATTTGGGATGCCACTCACATTGTCTGTATTTGGTATGCCTCACACACTGCCTGTATTTGGGATGCCACTCACATTGTCTGTATTTGGGATGCCGCACACACTGCCTGTATTTGGGATGCCACACACACTGCCTGTATTTGGGATGCCACACACACTGCCTGTATTTGGGATGCCACACACACACTGCCTGCATTTGGGATGCCACTCACATTGTCTGTATTTGGGATGCCACACACACACTGCCTGCATTTGGGATGCCACTCACATTGTCTGTATTTGGGATGCCACTCACATTGTCTGTATTTCAGATGCCACACACATTGTCTGTATTTGGGATGCCTCACACACTGCCTGTATTTGGGATGCCACTCAAATTGTCTGTATTTGGGATGCCACTCACATTGTCTGTATTTGGGATGCCGCACACACTGCCTGTATTTGGGATGCCACACACACTGCCTGTATTTGGGATGCCACACACACTGCCTGTATTTGGGATGCCACACACACACTGCCTGCATTTGGGATGCCACTCACATTGTCTGTATTTGGGATGCCACTCACATTGTCTGTATTTGAGATGCCACACACATTGTCTGTATTTGGGATGCCTCACACACTGCCTGTATTTGGGATGCCACTCACATTGTCTGTATTTGGGATGCCACTCACATTGTCTGTATTTGGTATGCCTCACACACTGCCTGTATTTGGGATGCCACTCACATTGTCTGTATTTGGGATGCCGCACACACTGCCTGTATTTGGGATGCCACACACACTGCCTGTATTTGGGATGCCACACACACTGCCTGTATTTGGGATGCCACACACACACTGCCTGTATTTAGGATGCCTCACACACTGCCTGTATTTGGATTGCCCGTATACTACCTGTATTTAGGATGCCCATACACTGCCTGTATTTGAGATGCCTCACACACTGCCTGTGTTTGGGATGCCTCACACACTGCCTGTATTTAGGATGCCTCACACACTGCCTGTATTTGGATTGCCCGTATACTACCTGTATTTAGGATGCCCATACACTGCCTGTATTTGAGATGCCTCACACACTGCCTGTATTTGGGATGCCCGTACACTACCTGTATTTGGGATGCCCATACACTGCCTGTATTTGGGATGCCTCACACACTGCCTGGAGTTGGGATGCCTCACACACTGCCTGTATTTGGGATGCCTCACACACTGCCTGTATTTGGGATGCCCGTACACTACCTGTATTTGGGATGCCCATACACTGCCTGTATTTGGGATGACTCACACACTGCCTGTATTTGGGATGCCTCACACACTGCCTGTATTTGGGATGCCTCACACACTGCCTGTATTTAGGATGCCTCACACACTGCCTGTATTTGGGATGCCACAAACACTGCCTGTATTTGGGATGCCACACAAACTGCCTGTATTTGGGATGCCTCACACACTGCCTGTATTTGGGATGCCATAAACACTGTCTGTATTTGGGATGCCACACAAACTGCCTGTATTTGGGATGCCTCACACACTGGCTATATTTGGGATGCCTCACACACTGCCTGTATTTGGATTGCCCGTACACTACCTGTATTTAGGATGCCCATACAAAGCCTGTATTTGAGATGCCTCACACACTGCCTGTATTTGGGATGCCCGTACACTACCTGTATTTGGGATGCCCATACACTGCCTGTATTTGGGATGACTCACACACTGCCTGTATTTGGGATGCCTCACACACTGCCTGTATTTGGGATGCCTCACACACTGCCTGTATTTGGGATGCCACACACACTGCCTGTATTTGGGATGCCTCACACACTGCCTGTATTTGGGATGCCTCACACACTGCCTGTATTTGGGATGCCTCACACACTGCCTGTATTTGGATTGCCCGTACACTACCTGTATTTAGGATGCCCATACAATGCCTGTATTTGAGATGCCTCACACACTGCCTGTATTTGGGATGCCCGTACACTACCTGTATTTGGGATGCCCATACACTGCCTGTATTTGGGATGACTCACACACTGCCTGTATTTGGGATGCCTCACACACTGCCTGTATTTGGGATGCCTCACACACTGCCTGTATTTGGAATGCCACACACACTGCCTGTATTTGGGATGCCTCACACACTGCCTGTATTTAGGATGCCTCACACACTGCCTGTATTTGGGATGCCTCACACACTGCCTGTATTTGGGATGCCTCACACTGCCTGTATTTGGGATGCCACACACATTGTCTGTATTTGGGATGCCACTCACATTGTCTGTATTTGGGATGCCACTCACATTGTCTGTATTTGGGATGCCTCACACACTGCCTGGAGTTGGGATGCCACTCAAATTGTCTGTATTTGAGATGCCACACACATTGTCTGTATCTGGGATGCCTCACACACTGCCTGTATTTGGGATGCCCGTACACTACCTGTATTTGGGATGCCCATACACTGCCTGTATTTGGGATGACTCACACACTGCCTGTATTTGGGATGCCTCACACACTGCCTGTATTTGGGATGCCTCACACACTGCCTGTATTTGGGATGCCACACACACTGCCTGTATTTGGGATGCCTCACACACTGCCTGTATTTGGGATGCCTCACACACTGCCTGTATTTGGGATGCCTCACACACTGCCTGTATTTGGATTGCCCGTACACTACCTGTATTTAGGATGCCCATACAATGCCTGTATTTGAGATGCCTCACACACTGCCTGTATTTGGGATGCCCGTACACTACCTGTATTTGGGATGCCCATACACTGCCTGTATTTGGGATGACTCACACACTGCCTGTATTTGGGATGCCTCACACACTGCCTGTATTTGGGATGCCTCACACACTGCCTGTATTTGGAATGCCACACACACTGCCTGTATTTGGGATGCCTCACACACTGCCTGTATTTAGGATGCCTCACACACTGCCTGTATTTGGGATGCCTCACACACTGCCTGTATTTGGGATTCCTCACACTGCCTGTATTTGGGATGCCACACACATTGTCTGTATTTGGGATGCCACTCACATTGTCTGTATTTGGGATGCCACTCACATTGTCTGTATTTCGGATGCCTCACACACTGCCTGGAGTTGGGATGCCACTCAAATTGTCTGTATTTGAGATGCCACACACATTGTATTTGGGATGCCTCACACACTGCCTGTATTTGGGATGCCTCACACACTGCCTGTATTTGGGGTGCCTCACACACTGCCTGTATTTGGGATGCCTTACACACTGCCTGTATTTGGGATGCCTCACACTGTCTCTATTTGGGATGCCTCACACACTGCCTGTATTTGGGATGCCTCACACACTGCCTGTATTTGGGATGCCTAACACACTGCCTGGATTTGGGATGCCACTCACATTGTCTGTATTTGGGATGCCACTCACATTGTCTGTATTTGGGATTCCTCACACACTGCCTGTATTTAGGATGCCTGCACCCCCGATCCTTTAGACTTAAAGCTTGCAATAGCAGGGCTCTCTCTCCTATTGTCTCCTGTTTTCATAACATTTGATCTGAATGTTGTAGCATTTATTTTGTAATGGTCTCTGTGCTGATGTTTTACCTTGTCTGTAACAGCACTTTAGAATTAGGTGGCACTATATAAATAAACAATAACAATATTAGTAATAATTAGACTCCCAGAGACACTCACTGCAGAGTTTAGGTACAGAACCAACACCACCCACTAAATGGGTGCAGGTCCCAGTGCAGGGAAGGGCATCCCGATTGCTCCTGCCCCTGCCCCCTGCACATTCATCATCGCTAGCCAAAGACCTGTGCACTGATGCAATGCAACCCTGTGATTGGCTGCCAGCGGGCAGGTGGTCCACATTGCTTTTGGCCGCTGATAGAGTCTGGAGCATGTGACCGCTGGCGGCTAATGACAGGGCTGCATTTTGGCTGTGGAACAAGGAGCCGGTAAGATTATCTCAGGCTGTTGGCGGGGTGTTTGCAGGGGGGTATCACCAATCATGGTGCCCCCCTTCCCCCAGCTAGATCAATCAACACTCATCAGTATTGTCGAACAAAACAAAAAAAATCACTACTCACCTTTTGTCCAGTGCAGCTCCAGCACCAGGACCCGCTGGACTAGAACTTACCAAGATCAGAGATTAAAGTGGATCAAAATCCTGCTGGATCGGCCCTGGAATCTATAAGATTCCCGGGCCAAACCATCCCTTCCCTGCGGGGCATCCAAAATCGGGATGTCCCGCTGTGCGAAACCCCCCAGGTCGCCGTTTACACTTACCTGAATTCAGTCCAACTGTGCATGCGCATTGAGAATGGCCGGCGCAGGCGTGCTCCCTGTTAGAGGGAAGCGCAAGATGCGACCGCCAGCATGCTCGGAGTCACTGAGCTAAGACGTCTCTTAGACGTGCATAGCTCAGCGGCTCCGAGCCCACTGATTGGACGAGCAGCTGCGCAAGCGCCGTAGGGCAGTGGTGAGGTAAGTTGAAGCTGGTGATTTGGGGGGTTTCACAAAGCGGGGCACTCCCGATCGGGGTGCACCGAGGGGTGGGCCAAAACACAGGATGGTCAAAATCCTGGGTTTTGGTCCACTTTAAGTGTCCTGTCGGTCCAGGATGGTGGCTCTGAACGCTTCCGGTATATATGCTCACCGCTCCCTTCTTGAGAATGGCCTACGCGGGCGAAACGTCGAGGGGTTACTTGCACCTGGCGCTGCTTGTAAGATCATTACTGTTTTTTTTTCCTCTCTTTGCACTCAATTTGATATGAAATGCCGGCTTTGATGGTATGGGATTTGTATGTATATATATTCTCTCCTGTATTGCACATGCTCTACTATGAAAGCTGAAGATATATTTATACCCATATATACTTGCTCTCTGCTTGATGTTTTTACAACTATTGGGTGCTGTCCACATAGCAAGTGCCACCTAGCGGTCATTTTTGAGATTTTCATTCCATTGTATATAGACACAAGGTTAAGATGAGAATTCTGGGACTGGGGGAAAATGTGTGCAGATGGGTGGGAAATTGGCTTAATGATCGGAAGCAGAGGGTGGTTATCAACGGTACACACTCAGATTGGGTCACTGTTACTAGTTGAGGGGTAAGGGTCAGTTCTGGGACCAATTATCTTCAATATATATAAGTGACATTGGGTATGGATTAAAGTCTCTATCTTTGCAGATGATACTAAGCTGTGTAAAGTAATTAAAACAAAAGAGGACAGCAGGCAGCTACAAACAGATTTAGATAAATTGGAAGCATGGGCAGTTAAATGGCAAATGAAGTTTAACACAGATAAATGTAAGGTTATGCACATGGGAAGGAGAAATCTGTGTCATGATTACACACTAAATAAAGAAACACTTGGTAAAACAACAATGGAAAAGGACCTAGGGGTTTTAGTTGACAATAAGCTCAACTGTAGTAATCAATGCCAGACAGCTGCTGCCAAAGCAAACAAGATCATGTGGTGCATCAGGAGGGGTATAGGTGCTCATGACCAGAGCATCATTTTACCCCTGTACAAGTCACTGGTCAGACCCCATATTGAATACTGTGTACAGTTCTGGGCACCTGTGCTTAAGAAGGACATATCAGAACTGGAGCGCGTTCAAAGAAGGGCGACAAAGTAAATAAAAGGAGTGCGGGGGCTAGAGTACCCGGAAAGATTGTCAAAGTTAGGTTTAGTTTGGCTACTATGTTACCATGTTACTTATGTGTATGTACATTATTACATGTGTTGGGTACTCACAAATTAAATCTTTATACTATCTTTTGCATCTCATATCTGGGCTGTTCATTGTTCTTCATTGATATCTTTGCTCATCGCTTCCGGTATATGACCTGCAGCAAGCTCACTTAACTTGTTGCAAAGGAGGGGGCTGTGCAGAGGCGGGGCTATGCAGGCACGCCCTCTCAGTTGCGAAGAATACAGTAAGGGTGCTGCACGGCGGATACCCGACGCCTTCACAGAGTGGACCAACGAGGAGCTCGATCTCCGTAAGTTGTGGTAAGTTGCAGTCCAGCGGGTCCCAGCGGTGGACAAAATATGAGAAGCGCCATTTGTTTGCTTTTGCCTGGACAATCCCTTTAATCCGGACCTTCACCATGATTTATTGAAAAGCCCAAACCCTTAAAAAACGATTCCCCAGCATCTAAAGTTTAAGCTTTTAGTCACTTACTTATTATTCTTTCCCCCACTGGGCTGCAACTATGGTCAGGACTTTAGGATACGGGCGCCGCCATCTTGACTCAGAAGCATCACACATACTGAGGAGAAGAAAGTGGGATAAAGTACAGGAGGGCGGGTTATAGCTGTGCTTTGCACAGACAGAGCAGAGCTGGGGTCAGGAAAAGGTCATCAGTCCCAGAATGCAGAGCAGCACAGTCAGAAGGCACTTCCTGTTTGCAGTCTGTCTGATGTTCCATGAGCTGCCATCTTGGATGTTTAAAGGCTCATAACATGCAGTAGATGCAGGTAGGATGATTTCTAATGTGAGCAATCTGTATGTACAGGGTGTGGGAAACATATAAGATAGGCTCTTATTCAGGGTGAAGGTCCGGATTAATGTGAGCAATCTGTATGTACAGGGGGGAAACATATAAGATATGCTCTTATTCAGGGCGAAGGTCCGGATTAATGTGTGCAATCTGTATGTACAGGGGGGAAACATATAAGATATGCTCTTATTCAGGGTGAAGGTCCGGATTAATGTGTGCAATCTGTATGTACAGGGGGGAAACATATAAGATATGCTCTTATTCAGGGTGAAGGTCCGGATTAATGTGGGCAATCTGTATGTACAGGGTGTGGGAAACATATAAGATAGGCTCTTATTCAGGGTGAAGGTCCGGATTAATGTGGGCAATCTGTATGTACAGGGTGTGGGAAACATATAAGAGAGACTCTTATTCAGAGTGAAGGTCTGGATTAATATCAGATATGTGTATGCTAAAATATTTTTACAGGAGTCCAAACATTTCCCAAGACGCACTTACTTGGTGGAAGTAACAAACACCCCAGCAGCTTAGAAGAACAAGGTCCACGATGTTTAGTATAGTTGCAATGGCCGAGAAAATGGAGGACATGATGCTTAAGGCGAGCGTTCCCTTGACCTTTATAGAACAAACAAGTTACCGCTATGTTTATAGAATTAATAAAAACATAAACTCATCATAAAAACATCACTCAAACATTGATGACTAGCGAAACGTTAAATAGAACCGGATTTTATTCCTACCAGGAAAAGAAAACCACAGGCTCGGCGGGAGTTCAGGTGTATAAGTGACCCCTCCTCTCATTAGCTGACGGGTTTATATAGATTTTTAATATGACGCAATTTCACGATAGTGTTACTTTAAGGTCATTTCCACATTCCCTCTATCTTTCTCAGCTCATACCTCCTGTCTGCCTCTCTTTCAGCTTTTTTACATCTTCCTCCATTTTTACCGTCCCTCCATCTTCCTTTTTTGCTTGCTTTCTCTCTCTCTCTTTCATGCTTTCGTCTGTTCCCTCTTTTTCTTCCTTTTTTTTCTCTCTCTCTCTTTCTTTCCTTTTTATTTTCTCCCTGCATTGTTTCTTTCTCAGCATTCCTAATATTTGCCCTCTCTTTTTCTAACCCTATTCTACACTCTTGTGTTCTGCCTCTTTTTCTCCACTCTATTGTTTTTCTACATAACTCCATTTCTTTCCCTCATTTATTCTCTTTCTCTCTTATTTGCGCATTCTCTCCATCTCTTATTTTTCACATTCCTTCAATTTCCTTTTCTCTCGTTCTTTTCGTTTCATCCTAACTTTTTTTCTAATCTTTTCTCATCCTTTCTGTTTGCAATATTCCTTCCATCCTCTCTCTATTTACTTTCTCTTCATATTACATTCCTTCTTCCTTCCCCCGGTCTGTTTTCTGCACTTCCTTTTATTTCCACATTCTCTCCATCTCTTATTTTTCACGTTTCTTCAGTTTCCTCCTCTCTCGCTCTTTTTCATCCTTTTTTCTAATCTTTTCTCATCCTCTCTCTTTGCAATATTCCTTCCATCCTCTCTCTTTTTACTTTCTCTTCATATTACATTCTTTCTTCCTTCCCCCGGTCTTTTTTCTGCACTTCCTCTTATTTCCACATTCTCTCCATCTCCATCCGTTCTTTTTGTTTCATCCTAACTTTTTTTTCTAATCAGAAGCATTACATACTGAGGAGAGGAGAAGGGGGAAAGTGTGGGGGAGGGGTTATAGCTGTGCTTTGCACAGACAGAGCAGAGCTGGGGTCGGGGAAAGTACAGCAATCCCAGAATGCAGAGTGACACAGTCAGAAGACTCTTCCTGTTTGCAGGCAGCCTGAGACTCCATCTTGGATGTTTAAAGGCTCAGAAAAGGCAGTAGGGGCAGGTAGGATGATTTTTTTAATGTGGGTAATCTGTATGTACAGGGCGGGGGAAACATAACATAGGCTCTTATTCAGGGTGAAGGCCCGGATTAATGTGGGTAATCTGTATGTACAGGGCGGGGGAAACATAACATAGGCTCTTATTCAGGGTGAAGGCCCGGATTAATGTGGGCAATCTGTATGTACAGGGCGGGGGAAACATAACATAGGCTCTTATTCAGGGTGAAGGCCCGGATTAATGTGGGTAATCTGTATGTACAGGGCGGGGGAAACATATAACATAGGCTCTTATTCAGGGTGAAGGCCCGGATTAATGTGGGTAATCTGTATGTACAGGGCGGGGGAAACATATAACATAGGCTCTATTTAAATCGGACCAACAGCCAACAGGGGCTGCTCGCACCAAGGGGCCTTCACCTTATGATAGAGCCAGAGGGTCTCCGTCACTAGTACCAAAAATGTAGTAAACTCTCGCATAGCAGTATTTACATAATGGCGCCAAGTGAAATTGTCGATATCCACAGGCAAGCACAAGATGTCCGGATAACTGAAATTAGCACACCGGAGGCTATATATTCTATTTTTGTGGGATGGATGGGACAGAGCTGGGAATAAGAGGGATGGGGATGGGACTGGATGGATGAGGGGTGTCTAAATGACAACAGGATGTGCTTGGATGTGCTAGCCATGTTTTTTTACACTTCCTTATATAGATAGCTAATAGATGTTTAGCTTGAGCTGCTAACTTCTTGCTGACAGCACTCTTTAACAGTACTTTGCTGCACTCTTTAACAGTACTCTCCAACTTGCTGCTATGCTGCGCTTTTTCACTGTACTCTCCAACTTGCTGCTATGCTTACAACATTTAGTTTTTATCTCCCCCCAATCCCATGATAAACAGCCAGCCAGCTAGCTTTTACCTTTATTTGCTGATTGCTGGCTTGTGATCTGACACTGTAAAAAAAGGGCACGCTCAGCTGTCTGCTACAATTCCAGGAGGCTGGGCGACGCACAATCATAGACGTTCTGCTTCATGCACCTTTTATATCCGTTGCCAGTGGAACTATGCATCGCTCTGCTTGTTTCTGCCCGGAGGATATTAAACAGGGCACATGCAGAACATCTATCAGTGAGCGCCGCTCAGCCTCCTGCGATCGAAGCAGGGAACTGAGCCGGCGTCCTTTCCACCACGAACCCCGCCTGCTGTATTACTGTCATCCCGCCCCGCCCACTTTCTTTCCTTCTGCCCCTCCCACTGTCTTTCCTCCCGCCCACCGGCCCCGCTCGCTGTCTCTCCTCCCGGCTTGACGCCTGCCCGCCCGCCCGCCTGCCTGCTGTCTCTCCGCCGGCCCGCCTACCCCGCCCACTGTCTCTTCTCACTCCCCCGCTGTCCTTCCTATCGGCTGTCTGCCCCGCCCACTGTGCATCGCGCGCTGTCTTTCTCAAGCACGCGCTGTCTCTCCTCCCGGCCGCCTGCCCCGCCCACTGTGCCTCGGCCTCTGTCATTTCTCCCGGCCGGCCATGGGGTCCGGAGAGCAAGCGGCCGCGGTCCGGAAACGGACCGCGGTCCGCGGGTTGAATACCCCTGTACTAGATACTATTTGTGCAAACTCTAAAGTGCTAGTGAAATAAATAATGTTGAAATGCCAGCAATTGATAATGCATGAAGCTAGCATGTAGTCTACAGACTCCATTGGCTGTCATTCAAGGGCCATGGCAGTCTGGATAAGTGAATTACAACAATAACAAGGAATTGATTACAAGATTTCAAAGCCGCATGTGAAACAGATAATCAAACCCGGGTGTACAAGGCTCCCCAGCGCGCTCCGCCGTGCGCCCATAGTTTCTGTAGGGGGTTGACAGAGCTGACAGAAGGGCGCACCTGGCAAGGCGGAGCAGCTGCCGGGGGCCCCCAGCCTCCAGGAGGGCCCACTGACAGGGCAGGCTGGGAGTGACGGTTCTTTTCCACGCCGGGTGGGGACAACAGTATGCAGTTCAGCTGCTGCCTGTGCTGTCCCACCGGGGAGAGAGGAAGGGGTCTCCACACCATGTGACAGACGGGCTGCGGGCAATAAAACCCCAGACAGCAGGTGGCAACAAGGAGACCAGGAGTGCGTGTCGGGAATTTTTTTATTTTTAAAAGGTTTTCTTTTCTTTTAAACCTTAGGGGGCATCCAGATTTGGGATGTTCCTCAGTGATGTCACTCTTCACCACAAAGGGGCCCACTGAGATCATGCCGCCCAAGGGCCCACATAAACCTGAAACCGGCCCTGGCGCACAGTACGGGGGGTGCAGCTACGCGCAGCCTCTGCAGCCTTTCGCATGCGCAAGTGACGTCGCTGGATCCCGAGCGAGGTACGGAGTTTTCTTTTTGTAAACTTTAAGAGAAAAATGACACACCAAATCTGGCCCTGAAGCCACATTATACACCCCTAAAACGCGTAAGATCCTGCGTGCTTTAAGATGTCATGGCCATATTCCCCCCTGTGCATGATCTGTCCCTGCAAGAAAACGTGGAGGGCAGTCATTGACTGGCTAGAAAGACCATTAGGAGCGGGCTCAGGGGGAATATCCTAGACTGGCCAAGGACCAGTAAAATGTTATGCAAAGAAATTCATGTTTTTAATGCCCATAAATATAAATATAATGTATTATAATATAATATAAATATAATATAAAAAGGTATAATGTAATATAATATAATATAAATATAAAGACGCACAAAAGTGCAGTCAATAGGTTCTATAGCAAAACATTGTAAGCCCGAAACAGAGGGTATACATATGTGGCACTTATAGGGGGTAATACAGTAAACAGAACAAGATAATTAACAAGTAGATCAAAGTGAGTCAAAGTAAATCAAGGTAAATCGTATTCCAAGTTGTATTCCCCTTCAAGCATGATAGATCAAAAGCATAACCCAGGTAACAAGATAAGCAAGTTATAAAGCTTACAGGCTGACCGCAGGACGCGAAAAAACACCTCAACGTTTCGGTCTGTAAAATACCTTTCTCAAGAGGATGTCATTCATTGAAGAGCATTCCGCATCCTCTTGAGTAAGGTCTTTTACAGACCGAAATGTTGAGGTGTTTTCGCGTCCTGCGGTCAGCCTGTAAGCTTTATAACTTGCTTATCTTGTTACCTGGGTTATGCTTTTGATCTATCATGCTTGAAGGGGAATACAACTTGGAATACGATTTACCTTGATTAACTTTTTCTCACTTTGATCTACTTGTTAATTATCTTGTTCTTTTTACTGTTGTATTACCACCTATAAGTGCCACATATGTATACCCTCTGTTTTGGGCTTACAATGTTTTGCTATAGAACCTATTGACCGCACTGTAAATAGCTTGCACTTTTGTACATCTTTATATTTATGGGCATTTAATCATGAATTTCTTTGCATAACATTTTTCTGGTGTTCATTGCCTCCCCCATTTAGTATATACTGTATATTTTAGTACTAGATAAGCCGAGGTACTTTGGAGGTTTCTTTGAACCCTTATGATCTTACCTTTCTCCTTGTTCTGCATGACATTGATTTTATTAACTTACCAGTGTGCTACAATCAATCCTAATAACCAAGGACCAGTAATACGCCAAGCTAATTTTTCGCGGTCAGCTCCTGGCAGACAAGCTACAGTACTTATTGGGCAGAGACTGGATGAAGCCTTACCACCACCTTACAGAAGAAGACTAGCTAGCACCAGATTATGTGTGGTGGAGGCCTCTGGGCAGACAGTCTAGTGGAGGCCCCTACGTAAGTAACTGTGGATAAATAGCTGCCGTTGTTAACAAGTGGTGTAGGCTCCCAAATGAGGAAGCTCCTGCATTCATGGTAATCCAGTCCAGGCTAGTCCTGGGCATGACAGGACAAGAGGGGCCTTGCTTCCTCTGGACTTCAGAAAGCTAGTTAGACCTAGATCATGGCTGGACTGAAAGGAGGAGGGAAGCTCAGGTTATAAGAGTATCCTGCTGCTCCACCGAACTATTCCAACCATGGCATTTGCTGATGTTAGATGACCATGGCCTGGTGTTGGTATGTGCATCAGTTAAAATAAGGCAAATCTTTACTTTGGTGTGGCTAAATGCTTTTCCTCTACTTACTGGAGTAATAATGGCCAATAATGTAAAGCAGGCTCAACCTTTTGACAATCGCGGGCCAAAATGAATAGACCGCAACCTGGTCGCGGGCCACAATCAATGGTGTGGTAAGGTGTATGGAAAAGTAATAAATGGTGTGTATTTTTCCCCTGCTAAGCTCTATCATGATCCATGCCGGGTTTTCAGGACCTAGTTCACATTCCCCAGTCCTCTACAGGTTTGTTCCCTGATCCCAGGCCTTGCACAGGTGATGAGGCTGATTGCAGGGGAAGCCTAAATAAAAGGAGCTGCTGAGCCTGTCAGTTTGCTGTTGACCAGCCTGGAGGAAGGAGCCCAGGCTGTACTGCTCAATGTGAATGATAGAACTGGACTAAAGCCGAAGGACTTTGCTTTTGTCACCCCAAACTTGGACTTGTGGGGACTAACAGCGTGGGCTTGTATGACCTGGAAGTGGACCTTGTACAACATTTCCTTACCCTGGACTTTGCTAAGAGCCAGTGAGGTAACCGCTTATACTGCATTTTGTGCTGCAACCATCTCTGATGTTAAGAGATGCTTTGGCTGTTGAATTCTTATTTTCAATAAATTACCTTTGATTTGAAGGAGAACTGTCGACTGAGTCACTGCCGTTCGCCCCAATCTCTTACAATAGGTTGAGAATGTTTTCATTTGGAATGGGATCATGAAGGTTTTCTACAACAATCAGGATCCCCACTTCACAAACACCACTCGTATGTCCTTCCACCACACCCCTACATCACTATGCAATAACCACATATACAAGTAATTCACATTCTGATGGGCTTACCTCTCTAAATGTATGGGTCCGTTATTTATAGCCTTCCCCCATCAGTCCCACATCTTAACCATGTTCCCATTACTACCCCCATCTAAGTTTACACCAATGCTAAAAATACAGTAAAATTAATATAGAAAAATAATTTTACCAAATTATGCTGCCAAAGATGTGTAATGGGATTGGAAATAGGGCAAAGTGGGTACATTTCCAGGCACAACTTAGGAGAAAAGGACCCGACTCTGGGCTTACCCATAGGAATTGTTCTGCTATCACATGTTGAGAAATACCTATTCAACCCATTCGGTGATTGGGGAGCATTCATCCGTAAAGATTGTCCTCGGTACTGGTGAAAGTGTGGACTTTGAGGTGTGAGCAGTATCTCAAAAACCATTTCAAAGAAAATCAAAGCAACAGGTGCCGTGTGTCTTATTAAACCTCAGCATCTACCAACAGGCTGATTTGTTACTAACGCCAGGTAGCGACACATGAGTGTCTATAGAGCAGTTACTACGCTGTATTGAAGCGAATGGTAGCGCCAGCTCAGACTGACTGACACCACATTCATCAAAAAAACAGCCTCAAACAGCGCCGGCGCTCAAAATCATGTAGTTGTAGCCCATAGCACCAGAGGCTGTGTGATTGAAAGCTGTTTTTGAACATGTATCCACTAGTAACAAAGCAAAAACATATGGAATTACATTGTTATCACATTGTAACATGAACACTTTAATACCAGACATGTAAGGTCAATTCTGCATAAAAATATTATTAATCCAAAAAGTTTTCAAAAATGTCATTTTCTTGCCCAGAATACATGTCAGAAGTTTTTTTAAAGGAAAAAAAAAGGGGATCAGGAATGGGATTTAAGGATCATCTATTGAAATGTATGGGAGAGCGGCAGATAACGACAGGTAAGACGTGGCGCTCTGCAAGGCTGAACGCCGGCGCTGTACGCTGAGCCTGGGATAATGATGAATCATACGCTACATGGCGTTGTTCTAGTCGCTCACCAGATTCGGCTTCATAAATGTGTAATTGCGTGCTGTCTCACACCTGCCGCTACCTGGCGCTGCCTGCCTCTGTACAGGCACTACCTGGCGCTATACCTTCATGAATAAAGCCCCAAGCCTCTGAGAAAGTTCCAAGATGGACCTAACACTGTGCAAATGACGATGGTCACATGAGCAAGGTAGCATAAGATAATAATAAGACCACCAAGTAAGGCCCTACTCACCAAACAGACACTGGGCCGTTTGAATCCAGCAATTGCTAATGATCCGGCAATGATATACTGTTGAAAAATAAAAACAGTTGTTAGAATAACGACACATATTAATACAACACAATGAAGATTTGTCAGTAACAAATTTCAAGTTTCCATGACTAGCGAGAAGGTTCTTTTCCCTAAATGGTGATATCACAGCTAAACAGGTTCTTTAGGAGCTCTTGAGCTGCCTCCGTGGGCCTTCCTTGGTAACTTGGCTCAGACAGCAGCCAGACGCGGGGCAGGTGGAGAGGGAGACCCCACGCTATGTAAAAAAATAAATAAAAATGGCATGGGGTCCCCCCATCCAAGCAAAACCAGCCCAAACACCAGCTATAGAGGCTGGCAGACCAGGGTGCAGAGGATGAGCAGACCCAAGAAGGCTACAAGCCTGTATAGCCATTATGGGCAATGGGCTCTTATGAACCCCCCTGGCCTTTGGGGATGCAGGTAAAAGGGCATGACAAGTCACCTGCAGGAGACTCGCCAGCCCCTCTGTGAACTGGTATAGGGGTCTCAAGGAAACCTTACCAGTTCACAAAAAGTTAAAGGTAAACTTACCTCCTACTTACCTCCAATCCATCGCCGGTGCCCCACAATGCTCACGGCTGCTTCTGACAGCTGGAGTGATGGACGGATGCTGTGCCCTACGCCAGACTTCCATAGATCACTCCACTTCTGACAAATCCCTTCCCCGCTGGAGAGAGGGGCCTTTTATCCCGGAGATTGAGCTGATGTCATCTCACTCGCCGGTATAAAAGCCCCTCCCCGAGGAGAGACTTGTGAGATGCTCTTCACCCACGCCGGGGGATCACCTGCCACTGAAACAGAGGTGAGGGTATTTTTTTTTATTCTATGCGTGAGTGTGTACGTTTGGTTCAGGCAACTCCCCGAATTTCCCCAAAATAAATTGAAAGGTTCGCTCATTTCTCCTGCCTGGTCATCATCATTATGCAAATCTCTACTGTGATCCTGATCCTGAATAGCTATCATGCTGCTTTAAATCCCCGCTGAGCACCTGCCTAGCGGTCACCATCCTGCTATTCACCTGTAGCCTGCACCATATCTACCTCTCAACAGCAGACATGGTGTTGAGCTCTTTAAAACATGCTCCTCTTGGAGATTATGCAGCATAAAAACTTTTTGGGGCCGGCTTCTATTATTATTATTATTATTATTATTATTAATAATAATAATATATTAATAATATTTTTTTTACAAAGCGCCATTCCATGGCACTGCACAATGTAAATTACAAGGAGAGTAAAACTTACAATACATGAAAAAAAAGCACAAATACATAGTTATACTGAAAAACACTAGGAGAGATGGCCCCGCCCTTGTGGGCTTACAATCTAAAGGATAAGGGTGGAGACATAAGGTAGGTCACAATTAATATATACTTAGTATAATGGCAGTGATCAGAAGTGGCTCGGGCTGTCTTTTGTTTAAGCCAAGTGATAAGCACATCTGAATGACTGAAATCACCCTTAAAGAGGACTAAAACCCACCCTGGAGTCTATGCGACTCCAGGGCAGGTATGGTCGCTCTCCCTCGCTGTGTGAAACCCTGCAGGTCGCCCGAAAATTCACCTTCTTTTCCGTGTTCAACGGCACATGCGTGAGCAGTGGTTGCATCCCCGCTATTCCTTTATCAGGGTGCGTGCCCAGCCAGGCATTTGTGATTGGCCGGCACGGGCACGCTCCCTGTTAGAGGGTAGCAGGGGATGCGGCTGTCAGTGCGGATCAGCGCGCTGATTGGACAACCGACTGCACATGCGTCATAGGACCAGGAAGAGGTAAGTTTGTTCGGGCGACTTGGGGGGTTTCACGCAGTGATCGGGGGTGTCCCGGGGGCAAAGACTAATACCCAGGATAGTCAAAATCCTGGATTTTAGTACACTTTAAAGGGTTAAAGGATTTGGTTAATTTTATAGGGGAAGGGAATTCCAAAGTAACCGGTCGGCACAGTTCTGGTTCTGGGAGTGGGAGGACAGGTGGAGGTCCTGGACAGAGCAGAGATTGTGTCTGGGTTGGTATTTGTTGATAAGCGAGGAAATGTAGGCAGGAGCCTGATTGTAAAGTGCTTTGTACGTTTTAAGGTTAGCGTTTTAAATTATCTCAGAAAATGTCAGCCAGTGGAGGGACTGACACAAGCAAGGTGCAGAACGGGTAAACAGGCCGAGGGTTGGTGGGGGCAGCCATGGTTCAAAATGGAACTAAAGCTGAAGGTCAAGGTCAGGCCATCCATCCGAAATAAAAGCATGTTCGTGTGGTTGTAGGTACATGACTGGGCTAGCGTTCCATATGCCCTACGTCATTTACCTCCCACCACCAAGTCCGGACCACCGCGTCGTTGGAAAGACTAAATTTAATCGGCCACAACGCAACATATATAAACAGATTGTACAAGCAGCAAAAAGAGTCCCCCTATTGTTCCGGGTCTGAGAAGCCTAGGATTCCGAGAATGAAGGGAAGGGGAGGGAACAAAATTTCGACCCCCACCAAGCGGAAGCCAACATAAACTCGGCCACATACCTCCTAGGCCAGGGAGCTTAATCGGGCTAACCGCCAGTGGCCAAACATCCCATTCCCTACTTGAACCCCAAACGTCCGTAGTTCTTTAACCAGAACCGTCCTAGCCAGTTTCTACTAGAAACAGCCGCATACCCTGCCAATGGAAATGCTACCTCAGACCTGAAACCCGAGAGGAGACCCGCCCAACGGCTGTGACAAATATAATCAAAAGTTTCCAATAAACCAAAACTAAACATACATAAATAACAATACATTAATTTACATACAAATGATGACACCGCCTTCTCTTTTTTTTTGATGAATACAAAACATACTTAAACACAAATAATAAATAACAAAATACTGAGGCACCCCCAATAGGTGCCAACAGCCATATTACAAAATAACTTTTTTATTATTTTTTTTGTATACAATAAATACCTAGCCATACTAAACCTTTAACACATATTCCAAAACCCCAATGCCCCCCCCCCCCCCCAGGACTGTGGCTGAACAAACCCAACCATAACCAAAAACAGGGCGGGCGTTCCTGTCTCCGGAACTCAGGCCAGTCATGTGGGCTGCCCTCCTTAAGGGGACGGCGCCTTCTATCTAAGGAGCAAATCCAAAAAGCAAGATGGTCAGATCAAACAGGAGATTCAGGAGATTGCAGGAGCATCACTGGGGATCCGGGTTGGCTGAAGCAGCAGTTACTTGGCTCACTATTTGCCACTTGCAAGATAAAGGCACCTGAGCAGACACAGGAATAAGCGCACATGTAAGATCCGACATGTTAGAAGTCCCACGATTGCGAGGTGAATCGTGGAATGGGAATAAAACATTCAGACCCATGGGAGGTAAGGAATGCCTGCTTTGATTTTATAATTAGCTGATTATTACCTGCTCAAAATATTATCACTTTAATTCATTTTGTTTTAAATTGATTTTAGGACTTACAAAAACTGGTCCCCAATACTGAATTCCACTGATGAATGTTATCGATATCCATCTCGAGCCTATTAGAAAAGGCAAACCGATGGCCAAGGCGAACTGCAAGATGGATGTGACAATCAGCGCGATCTGGAGAAAGAAGAAAACATTTGTTAGATTTCAAGCCTCTGAAAAATTACCAAAATATTTGTCAGGAACGTCCGAACTCCAGGAGCAGAAATCGGTGCCCAAATCAGATTTTCGACCAATGCCCAGGGTAAGCTTAAATAGACTATAAACTGGACCTTCACCCTGAATAAGAGCCTATCTTATATGTGTCCCACCCCTGTACATACAGATTGCCCACATTAATCCGGACCTCCACCCTGAATAAGAGCCTACCTTATATGTTTCCCACCCCTGTACATACAGATTGCCCACATTAATCCGGACCTTCACCCTGAATAAGAGCCTACCTTATATGTTTCCCCCACCTTGTACATACAGATTGCTCACATTATAAATCATCCTACCTGCACCTACTACATTTTATGTGCCTTTAAATATCCAAGATGGCAGCCCGTGGAGTCTCGGGCTGCCTGCAGACAGGAAGTGTCTTCTGACTGAGCCGTTCTGCATTCTGGGATTGCTGTCTTTTTCCTGACTTGAGCTCTGCTCTGTCTGTGCAAAGCACAGCTATAACCTGCCCCCTGCACTTTTGCCCCCTCTTCTCTACTCATTCTGTGATGCTCTTGAGGCAAGATGGTGGCACCCGTATCCTAGGGTCCTGAACAGAGTTGCAGCCCAGTGGGGGGAAAGAATAAAAAGTAAGGGACTAAAAACCTAAAATATATTAATTTTAGATGCTGGGGAATCGTTGTTTTAAGTGTTTGGGCTTTTCATTAAATTATACTGAAGGTCCAGTTTAATGATAAATAAAGACTAGACCTTACAGTCAGGTATAAATGACCAAACAGGCATAAACTAGACAACAAACCTTGAATCAGGTAGGGTTAGTCTTCAGGTGCAGACGGGTACAAGACTCGGTACAGGCTCAGGGCAGCACATACAGTGGATCTTGGCAGAGTAATAGCAGAGTCTTAACAAAGACAAAATCTTGCTGCCCTGAGCAGTGGGCCCAGACCCTTTTTTATAGGGGTTGCACCAGGATTTCCTAATGAGGAGGCCACGCAGCTCCACTGACCCCGGTGGGTGGCAAACAAAACTGCAGTTCATGGCTACATTCTACGGGTTGCATTAAATGGATTTTTCAGACGAAAGGTAAAAGAAAAAAATAAACAGCGCTTAACTTGCCAAGTGTTCCTCCAGTGCTGTGCCTCCTCTTAGCTCAGCGACCTGAATGAGGAAATATACTTCCTCATCTGCCCCTCCAGCACCACCCTGCCGATGTGGGCCACCAATACTAGCTTGGGGAGCTGGTCCAGACCATTCCCCCCTCTATATTGATGGCTTGAATGGCACTCTTAGAGTGTAGCCCCAGCTGGGGCCAAATTGAAATGCTGCTGCAGTTGTTCCAACGGCGAGGATCTGGGCTTAGGTGAGTTCCAACAGCTTCAGCTGCTGCATCCTTTAGGTGAAGCAGGTTGATGGGTTGCTCAGCAGTCCATCAACCAGCTTTTCCATGTTCAGGCTGGACGACTTCTGAATGAAGTCCGTGTTCAGGTTTGGGGACCCGAACTAGCAAAGTTCGGTATGCACCCAAACTTTGCTGTTCGGGTTCGCACATCTCTAATCATGGATCATACAACAAGACAACAACCATAAGCACATATGTCGTTCCCCCTAGCGTGGTTAATAAAGAATAAAGTTACAGTTCTGGAAGAGCCAAATCCTGACCCTAATCCAATAGAAATTTCGAAGAAGGGCCTAAAGTGAATAGTTTATGGGAGTAAACTCACCAACATGTTTGTTGTGTACAGCGGAATGTGCTAAAATTCCTCAAACACGATATACAAGACATACCTACAATTACCAGAAACGTTTAGATGACGTTATTGCTGCAAAAGGTGCTCACGGATAGGTGAAGTTTGGATTCTTTTCTTCCATAAATAAAAGACAGAGTCTAATATTTTTGATTGATTTCTTTAATTAGGTTTCCTTTATCTATTTTAGAAACCTGTGTGAAAACCTGCAACCACCATGCACACCCCGGGGCCTCCACCGCTTGCCCTGCAAAGAGGGCCTCCACCAACCTTTGGATTATGGTCTGGTCCAGGAGGCTTTTCAGTCTTTGGTCTGACGGGCCGCAGGGCCGGCAACAAAGCTATCAATGGCAGTGGAACCCACACACCCCACCCTGCGACCTGGCCAAGCCTTTTTTTTTGTTTTGTTTTTGCAAACCTGCATCCAAAGCCACCACAGGGCAGGACGGAGAGTCTAGAGCAGCAAAGCTGCCGCCAGCAACGCTACAGTGATGGGTGCAGAGCTGTCACTGCACATAAGCCACCAAGCACAGCCGCTAGCAGCTCAATGCAGGGAACCAGCCGGGCGACTACACTACCCCCCACCCAGAATCGCAAAGCGGGAGTTCCCGAGCAGCACACACCCGCACAAGGGGGGCACAAGGGACCTGATCTGGCATTCCATTAAGTGGGCAGGTGCCAGACAACCACCAAACAGTTACTTGGCTGTACTATTATCTTACAGGAAAAAAAAATACTGTATCTGGGGCCCCCACCACACTTAGTCCAGCCTTGCCCGGGGAGCAATTGAGGGTTAGGTTCTCTGCTCATTGGCACTTCAGTCAAGTCTCATGGTTGGGAATCGAACCTGCCACCTTCCATTCACAAGCCTGTTTCCCTACCTTCCCTATCTCAGTTACTTGGCTGGACTATTATCTTAAAGGAAATAAAGTACTGTATCTGGGGCCTCCACCACACTTAGTCTGGCCTTGCCGGCATCTATTGCACTCCCATGGGCCTGATGCCCGGGCCTATACTTCCAGATTTAGACAAAGATTTATGGTGGACTGTGAAACTCAGCCAGCGCACCCATTGAGAACAAAGGGCACCTGGGTATGGTCTCAAATTCATTACAGGCCTCCTTAAATCGGACCAACACCCGTTATTACATTAACAGGTGTTAGTCCGGCTCTTTGCCGCTAGAAAGAAGCTCGGGGGCCATCCAGAACGCTGGAGCCCTTTCGCACCTAAATGCACAAGACATGTAGGAATACTCACCTTCCTTACGAGCCAGCGCCGGGAAAGGAGTCTACCTCCCTACCTCCTTGAGGAGCATGACGAACACCATGGAAGTGGCAGCAGGTAAGTAGGAGAGCCAGGAAAAATAGATGTTCATTAGACTCCACTTCAAAATGTAATCACGGTGATTCCGTTACCATTATGTGGTGTCCCAGTCAGCATGCCATGTATTAGAGTAAGTGTTATGTCATGCTACTGTGAGGTTAGGATGCCATCAGTATAGACTTAACTTGTTTTATATTGCATACATGTCTCTAGTGGCACCTACTGGTCAAAACATATTGTCATATTGTCTTCACATTAGTCTGCTTGTATTTGCATAGTTGTCTGTCAAAAGGTGGAGAGATACTTGGTCACACCCACCTTTCATAGACAACAGTCTGGAAGAAAGTTCCAGAAGTCTGTGGGAGGTCCCCGTTGGTACAGCCCCCTCTGACCAGGTGGGCTGGCCTTCAGGTCCTCAAGGGAGTTCGAGTGTGGTGTGCAACCTGGAGACATGTCTACTGCTAAGCTCCAGTCACAGATAAGTCTGCATCTTTTCAAAATCTTCTTTTTCCATGATACTGCTGCAAGCAAGTACCCTGATAAGCAGTCCACACTGTGGGGATAGAGATCTTCAGTCCTTCAGATTGTTTCTCCAAGTAAGGAATTCTTCTTTAGTCCAGGGGGATAGAGCTGAACCAGGGCCCCTGGCAGACACTGTACCTATTGAGACCTACGGTCAGGGCAGTGACTTATCGGCTTTCATGTCGGTGCCTGTACTCCTGCATGCTTACTAGCGTATGGTGTGACAGCAAGGCAGAGTCCCTCTGTGAGTACAGATTTATGTTTAAAACTACAGTGAGCCAAGCTGTAAAGATCCTCACAAGTGAAGTATTACTTGGACTGTGACTTCCCAAAACCCGCCAATACCACCTAAAGATTTAAAGGGGATTGTGACCAATTTACTCTCCACTTACCTGAGGTCTGTGATGTACATCTTCTGTCAAGTGCTTCATTATAAAAGATTGTCTACTGCATTTGGGAATTGTTTTGCACAAAGTTTTCAGTAAAGCTCCCCGTTCTTAACCTTGGTCTCAGAAGTCATTACAGCCTGTACCATGTGAGCGAGAACAAGTGGGACATTTGACAAAAGCGGCATGCTGTGTGTGTACTAGGGATTAGGGCAAGATCCCCGGCCATTTCTCCACCCGTGACATACCTATTCTTGCCCTGGCTGCACCACAAGTACCAGCAGACCCTGCAGCATTGCCCCTGGTCACCACAACTCCGTTTTTTCTGGCGTCACGAACAGGATACGAATTTTGCGCAATTCATAAAATTTTTTAGTGCGCTTTAACCCCTCTTATGCCAGCGAGACCTGCATTACAAGTTTTGGCTAAAAAAAAAAAAAAAAAAAACTGTTTTCTACTTTTTTCTTTGTTGAATTGACACTATTGAACTGCCCGTCCGCGCAACTCTGCGTACAACATTTTTTTTTTCGCGCCATTTTGTCACGCGGGTCCACCAGTGCGGCCTATTACTGCTGCACAACATCTTCAGCTATCTTAAAGAGACAGCGCACTCAAAAGTTCCAGCATGTCCGATCCCAGCACAAGTGAGCAGTCAGGCACCAGTGCCGCATCACCACCAGCAACCAGTGCTATTTCTGCTCCTGCACTCGGCGTAACGCCACCAACCGTGCCAGCTGCTACCATGATGGGGATGCCAGTCTTCTTTGGGACTCCAACGCTGCCAAGCTACAGAGGAGATCCACATACCCTTCCAGAATTCCGCGAAAAGCTCTTTGGCATGTTCCAGTTTTTCTCTTTTTCCCCCGTCCAACAGGTGCAGCTGCTGCTGGGACAACTCCAGGGACCTGCTGCTGAGGAAGTCCATACCTGGCCGGCTTCTGAAAAGACCAGCGTCGAGCAGATCTTCGAGAAACTCAAGAAGGAGTTCGAGATCCAGTCACCAACAGAGGTCAGACTACGCTTCTATGAAAGGCGTCAGAGACCAGGTGAGACTATTCGGGCCTATGCAGTGGCTCTGCAGAATGCATTTCATCACCTCCAACAAATAGACACTATTGCCCCTGCGGAAGCTGATAAAATTTTGTTGGATCGTTTCATTGAGGGCTTAGACTCAAAATTAACTCAGACTCAACTCCGCATGTTGGCTGCCCAATACCCAGGCGTGACCTTCTCTGCCTTTAAATCCCTGGCTCTACAAGTTTTGGGACCTGATACACCTCTAGGGGGTGCCACTGCCTGTGCATTTTCACCAGATATGGGAGCAACTGCTGTTCCCTCTGAAAAGTTATTTTCAACTGCTCCCCAGGTTATACAGGCTGCCCAAACCTCTATCCCTGTTACTGAGTCATTGACCCCAAAGCATGTGGATCTAATGACTGAGATACTTAGAGAGATGAATAAGACTTTGCGAGAGCTAACTCTCAGGTCCACACCTCCAGCACATGAGTCACCCCTTAGCAGAGCCGAGTCACCAGGGCCTCGTTCACATCGTCCAAGTCCTGGACGACCACCTCCAAACAGGAACTTTTCGAGTAAGAGACTTGTGTGTTACTATTGTCATGAGCCTGGTCACACTAAAGCCCAATGTTGGCAGTTAAACGGACTGCCCCTGAGGATGCGGACCGCTCCTCAGGAGGACAGAAAGAAGGTCCAACTCCAAAAGTACCCAAAGCGGGACTCTCACGTTATGTCTCATCCTGCCCCTATGTAACTGTTATTGTTGATGGTGTACCACTAGAAGCATTACTAGATACAGGTTCACAAGTGTCTACCATCCGTAAAAAGACATTCTTTAAAAATTGGGACTTGAGTAATTTACAAAAACCTGACATTGATGATTTAAATCTACTTGCTAGCAATGGTCAACCTATACCATTATTAGGTTACTGGGAACCCGCTATTCAAGTGGGAAATGTAAAATTACCTTATCAAGGTGTGGTGGTCACTGATGTAGAGGAAGAAGGTTCCGCTGAGTTTGTACTAGGCATGAATATAATGCGTAACTGTTTTGTTGATGTATTGGATGCCTTGCGTGCCTCTCTCCCTACAGCTGCTCCTTCCTATAAGAGAGTTCTACAACATCACATTAAAGCGCTCATTGCTCAGCAAAAGTTTGCCAATAAGAAGGGTGAGATCTGCCGTGTCAGGATACAAGATGCTCGACCACTCACGCTACAGGCTAATGCAGAAACTCTCATCTGGTGTCGTGCCCGACCGGGTATTGGAAATGAAGACTACCAAGCTCTTCTGGAACCCATCCAGTCAGATGATCAGCCACTGGTGAAAGCAGCAAGAAGTCTTGTTACCGTCTCCAACGGGAGAGTACCAGTAAGGCTAGTGAATTTAAGTGACACACCAGTAATTCTGCACAAGTTCCATTCAGTTGCTCAGCTGTATCAACTCCTTCCAGGAGATGTCATAAACACTGACATTGTTGCTACTCAGCAATCAGCAAAAGTCACTAAGGAGAAAGGTAACCCCTCTTCAACATCTTGGTTGTCAGAACTCAACGTGGGAGACGCCAATACTCCTGCCGATAGAATAGCTGGCGTTCTGAACGTTGCCAAGAGATATTGTCAAGCGTTTAGCAAACACCCATTGGACTACGGACAGACGCCACTCATCCAACATCGCATAGTTACAGGTGATCATCCTCCCATTAAAGAGAGACATAGACCAATTCCTCCAGCTATGTACCAGTCTGTGAAGAAAATGTTGCGAGAGATGAAGGAAACTGGTGTTGTCTGCGAGAGTCAAAGTCCTTGGGCTGCTCCTTTGGTTCTCGTAAAAAAGAAAGACGGATCAATTAGATTTTGTGTGGATTACCGCAAGCTGAACAGCATTACGCACAAGGATGCATATCCATTGCCACGTATTGAAGAGTCACTTACAGCTCTCGGCTCATCGGCCTACTTTTCCACCTTGGACCTGACCAGTGGCTACTGGCAAGTGCCCATGGCACCTGAAGACAGGGAGAAGACTGCGTTTACCACTCCCATGGGACTCTTCGAATTTAACAGTATGCCATTTGGACTCTGCAATGCTCCCGCCACATTCCAGCGACTCATGGAACGGTGCTTGGGTCACCTAAATTTTCAGAGTGTATTGCTTTACCTTGATGATGTCATTGTCTACTCCAGGACATATCAAGAGCACCTGCAACACCTGTCTGAAGTTTTTAGTGTGCTTATCCAGCATGGCCTAAAGATCAAGCCTTCCAAATGTCACTTGCTGAAGCCAAAAGTTAGCTACCTTGGTCATGTTGTCAGTGCAGAGGGAGTACAACCAGACCCAACAAAGATTGCTGTTGTCAAGGACTGGCCAACACCAAAGACGGTGAAGGAAGTGAGCCGTTTCTTGGGATTCGCAGGCTATTATCGCCGCTTCATTCCACATTTTGCACAAGTTGCTGAACCACTTAATGAACTTCTACGTGGATGTCCCAGAGAAAATTACAATGGCAAGCTTCCCATTGATTGGTCAGAAAGTCAAGAATCTGCATTCCAAGAGCTGAAAGCTCTTTTGACTCAACCTCCCATCTTGGCGTACCCAGACTATGGCCAACCCTTCCGTGTCTATACGGATGCCAGTTACCGAGGTCTTGGAGCCGTGTTGTCCCAGGTTCAAGATAACAAGGAAAGAGTCATCGCCTATGCCAGTCGTAGTTTAACATGCGCCGAACGGAATGACAGAAACTACAGTTCCTTTAAGCTGGAGCTGCTAGCTCTTGTGTGGGCCGTTACAGAAAAATTTAAAGATTACCTTGCGGCTACACCGTTCACTGTGTATACGGATAACAATCCTCTGGCACACCTTAACTCTGCAAAACTAGGTGCCTTGGAACAAAGATGGGCTTCCCGACTGGCAAACTACTCATTCACTATCAAGTACAGAAGTGGCAAATCCAACATTAATGCAGATGCATTATCCCGTCTACAAGATGGAGAAGAACCTCCCCAAGATGACATCTGGGAAGAAATAGAGATGCCTCCCTTCTACAACAGGTTTGCTCAACAAAATGCAATCACTGCTGCATCAATTGGTGACCAACATCCTAACAAGCCATCTGAATCACTACAAGATTCTTCTATGTGGAAGAAAATCCAAAATGAAAGTCGTGTTCTAGGAGAAATTTTCGACTACCTTACTGCTGGTAGAGTACCAATTCGACTTCGTCGTGCGCAACCAGATATTGAACTTTTCCGCCTATGGAGACAAAGAAAGCGCCTCTTCGTCCAGAAGAGTATGATCTTACGCAACTCATTAGATCCAGTCTCGGGTGAGAGACTACATCAAATTCTCATCCCAAGGCGAGATGCAAACATTGTCTTAGATGCGTACCATGACCAGTCAGGACATTTTGGCGTACATAAGACAGAAGCTACAATCCGAAAACGCTTCTATTGGATCGGAATGAGAGAAGACATTGAAAAATGGTGTAACGAATGCTCCGCCTGTCAGATCACAAAAGCAGGACGTAGAGATGCTAGAGCACCGCTCCATCCAATCCGGTCTAACAAGCCAAATCAACTGGTAGCACTGGACCATGTGAAACTTGCACCAACACGTTCTGGTTACACTTATGCTTTGACAATGGTCGATCACTATTCAAAGTGGGCTGTTGTTGTACCTGTTAAAGACATTACAGCAAGAACCACTGCCATCATGTTCTATGACAAGTATGTGTGTTCCTATGGATGTCCAGAAGCTGTGTTAACTGATCGTGGACCAGCATTTGAATCTCAACTGTTTCAAGAACTTTGCCAGTTTCATGACTGTAAGAAGTTGAGAACCACGGCATATCATCCACAAGGTAATGGCCTTTGTGAAAGAGTAAACCAAGTCTTCATCAACATGCTTCGAACTACTTCAGTTAACAAACAAGCAGAATGGCCTGAACTTCTTGGAGAACTCGTTGAAATTTACAACAACACAACACATTGTTCCACTGGATATTCACCCTACTACCTTATGTTTGGTAGGCAAGGACAATTGCCAAGAGACAGAGCCTTAGGAATTCAGGTTCCAGATTCCATCAACCCCTTTCCAAAAACAGATTGGGTTGCAGAACATCAAAAAAGGATAACAGAAGCCAAAGAAATTGTTGATCAGCGTATGGAAGAAGCTCGTCAGAAGCAACAAGATGACTACAATCTCCATGCTCATGCTAAACCTCTTCAGGTTGGAGATAAAGTCTGGGTCAGAAATTTCCGTCGTTCAGGGAAGCTTGATCCCTTATGGGAACCGGAACCCTATACCATTACAGCAATCCCTTATCCAGATTCTAATGTGTATGAAGTCCGAAAAACTGACAGGACTCCACAAGTTGTGCACCGTAACCGCATGAAACTGTGTGTGAAGGAGGATTTTCCTACTCTGTGTGCACCTCCACCACAGCAACCGGCATGTTCTTACTTATCATCACCAGAACCTACGGAAAGACCAGTTGACAGTGGTGGACCAATATTTGTTCCACAAGCTTGTATACCTGGACTATACCAATTTGTACCTACTACTATTCAAGCACCAGCACCTGCCGTAACTATTGCTTCAGTTCCAACTCCAGCACCGACAGATGTTAGAGACTACATAATTCCTGCTCCTGCAGAAGATCTGATGCTGAGAAGGTCTGAACGAAGCACAAGAGGTGTTCTACCTGCTCGTTATCGAGACCACTAAATACATATCCTTTTGCTAAAACAGTTTAACAGTTTGCATGCATATAATTTCTCATGTATATAAGTTCGTACCAGTAACAAAATACCATTTCAAGTATTAGTACCTGGCTACTACTGCCATGCTGCATTTGTTTGTATGTTGCTGTTTGCACTAACGTTTCCTTCTTCAGGAATCTAAAAAAGAGTTACTATACGTATATATTTGTTATTTTATATGGACAATATGGACATTCGCAGTCAACCTAGTGCCTAAAAAAAAAAAAAAGAGACCTTAACATGGACGATGGTATAATTGCCTTAAGAGACGCTATGAATCAGACACTTTACATTTTCATTCATACACTTGCTACTGCTAGACTTGTTTATGTTTATGGTTATATATATATTTTGCTGCAAAATATTAATTCTATATGCATGTATTTTCCCTGCACTTGTGTATGCTGCTCTATTGTTTACTGCATGTGGCTACCACCCTTCAAGTGTCGCCGAGGACGGCTTTTCTTAAGAGGGGAAGTTTGTGGTGTCCCAGTCAGCATGCCATGTATTAGAGTAAGTGTTATGTCATGCTACTGTGAGGTTAGGATGCCATCAGTATAGACTTAACTTGTTTTATATTGCATACATGTCTCTAGTGGCACCTACTGGTCAAAACATATTGTCATATTGTCTTCACATTAGTCTGCTTGTATTTGCATAGTTGTCTGTCAAAAGGTGGAGAGATACTTGGTCACACCCACCTTTCATAGACAACAGTCTGGAAGAAAGTTCCAGAAGTCTGTGGGAGGTCCCCGTTGGTACAGCCCCCTCTGACCAGGTGGGCTGGCCTTCAGGTCCTCAAGGGAGTTCGAGTGTGGTGTGCAACCTGGAGACATGTCTACTGCTAAGCTCCAGTCACAGATAAGTCTGCATCTTTTCAAAATCTTCTTTTTCCATGATACTGCTGCAAGCAAGTACCCTGATAAGCAGTCCACACTGTGGGGATAGAGATCTTCAGTCCTTCAGATTGTTTCTCCAAGTAAGGAATTCTTCTTTAGTCCAGGGGGATAGAGCTGAACCAGGGCCCCTGGCAGACACTGTACCTATTGAGACCTACGGTCAGGGCAGTGACTTATCGGCTTTCATGTCGGTGCCTGTACTCCTGCATGCTTACTAGCGTATGGTGTGACAGCAAGGCAGAGTCCCTCTGTGAGTACAGATTTATGTTTAAAACTACAGTGAGCCAAGCTGTAAAGATCCTCACAAGTGAAGTATTACTTGGACTGTGACTTCCCAAAACCCGCCAATACCACCTAAAGATTTAAAGGGGATTGTGACCAATTTACTCTCCACTTACCTGAGGTCTGTGATGTACATCTTCTGTCAAGTGCTTCATTATAAAAGATTGTCTACTGCATTTGGGAATTGTTTTGCACAAAGTTTTCAGTAAAGCTCCCCGTTCTTAACCTTGGTCTCAGAAGTCATTACAGCCTGTACCATGTGAGCGAGAACAAGTGGGACATTTGACAAAAGCGGCATGCTGTGTGTGTACTAGGGATTAGGGCAAGATCCCCGGCCATTTCTCCACCCGTGACATACCTATTCTTGCCCTGGCTGCACCACAAGTACCAGCAGACCCTGCAGCATTGCCCCTGGTCACCACAATTACTCACCCCCAAAGCCCTTGGTTTTCCTTTAAGGAACGCCTGGTGAAAGGCTTCCAGTTGCGGATTCTGGGGGAGAACTGCAGAAGTGACATAAGCTCTAGGGGCCGGTTGGACATTCCACTGGTGGGCGCCATTTGTGGTAATTATCTGCGGTGGGGAAGAGTAGGGATTCCATGCTGGAGATCCTGGATGTCCATTAGGTCCAGCAGGTATATTCCACTGCAGAGTGATAGGGATGGCGGCTGGCTGTGGAGCATTAGGAGGAGGAAGAGTAGACTGGACATAGCTGGGTAAGCCGTCTGCTTTATCTGGGGTCGTCATCGTGAAATATTCCTGCTTCAGAAACAAAAAAGTGTTCACAAGTAATATTAAACCGGACCTTCACCCTGAATATGAGTCTATCTTATATGTTTCCCCCACCCTGTACCTACAGATTGCTCAAATTAATCCGGACCTTCACCCTGATTAAGACCCTATCTTGTATTTTCCCCCCCTGTATATACAGATTGTACACATTAATCCGGACCTTCACCCTGAATAAGAGTCTACCTTGTATGTTCCGCCCACCCTGTACATACAGATTGCAGACATTAATCTGGACCCTCACCCTGAATAAGAGCCTATCTTGTATGTCCCCCCCCCCCCGTATATACAGATTGCCCACATTAATACGGACCTTCATCCTGAATAAGAGCCTATCTTGTATGTCCCCCCCCCCCCGTATATACAGATTGCCCACATTAATACGGACCTTCATCCTGAATAAGAGCCTATCTTGTATGCCCCCCCTGTACATACAGATTGCCCACATTAATCCGGACCCTCACCCTGAATTACAGCCTATCTTGTATGTCCCCCCCCCCGTACATACAGATTGCCCACATTAATCCGGACCTTCACCCTGAATAAGAGTCTATCTTATATGTTTCCCCACCCTGTACATACAGATTGCCCACATTAAAAATCATCCTACCTGCACCTACTGCATTTTCTGTGCCTTTAAACATCCAAGATGGCGGCCCATGGAGTCTCATGCTGCCTGCAGACAGGAAGTGTCTCCTGACTATGCCGCTCTGCATTCTGGGATTGCTGACCTTTTTCCTGACTCCATCTCTGCTCTGTCTGTGCAAAACACAGCTATACCTGCCCCCCCTGTACTTTTCAGTATGTGCTGCTTCTTATGCAAGATGGCGGAGCCCGTATCTTAGTCCTGAGTCCTGAGTTGCAGCCCAGTGGAGGAAAGAATAATAAGTGACTAAAAACTTAAATATATTCATCTTAGATGTTGTAGAATAGTTTTTTAAGGGATTGGGCTTTTCATTTAATGATGCTGAAGGTCCTATTCAAATGAAGCAATCAACTTTCAGATGCGAGGGAAAGGAAAAAGCATGTCACAAACGTGGAGGCCATCTTAAAGGGCAACGCCTTAAAGGAAAAGTCTACTTTCGATGGAATTTTTGAAAGTAAAAATGATGTCATCGATTTGCTATATTTCTATTATTTCTTATGTTAGCAAATGTGTGCAACGGTGACATTTTCACTACCTGCAACCTGTTGCGATTGGCCGCCAAGTCTGTCCACTAAGATCTACAAGAAGAGAGAAGTGAGTCCTGTACACACATAACCCTGCTGCTGGCCATATGTAAGGTCGAGTGAGCTACCTGACCTCCGCAGCGGCCATAGCAGCAGTGTTCTGTGTGTACAGGGCTCACTTCTCTCTTCTTGTAGATCTTGGTGTTACAGGCTTGTACGTGTGGCCAGAGGCTTGGGTTTCCTCTCTCAAAGGCAACGATAAGTGCTCCTCACAGCCTTTCTCATCAGTCCCGCAAGGCTGTGAGGAGCACTTTTCATTGCCTTTGAGAGAGGAAATACGAGTGGCAAAGAAATCCTGGAGGGTGCATCATGTGGGAAACAACCACAGGAGTCAGCCGGGATAGGAAGATCTCACAGAACTCCTCGCCCTGCTGGTTGAACATTGGACTGCAATCATTTTTCTGCCTTCAAGTGGACCAGAAGTCAACACTATAGATACCTCCCACAGGAGCTGAGTGAGTACCTCACCTGTGCCTTCCCCTAGCTCAAGGAGAGCCTCTTTCCAAGTATGGCCCCATCTGAGGGTTGCTCCCCAGCTTCCCTCCTGAAGCCGACCCAACCTGTTGTCCCTGTCACATAATTAATAAAAAAAACACAGCAATTGATACTCCACAATTTTCGATATTCCAATTGCAAAGCGTCTTTGTTTCTTGTTCCAGTTGTCGCCCAATTGCTGACCTTCTCTGGATTATCTTAAGAGCTAGCTATGATTCTAGACCGGTGGTTCTCAACCGTTTTTTCAGCAAGTAACACTTTAGAGTTTCCAAATGTGTTGAGTACCACCTGGGCGGCTCCCAGTTACCTAAACCTGTGTTGCAATGCACAAAACAACCAGTAAAGTTGCACAAAAATAAGCATAACTAGTTTTAGTCACCTTTTAGGTCAGTTTAGTATTTATTATGAAAACCCCCATTGCCACCTGAAGGGACCTCAAGTATCAACTGATGGGACCTCTAGTACCACCTGATGGGATCTCAAGTACCACCTGATAGGACCTCAAGTAGCACCTGATAGGACCTCAAGTAGCACCTGATGGGACCTCCAGCAGCACCTGATGGGACCTCCAGTAGCACCTGCTGGGACCTCAAGTAGCACTTGAAGGGACCTCTAGTACCACCTATTGGGCCCTCAAGTACCACCTATTGGGCCCTCAAGTACCACCTGATGGAACCTCAAGTACCACCTGATAAGACCACCAGTACCACCTGATGGGATCTCAAGTACCACCTGATGGGACTTCTAGTGCCACCTAATGGGTCCTCAAGTACCACCTAATGGGACCTCAAGTAGCATCTGATGGGACCACAAGTAGCAACTGATGGGACCTCAAGTAGCAACTGATCGGACCTCAAGTTCCAACTGATGGGACCTCCAGCAGCACCTGATGGGGCCTCAAGTACCACCTTATGGGATCTCAAGTAGCACCTGATGGGACCTCAAGTACCACACCTGATGGGACCTCAAGTGCCAACTGATGGGAGCTCAAGTGTCACCTGATGGGACCTCAAGTACCACTGGTTGGGAACCCCTGTTCTAGACCCTACAATGCCCCAATTCCTGTTTAATGAGACTTAAAAATGGTGTGTACTCACCGCGTTTAGGTTCTTCTTTGAATGTGCAAACTTGAGAAACCTGAGAAAACTGATATGTCGCTCGTTTTGATTCCGCCTTCTGAAATGTCTTCGTCTCTTATTATTAGTCAGCTGTCCGCCAGTAGAACCAGATCTATCGCATTCAGATATGTGCCCTTGAAAAAAAATCTTATTCCTTTGTTGAATATTTTGACACTTCCTTGTACGCCGATGCTGCATTTTTCATTGTGTGTTCTTCCTGCAACAATCATGACACACTGCAAGTGGGATCTTTCTGTCTTATCCCTAAAGGGTAATTCCACTTTCAATGGCATCTTTAAAAGTTCCCATTATGGCGTGCCAAACGTATGTCATCAAGGTGCTGAGCGTATCTGTAATTTATTTTCTTTTTGTTTGTTTTGTGTTATAAAAGAAAACAGTTTTCATAATGATGTGTTTATATTGCCAACATACACCAAAGTGGTGTGTTTGGTACGCCTGACAGGGACTTCCAGAGTCTGGTTTGCTAATCATCTGATTGGCTAAGACAGAGTCAACAAGGTTTATCTCCGAAACAGGAACAATTCCTACTAAAACTGTGCTACTATATATTGTTATAAATATTACTATATTATAGTTAACCTCATTTAAATTTGTGCTCAAATTAATCAAATAAACGCAAGGAGTGTATAACCTTAGTCACGTCGGTTCATCAATTAACAACCAATTATAGAAAAGACTATAACATCATACTCCGCGATAACATCTTAAAAGTCCAAATAGCTTCTTTTAAATACCAGCACCAGTGCTCAGCACTCCTTAAATTCAATGTATAATCCTTCACCCAGTGAGATCAAATAACGTACCAGATCACAATAAGATAGGCCCGTCCCAACCATATAGTTTATGTCCTCTTTAATCAGCTTCTTCCTTTCAATCCCGAGGATTAACAGCCTCTCTCAACCATATAATCAGTTATTTTCCGTTTTTTATTTGACAAAGACAAACAACCATAGAGAGGAAATAAAAGCAGCAATAGTGTAATGCCGCTAAAAAACGCACTCAGCTCGGCCCTTTTTACCAAACGCCATAATCTAGTAAGCCAGTGAAAATGAACACATAATCCAGTAAGCTCAGTGAGAAGAGATTGGGCTCAGCCTTTCATCCTCTGATCTCTGTTTAGGACAACAATATATCACCTTCCTCCGCATCCCCGGGTGCGGGATTCAACAGTTTTCAAAAGCACAGAGTGCAAAGTCACGCGTTGCATTAGCTCTGCTCTAATCCAACCTCTTTGGATAAGTGGATCACAATATTGTGTCCCTGTAGCTAAAGGGTTACTGGCTGTGTTTTCACCCGGGGAGGTCATTACTGCTGCTTGATTTAGCCAAAGCTGCTGATGAGCTCGCCTGTTACAGTGGAAGGATTCTGTGATTTGTTGTCAGTTGTTTTTACTCAAGGCTAGGAAAGCCGCTTGAGCAACACAGAGCCACAGGAATATAAGAAACTTGGAAGCAGCATGTTGATGAGTCTGTACCCTGAATAAGAGCCTATCTTGTATGTTTCCCCCACCCCCGTACATACAGATTGCTCACATTAATCTGGACCCTCACCCTGAATAAGAGCCTATCTTGTATGTTTCCCCCCTGTACATACAGATTGCCCACGTTAATCCGGACCTTCACCCTGAATAAGAGCCTATCTTGTATGTTTTCCCCCTGTACATACAGATTGCCCACATTAAACTGCACCCTCACCCTGAATAAGAGCCTCCCCACCCTGTACATACATATTACCCACATTAATCCGGACCTTCACCCTGAATAAGAGTCTATCTTATATGTTTCCCACACCCTGTACATACGGATTGCCCACATTAATCCGCACCCTCACCCTGATCAAGAGTCTATCTTATATGTCCCCCCCACCCTGTACATACAGATTGCCCACATTAATCTGGACCTTCACCCTGAATAAGAGCCTATCTTGTATGTCCCCCCCCCCCCCCCCGTACATACAGATTGCCCACATAAAAAATCATCCTACCTGCATCTACTGCATTTTCTAAGCCTGTAAATATCTAAGATGGTGGCCCCCTGTAGTCTCAGGCTGCTTTCAGACAGGAAGTGTCTTCTGACTGTGCCGCTCTGTATTCTGGGATTGCTGTCCTCTTCCTGACCCCAGCTCTGCTCTGTCTGTGCAAAGCACAGCTATAACCTCACCCTCCTGCACTTTTCACCTCTCTCCTCTCCTCAGTATGTGATGCTTCTAAGGCAAGATGGCGGTGCCCATATCCTAGTGTCCTGAACAGAGTTGCAGCCCAGCGGGGGAAAGAATAAAAAGTAAGTGACTAAAAACACAAGCTTTTGGGCTTTTTTCATTAAATGATGATGAAGGTCCGTTTTAAATTATGCTGATAATCCGGTTTAATCAATGGAATACAGGGGGAACTTTGTAGAATTATTTGTAGTATAATTTTTTGGGGATTTTGTGGCCATAGCTGTATAGGGCCTGGTCATTCAGGGGGCCCAATCACTGGCTCTGGTGATCTTTAATATTGGCCTCATTGTTGTGGCAGATACAGTAACACACTGGGTGGTAAAGCGTTTGGCTATAAACAATTTTTCTATTTTCTGTAATAATTCTGGAAAAATAAGGCAACAAGACCCTAGTAAGTAATGTGACCAAGGTTTTCAATGCTAAAATCAGAAACTCCATTTACCAAGTGTGGTTAATTTGAAATGAAGCGGCCCATGACCTGGCAATTTATTTGTTTTATAAACCCTGCAGTCTTGTGAAGGTCTGGGGGTGATGTTGGTACATTGTTGGTGGGATAGGCTTCCATTAGTGAGGTTGGGGCTGATGTTGGGACATTGTTGGTGGGATTGGCCTCCATTAGCAAAGTTGAAGCTGATGTTGGGACATTGTTTGTGGGATTGGCTTCCATTAGTGAGGTTGGGGGCTGGTGTTGGGACATTGTTGGTGGTTGTAGCTTTCATTATTGAGGTTAGGGCTGATGTTGGGACATTGTTGGTGGGATTGGCTTCCATTAGTGAAGTTGGGGCTGATTTTGGTACATTGTTGGTGGGATTGGCTTCCATTAGTGAGGTTGGGGTTGATTTTGGGACATTGTTGGTGGGATTGGCTTCCATTAGTGAAGTTGGGGCTGATTTTGGTACATTGTTGGTGGGATTGGCTTCCGTTAGCAAAGTTGAAGCTGATGTTGGGACATTGTCGGTGGTATTGGCTTTCATTAGTGAGGTTGGGGCTGATGTTGGGACAATCTTGGTGGGATTGGCTTCAATTAGTGAGGTTGGGGGATGATATTTGGACATTTTGGCGATTGGATTGGCTTCAATTAATGAGGTTGATGTTGATGCTGGGACATTGATGGTGGGATTGGCTACCTTTATTGATGTTGGGCGTTGATGGTGGGACTTTGGCAGTAGAAATGGCTTTCATTAGTGAGGTTGGAGATGATGTTCGAACATTGTTGGTGGTATTGCTTTCCATTAATGAGGTTGGTGCTGATGTTGGGACATTCTTGGTAGGATTAGCTTCCATGAATGACGTTGGGGGCTGATGTTGGGACATTGTTGGTGGGATTGGCTTTCATGAATGAGGTTGGGCGCTGATGTTGTGATATTGGCGATTGGATTGGCTTCCATTAATGAGGTTGAAGTTGATGTTGGTACATTGTTGGAGGAATTGACTTCTATTAGTGAGGGTGGGTGTTGATGTTGGGATATTGATGGTGGCATTGGCTTCTGTTAGTGAAGTCAGAGCTGATTTTGAGATATTAGTGGTGGGATTGGCTTCCATTATTAAGGTGGGGGCTGATGTTGGGACATTGTCAGTGGAAATGGTTTTCATTAGTGAGGTTAGAGCTGATGTTGGAACAAAGTTGGAAGGGATTGCTTTCCATAAGTGATGTTGGTGCTGATGTTGGGACATTGTTGGTGGGATTGGCTATCATGAATGAGGTTGGAGGCTGATGTCGGGACATTGTTGGTGGGATTAGCTTCCATGAATGAGGTTGGAGGCTGATGCTGGAAAATTGATGGTGGTATTGACTTCTATTAAGATGGGACACATCTGTAAATTACATTTATATTATAAAATAAATCTAGGATAAGAAAAGTAAAGAAATTAACAAAATAAGAAATGTAGCTTTATTATGTACAGTATGTTATATAAAAGCATAACAGATAATTTAGGGAATCAGTCGTTCCTTGAAGGTATCACCCATTGTGCAAGTCTAGGCACTGCCATGTAAAATTTCAGCTTTGATTCTTGATAACGACTTGAACTGGATATGGTGCTGAAACCTCTGAAGATCGTGGTTGGTCTGTGGGTATTGCTGAAGCAACCGCTCCTGGTTGGACCATGAACACCTGCTAAATAATACATTTGTTACATGTTTGCATTAAGGGTCATCAACAGTCTGCGCTGAATATTGCGGTTGGGGCTCCCTAGAAATGATCTAAAATCATCTCATCAGCAAAGCTGAGTGTACAAGTTTTTCATTATTCAGTATCTGTAGTATACATTTGTGTTTGCTTGGATGATGGTGATGTGAGGGGTCATCTATAGAGTTTCCCGTGCAGTTGTCTGCCCAACTTTTGACCCATGGCCTGTTCAAGGAATCTGCTTGCACCCACTCCTTTAGCATCAACCTTATCAGACTGATTACACGCTAACTTGGCTGTGCTGACCACACTGTCATTATATCTTCTGTTGGCCATGAAAGTTTACATGGCTTCCATCCTCTGCATTAGTCCTCAAGGCAATGGTGTCCAGGTAGGCATGTTACACATCCTGGCAAATGTGGGCTTGAGTATAGGCAGATGAAGCAGTGGGTATTGGGAGGGGTTGCCTGATTAAAGGCCAGTGTCTGACCGGGCATTACAACCTGACCTTGGCTGGCTGCAATATGTAATTTGCCGGTAGTCCTCAGTCCAAATCTGGAGCTGGAATGTTCTAACCATTGACAGTCTTCTGTTAAAACCCATGCAACTACTGACAGACCTAAAATGCATCTTGTTCCTGTTCCTTGTTAAAACTCCTCTTTCTCACCCACTACTTCCACACCAAACTCAGGAGTCACTGCAGCAGTTGCGGGTTGATTATCAATACCTACCCCGACCAGGGGCATAGCTGGGGGGGGCAGTGGGGGCACGTGCCTCGGCTGCAGCAGGTCAGAGGGTGCCAAAAAGGGGCCTGAGCACAGGTGGGGACGCCATTTTAAATCTTTGTGAGATGTCAGAAAGCCTAGCTATGGTCATTCTACATTTTTATTTGACACAACACAGTCACATTAACATTTTCTCTATACATTCTGCTATAATTGTCATTGCAGATCTCCAACACCTGCATGGAGCCACCCTAATATCACCTGACTTTATACCTCATAAGTGGGTTAATGTTTAAAATGATGCCTGTGTGTTAGCCAAGCAATAGTAAAAAAGAAAAACAACTAGGACAACTATCCATGATATTAGAGAAGAACATTAAAGGGATTGTCCAGCCCAAAAAATACCTGCCCACATATTTGATCTCAAGGGGTCTTGTGGGCTACAGCAGTCTAGCTGTGGTAGTGTCAGTCCTGAAGCTGATCACGGCGTGCATTACAGCGTCCATCCCATAGCATATCAGTTGTGGATACTCACATGGCGCACCCTCTCACTGCCTATAAGCAAGGAAGCCTCTCTCATGACTGGAAGATGTGGACTGAGGCCAGCCACAGAGCACACCTGTCAGGTACTACAGAAAACTGGACCACTTCTGCCCCCAGGTCCCTCTGGGATTAAGGCTACTAAAATACAGTAAGTCATGTTTTCTTTGCCTGGAAGTAACCTTAACATAACATTAGCCCGCACACTGGTAAATGCGTATGTAGCCGCACACACTACAGGTGCTAGAGCAACTCTAGGTTTCTCATTGCTGACTAGGTGTGGCAGGTGATTAGGAGGGGGGCATGAAGTCAGCTTCACAGGGACTGCTTTCACTTCCAGGGTGTAGGCCCACCTAAATGAAATATGGATAAGTTACTACTAATTAGCCAATCTTTTGACATTTAGTTCGGCCTGGCAAACTGTCACCCATTGAAACATTGTATATTGTAATAAATACCTGGATTATGGATTTATAGGACTACATTACATAACATTTTCCAAACAATAGGGTGACCAGATCTAAGGTAACCTGTCGCTAGAACATTGCTGGGTTAAATGGCTTCCCTTGATGAGGATGGGTACTGATGTCAAGATATTGTTTGCAGGACTGGCTTCTGTATTCGTTCGCTAATGTGAATGTTGAGATATTTGTTGGTGGGATTGGCTTCAATTAGTGAGGTTGAGTGCATATGTTAAGAAATTGTTTGTTTGCTTGGCCTCCATTAGTGAGGTTGGGGCTGATATTGGGACATTGTTGGTGGGATTGGCTTCCATTAGTGAGGTGGGGGCTGATGTTTTGGACATTGATGGTGGGATTGGCTTCCATTAGTGAGGTTGAGGCTGATGTTTTGGACGTTGTTGGTGGAACTGACCTCCATTAGTGAGGTTGGGACTGATGTTGGGACGTTGTTGGTGGGATTGTCTCCCATCAGTGAGGTTGGGGCTGATGTTAGGACATTGTTGGTGGAATTGGCTTTCTTCAGTGAGGTTGGGGGCTGATGTTTGGGACATTGTTGGTGGACCTGGCTTCCATTAGTGAGGTTGGGGCTGGTATTTGGGACATTGTTGGTGAAACTGGCTTTCATTAGTAAGGTTAGGGCAAAGGTTTGGGACATCGTTGGTGGGATTGGCTTCCATTAGTGAGGTAGGGCTGATGTTTGGGACATCGTTGGTGGGATTGGCTTCCATTAGTGAGGTTTGGGCTGATGTTTGGGACATCATTGGTGGGATTGGCTTCCATTAGTGAGCTTGGGTGCTGATGCTGGGACATTGTTGGTGAAATTGGCTTCCATTAGTGAGGTTGGGGCTGATATTGGGACATTGTTGGTGGGATTGGCTTCCATTAGTGAGGTTGGGATCTGATGTTGGGACATTGTTGGTGGGATTGGCTTCCATTAGTGAAGTTGGGGCTTATATTAGGACATTGTTGGCTTCCATTAGTTAGTTAGTTTAGTGGTCCACAGCAGAGATTCCTTCTCATGAGACATCCTCCTTTTGGCCGTACCTCCACCCAGTAGCTGGGTTACCTCAAGAAATCATGTACAGGAAAACAAGGTGTCAATATTTCAGAGCTAATACTCTAAAAGCTAAAATGTATATCTGTGGATGCCGTTATGTGCTCTTGCCTGGGGTCTAGACGTTAACAACAGGCACCTTCCTTCTCCTCCACATTTGGACAAACCTATCATTGGACTTTTCGTCACATTGCCACAAAAATGACCAACAAGTCGCTGGAAACCCTGCACAAAAAGAAGACGCTGTGTTTGTTGCTCTTTCTTACCTGGGGAGTACCTGGTGCTCTTTTAAGGGACCGTCCACCAATGACAGAAAGATATATTGCTATACTAAGAATGGTCAGATTGTTGAGCAGAGCAACAACAAACAGAATAAGGGCACCAACCTGTTAAAGGACAATAAAAACTATTACAATTTGTTTCAACAACAAAAAAGCACACGTTATACCAGGCCATCATTTCCCGTCTATTAGGGATACAGTATGTGAGTGTGTGGGTCTGTTTAGAGGGGGCATTAGTCATAGATATAACCCATTCTTGTTTGGGGCATTTTAGTCATATGATTCCTATGGGTCTCAGTAATTTGCTTTTAAGAAAGTGCCCCAATTTTCCCTAAAGTGTTTGATATGGCACTTCAAAGTGGACCAAAACCTGTGATCTTAGCTATACTGGGTTTTAATCCTTGCCCCCGCCCCCCCCCCCCCGATATGGGATGCTCCGCTGAATGAAACCTCCCAGGTAACCCAGTAAACTCACCTTTCCCCGGTCCTATGGCGCATGCGCAACCTCTCGGCCAGTCAGTTCAATCGGCTGTGCACACGTGTAATCGTCTAGGGCGGAGCGCATTCAAGCTTGTCGGCCAATGCATACCCGCCACCCTCTAACAGGGTGCATGCCCGCTTTGCCCATTCACAAATGCCTGGTGCGGCCTCCGACCTGCTAAAAGTATAGCATGTGGCGGCCACTGCTCTTTTTCTAATTTTCTCATTTTCTCTCTCTTTTTCTTTCTCACTATTTTTTGTCTCTTTCGTTCTCTCTCTCTCTTTCTTTCTCTGTCTTTTTCTTTCTTTCTCTCTTTCTTTTATTTTCTTTCTTTTGTTTTTTTCTCTCTCTCTCTTTTCTTTGTTTCTCTTTTTCTCGATCTCCCTAATTTTGTGTGTCTGTAGGTCGCGCCAGCCTGAATTCTTGCACAGGGCGACACTAAGGCCTGCCCTGGGCATTACTACCTACTGGGACCTGAATTGTTTGATATGGCACTTTAAAGTGGACCAAACCCCATGTTTTTGGCTATCCTGGGTTTTAGTCCTTGCCCCCGGGGGCACGCCGATTTGGGATGCTCCACTGTATTAAAACTCCCAGGTCACCCAGTAAACTCACCTTTCCCCGGTCCTATGGCGCATGCGCGACCTCTCGGCCAGTCAGCACACTCGGTTGTGCACACGTGACCGCATCCAAGCTCTTCGGTGAATGCATGCCCGCGCTACCCTCTAATATATGCATGCCCGCTACCCTCTAATATATGCATGCCCGCTACCCTCTAATATATGCATGCCCGCTACCCTCTAATATATGCATGCCCGCGTTGACCATTCACAAATGCCTGTTGCGGCTTGCGCCCTCCTAAAAGTATAGCAGGTGGCGGCCGCTGCTCTTTCTCATTTTCTCTCGCTCTTTCTTTTTGTGTGTGTGTGTCTCTGTCAACCTGAATTCTTGCACAGGGTGACACTTAGGCCCTTATTCATCAAGCGATAGCGCCAGGTAGTGTGTGACGAGCGCCAGGTAGCGGCAGCTAACGGCGACTACCGACTCAAGTACGCCCGGCGGCGGTCACAATGACGCATTTATCAAGCAAAATGAGGCTAGCGCCGGCGAGAGCGACGGCTAGCGCGGCATTCATCATGAAGCCGCCTGGACCGAACAGCGCCGCTGCAAATTCCCTCACAGCGCCAGGTATGAGCTGTCGCTCCCTGGCGATGTCCAATGCATTTCAATGGAGCAATCTATAATTATTCCTAATTAATTGTTATTATTTTTTTTTTATTATTTTTTAATGTCAAAAAATCGGAGACCACTTCTGCAATGTTAGGATTTATTTTTAAGTCAAAAAAATTTTAAAAAAAAATATGTGTAGAATTGATCTAACAGGTCTGAGATTAATGTATTCATATTACAAAATGAATCTAAAAACATGTATAATGTTACATTCAAAAAATATGGTTGTTTAGGGGTTAAAAACTAGTTACTACACATCGCCGCCAGCGCTCTGGGGTTTAAACAAGGAATGGACAGCGACAGCACATTCGGAGCGTGATTTGTTAATGAATATGAAGCAAGCCGTTCGCTCTGGCCATTCGTTGTCAGGCGCTCACATACAGCGCTGGACCTGTGAAACAGCGACCCCCCAGCCCGTATTCAACATTACCGCACACCGACCGAGTCGCTGTCATCAAGCTAACGCCGGCCAAGCACAGCGAATACTGGCTGGCGCTGAAAAAATCACGCTACAGTCGCTCATCTGTCGCTACCTGGCGCTATTAATGAATCGGCCTCCCCGCCTAAGGCCTTGGGCATGACTGCCTTCTGGGACCTTATATTCTGGGGTAAGTGCTCTATGCGCAGAGCAGAGAGCAGCATGGGACACCCGCACCAAACCCTGGAGCAATGCAGCAGATGAGATTTTTATTTTTTAGCTATTTCAGTAAAAAAATATTCGATCCGCACAAATTCAAAGTAGAAAATTCTGAGAAAATTCCGATTTTTGATCGCTCATCTCTATTGTCTATCTGGGAGTTTATTCAGGACCAGGTGTAAAAATAACACTTCTATTTCCTTTTTTCATCTAAGGTGCACTTTTTGTGTCCGGTACTGAATCAATGTGCGGCTGTTTTGCTGGATCAACCGCGCACTGTGCGCATTTGATATATTGTCCAGGCATTGCACAATTTTTCTAGCCTCTTTTTGAGTCAAGGCCGTTGCGTCTAAGAGGCCGATTTATTAATAGCGCTAGGTAGCGACAGATGAGCGGCAGTAGCGGTATTTTCACAGCGCACGCTAGTATTCGCTGTGCTTGGCCGTTGTTCGGTTGTTGACAGCGACTCAGTCGGTGTGCGGTAATGTTGAATACGGGGTTAGGAGTCGCTGTTTGACAGGTTCCGCGCTGTATGGGAGCGCATGACAGCGAATGGCCATAGCGAACGGCTCCCAGCATATTCATTAACAAATCACGCTCAAAAAATTCTTGCGCTGTGAAATGCTTGTTTAAACCCCAGAGCGCTGGCGGCGATGGGTTAAAAGTAGTTTTTTAACCCCCAAACAACCATATTTTTGAAAAAAAAAAAATAAACCAGTTTTTATAAACATTTTGTAATATGAATACATTAATATCAGACCTGTAATATCAATTCTGCACAAATTTTTTTTTTTTTTTTTTTTACCTTAAAAAAAAATATATAACATTGCAGAAGTGGTCACAGAATTTTTGACATTTAAAAAAAAAAAAAAAACATTAATATCAATAAATTATGAATATTTAAAGATTGCTCCATTGAAATGCATTGGAGAGCGCCAGGTAGCGAGAGGTCATACCTGGCGCTGTGATGGGATTAGCAGCGGCGCTGTTCGTTGCAGTCTGCTACATGATGAATCCAGCGCTAGCTGACGCTGTCGCTGGCGCTAGCCTCATTTAGCGTGATAAATGCGTGATTGTGTCCGCCGCCTGGCGTTCTGGAGTCGGTAGCCGCCGATAGCTGGCGATACCTGGCGCTAGTGAGACACTAGCTGACGCTATCAGTTGATGAATAAGGCCTATGATCTTTCTAGATCACTAGGTGGCAAGTAATAGGTCCAGGGGGTCTTTGAAGGCAGTAGTCAAGGGACCTAACGCTAAAGAAATCATTATACTTACTGAGCTTCTTTGGGAGAAAGCTGTTGAGTGAGTATTTTCCCATTTTCTCAAACTCACATTCACTACTAGATCCAGACAAGCCAATATGGATCCCACACAGCTTACGAGAGAGCTTACAATGTTCAAGGCAAAAGAGGCAGTCACCTATATGGAGAGAAAACAGAAGCACTTACAGGCTGATTCATTACTAGCGCCAGGTATCGGCAGATGAGCGTCTGTACAGAGGTGCTAAAAGCGACCACTAGTAGACGCTGTAAGGGGTATCGGGCGCTGTAACAGAGCGTCTCAGTCGCTGTAGTAATCTGGCCGGCCTTGATGAATGAGATGTATGTTGGGCGTTCTAACACCAGTACAGTGCTGCAGGGAGCGAGAGGTACGACCGACTCTCAGCAACTCACACCATATTCAACAAGAAATCAGGCTCACACAGCGTCGGCGCTCACACTTGGTTCGCTGTAGCGCCAGACGCTGTGTGATTAAAGTGATTTTTTGGACACATTTCCACCAGTAACAAAGCAAAAAAATATGGAATGACATTGTTGTAACACTGTGACATTAACATTTTAGTGCCAGACCTGTAGGACCAATTCTGCATAAAATTGAAAAAACTAAATATTTTAAAAAATATATAATTCCAGGACAGGAGAGATCTAATAATTTTTTGAGAGAAAAAAAAATATATATTAATAATGGGATCAGGAAAGGGATTAGAAGGAATGTCCATTGAAATGGGAGAGCGAACGGTGGCGGCAGGTCTTACCTGTCGCTCTGGAAGCTAGAGCTCCGGCGCTATACGCTGAGTCGTCTGTAATGATGAATCGTACGCTACATGGCGCTGTTAGAGTCACTCAACGGAATCGCTTTCATGCATGTGGTATTGTGTACAGCGCCCAGCGTTTACCAGACGCTGCCTGCCGCTACGAAGCGCTACCTGGTGCTAGAGCTTCATGAATAACCCCCTTAGACTAGATCTAGTGGTTGTTATCATAAATCCAATTGTTTTTTGTCCTTAATTAGTTACATGACATTACCTAACAACAGGATGGGCCCCAGTTTTATGTGGACCCTTGGACGCCAGCGTCTCAGTGGACCCCATTATGGCATGTAAACATGATTTCACCATTGCAGGGTGGAGTAAAATAAAGTAGTCCTTATGTTCAGCCATATTCAACTAGTCAGTGCTTGCTCGCACCTGTGCCATTGGATTGGAGAGAAGTTTACTTTAGTTAAATGACATTACTTAAAGTGGACCAACACCCAGGGGATTCCCGGGCCGATCAGATCCCTCCCCAGGAAACCCCCCAGGAAGCCCACAAGCCTTACCCTCTCCCCGTTCCAGCGCGGGCCACCGCCGCCTCCCGCGTGTTCCTCTAGCAGGGCGCGCACCCTGTAAGAGTGACGCGCGGGAGGCGGCGGCGGGCGCTCTCGCTTGTCCGTCGACGGACTCCGCTTGTCCGGTGGCGGTGATTCGCTGGAGCGGTCACGTGGGAGTGGGGTCAGGTGAGTTTCCGGGGCTTTCTGGGGGGTTTCGCACAGCGGGGCACCCCCCATCGGGGGGTGTTGGTCCACTTTAACAACAGGATAGGCCCCAGTTTTAAGTGGGTCCTTGGATGCTCAGTCTCAGTGGACCCCATTATGGCATGTAAAAGTAATTTCACCATTGCAGGGTGAACTAAAGTTAAGTAGTCTTTACGTTCAGCCATATTAAACTAGTCAGTGCTTCAATCCCTCGGTTCCAGTTGCCTTTGCTATAAAAGTATAGCAGGCGGCGGTCGCTGCTCGTGCCTGTGACATTGGATCGGAGAGAAGTTTACTTTACTAGTTACATGAAATTATTTAACAACAATGGGCCCCAGTCTTAAGTGGGCCCTTGGGTGCTAGAGTCTCACTGAGCCCCATTATGGCATGTAAAAGTGATTTCACCACTGCAGGATGGACTAGTAAAAGTAAAGCAGTCTTTATGTTCAGCCATCTTCACCTAGCAAGTGATTCAATCACTTAGGCCCAGTTGGCTTTGATGGTAAAGCAACACCAAACAGGAAACAAGAATATACCCCCATTTCCTAAAAAATATAAAATATCTATTTAATTTGAGCTCTCTTTTTGCCTTAACCGAAAATCGGTGTGTTTGTGCCCTGGCTGGATCTTTTAGGCTGCTGAGCTGATTAAACTACTGTGATTTAGGAAAGCATGTTGCGTGTTCCCTGAGGCTGTTGCCTAGCAGGCTCATGTCATACGCATATCCTAACAGTAGGAATTCTTTTTCAAGTCACTGTATGCAGTAACATTATATAATAGTAATAAGCAATGTCCTATTTGTGTGCTTGAGAGGAGGGGAGATCATTGCATCATAATGATTGATTTACGTTCCAGGGAAAGTATTACGGGGTTAGTTTAGGACATTTGGATTAACTGGCAAGGGAGCAGAGGTTATCACACTACGCCGCCAACAGTCAACAAAAGGGCCAACGTGTCACAATAAATTGTGTGTGAAGAGTAAATACACTTCCTGCATTGTGCCAACTCTTAGCGTTCCTCATAGAGAAACCGTGCCAGAGTTTGACACCACACCCGCCACAGAAATGTTCTCCTATTTCCTCCCCAATACACAGGCTTTGAATGAGATTTGGAACTACAAGATATGTGTTGGCCGCTCTCTGATGAGCCAGTGGCAGAGGGTGTGAGGATGCCACACTGCCTATAAGGAATGGGAGGGGGGATGCCACACTGCCTATAAGGAATGGGAGGGGGGATGCCACACTGCCTATAAGGAATGGGAGGGGAGAATGCCACACTGCCTATGGGAATGGGAGGGGGAATGCCACACAGCCTATATGGGAATGGAAGGGGGGATGCCACACTGCCTATATGGGGAATGGGAGGGGGAATGCCACACTGCCTATATGGGGAATAGGAGGGGGAGGCCACACTGCCTATATGGGGAATAGGAGGGGGAGGCCACACTGCCTATATGGGGAATGGGAGGGGGAATGCCACACTGCCTATATGGGGAATGGGAGGGGGGAATGCCACACTGCCTATATGGGGAATGGAAGGGGGAATGCCACACTGCCTATATGGGGAATGGGAGGGGGGATGCCACACTGCCTATATGGGGAATGGGAGGGGGAATGCCACACTGCCTATATGGGGAATGGGAGGGGGAGGCCACACTGCCTATATGGGGAATGGGAGGGGGGATGCCACACTGCCTATATGGGGAATGGGAGGGGGGAATGCCACACTGCCTATATGGGGAATGGGAGGGGGAATGCCACACTGCCTATATGGGGAATGGGAGGGGGAATGCCACACTGCCTATATGGGGAATGGGAGGGGGAGGCCACACTGCCTATATGGGGAATGGGAGGGGGGATGCCACACTGCCTATATGGGGAATGGGAGGGGGAGGCCACACTGCCTATATGGGGAATGGGAGGGGGGATGCCACACTGCCTATATGGGGAATGGGAGGGGGGAATGCCACGCTGCCTATATGGGGAATGGGAGGGGGAGGCCACACTGCCTATATGGGGAATGGGAGGGGGGATGCCACACTGCCTATATGGGGAATGGGAGGGGGGAGGCCACACTGCCTATATGGGGAATGGGAGGGGGGAATGCCACGCTGCCTATATGGGGAATGGGAGGGGGAGGCCACACTGCCTATATGGGGAATGGGAGGGGGGATGCCACACTGCCTATATGGGGAATGGAAGGGGGGATGCCACACTGCCTATATGGGGAATGGGAGGGGGAGGCCACACTGCCTATATGGGGAATGGGAGGGGGGATGCCACACTGCCTATATGGGGAATGGGAGGGGGAGGCCACACTGCCTATATGGGGAATGGGAGGGGGAGGCCACACTGCCTATATGGGGAATGGGAGGGGGGATGCCACACTGCCTATATGGGGAATGGGAGGGGGAGGCCACACTGCCTATATGGGGAATGGAAGGGGGGATGCCACACTGTCTATATGGGGAATGGGAGGGGGAATGCCACACTGTCTATATGGGGAATGGGAGGGGGAGGCCACACTGCCTATATGGGGAATGGGAGGGGGGATGCCACACTGCCTATATGGGGAATGGGAGGGGGAGGCCACACTGCCTATATGGGGAATGGAAGGGGGGATGCCACACTGTCTATATGGGGAATGGGAGGGGGAATGCCACACTGTCTATATGGGGAATGGGAGGGGGAGGCCACACTGCCTATATGGGGAATGGGAGGGGGGATGCCACACTGCCTATAAGGAATGGGATAGAGGAATGCTACTTTGACTTTGAGGAATGGGGGGGATGCCACACTGCCTATAGGGGAGATGATAGGGAGAATGCCACACTGCTTATATGGAATGGGATGAGGGGAATGCTACACTGCCTATTGGTAATAGGATGGGGGAAAGCCAGGCTACCTATGGGGAATGGAATGGGGGGAATGCCACATTGCCTGCAATGGGGGATTCTGCATTTGGTTCAGAATATTTTTTTTTCTTATTTTCCTCCTCCAAATCTTAGGTGCGTCTTATGGGGCAAACATATAGAGAATATACATATATATATATATATATATATATATATATATATATATATATATATATTTTTTTTTTTTTTTTTTTTTAGGTTACATTGAATAATTCGATTAAATAATTATAATTACTAAAAATGTATCTGTTATATTTTAAAGTGGTAGCAGTTGATATTTCAGGTCCAGTGTTAGAGATTAATAACTGGGACATACCGCTCGGACAGTTGCTTTGCTTTTAGCCGATATCGTTAGAATTCCTGTGGCTAAATACTGAAACAATAAAGAAAAAGAATTAGACTTTGTTTTAGAAAAGAAGAAACAGCCGTTGTTACTGATGTCATACTTACAAAGATGGCTCCCCAGAATGGTGTCCCGCTGACCAGAGAGTAGCCGATAAATGTGAAAATCATGGCGATCCCCAACGCCATATTCACGGTGGATGCAATCATCAGCACTAGCTAAACCGGGACAGGTGAAAATGTAGATATAGGTTAAAGTGATTGGCAAGTCAAAAGTAAAAAAAAATATATATCAGTAGCTTACTTTACATTGAGTGGCTGCAGCGCTGTGATTCTTCCCCCTTTCTGTCTCTCTAGTGAGGAAATCACTTCCACTTCCCCCCCCCCCCCCCAGAAAGCCCAAAAGACAGACCTCTTTCACATCCCCACGACACACATGCAGTCAATGGAAGGCATTTGCCGTGTTTACCTCTTTGGCAAAACGGCGGTGCGCGTGCTCCCGTCTCAGCCGGTCTGAATGGCTGGGGTGGAAGCGTGTGCCGCCGGGGTTCAAAGTTACTAACTAGCAGTGAAAAAGTGGACACAACACTTTAGTGTTAATGACACTAAAGCCGAATGTGTTAAACTGGATGGCATCTTGAAATGCATGTTCACAAACAGGGGCGGCGCTAAAGGGCGGCAAACTCGGTCACGTGTCGAGGGCCCCGAAGCCAGGGGGGCCCATGATCCTTCTTTACTCCTTCCTTTCTCCCATTGTCGCTCCCTTGCATTTTCTTATCCACTATGCTTCCTTCCTTTCTTTCCTCCTTTTATTTCTTCTTCTTTTTCTTTCTTTCTTTCTTTCTTACATTATTTCTCTATATTTCCTTCCTTTCTTTCTTTCTTTCCTTCCTTTCTTTCTTTCTCTCCTTCTTTCTTTCCTTCTTTTCTTTCCTTCTTTCCTTCTTGTTTTCTTTCGTTCCTTCTTGCTTTCTTTCTTTCTTTCCTTCTTTTTTTCCTTTCTTTCTTTATTTCTTTCTTGCTTTCTTTCTTTCCTTTTTGTTTTCTTTCTTTCTTTCCTTCTTTTTTTTTTCTTTCTTTCTTTCCTTCTTGCTTTCCTTTTTTCTTTCCTTCTTGCTTTCTTTCTTTCCTTCTTTTTTTCTCTTTCTTTCTTTCTTTCTTTCTTTCTTTCTTTCTTTCTTTCTTTCTTTCTTTCTTTCTTTCTTTCTTTCTTTCTTTCTCTTTCTCTCTCTCTCTCTCTCTCTATATATATATATATATATATATATATATATTTATATAGAATTTATTTTTTCTTTTATTTCCTCTTTCTTTTCTTTCTCCCTCTCCCTCAATTTTTTTCTCTTTCTACCCTGCTTTCTGCCTTTTTTTTCTTTTTCGTATTTTTCTTTCTTTCTCTTCTTTTTTTTTCTCCCTAATTCTATTTCTCTTGCCCTTTTTACTTTTCTTTTTCATTTCGGGACATGTGATGTGACACAAGGGGCCCACTAAGACTCTGTTGCCCGGGGGCCCACAAAAGCCTGGAGCCGGCCCTGTTCACACATGCCAGAAGTCTAGCAAGTAAAGTGGGGAAGCTTGAGGCCATGGTACTAGAAGATGTGGCTGAGTGTTATTGATGTGGCTGAGACATGGCTGGATTCCACACATGATTGGGCTGTTAATCTTCAAGGGTTGACCCTCTTCTTTCAGAAAGACGGAGCAAATAGAAATGGGGGGCGGAGTGTGTCTTTATGTAAAACAAGATTTCGAAGCTTATATTAATGTGGACCAACACCCAGGATTTTCACTATCCTGGGTGTTGGTCCGTTTCCGCGGGGCACCCCGCTGTGTGAAACCCCCCAGAAAGCCCCAAAAACTCACCTGACCCCGCTCCCACGTGACTCGCTCCACCAATCACCGCCGACGGACAAGCGAGGTCCGTCAACGGACAAGGTGAGAGCGCCCGCTGCCGCCTCTCGCGCGTCCCTCTTACAGAGAGCGCGCCCTGCTAGAGGCGGCCGTTGGAACGAGGAACAGGTAGGATTTGCGGGCGTCCTGAGGGGTTTCACACAGCAGGCAGGGAGCTGATCAGCAGTGGGTGTTGGTCCACTTTAATGTGGGGATACTAGCTGAGGATTGTGAAGATGTAGAATCCTTGTGGGTAGAAGTGCGGGGCGATGAAAACAATATTAAAACACATCTTGGTGTAATCTATAACATAACCCCCCCAACATAAGTGAGGAAAATAGAGCACAGGCAGGTACAGTGGTGGTGATGGGGGACTTCAACTACCCAGGAATCTACTGGAGCCACGGATCTGCTTCAACTGCAAGGGGAGAGCATTCCTGAGCTTGCTGAAACCTGCTGATAACTTTATGAGCCAGTTGGTGGAGGCACTTACTAGGGGTGATGCTCTATTGGGTCTGGTAATATCATGGTGATGACCTGGTAGGTACTGTAACAGTTCATGAAAATCTTGGTAATCTTAGGCCCTTATTTAACAAGGGATAGCGGCAGGTAACGACTGGTGAGCGAACGGTAATGACGCTCACTGCCACGAGAACGCCGGCTCCCCTCCGCAATCACACATTTATCAAGCCGATCCTGCTTAGCGACTGAGAGAGCGCCAGATAGCGAATCATTCATCATTATTCCAGCCTCACCCCACAGCGCCAGCGAGCGACCTTGAACAGCGACAGGTATGACCTCTCGCTACCTCGCGCTCTCCAATGCATTTCAATGGAACAATCTTTAAATATTCATAAATAATTGTTAATAATGTTTTTTTTTTTTTTTTTTTAAATGTCAAAAATTCTGTGACCACTTCTGCAATGTTAGATATTTTTTTTATGGTAAAAAAAAAAAAAAAAAAAATTTGTGCAGAATTGATATTACAGGTCTGATATTAATGTATTCATATTACAAAATGTTTTTAAAAACTTGTTTTTTTTTGTTTCCAAAAACATGGTTGTTTGGGGGTTAAAAAACTACTTTTAACCCATCGCCGCCAGCGCTCTGGGGTTTAAACAAGCATTTCACAGGGCGAGAATTTTTTGAGCGTGATTTGTTAATGAATATGGTGGGAGCTGGTCGCTATGGCCATTCGGTAACATGCACTCCCATACAGCGCGGAACCTGTCAAATAGCGACTCACCCAATATTCAACATTACTGCACACCGACTGAGTCGCTATCAACTACCGAACAACGGCCAAGCACAGCGACTACTAGCGGGCGCTGTGAAAATACTGCTACAGTCGCTCATCTGTCGCTACCTGGCGCTATTAATGAATCAGCCTCCCCATGAGCCAGTTGGTGGAGGCACTTACTAGGGGTGATGCTCTATTGGATCTGGTAATATCATGATGATGACCTGGTAGGTACTGTAACAGTTCATGAAAATCTTGTTAATCTTAGAAAAGCCAGCTTTCCCAAGGCTGCACTCCAGGACAGAGAATGGGAGCATGTCTTAACCCTTTCGCTGCCAGCCTACCTGCAGCATTTGCCACTCCCTGTTGCCAGACGATGTTTCACTATTTTGCGCTACACATATTCAACTGTCATTTTTGAAAGGATTTCCAGGGATTTCCCAGGAAAATTATATATTGTTTTTTTCAACAGAGTCTGGGCTTTAACATGAAATGTCTTGTTTGTATTTTTTAGGTGTATTCTCAATTTTTTTGGGTGAAATGTGTGAAAAAAAAATAAAAAAAAAATATTTTTTTACAATTTGTAGAGTTTTTTTGTAATAAAAAATGTAAGTTTGTCAATAAAATCTTATTGCGTGAGAAACCCCAATTTCTCCCGGTTACAGCGATACCACATATGTATAGGTAGACACCCTTTCCTGCCCAGAAGCCTTTTATAGCTGCTGGATGACAAATGGTTAATTAAAAAAAAAAATGACATAGGGTCCCCCTTCCCGGGGAGGGGGACCCCATTTTTTTTTGGATTTTTAAGGGTTAAAAACCCTTAAAAATCAAAAAAAAAAAATGACGTGGGGTCCCCCTTACCCAAAGTAACCAGCCCGGGACCAGCTATGGGGGCTTGTAGGCACAGAGTGGGGGGGCCAGCTTTGGTGGCCCCCCCACCCTGCAGCCTACGAGCCCACATAGCCTATGTGGGCCCGGGCTCTTCTGCCCCCCCCTGGCCTTTGGGGAGGCAGGTAATGGGGGTGCGGGGGTTAATGGCAAGTCACCCGCTAGGGCAGGTGACTTGCCACCCCCCCAGCCTTGTGAACTGGTATAAGGGGTCTCATGGACCCCTTACCAGCTCACAAAGGGTTAACTGTTAACAAAAAACCACGACACAATAATAAAAAGTATTTTATTAGAAAAAAAAAAATTTTTTTTACTGTACTTACCTTCGATTGCAAGCTCTTGTCCCTCGCCGCTCAGCTGACAGATGCCGGTGATCGGCATCCAGAGAAGGAGAAGGCAGGAGATCAGAGGATCTCCTGTCACCTCCTTCCCCTGTGCCGATCACCGGCATCTGAGAAGCTGAGAAGGCTGAAGCCTGAGATCGGGGCCGGGATGACTTCATAAGACTTAGAGGCATGATGGCGGCCGCCATCGAGAAGAAGAGAGGAGAGAGCCTCCCAGGCTCTCTCCTGAAGATCGGTAAGTCCTGGGGGGGGATCGGAGGCCCCCCAGGTGAAGAGGAGGGACAGCGGGAGCCAGCGCACACACAGGTAAGTGAATGTCATTTTTATTTTTTTATTTTTTTACAGTTAGAAGCTGCTGCTGCAGAAGCGGGGGGGGGGGCGGCCTATTCCGGGGGCTCTCCTGGAGCCATCCGACCCCCCACGGGGGATCGGATGGCACCAAATTAAAGAGGAGACCCGGCCGGATCCAACAAGGGGTCAGGTGAGTATTTTTTATTTTTACTTTTTAAACTAGAAGCGAGGAAAGTCAAGCACGTAACACCTACGGGCTTGGCACTTAAGGCCCAGCCAAGCCAGCACGTAGGTGTTACGTGCTTGGCAACAAAAGGGTTAAGGAATAAGGATACAGATGCCAAATGGGAGTGCTTGAAATCAATTGTGAGTACCAACTTTCCAAAAGGTATTCTATAGGTAACAAGTATAAGCGACTTCTGGCTCCCTCCTGGCTGACAGCTGCAGTTAAATGGGTAATAAAAAGCAAGAAAAGGACATTTAAAATTAAAAATCTTATCTCTAAGCGGTAACCTTTGAAAAGCGTGAAGATGTAAACAAGTAATAAAGCTGGCAAAAGCACAAAATGAAATGTGGTGTGTGGCCATAGAAAGCAAAACCAACCCTAAACATTTCTTTAAATATATAAATTCAATTGGGGGTTTGGTCACTGGGGACCAAGAAAAGGCGGAGCTGCTTCTTTAGCTCTGTGTACACAAATGAGGCACAAGGTACCAATTTAGGTGTTGCCACTGCAAACTATACCCAAAGCATAATTCATAACTGCCTTAACATGGATCCTCCAAATAATTTAAATGTGAATACGACTTAAAGTGGACCAACACCCTGAGATGATCGGCCCAGGAATCTATAAGCTTCCCGGGCCGATCACCTCACATACCGCGGGACATCCGAGATCGGGATGTCCCGTGGGGTGAACCCCCCCAAACACCCCAAATCACCTCCCTCGCGCCCCTCTAGGCGTGCGCGCGCCCGCGCCGGCCGTCGCTGTCAATCAGCTTGTCCGTCGGCGCCGATTGGACGGCGCGGCCACGTGGGAGCGGGGAGAGGTGAGTTTTGGGGGCTTTCTGGGGGGTTTCACACAGCGGGGCACCCCCGATCGGGGTGCCCCGGGGAAGTGGACCAATACCCAGGATAGTCAAAATCCTGGGTGTTGGTCCACTTTAAGGACGGGATGGACTTCACTCAGCTGAGTGATTTCATCACCCCTGTTCTTGATCTTTAAAGACTCACTAACAACTAGTATACTGGTGCAAGGCAAATGTGGGGGGTTCAAGGTCTTCTTCGGGTAATTACAGACCTGTAAGCTTAACATCCATTGTGGGAAAATTGCTTGAGGGACTCCTAAGAGACTACATACAGGATTGTGTAACTACCCATAATATTATAAGTGACAACCAACACGGTTTTACTAAGGGTAGAAGCTTCCAGACTAACCTGATTGTCTTCTATGAGGAGGTGAGTAGAAGCCTGGACAGAGGGGTGGCTGTGGATGTAGTTTCTCTGGATTTTGCAAAAGCATTTGACACTGTCCCCCATAGACGCTTATTGGGGAAACTGAGATCTTCAGGATTAGAAAACACAGTTTGTAACTGGATTGAAAACTGGCTGAAGAGAGTTGTGGTTAATGATCCCTACTCTGAATGGTTACCGGTTGTAAGCGGTGTATCCCAGGGTTCAGTGCTGGGCCCACTATTATTCAACTTGTTTATAAATGCTATAGATATAGAAATGATGTAGAAGATGGAATTAGAAGCACTGTCTCTATTTTTGCAGATGACACAAAGATATGTAGCACAGTGCAGTCTATTGAAGATGTTCACAAGCTGCAGGCTGACTTGGACACTTTGAGTGTCTGGGCTCCACTTGGTAAATAAAGTTCAATGTGGAGAAATGTATAGTCATGCACTTGGGATCCAATAACCTGAAGGCCACAGGGACTGGGAGAGTCCCTAGTTGAGAAGGATCTGGGGGTACTGGTAGACCACAGGCTAAATAACAGCATGCAATGCCAAGCAGCTGCTTCTAAGGCGACCAATATATCATGCATTAATAGAGGCCTGGAATCATGGGATAGGTGAGTAATTTTGCCTCTTTACAAGGCACTGGTGCGCCCTCACTTGGAATATACCGTCCAGTTCTGGGCACCCGTTCATAGAAAGGACGCTGTGACTATGGAAAGGGAGCAGAGAAGAGCCACCAAACTAATAAGGGTACTAGGGTAAAGAAGGATTTTAGATATGAGGAAAGATTACAGGAATTAAATCTGTTTAGTCTTGAGAGCAGATGTCTGAGGGGGGACATGACTAACTTGTATAAATATATAAATGGCCAATAAAAAAATGATTTCAGATAAAATCCTCTCTAAAGACATGGGGGGCATTCCCTCCATCTGGATAAAAAAGGATTCAATCTCTGGACGCGACAATCATTTTTTACCATAAGAACTATAAATCTGTGGAATAGCCTCCCACAGAAGCTTGTCACAGCATCAACCGCTGAGAGCTTCAGAAAAAGATAAGATGCTTTTCTAGCAGAAAGTAACATTAACAGTTACTATTAGCTGTTATCAGTTAATAAACAATAATTAAATAATTAATAATAAATTAATTAAAATAACTTTCCCCAACCCTGTCCCTTGTTTGAACTTGATAGACATATGTCTTTTTCAACCATACTATGTAACTATGTAATACAAAACATATTCCCAACCCTTATGAGGAGGTTTTTTATTCACAGATGATCTTTGATCGCAGCCGAAAGTTACAGTATCAATAAAAGTAGGTACTTACTCCACACTCAAATGGCTTCCCTGCCACAAAATACTTATGAAAAGCCATTGGATCGACTAGTTGTGGCACAGCAACACAGACATTCCATTGTGGGGCAACAGTGGGCATGTTCCCCACTCCTGGAGCTAGAGGAACATTATATGTGCTGGAGATCGATTGGGCATTGTCCATGGGAATTGACTCGAAGCCAAGTTCGTTCGGGATGTTGGTTGGTACTGCCTCGTAGCCTTGGGCACTGCTTTCAGGAACCGGAGACGACATCGTTTCTTTTTAGAAATTCCTGGTGGTAAAATGATGCAAGCACAAACATTTCTTAATAGTCATGTCTACAAAACATATCAACAAACATGGATGTCAAGCCCCGTGGGACACCCGCTTTCTAGGTGAGTCAACAACCCCCAATCTCCACTGCTAGCTTCACCTATAGACAAGCCCCCGATTGTCGGGACGCTTTAAACGTCTCACCGGACACGGTTGCCCCCAGAACTTAGTAGCACAAAAGTTGTGAACTTACAGGGCTGAACCAGATGCAAGACTGAGTGACGTCGGGTAAGCCGGGGTCATACACAGTCTTTACGATACGTAGCACCAAGGAGAAACAAGAGATGGGTCGAAGGTCAAGCTAAGGGTCAAGCCAGGAGGTCAACGGGTACACAGCACAAGGGATGTGTGGTCAGGGTTCAGGCAGGCGTCGGTCCAGACAGCAGCCACGGAGTGGTCAGGCAAAACAAGGTCAGCAACAGGAACGATCGGAAAATCAGAAAAGGTACAATACCACCCAGCAGCACACTTTCACGGGCAGTGAGAGAGTGAGCTGGGAACATCTTTAAAGTGGACTGAAACCAAGCCTAATCGGCCTGGGAATCTATAAGATTCCCGGGCCCATCCATTCCCTCCCTCCGGGCATCCAAAATCAGGATGCCCCACTGTGTGAAACCCCCCCAGGTCACCCGCTACACTTACCATACTTCCCGGTCCAACGCCGCATACGCGGGCCGCGGCCGCATCCCTGCTACCTCTCTAGCTGGGAGCGTGCCCGCGCCAACCATTTGTGAATGGACAGCGCGGGCGCGCTCCCTGTTAGAGGAAAGAGTGTGATGCGGCCGCCAGCGTGCTCGGAGCCGATGTGCTAAGACGTCGGTTTAGACATCCATAGCTCAGTGACCCCGAGTGCGCTAATTGGACGAGTGCCTGCGCATGCGCCATAGGATCGGGGGGAGGTGAGTTGATGTGGGAGATCTGAGGAGTTTCACATAGCGGGGCACCCCGATCGCGGGTGGGAAGGACCCAAACCCAGGATAGTCAAAATCCTGGGTTTTGGTCCACTTTAAAGAATGGGAGTGGACAGGATTGGCCGGGGAAAACACTGGAACTCATTGGCCCAGCTACAAACTATGTACTGATTGCCCAATTCATAATTAGGGCGTTTCGTTCATCGGTATTATTAGGGCTCATTGGTCTTTTAAACTAACCTTCCGGCGGGCGCGTTGTCTGCAGCCGGAGGGCATAAGAAAGGACGCGCCCGGGATGTGGCCACGAGCGGAAGACACGCTCTCCGCCGCCGGGGCCAGCACCGACTGCTGATGCGGCTGCCAGACAACAGGGAGCTGTGCACGGCGGCCGAGCAGCTGACCAAAGACACAGCGGGATCGGAAAGGTAAGTTTATCATGACAGTGAACAAGGCATAATACTTTCCAATGGAGCCTTGGCCGAACATTCCTAGAGGCCGATTCATTAATAGCGCCAGGTAGCGACAGATGAGCGCCAGTAGCGTGATTTTCACAGCGCCAGCTAGTATTCGCTGTGCTTGGCCGGGGTTTGCTTGTTGACAGCAACTCAGTCGGTGTGCGGTAATGTTGAATACGGGCTTAGGGGTCGCTGTTTCACAGGTTCAGCGTTGTATGGGTGCACCTGACAACGAATGGCCAGAGCGAACGGCTTGCTGCAGATTCATTAACAAATCACGCTCTGAATTTTTTCGCGCTGTGAATTCCTTGTATAAACCCCAGAGCGCTGGCGGCGATGGATTTAAAATAGTTTTTAACCCCCAAACAACCATATTTTTTGATTGTAAAATTATACAAGTTTTTATAAACATTTTGTAATATGAATACATTAATATCAGACCTGTAATATCAATTCTGCACAAAATCATTTTTTTTTTTTTTACCTTAAAAAAAAATCCTAACATTGCAGAAGTGGTCACAGAATTTTTGGCCTTTAAAAAAATAAAAAAAACATTAATAGCAATTAATTATGATTAGTTAAAGATTGCTCCATTGAAATGCATTGGACATCGCCAGGGAGCGACAGGTCATACCTGGCGCTGTGATGGGATTAGCAGCGGCGCTGTTCGTTGCAGTCGGCTACATGATGAATCCCGCGGTAGCTGTCGCTCTCGGCGGCGCTAGCCTCATTTAGCTTGATAAATGCGTGATTGTGGCCGACGCCGGGCGTACTTGAGTCGGTAGCCGCCGTTAGCTGGCGGGACCTGGCGCTCGTCAGACACTACCTGGCGCTATCGCTTGATGAATAAGGGCACTATAGCTCTTTTGCATTTGTTCTGCTGTTGTTATTTCCCAAAAGTAGAAATGTCCTGCTTGTTTCCTGGCCTAGGTAGATGTCCAGAGATGTACCTCGCTAACAGGCTGATTCATTAATAGCGCCAGGTAGCGACAGATGAGCGACAGTAGCGTTATTTTCACAGCGCCCGCTAGTATTCGCTGTGCTTGACCGTTGTTCGGCTGTTGACAGCGACTCAGTCGGTGTGCGGTAATGTTGAATACGGGGTTATGAGTCGCTGTTTGACAGGTTTCGCGCTGTATGGGAGCGCATGACAGCGAACGGCCATAGCGAACGGCTCCCAGCATATTCATTAACAAATCACGCTCCAAAAATTCTCGCGCAGTGAAATGCTTGTTTAAACCCCAGAGCGCTGGCGGCGATGGGTTAAAAGTAGTTTTTTAACCCCCAAACAACCATATTTTTTGGAAAAAAAAAAACATGTTTTTCAAAACATTTTGTAATATGAATACATTAATATCAGACCTGTAATATCAATTCTGCACAATTTTTTTTTTTTAGGTTAAAAAAAAAATCTAACATTGCAGAAGTGGTCACAGAATTTTTGACATTAAAAAAAAAAAAAAAAAAAAAAAAATTAATAGCAATTAATTATGAATATTTAAAGTTTGCTCCACTGAAATGCATTGGAGAGCGCCAGGTAGCGAGAGGTCATACCTGTCGCTGTTCAAGGTCGCTCGCTGGCGCTGTGGGGTGAGGCTGGAATAATGATGAATGATTCGCTATCTGGCGCTCTGTCAGTCGCTAAGCAGGATCGGCTTGATAAATGTGTGATTGCGGAGGGGAGCCGGCGTACTTGTGGCGGTGACCGTCATTACCGTTCGCTCACCATTCGCTACCTGGCGCTATCCCTTGTTAAATAAGGGCCTATGTAAATAATATCTGAAATGTGCAGAGAAGCAACCATGCGGTTGGCTCCACCATTTAACTAAAAAAAGACATTTACCTTGGTTCAACAAAATGCACAAGATATATAAATCACTAAAACTTGTGGATTAGCGATGCGTCTCTTCCAAGGTTTTATAATGTTTAATAAGTCTAGAGACCGACAGATCCTTGCATCCTGGTCACTACTTCTTAAACCGGAACTTCATCCTGAATAAGAGCCTATGTTTTATGTCCCCCCCCCCAGTACATACAGATTGCCCACATTAATCCAGACCCTCACCCTGAATAAGAGTCTATCTTGTATGTTCCCCCCACCCTGTACATACAGATTGCCAACATTAATCCAGACCCTCACCCTGAATATGGGCCTATCTTGTATGTTCCCCCCCCCCCCCGGTACATACAGATTGCCAACATTAATCCGGACCCTCACCCTGAATAAGAGTCTATCTTATATGTTTCCCCCCCATACATTCAGATTGCCCACATTAAAAATCATGCTACCTGCATCTATTGCATTTTCTGAGCCTTTAAACATCCAAGATGGCTGCACATGTAGTCTCAGGCTGCTTGCAAACAGGAAGCGTCTTCTAACTGTGTCGCTCTGCATTCTGGGATTGCTGTCCTTTTCCTGACCCCAGCTCTGCTCTGTCTGTGCAAAACACAGCTATAACTCCACCATGCAGTTTTCCCCTCTGTTCTCTGCTCAGTATGCGATGCTTCTGAGGCAAGATGGCGGCGCCCGTTTCCTAGCGTTCTAAACAGAGCTGCAGCCCAGCGGGGGAGAGAATATAAAGTAATCAACTAAAATTGTATAATATATTAGGATGCTGGGGGAAAGTTTTTTTAAGAGTTTGGGCTTTTCATGAAATAGTTACGTAGTTACATAGTTAATATGGTTGAAATGAGACATATGTCCATCAAGTTCAACCAAGGGTGTTGGGTTAGGGTAAGTTATGTTTTATTTTGTTTTATTTTTTTACAGATAACCGCTAATAGTAACTGTTAATGTTATTTTCTTCTAAATAAGCATCTAATCCTTTTTTGAAGCTGTCAGCGGTTGATGCTGTAACAAGTTTCCGTGGGAGGCTATTCCACAGATTTATAGTTCTTATGGTAAAAAATGATTGTCGCCTCCGGAGACTGAATTTTTATTTTCCAATCAAAGGGAGTGATGCTGAAGGTCCGGTTTAAGGTCCTACAGGTCATCGGTACATCAAGTTCTAGTGTTTGGAACGGACCGACAGTGCATAGTGCTGCCATAATGCTTCATTGATCATCGCAGAAGACGTATCCTCTGACACGCAGTCGTGGAGATAGGACAGGCTTCTGCAATGATCAAACCTAGCTCAGGGGGTAGAAATGGTTGTTGTACGGGGCCACAACAGTTCTGATGTCGGCCCTGACTACATCTTCTGGCATGCACAGCATCTGTGCTGAGGCATAAAAATATCTCCCAGATGGATTATTCCCATAGAAAGATCAAATCCAGGCCTTAAAGTCACATTTAAAGCGGACCAAAACCCACTGAACTTGTGAGATACATTTGACCACAGTCCCTACCAACACTCCCTTCTTAGGATGTAGACCTAGAAATGGATACTTTTGCTTTTTGAATTGCCCTGGAACACTGATTTTGTTGCTGTCCCTTAGTGTGAGATGACAGATGATCAGTCACTGCATAGGTGTGGCTATGACATCATTGCCACACAAAACAATGACGATAAATGGAGGAGGCGGAGCTTTATTGCTAAAATAGGTGCCATTATCTGGGATTAGAGGGAAGCAGGAGCAGTGAAAATGATCAAATGGTGCTCTTCATGAGGGGAGCAATTCATGCCATGCCTGGAGTTCCTCCTTAGCTTTCAGCTGCTCCTTTCTGTTACTTTTCTCTGCTGTATGCAGCTTGATCAGCAGATGGCGCTGTTCTGCAGAGTTCCTGGAAATCAGCTTGCACCTAGGATATTACCTGGCCTATATAAGTATACTACTGTAAGGAGCCCCTCATGGGTTCCCAATGAGTGACCTCAGAATAACCCCTTGTTATTATAATCTTTATAATGTTTATTGGGGTTGGTACACAGCCTGGCCTTTATTGTAAATTCTTTGGTGTCCAGGGCTAGGTTACCCCGGGGATCCTTTATAGGCTCAGTCCTGTAACCACACCACTTAATACTTGTAAATTCTAATGTTTATTTAGTGCCAATAAAAACAGTTAATGTAGACAGCTAATTATACATCGATAGTTCTATCTGTTGTCATACATCAAATTGCAGCTTTGGATCATCATATATTAAAATCATTACAAAACATTCATATTATTGTAACGGGCAGACATGTATCATGTTTCACCAACTCTGGCTTTTTCAATGCCCTGGTTCTGATGATTCCAAATATTGGAGACATAAATTGCTGTGCACATTCAAACATTCCACATAGTGAGCCGGTGGCATGCACTCTCCTTAATTAGTTATGTTCCTCTTTATGCCAGAAGATTCCATGTATTGAGCCAAGCACGATGGCTGTAATCCTGTTTGAAATCGGTTGCTGGCGTGTGTGGAGCAATCGCGGTGGCAGGAAGTCCAAATGGCTGCGATGTTTTTGTCCAGTGACGGTCGTGGTCACAATGTTAATGACCGCTGTGCTGCTGGTATCTCGCAGCAGTCCCCGCTCCCCACGTGTCACCCGTGCTCCGCTCCGGATGCTTACCCCCTTACCTGGCCTATATAAGCCGATCCACACATGGTCTCAGTGGATCAGCATTGTATCTGTCTTCTGAACTGTCTACCCGGACTCTGTCTTTGGACTTTTGAACCTGAACCCGAATCTGAACCTGTATCTTGTATGTATGCAATCTGACTCTGTTTAGATATATGTGTATATATATATGTACAGCAGCCTGTTTGATGTGTGTGTTGTTCACTGGTTGTCACAATTAAACACAGTTTGCTGCATATTCATAGGCCCTTATTTAACAAGGGATAGCGCCAGGTAGCAAATGGTGAGCGAATGGTAATGGCACATTTATGAAGCCGATCCTGCTTAGCGACTGACAGAGCGCCAGATAGCGAATCATTCATCATTATTCCAGCCTCACCCCACAGCGCCAGTGAGCGACCTTGAACAGCGACAGGTATGACCTCTCGCTACCTGGCGCTCTCCAATGCATTTCAATGGAGCAATCTTTAAATATTCATAATTAATTGCTATTATTATTTTTTTTTTTTTTAATGTCAAAAATTCTGTGACCACTTCTGCAATGTTAGTTTTTTTTTTAAGCTAAAAAAAAAAAAAAAAAATTTGTGCAGAATTGATATTACAGGTCTGATATTAATGTATTCATATTACAAAATGTTTTTATAAACTTGTTTTTTTTTTTTCTAAAAATATGGTTGTTTGGGGGTTAAAAAACTACTTTTAACCCATCGCCGCCAGCGCTCTGGGGTTTAAACAAGCATTTCACAGCGCGAGAATTTTTGGAGCGGGATTTGTTAATGAATATGCTGGGAGCCGTTCGCTATGGCTGTTCGCTGTCATGCGCTCCCATACAGCGCGGAACCTGTCAAACAGCGACTCCTAACCCCGTATTCAACATTACCGCACACCGACTGAGTCGCTGTCAACAGCCGAACAACGGCCAAGCACAGCGAATACTAGCGGGCGCTGTGGAAATAACGCTACTGTCGCTCATCTGTCGCTACCTGGTGCTATTAATGAATCAGCCTGATAGTCTCCCTGTCTCGCAGTTCTCGAATTTATGGTCAATCTTTAAGAGAGGATTTCTCCATTGAGAAATCCCTGACAAGGGGATGTTAGTTAAAAGTGTGGGTTTTGGTCCGCTTTAGCTTTCAAAGCAGCAGTGCTAAACTTGAATTTCTTTATTTTATCAATCAATCAATTTGACCTGCAAATACTGTATAGAACTGAAAGCAACCAGGTCACCTACCATTCTCTACAAAGTCATTAGTCTCCTTTACGTCTTTTAGGTGCGTGACTATTGACAGATCTAATGTCTTACTTAACAATAAGGCAAAGCCATGAACCACTTTTTTCATGTGAGCATGTTTATGTGACCCGCAGGTATTTACGACTAGGGTTGAGTGAGCCCGAGCTGCAAACATCAAGAGCCCGGTTGTCACTTTAACTGCTTTAATGAATGCCAGTTAAATGGTATTCAATAAAACAATAAAAAAGGCAAAAAAAAATTGTCAAACATTTTTTCATTAGACAAAAATGACAAAAAAAAAAAATAAAAAAAAACCTGCAGGCCATTTCAACGTTGCATGTCTGTAAAAGTAGCATTCAGTAAAACACTGAAAACTGAAAAATACCATTAAATATAAAAAGTCAGGCTATTCTTCATTAGATAACAACATTGTATCTAGCAAAAAATGCCAAAAAATTACCCAAAGCTATAAAAAAAAAGTAGTTTTAATGAGTTTTAATGTTAAATTGCATGCCTGTAAAAGCGGCATTCAGTAAAACACTGAAAACACCATTAAAAAAAAGTCAGGCTATTCTTTGTTAGATATAAATTGTATCTAGCAAAAAATGCCCCAAAAATTACCCAAAATATAAAAAAATAAACTCACAGTTACCCGCAGAGGGAACTTATTAAACACTGTAAAAACTATTTATTTATTTATGTATTTCTTTAATTTTTTGTTTTCTGTTATTTTTAAAGTATTTTGAGTACTTTCCCTACCCCATTCTTTGCAGGGCAATCACCCTGGTCCCCCTCTACCCCCACACCCAATATAAAGACCTTGTTACCCCCATTTTACAGCCATTTGTAGCCAACCAAGTTTGGGTCCCCATAGACTACAATGGGGTTCGCTCATCACTACTGACACTACTGACACTACAGCCCAAAACCCTAACCTAACAAGGTCTCCTACAGTTCCCTACACATAGAAGACATGATGTGAGACATCAGACACCTTTAAGTCTAAAAGTGGGTGCTCATTGATAGCTCTGCTTTTAGGTCTAGAAATCACAGGCAAGATCTTACGAAACAAGAATGTAAACTCATACAGTAAGGTTTTTTTACGTGTAAACCTCCAAATGGAACATCAAGGAGGGTCCCAGTTCCCAGACCTGACGGTGACTCGGGTTGGCGATGGAATTGAATTGTACTAGCTTTTCTGGACAAGCAGCAGCCCTGTTGTGCTCTATTCCTCCGCCTTTTGGACCTCCATGAAATTGTCCTCTTCATGTTTCTTAGTAGCGTGAGGCAAACACAAGTCTAAAGGCGAGTGACCATAGAATGATCTGCTTTCAGGTCTGGTAGCCACATATAAACTCTGATGTCTTACAAAACCAGCCTGCAAACCCATAAATCTCATCTATGCAGGTTGATGTGATACGTACGACACCGCAACTATAAGTAATCCAAAGAGGTCTCTTATGGCTCGCTAAACATAGCAGGCTGAGACAACAATGGTGATTCAAATTGCAATGTTCTACCCACACTATAATGACACTTCATAGTGAACCTGGTCTATAATTCTGCACATGTCATGTGATTATAGGCAGATCTACCTTATTTTTCACTCTATAAGACACACCTGACCATAAGACGCGCATAAGATTTTCGAGGAGAAAAATTATTCTAAATCAAATGTTGTGCTAAAACACCCCATTACAGGCAGTGTGGCATTCCCCCACCCAATTCATCATGGGCAGTGTGGCATTCCCCCATGACATTCCCTATAGGCAGTGTGGCATCCCCCTATCCCCTTATTTAGTGTGGCATCCCCCCTCCCATTCCCCATAAGCAATGTGGCATCCCCCCTCCCATTCCCCATAGGCAGTGTGACTTCCCCCCTCCCATCCCCATAAGCAATGTGGCAGAATCACCCCAACCCCCAGAAAAAAAAAGGTATACTTACATGGACACTGTCCCCATTTTGGCTTTCGGTGCCACCACTGTCTCTCGGGTGTCCTTGATGTTCCATTTGTAAACCTCCAAATGGAACATCAAGGAGGGTCCCAGTTCCCAGACCTGACGGTGACTCGGGTTGGCGATGGACTTGAATTGTACTAGCTTTTCTGGACAAGCAGCAGCCCTGTTGTGCTCTATTCCTCCGCCTTTTGGACCTCCATGAAATTGTCCTCTTCATGTTTCTTAGTAGCGTGAGGCAAACACAAGTCTAAAGGCGAGTGACCATAGACAGATCTGCTTTCAGGTCTGGTAGCCACATATAAACTCTGATGTCTTACAAAACCAGCCTGCAAACCCATAAATCTCATCTAGGCAGGTTGATGTGATACGTACGACACCGCAACTATAAGTAACCAACCCAAAGAGGTCTCTTATGGCTCGCTAAACATAGAAGGCTGAGACAACAACCAAGAAGCCAGAAGCCAGAGCGGGGACAGCGGGCGCGAGACTCATGTAAGTATACTTTTTCACTTTCTTTTTCTTTTTTTTACATTGGCCCAACAAGACACACTGGCATTTTCCCCACACTTTTGGGGTGAAACACTGTGCGTCTTATATGCCGAAAAATACGTTACTTTAAGGTCTGGTAATCACAAGTAAACTGAGATGTCTTACAAAACCAGACATAAATCTTCTCTCTCATCTATGCAGGTTGATGTGTCCGGCAAATACTTTGCTGTATGACACCACAACTATGAGCTCTCTAAACAGAGGTAATTAAATTCAATTCTCAATGATCTACCCAGACTATAATGACACTAGTGAATCTGGTCTTAATTTCTACACTTGTCCCATCTCAATATAGATATTTTTTTAAAAACTCACCGCTTCTCTGCTCCTCTGCTATCTGTGCCCATTCTATTATTTCTCTTATATATGCAGTATGTGCTGTTTCCTGTTGCATCAGTTTTACCGCCTTGTCTAGTTATATATTACTCGGACTCTCCCTTAAGGTAAGGTGAGGATTTGGCAGCTGGTTTAATTGGGAAATAAAATACTGCTGTACAAAGTTGGGCATCCGTTAAGGATATGACGCTCTAGTTGGATTTTGGCGGGTTCCTCGAGGCTTTGGACAGGAAATTGGGTCAGCTAGATCCAGCCACTGTTACGTGTTACAGGGCGAGACCAGTGATGGACTGTGCCGAGAAACACCAAACTGCAAAGCACAACACCAACACAAACACAACAAGTAAGACCTAATGTTTTGCTTGGTTTTGCTGTGTAATTTTGACAAAATTTACAAGTATATTTGCTGTCCTTAAACTGGACCTTCAGCATAATTTATTGAAGAGCCCAAACCCTTAAAAAACTAATCCCCAGCATCTAAAATTAATATATGTTTTTAGTCACTTACTTATTATTTTTTCCCCCACTGGGCTGCAACTCTGTTTAGGACACATACTGATGAGAGGATAAGGGGGAAAGTGCAGGGGTGGGGTTATAGCTGTGCTTTGCACAGACAGAGCAGAGCTGGGGTCAGGGACAGCAATCCCAGAATGCAGAGCAGCACAGTCAGAAGACAGGCCCTGTCTGCAGGCAGCCTGAGACTCCATGGGCCGTCATTTTGGATGTTTGAAGGCTCAGAAAATGCAGGAACGCAGGTAGGATGATTTTTAATGTGAGCAATCTGTATGTACAGGGCAGAGGAAACATATAAAATAGGCTCTTATTCAGGGTGAAGGCCCGGATTAATGTTGGCAATCTGTATGTACAGAGGGGGACATATAAGATAGGCTCTTATTCAGGGTGAAGGTCTGGATTAATGTGGGCAATCTGTATGTACAGGGTGTGGGAAACATACAAGATAGGCTCTTATTCAGGGTGAGGGTCCAGATTAATGTGAGCAATCTGTATGTACAGGGTGGGGGAAACATACAAGATAGGCTCTTATTTAGGGTGAGGGTCCGGATTAATGTGGGCAATGTGTATGTACAGGGGGGAAACATATAAGATAGGCTCTTATTCAGTATATCTACAAAATTACACCACGTTGTCTAATAAGTTCATTTGTCAGTAACTCCAAGGAAAAGCTATGATGATGCACTTTAAAGAGTCAATTTTATACCTTGCTTGCATAAAAACGTACAAACACAAAAACGCTACAAGCATCGTTACAAAACAGAAAGCCTAACAGGGCAAAAGCATATATTAAAAGATGGCTCCTGTATTCAAGTTCCAATAGCAAATCTCATCATCGTCTGTCTGTGTTCGTCTCTATTCAAAACACAACTGTGCGTGTGTCCTGAATATCTCTGTCTCTCACCAGCCAGCTGTTTTTCCCAGGCTGACCCCTTTGTTTCATTTGAAATAGCGCAGGTGATCTCTGATTGGCCCAGACAAACTAACCCAGGTGATACTCTGATTGTCTCAGATAAAACTATCACAGGTGATTTTCTACTGGCCAATTTAGTTTGCATGCGAATTAACATGTGAAACTAAGCTCAGGCCAAGCCAGTATTCAGAACAAAGGAAGGTCTCCCACCATGCTGCATATTAATCAAGGAATCAACCATGCTGGCTAAACAAAAGGGACATACCTATATACAGTGTATTGTATAAGAATTTCTTTGGGAACAAAATATATATAACTATCATTGAGTTACACCTACACAAATTACCCATTAAAGAGGAACATCTAAAAGACTTCAGGGCTAGATGTTTCCTTTTCCTTGAATATGCCAAATTGGGATGCCTAGTTGTGCGAAATTCCAGAGATCGTGGAGCATAACTCACCTAGCTACAATCCAACGGCCTCAAACGCACCCCCCTATAGCTTTAGCTGTGTTCCTACCCATGCCAAACATTTGGGAATGGCTGGACAAGGTAAGTCCCCAAGCTAAAGCAAAGTGGAGATGCAGCCGTCAGCGTGTCTGGCTTTATTCAGCATGCTCTCCGCTCTAACATCAGGGTGGCTAGAAGAGTTAAATGGAGCTCAGCATGCTGATTGGCAGGCAAAGGTGAGATTGCTCGGCGATCCATGCCTTCAGCGCATGCATGAGCCGCGGCCGCATCCCCGCTATCCCTCTAGCAGTGTGTGTGCCTGCGCCAGCCATTTGTGAATGGCTGAATTATTTCACTTTCAAATACTGTACATTAGTTGACCAATGGCAGCCTCTGACATTATCTAAAGCAAACCGAACCGTTAGAATTTCTGTGGGGAATTTTTTACACCTTCCAAGGAAGGAAGGAAGGAAAAAATGGCTTATTACCGAGAGAAGACATGCAGTCAGTTAGCCATGGCTTACAAACCGTAGACACCTGCCGCAAGCATGTCTAACCGGTCGTCCACTCTCCGCTCCCCGCCGAGTCAATGCGCTACCTCACCAACAGGCGGCGGCAGCAACAGCAGCAGCAGCACTCAACTCACTCTTGAGAATATGATGTACAAGTTTTTACGTCCCAATAGCCCAACTGACACACATCTTCATGGAAAGGATGTTCATCCCCAGCAACACCACCACCACCTGAACAGTCAAGTGCACTCCTACCTCTACTGAGCCCTTTCTCCAGGAGATACACTGAGCTCCGGCCCCTTGGACTTCTGGGTGAGCAGACTGGACCATTGGCCAGAGCTAGCACAGTTTGCTATGAGGGTCCTGTCTTGTCCACCCTCAAGTGTGGCGTCAGAAATGGTTTTCAGCGCGGCAGGCGATGTTGTCACCCTTAAGCGGACAAGGTTGTCCGCCAAAAGCGTGGAAAAACTGTTGTAAAGATGAATCAGGCGTGGAAAAGTGATGATTTTAAAGTGGACCATCACCCTCCGGTGATCGGCCCGGGAATCTATAAGATTCCCGGGCCGATCACCTCCCTCCCCGCGGGACATCCGAGATCGGGATGTCCCGCGGGGTGAAACCCCCCCAAACACCCCAAATCCCCTTACCTTGTCTTCGGCGGCGGCCGGCCGCCGCCACCTCCCTCACGCCCCTCTAGACGTGCGCGCCCGCGCCGGCCGTCTATGAATGGCCGGTGCGGGAGGCGCCGGCGGAGGAGCCGCTTGTCCACGGCTGTCAAACCGCTTGTCCGTCGGCGCGGGGAGAGGTGAGTTTTTTGGGTGATCGGGGGGGTTTCACACAGCGGGGCACCCCGATCGGGGGGGGGGGGCCCACCGAAGTGGACCAAGACCCAGGATAGTCAAAATCCTGGGTGTTGGTCCACTTTAAAACCCCTGATACTGCCTGATGCCACTGATTAAAATGCCATTCCTACAACCAACAGCACCTCCGCTGCCAGCCTGCCACCCTCTGCTACTGCCAGGCCAACCCACACGCAGGGCAACCCTGTGATGCCCAAAATGGGCAAATTTTTCAGTGCTTGTAAAAAGCCATTGCTACTTTTTCAATTAAAATTTAAGGTAGCAAATCCCGCTGCTACCCCCCATTACAAATAGGATCATTTGAGGGCTTGTCCGCTACTGCCAGGACTACACAACCACCACCTTTACACAACAAATTAATATGCACAGCCTAAGAAGTACTAGGTGCAGGCCACGGGGGAAAAACATAAAACTAGCTTACGGCAAGGCAATAGGGCCCTAGAGCTGGCCCACTGCCGACCCCGCACACAAATAGCTGCACACTAAGATCAATTTTAAAAATTTAATAGAAAATTATGCCAGCAATGCAAAAAGAAATCAACACAAAAACACATTCGACAATATAAAACCAAAAAAGCTTAATGGGGAGGAATTCTGGGGCTAATACATATTTAATTCATGTTCAATCAATGTATTATCACAATTAATAGGTTCTGATGCCTCTTGTATGAATAGCAGCAAGAAAAGTGCCAGTGCATTAGATAAGAAGTATAAGAATTAATAAATAGTAGTAAAAGTGCTGTAACAAAGTAAATGAATGCTGTAGCTCTTATAGAAGACTAATTATATTAAGCTAAAGTACAAAGTGCTATCTAATGCACTGGCACTTTTCCTGCTGCTATCCATACAAGAGGCATCAGAACCTATTAATTGTGAGCTACTGCTAGCTACTGCCAGCCCTACACAACTGCAGATCTACTCCCTGTGATGCCCACAATGGGTACATTTTTCAATGCAAAACCCTGTTGCTTCTTCCCATTTTTTAATGTGCTTTTAACTATCAAAGACAGCTGTTAAAATGCAAATTAGGTGGTGGGTGATTCATATGCTAACATCCAATTGAAATGCTAATTAGTCCACTAAAACATGTTTTTATTCAGCCTTGGGATACTTCACAGTGTTATAAAGGACTTTTAGGGCCGTCACCTATTCTTTTCCATCTGTTTTAGATGACGATTCGTCCAAAACTAGTTCGGACCGAACCAGATTTTTTCAGAAAAGTTTGGCCAAGCACCCGACCAAACTTTTGAAAAGTTCGCTCATCTCTAGTCTTAACCCATTTTTTTCACCAACAGACAGAGCTGGTCGAACTGGATGCAAATTTTGCCAACATTCTGTTTGGCTAAATCAAACTTGCTCAATTGTGACGTGGTGGTCGAATTTACCCCAAATCCTAAGCCCAACACTAATTGCATAGCAGCCAGGTGTCCGTTATTAAAGCTAAAAGTTGACTCAGCTTTCTACGACATGTTAGTGACCTCTCGTAATACTCGTTGCGGGGTAGAGATCACTACCACATCTTTATGTAAGATATGAAAGTATTTAAGATTAGGATAAAATAGTGCACAATAATATAAGTGAGATTTGCTGGGATAAAAATGATTTCAATAGGATTTTAATGTAGGCTTCCATTTAATCACACCAGCAGCCACTAGGGGGAGCACTAGCGAAAACAACAAATAAAACAGGAAAAAAAAGAGGTAATAAAACTAATATACATTTTTATTATTATTTATTGAACTATATAGTTGGAGCAGGGGGGGGGCTCCTTAAATGCTAGATTTTGCCTGCAGCTGACCTTAAATGAAACAGGTCCTATACACCTTTTCTTATTCTGCCATCCATTGTGATGAGTCACCAAAGCACAAAAAGTCTCCAGTGTTTAGTCACTGTGCGTTTATTATAATTATTATGACATCACTGGAGCTATGCCAGGACCACCTGAAGGACTTTTTCCTGGTTCGTCCTCTGGTCCATAAAGTAATATTTCCACTAACTTGGCCATAGCTGGAGGTGAGTCACTTAGGTGTGTTATGTTACCTCATGCATTGCTGTTTTATATACATGTTAATATCCCAAAAAGTGCTAAGTCCAATTAAAGGACATCCTGACGAGGTACTTGTGAGCAGACCACGCAGCGCGTCGGTGTTTCCAGCTTGCTTTGATGCCGGATTTGGCTCCCATTACTTGGTGATACTTTTCGTTAATAGTTCTCCTCTTTAAGCTTTAACTGTATTGTATTCTTTATCTCCTGCACAATTTTGCTTACATTGGATCTACCTCAATTGGTATCTTGCCCAGCACTTAGCACTAGAGATGAGCGAGTAGTATTCGACCGAGCCGGTATTCGATCGAATACTACGCTGTTCGTCATACTCGATTTCGATCGAGTACAGCGGCGATGGCGCACTCACAATTCGTTTCCCCTCCCACCTTCCCTGGCGCGTTTTTTACACCAATCACCATGCAGGGGGGATGGGACAGGTCCTGGGAGGACGCTGGCATCGCGAGAACGGCGTCTACACGCATTGGCTGGAAAAACCATGTGACCTCGAATATACAAAACTCAGCACTTCCTCTTCGTCAGCATTAGCAGCTTGAACTTAGTGAGGGACAGACGCTCACAGCAGGGAAAGACAGGCTGTCGCTGGCAGGGCCCCAGAAGCTCGGAATATCGCATTTACCACCATCTATACCAGCTACCAGAAGACAAGAGAGTCATTAAGAGCCCTTATTAGGGCTACTACGCTGAACAGTATATAGCTCATATCCTATGTAGGCAGGCAGGGCCCCAGAAGCTCAGAATATCGCTTTTACCACCATATATACCAGCTACCAGAAGACAAGAGAGTCATTAAGAGCCCTTATTAGGGCTACTATGCTGAACAGTATATAGCTCATATGTAGGCAGGCAGGGCCCCAGAAGCTCAGAATATCGCTTTTACCACCATATATACCAGCTACCAGAAGACAAGAGAGTCATTAATCCCTTATTAGGGCTACTACGCTGAACAGTATATAGCTCATATCCTATGTAGGCAGGCAGGGCCCCAGAAGCTCAGAATATCGCTTTTACCACCATCTATACCAGCTACCAGAAGACAAGAGAGTCATTAAGAGCCCTTATTAGTGCTGCTATGCTGAACAGTATATAGCTCATATCCTATGTAGTCAGGCAGGGCCCCAGAAGCTCAGAATATCGCTTTTACCACCATATATACCAGCTACCAGAAGACAAGAGAGTCATTAAGACCCCTTATTAGGGCTACTATGCTGAACAGTATATAGCTCATATGTAGGCAGGCAGGGCCCCAGAAGCTCAGAATATCGCTTTTACCACCATATATACCAGCTACCAGAAGACAAGAGAGTCATTAAGAGCCCTTATTAGGGCTGCTACGCTGAACAGTATATAGCTCATATCCTATGTAGGCAGGCAGGGCCCCAGAAGCTCAGAATATCGCTTTTACCACCATATATACCAGCTACCAGAAGACAAGAGAGTCATTAAGAGCCCTTATTAGTGCTGCTACGCTGAACAGTATATAGCTCATATCCTATGTAGTCAGGCAGGGCCCCAGAAGCTCAGAATATTGCTTTTACCACCATATATACCAGCTACCAGAAGACAAGAGAGTCATTAAGACCCCTTATTAGGGCTACTATGCTGAACAGTATATAGCTCATATGTAGGCAGGCAGGGCCCCAGAAGCTCAGAATATCGCTTTTACCACCATATATACCAGCTACCAGAAGACAAGAGAGTCATTAAGAGCCCTTATTAGGGCTACTACGCTGAACAGTATATAGCTCATATTCTATGTAGTCAGGCAGGGCCCCAGAAGCTCAGAATATTGCTTTTACCACCATATATACCAGCTACCAGAAGACAAGAGAGTCATTAAGAGCCCTTATTAGGGCTACTACGCTGAACAGTATATAGCTCATATCCTATGTAGGCAGGCAGGGCCCCAGAAGCTCAGAATATCGCTTTTACCACCATCTATACCAGCTACCAGAAGACAAGAGAGTCATTAAGAGCCCTTATTAGTGCTGCTATGCTGAACAGTATATAGCTCATATCCTATGTAGTCAGGCAGGGCCCCAGAAGCTCAGAATATCGCTTTTACCACCATATATACCAGCTACCAGAAGACAAGAGAGTCATCAAGAGCCCTTATTAGGGCTACTATGTTTTAAAAATTGTGTGGAGGCCCAAGAGCTGAGACCTTTTAAAAATTGTGTGGAGGCCCAAGAGCTGAGACCTTTTAAAAATTGTGTGGAGGCCCAAGAGCTGAGACCTTTTAAAAATTGTGTGGAGTCCCAAGAGCTGAGACCTCTTAAAAATTGTGTGGAGGCCCAAGAGTTGAGACCTCTTAAAAATTGATTGTATTAAGCCCAAGAGGTGAGCCATAATTTTTTTCATTAATACAGCAATTCTACGGCGGTTAAGGAGGAGGAGGAGGAGGAGGAGGAGGAGGAGGAGGAGGAAATGGCACTTCATACAGATGGCACTTCACTCTTGGCTGCTTTCCACTGTTGTACAAGCAAAGTCCGGGTCAATCCACTTGCTGTTCATTTTGATTAGCGTCAGCCTGTCGGCACTGTCGGTTGACAGGCGGCTGCGCTTATCGGTTATAATGCCCCCGGCTGCGCTGAACACCCTTTCTGATAGCACGCTGGCGGCAGGGCAGGCAAGCACCTCCAAGGCGTACAGGGACAGTTCCAGCCACGTGTCCAACTTGGAGACCCAGTAAGTGTAGGTCGCCGAGGGATCGGGGAGGACAGGGGTGTGGTCTGCCAGGTAGTCCCGCAACATCCGCCGATACTTGTCCCTCCTGCTGATAGCGGGCCCCGCAGTGATGGAAGTTGCACGAGGGGGTGACATGAACGTGTCCCACACCTTGGAGAGTGTTCCCCTGGTGGCTGTGGGCCTGATCGATGTTGTCAGACTCTGGGAGACACTCTCCTCTCTGCCGCCAGCGATGCTGGGTGGGAAAATCTGCATCATGTTCTGCAAGAGTTCCCTCTGGTATTCCAGTAATCGATTCGTCCTCTCCTCTACCGGAATAAAAGAGGAGAAGTTATCTTTATACCGGGGGTCCAGGAGTGCGAAGACCCAGTATAGTTTGTTCTCCAATATCCGGACAACACGTATGTCCCGGGAAAAGCAGCCCAGCATGAAGTCAGCCATGTGTGCCAGACTCTGAGTAGGCATGACCTCACTGCCCCCACCAGAAGGATCATTTTCCATTTCCTCCTCTTCCTCCTCCTCTCCGCCCCATCCGCGCTGAACCAATGGGACGCACACAGCCTGACTGCTACCCTCGCCGCCAGCATCCTCTTCCACAGCCACCTCCACGTTGTCCTCCTCCTCCTCATCCTCCTCCTGCAACTGCCACCGAGCAGCAGACAAAAGTGTGGTCTGACTGTCTACCTGCGTTGCATCCTCCTACCCCCGTCTCCTCTGTGTGCAATGCGTTCTCCCTTATTGCGATGAGCGATTCTTTAAGGACGCATAGGAGCGGGATGGTTACGCTCACTATAGCGTCCTCGCTGCTGACCTTCTTAGTGGACTCCTCAAAGATACGCAATACATCGCATATGTCTGCCATCCATGGCCACTCGTGGTTGGCAAACTGAGGGAGCTGAGTTGGAGGCACGCGTGGATGCATCATCTGGTACTCCATCAATGCTTTCTGCTGCTCACACACCCTGGCCAACATGCAATAGGTGGAATTCCAGCGAGTGGGCAGGTCGCACAACAGCCGATGTTGAGGCAAATGGAGGCGTTGCTGGATTTTTTTTAAGCTAGCAGCAGCTACAGTTGACTTCCGAAAGTGAGCGCACAAGCGCCGCACTTTGACCAGTAGCTCTGCCAGGTTGGGGTAAGTCTTTAGAAACTTTTGTACTACCAAATTAAAAACGTGGGCCAGGCATGGTACGTGATTGACTTCTGCAAGCTCCAGAGCCGCCACCAGGTTACGGCCGTTATCGCACACGACCATGCCTGGTCCTAGCTGCAGCGGCGACAGCCACATCTCTGTCTGCTGCAATATGGCGTGCCTCACCTCTGCGGCGCTGTGCTTCCTGTCGCCCAAGCTGATGAGCTTAAGCACCGCCTGCTGACGTCTCCCCGTGCCAGTGCTGCAACGCTTCCAGCTAGGGGCTGAGGGCGATGTTAAGGCAGAGGAGGAGGAGGAGGAGGAGGAAGAGGAGGGGGGTCTATCAGAACCCGTGCTGGCAATCTTGGGCGGGGGTGGTATGTAGGCCGTCCCTGTTTGCGACCCCGTCCCCGCTTCCACAACATTCACCCAGTGTGCCGTCAAAGAGATGTAGCGTCCTTGGCCGCAAGCGCTTGTCCACGAGTCGGTGGTCAAGTGGACCTTTGTGCTGACTGCGTACCTCAGGGTCCGCCTGATGTTACGCGACACGTGCTGGTGCAGGGCGGGGACGCCACACCGGGAAAAATAGTGGCGGCTAGGGACGGAATAGCGAGGTGCGGCAGCCGCCATCAGGTCGCGGAAGGCCTGCGTCTCCACAAGCCTAAACGGCAACATCTCCAGGGCCAGCAGTTTGGAGATGAGGCAGGTTAAGGCTTGGGCTTGGGGGTGACTGGAGGCGTACTTCCGCCTGCGGTTGAACGCCTGCGAGATGGACAGTTGATGGGACGAGGAGATGGAAGGTGCAGACGAAGATGCGGGGGAAGGGGGGGCTGAAGCAGAAGGCCCCAAAGTAGCCGAGGCAGTGGCAGATGTGGAGGTGTCCTGGCTGGAGGTCTGGACCGCAGTGGCAGCACACAACAAAGGGGAAGAGGCAGTGGCAGCAAGACGGGGCGCAGGTTGTATTGCGTTTGCTCTCTCCCACTCAGCCCAGTGCTTGAATTCCAAGTGACGGCGCATGCCTGAGGTGGTCAGATTGCTCTTCTCAGAGCCCCTACTCAGTTTTGAGTGGCAGATTGCGCAAACCGCGCTCAGTTTGTCATCCGCGCAAACATTAAAAAATCTCCACACCACAGAAGTACGAGGCCTCGATGGGGGAGCTTCGCGCGACTGCCTGCTGCCGGGAAGAGCTTCGGCCCTGCTGGCTGTGGCCTGCCTTCTCTGTCTGGACTGTCCTCTGCCTCTGGACTGTCCTCTGCCTCTTGCTGCCTTATTCGGTGATGCGCAGACCGCATCTCCACTGCTTTCCCCGCTGGACATCACCCCTGTCCAAGTGGGGTCGGTCATTTCGTCGTCCACCACCTCCTCTTCCACTTCCTCTCTCTGCTCCTCCTCCTGCCCACTGGACATTCCAACAGCCTCCCTTGATGGCAACTGCGTCTCATCATCATCGCTCATGATAGCAGATGCTGGTTCCGGGTCCACATCACTAGCAGATGGCGGATACTCAAGTGTTTGGGCATCACTACAAACAAATTCCTCTGCTAGCTCCTGGGATTCTTGCAGCACATCTGGAAAAGGACCCGAAAAGAGGTCCTGGGAGGGGTCAAGGGTGGGCTGACTCTGTTGGCCAGGTTGGGAGGAAGGAGGGTCAGAGTGAGACTGTGTGGATGACTGGGTGGTGGACAAGTGACTGGAAGCGTTATCGGCCATCCATTGCACCACCTGTTCACGCTGCTCAGGCTTTAACAGAGGTGTACCCCGCCCCCCGCATAACTGTCCCATAAAGGCAGGGAAGCTGGATGAGCGTAATGCTGGCTGCCCCTCATCAGCACGCATTGTATCCCCACTGGCTTCAACGCGGTTTGTGCCCCCACCAGCATTTCCGCGCCCCCGTCCTCGTCCACGTCCCTTTGCGCTAGCCCTCCGCATTTCAGACGTTTTACTTTTTTGGCCACGCGTTATGCCAAATATAAAAATATTTTTAAGAAGAACACCTGGCTATACAGCCGTATACTGCCAGAAGGTGAAATGGTGCCTATACGCACCGGGTATATAACAAGGTTTTGTTGGTAAAGAGGACACAAAACAGTAGTGCCAAATATAAAAATATTTTTAAGAAAAACACCTGACTATACAGCCGTATACTGCCAGAAGGTGAAATGGTGCCTATACGCACCGTGTATAAAACAGTGTTTTGTTGGCACAGAGGACACAAAACAGTAGTGCAAAATATAGTTTTGTATATAGGTGCTAATACACCACTGAAGTCTTTCTGTCCCTATTCCAGCATCAGCAGCTACCCCTCACTAAAGCAGCCGTTTTGAGCAGAGTGTATATAGTTTTGTATATAGGTGGTAATACACCACTGAAGTCTTTCTGTCCCTATTCCAGCAGCAGCAGCTACCCCTCACTAAAGCAGCCGTAGCTGCAGCACTAATAAGTGCTCAGCTCTTGGGCCTCCACACAATTTTTAAAAGGTCTCAGCTCTTGGGCCTCCACACAATTTTTAAGAGGTCTCAGCTCTTGGGCCTCCACACAATTTTTAAGAGGTCTCAGCTCGTGGGACTCCACACAATGTTTGAGAGGTCTCAGCTCTTGGGCCTCCACACAATTTTTAAAAGGTCTCAGCTCTTGGGCCTCCACACAATTTTTAAAAGGTCTCAGCTCTTGGGCCTCCACACAATTTTTAAAAGGTCTCAGCTCTTGGGCCTCCACACAATTTTTAAGAGGTCTCAGCTCTTGGGCCTCCACACAATTTTTAAAAGGTCTCAGCTCTTGGGACTCCACACAATGTTTGAGAGGTCTCAGCTCTTGGCCCTCCACACAATTTTTAAGAGGTCTCAGCTCATGGGACTCCACACAATGTTTGAGAGGTCTCAGCTCTTGGGCCTCCACACAATTTTTAAAAGGTCTCAGCTCTTGGGCCTCCACACAATTTTTAAAAGGTCTCAGCTCTTGGGCCTCCACACAATTTTTAAAAGGTCTCAGCTCTTGGGCCTCCACACAATTTTTAAGAGGTCTCAGCTCATGGGACTCCACACAATGTTTGAGAGGTCTCAGCTCTTGGGCCTCCACACAATTTTTAAAAGGTCTCAGCTCTTGGGCCTCCACACAATTTTTAAGAGGTCTCAGCTCTTGGGCCTCCACACAATTTTTAAGAGGTCTCAGATCTTGGGCCTCCACACAATTTTTAAGAGGTCTCAGCTCTAAGCTTCCCTTACTGCTGGGGTGACACACTGTAACAAACCTCCTCCTGTAAGCTTCCCTGACTGCTGGGGTGACACACTGTAACAAACCTCCTCCTGTAAGCTTTCCTTACTGCTGGGGTGACACACTGTAACAAACCTCCTCCTGTAAGCTTCCCTGACTGCTGGGGTGACACACTGTAACAAACCTCCTCCTGTAAGCTTCCCTTACTGCTGGGGTAACACACTGTAACAAACCTCCTCCTTTAAGCTTCCCTTACTGCTGGGGTGACACAATGACACAAGAGGACATGTCTGACCACATCTCACACACACACACAATGACAATTAGGGGTGGGGTCTATTTATTTTCCCCCTTGCCTATGCCATCTGTGGTTGTCATAGGCAACGTGATTTTAAGGGGTGCAGAATTTTGTTCTTCTTTTTTGTACAGTTTGGCTTGGGGTCCATGGCAATGTAGAGGAAAGAAGGTTTCCTTGTCTTGTCTCACTTTACGTAGAAGTTATATTGTGTTTGGAGTGTATTGTTGAGTGGCTGTGATAGTGGCGTAATAGTGCGACTTGGGCGCGTTATATGCACCCAGACATGCTTCCCCTGCTGTCCCATTTGCATTCCAGCAGTGTTGGCATCATTTTCTGATGTTTCAGGGTGGACTTGGTGACCTCCAAGTGGTCGAATTGAGATTTCCAAGTGTCGAGCATTTTTTTCCCATAGACTATAATGGGATTCGATATTCGGTCGAGTAGTCGAGTAACGCGGTCTATTCGAATCGAAATTCGAAATTTCGAATATTTCACTACTCGCTCATCTCTACTTAGCACCTATTAATTGCACATAGCACTTTTTGGGGATATTAACATGTTATTTATAGCACTTGTCACTTTATTTTGGGTTTGACCCCGAACCCCAGGATTGTTTTTTAGGGGAGGGGGGAATTGATTATCTTCTCTATCTGCATATATCAACTCATTCACGTCCGTGTATGGTAGCTATTTCCTTATGGGAACAATGCATGTATGTTAGAGAGCTATTTATTGCTGTATACTGCAGCTCAGCATGTATTTTATTTGTTTTTAAATGTATGTCCCTGTGTGTTTATACTAATATGTATGCCCATATCTAATAAAGAAACCAAAACGTTGGCAGGTGGCACACACTATGAAACTACATGTATCTATCAGAACCAGGGTGCGCTGCCCAAACAGGGGTGCCTATTGCATATGCTTAGTATGTGTTCCTAATGGAATGTCCTCCCAATCATTCCTCCAGTGGCCCCCTGGGGTCTAACCCTCGCACTCCACAAAATATAGCTGGTACTCCAATATAATGTCAAATAATATTTTTATTCCAAATCACAGTTAAAAACAGTTTAAGAACAACAGCGAGTCCTGGTGCTATACCGGGAATAACCACATGGGGGAGCCCGTGGGCCGGGTAAAAGTAGTGCTGTGCTAAACATACATAGTGCTAAATTTATATGCTAAAATGGTAACTGTACACAAATCTAATAACCTAATCTTGTAAAGTGCTAAGTGCATGTAAACTAAATCGCATCAACATGATCCAGTAGGACTCCAAACAAGGAAGGCCCAACAAGAGACAAAGTGCAAGTGGAAAAAACATCAGACATTATACAAAAAATCCTCTATCATGCTTACTGTGTACTTGGCCAAACGGACCCCCCGCGGCGTAGCCCACGCGTTTCGAGCCTAATAGGCTCTTTCTCAAGGCTGTAAGGTGCACCTTTTTGTATAATGTCTGATGTTTTTTCCACTTGCACTTTGTCTCTTGTTGGGCCTTCCTTGTTTGGAGTCCTACTGGATCATGTTGATGCGATTTAGTTTACATGCACTTAGCACTTTACAAGATTAGGTTATTAGATTTGTGTACAGTTACCATTTTAGCATATACATTTAGCACTATGTATGTTTAGCACAGCACTACTTTTACCCGGCCCACGGGCTCCCCCATGTGGTTATTCCCGGTATAGCACCAGGACTCGCTGTTGTTCTTAAACTGTTTTTAACTGTGATTTGGAATAAAAATATTATTTGACATTATATTGGAGTACCAGCTATATTTTGTGGAGTGCGAGGGTTAGACCCCAGGGGGCCACTGGAGGAATGATTGGGAGGACATTCCATTAGGAACACATATCTAATAAAGGGTGACAATATTTTATTTTTGGTTGTGCAGCTGGGTTTGTCTGTGGGGACTTTTGGGACTGATCTGGCAGCCCCTATTTTTTACAATGAATCTGCCAAGGAAAACTGCTCGTTAGTGATGAGCAGAATTGGCCTATGTTCAGATGCAGCTCTGTCAAATAATCTACTATATTCTGCTCACCTGAATCCTATTAACACTTGCAGTGCCAGCCTACCTAGAGATGCTGTCACCCTCTGTTGCCAGGCCATTTTTTATCATTTTGCAATGTACATGTTTAGCTGTGATTTTTGAAGGAATGTCCAGGGATTTTCCAGGAAAATTATATCTTTTTTTTTCAGCAGAATTTGGGATTTAAAGTGGACCAAAACCCAGGATTTTGACTATTCTGGGTTTTGTCCTCCCAAGGTCGCCTGAACAAACTCACTTCTTCCCGGTCCTACGGCACATGTGCGGCCGCTCGTCCAACTCGGATTCGCTCCTGCCTCTTCATCCAGGAGCTGATCTGCTGAAGGGGGATGCGGCCGCTGCTAGCGCACACGCCGCCGTGGGGCAACTCCGAAGGGGTGCGAGTATGCCTGCTCTGGAGTCTCATAGACTCCAGGTTGGGTTTTGGTCCTGTTTAACATGAAATGTCATACTTTCAGTGCTTTCTCAATATTCTTGGCTGAAATATGTGGAAAAAAAATTAGCCCCCCCCCCCCCAAAAAAGGGATAAATGAAGCCGCGCCTCCTCATTGTGGAATGGATAGGGTGTAACAGTTACAACAATCTAAACACTTTAAATAGCCTAATGAAGAATTTATTGCTGCAGATCTGCATGTTACACCTCAAAGAGGGTCAAATGGGAACAACGAGGGACAGGGGGACATGGACTTCAAAGAGTGGCAATATGTAAATGAAGCCACGCCCCCTCATTGAGGGACGAATAGGATATGGGATGTAACAGTTACAATATTAGAAACAATTTAAATAGGCAAATGAATCATTTATTGCTGCAGATCTGCATGTTACACCTCACAGAGGGACAAATTGGAACAATGCTAATTAGTCAACTAAAACATGTTTTTATTCAGCCTTGGGTTACTTCAGAGTGTTATAAAGGACTTTTAGGGCCGTCACCTATTCTTTTCCATCTCTTTTAGACGAAGATTCGTCCAAAACTAGTTCGGACCGAACCAGATTTTTTCAGAAAGGTTTGGCCAAGCACCCGACCAAACTTTTGAAAAGTTCGCTCATCTCTAGACTTAACCCATTTTTTTCACCAACAGGCAGAGCTGGTCGAACTGGATGCAAATTTTGCCAACATTCTGTTTGGCTAAACCATACTTGCTCAATTGTGACGTGGTGGTCGAATTTACCCCAAATCCTAAGCCCAACACTAATTGCATAGCAGCCAGACGTCTGTTATTAAAGCTAAAAGTTGACTCAGCTTTCTACGACATGTTAGTGACCTCTCGTAATACTCGTGGCGGGGTAGAGATCACTACCACATCTTTATGTAAGATATGAAAGTATTTAAGATTAGGATAAAATAGTGCACAATAATATAAGTGAGATTTGCTGGGATAAAAATGATTTCAATAGGATTTTAATGTAGGCTTCCATTTAATCACACCAGCAGCCACTAGGGGGAGCACTAGCGAAAACAACAAATAAAACAGGAAAATAAAGAGGTAATAAAACTAATATACATTTTTATTATTATTTATTGAACTATATAGTTGAAGCAGGGGGGGGGGGGGGCTCCTTAAATGCTAGATTTTGCCTGCAGCTGACCTTAAATGAAACAGGTCCTATACACCTTTTCTTATTCTGCCATCCATTGTGATGAGTCACCAAAGCACAAAAAAGCCTCCAGTGTTTAGTCACTGTGCGTTTATTATAATTATTATGACATCACTGGAGCTATGCCAGGACCACCTGAAGGACTTTTTCCTGGTTCGTCCTCTGGTCCATAAAATACGCTGTTGTAATATTTCCACTAACTTGGCCATAGCTGAAGGTGAGTCACTTAGGTGTGTTATGTTACCTCATGCATTGCTGTTTTATATACATGTTAATATCCCAAAAAGTGCTAAGTGCAATTAAAGGACATCCTGATGAGGTGCTTGTGAGCAGACCACGCAGCGCGTCGGTGTTTCCAGCCTGCTTTGACGCCGGATTTGGCTCCCATTACTTGGTGATACTTTTCGTTAATAGTTCTCCTCTTTATGCTTTAACTTTATTGTATTCTTTATCTCCTGCACAATTTTGCTTACATTGGATCTACCTCAATTGGTATCTTGCCCAGCACTTAGCACCTATTAATTGCACATAGCACTTTTTGGGATATTAACATGTTATTTATAGCACTTGTCACTTTATTTTGAGTTTGACCCCGAACCCCGGATTGTTTTTTAGGGAAGGGGGAATTGATTATCTTCTCTATCTGCATATATCAGCTCATTCACGTCTGTGTATGGTAGCTATTTCTTTATGGGAACAATGTATATATGTTAGAGAGCCATTTATTGCTGTATCCTGCAGCTCAGCATGTATTTTATTTGTTTTTAAATGTATGTCCCTGTGTGTTTATACTAATATGTATGCCCATATCCAATAAAGGGTGACAATATTTTATTTTTGGGTGTGCAGCTGGGTTTGTCTGTGGGGACTTTTGGGACTGATCTGGCAGCCCCTATTTTTTACAATTAATCTGCCACGGAAAACTGCTCGTTAGTGATGAGCAGAATTGGCCTATGTTCAGATGCAGCTCTGTCAAATAATCTACTATATTCTGCTCACCTGAATCCTATTAACACTTGCAGTGCCAGCCTACCTAGAGATGCTGTCACCCTTTTATCATTTTGCAATGTACATGTTTAGCTGTGATTTTTGAAGGAATGTCCAGGGATTTTCCAGGAAAATTATATCTTTTTTTTCAGCAGAATTTTGGCTTTAAAGTGGACCAAAACCCAGGATTTTGACTATTCTGGGTTTTGTCCTCAGTTGGGGATGCCCCACTGTGTAAAACCTCCCAAGGTCGCCTGAACAAACTCACTTCTTCCCTGTCCTACGGCACATGTGCGGCCGCTCGTCCAACTCGGATTCGCTCCTGTCTCTTCGTCCAGGAGCTGATCTAATGAGAGCGGATCTAAGCGCTGTTGGCAACATCCCCCGCTACCCTTTTACAAATGACTGGCATCTCCGCTGAAGGGATAGCGGGGATGCGGCCGCTGCTAGCGCACACGCCACCGTGGGGCAACTCCGAAGGGGTGCGCCGGGGGGGAGCGAGTATGCCTGCTCGGGAGTCTCATAGACTCCAGGTTGGGTTTTGGTCCTCTTTAACATGAAATGTCATGCTTTCAGTGCTTTCTCAATATTCTTGGCTGAAATATGTGGAAAAAAAATTAGTCCCCCCCCCCTCCAAAAAGTGATAAATGAAGCCGCGCCTCCTCATTGTGGGATTGATAGGGTGTAACAGTTACAACAATCTAAACACCTTAAATAGCCTAATGAATAATTTATTGCTGCAGATCTGCATGTTACACCTCAAAGAGGGACAAATGGGAACAACGAGGAACAGGGGGACATGGACTTCAAAGAGCGGCAATATGTAAATGAAGCCACGCCCCCTCATTGAGTGATGGATGAAGCCACGACCCCTCATTGAGGGAGGAATAGGATATGGGAGGTAACAGTTACAATATTAGAAACAATTTAAATAGGCAAATGAATCATTTATTGCTGCAGATCTGCATGTTACACCTCACAGAGGGACAAATTGGAACAACGAAGGGCAGGGGGACATGGACCCAAAAGAGGGACAGTCCCTCCAAATCAGGGACACTTGGGAGGTATGTCACTGACACCTTGTTATTGGAGAAGCAGAGAATTACAAACTATTGATCACTGAAACATGCTTGGCCAGATAGAACAGGGGCTGTTGGTGGTTACATGAATGAACCTCATTGGCTCTTACTGGTCATGTGGGGCTGTGGTGCACCATGAGATCTGGGAATTAGGTGAGTAGATATACCAATGGATGGACTTCAATGGCCAGTATGCATTGCGGTGCATTGTGGTGGGATGTTCCTCTGCTACCGATTAACATTTTTCACAAACACACATTTTCTATCTAAGCTGCTCTTATTGCAATGTCAGAAACATACCTCCCAAGTGTCCCTGAATTGGAGGGACTGTCCCTCTTTGGAGTCCGTGCCCCCCTGTTCCTCATTGTTCTCAATAATAGTCCAGCCAAGTAACTGATTGTCAGGCACCCGCCTACTTACTGGAAGGTCAGATGGAGTCCCTTGTGCCCCCCTTGTGCGGGTGCGTGCTGCTCCGGAACTCCTGCTTTGCCATTCTGGGTGGGGGGTAGTATAGTTGCCCGGCTGGTTCCCTGCATTGAGCTGCCAGCGGCTGTGCTTGGTGGCTTATGTGCAGTGACAGCTCTGCACCCATCACTGGGTGCTCTAGACTCTCCGTCCTGACCTGTGGTGGCTTTGGCGGCAGGTTTGCAAAAACAAAAAAAAAGGCTCCACTGCTGCCAACAGCTTTGTTGCCGGCCCCGCGGCCCATCTGACCAAAGACTGAAAAGTCTCCTGGACCAGACCATAACCCAAAGGTTGGTGGAGGCCCCCTTTGCATGGTGAGTGGTGGAGGCCCCTCATAATCCAGGCCCTGTCTAATTGTATTCTGCACACAAATGATTGGGTCTGGGGGCTCCTCTGGCAATTCTGTTTAATAAATATTAGGCTTTTGATGCAGTGTTGGCTACAAAAGTGCGGCAAGAATGTTTTCATCACGCTGAGAAATATTTGGCCCAGAAAAGTGTCAGTGAAGGTTTTAGTGTTTTGTTCTGTTTTCTGGGGTGGAGTTGTGAAAGCTTAAGAATTCCTCCGGGGCAATAGCTGTCATTGAAACTTGTACGGGAAACAGCGCTTCCTGATTCCTTAAAGTGGACCAAAACCCAGAATTTTGACTATCCTGGGTTTTGGTCCTTTCCCCTGGGGCACCCTGATCGGGGGGTGTCCCATTGCGTGAAACCCCCTAGATCACCGAAGTCAACTCACCTGTTCCCGGTCCTACGGCGCATGCGCAGCCACTCGTCCAATCATTGCGCTCGGATCCCCTTTACGTCAGCGCGTCTAAGCCTTCATCTAAGGCCAGCGGCTCTGAGAGTGCTGGTGGCCCCATCCCCCGCTACTCTCTAACAGGGAGCGTGCCTGCGCTGGCCATTGACAAATGCCTGGCTGCTAGAGGGTTAGCCGGGATGCGGGCGCAGCTCGCGCATGCACCGTTGGAGCTGTAAAAAAGGTAAGTGCATGGGGCGACTTGTGGGTTTCACACAGCAGGGCATCCCGATATTGGATGCCCCGGGGGGGGGGTAAACGATCGACCTGGGAATCTTATAGATGTGTTTTGGTCCACTTTAATAAATATTGTGTTTTTAATGTGGTGTTTAAGGAAAGAGAGTGGGAGGTGACACCAACTAATCCTATAATCTTGTGGTGCACTGCCCCTCTCAAACCCCCCTCTATGGACCCAGGGGACTAACAATTGCACTTACTTCAATATACATTTTGTATATATAATTTATTATTTTTATTCATCAATACAACCATTAAAAACCATAAAAACACAAGACCAAGTGCCAATTACATGATATGCCACTGGGGGGAGCTTTTCAGCTAATTCATGAAGGTGCTTAAACTCAAGATCTATTATTTATACAGAGGCCGATTCATTAATAGCGCCAGGTAGCGACAGATGAGCGACTGTAGCGGTATTTTCACAGCGCCCGCTAGTAGTCGCTGTGCTTGGCCATTGTTCGGTTGTTGACAGCGACTCAGTCAGTGTGCGGTAATGTTGAATACGGGGTTAGGAGTCGCTATTTGACAGGTTCCGCGCTGTATGGGAGCGCATGATAGCGAATGGCCATAGCGAACGGCTCCCAGCATATTCATTAACAAATCACGCTCAAAAAATTCTCGCGCTGTGAAATGCAAGTTTTTAAAAACATTTTGTAATATGAATACATTAATATCAGACCTGTAATATCAATTCTGCACAATTTTTTTCCCTTAAAAAAATATCTAACATGGCAGAAGTGGTCACAGAATTTTTGACATTTAAAAAAAAAAAAAATTAATAACAATGAATTATGAATATTTAAAGATTGTTCCATTAAAATGCATTGGAGAGCGCCAGGTAGCGAGAGGTCATACCTGTCGCTGTTCAAGGTCGCTCGCTGGCGCTGTGGGGTGAGGCTGGAATAATGATGAATGATTCGCTATCTGGCGCTATCTCAGTCGCTAAGCAGGATCGGCTTGATAAATGTGTGATTGCGGAGGGGAGCCGGCGTTCTTGTGGCGGTGACAGTCGTTACCGTTCGCTCACCAGTCGCTACCTGGCGCTATCCCTTGTTAAATAAGGGCCAGAGTATAAGATATTCAATACATAAATCATTTAAAGTGCTAGTGCCAAATACAAGTGCATCAGCTTTTAACAAGCATGTGCAAAGATCATAACCAGGTATGAGCAATAAAGTGCATGTAAGAGAAAACATAGAACAACATAAGTTATCCTTACTTGAAGTGATCATAGAACAGCACTGCTCGTCCAATCAGTGCGCTCGGGGTCGCTGCAGTCACGCCATCTAAGCCTTTGTCTAAGGTCAGCAGCTCCCAGCACGCTGGCGGCCGCATCAACCGCTACCCTCAGCCATTCACAAATGCCTGGCGCAGGCACACACCCTGCTAGAGGGATAGCAGGATGGGGCCGCGGCTCGCGCATGCGCTGTTGGACCGGGAAGCAAGGTAAGTGAATGGGGCGACCTGGGGGGTTTCATACAGCGGGGCATCCTGATTTTGGATGCCCTGGGTGGAGGCAAATTGATCGGCCCAGGAATCTTATACATTTCTGGGTCGATCGCAGTAGATTTTGGTCCACTTTTAACTGGACCAACACCCGTTTTCCTATTAAAACAAGCTTGGGGGGCATTCAGAATGCTGGAGCCCCCTCGCACATAAGAATGCCCGTAATCTTTACTTTGACTATGAGCAAGTGACGGGAAAGGAGTCCTGCGATTGGCCGGTGGGTGGTCGTTCTGGTGGCCAGTGCTGAGGATGCGACCATGGCCAACCGGGGACTTCTTTCCCAGCACTGGCTGTGAAGGTGGGGATTACGGGCATTATGGGGTGTTATGTGCAGGGGGACTACGTGTGTTATGTGCAGGGGGATTACAGGCTTTCTGGGGTGTTATGTGCAGGGGGACTACGTGTGTTATGTGCAGGGGGATTACGGGCATTATGGGGTGTTATGTGCAGGGGGACTACGTGTGTTATGTGCAGGAGGACTACGTGTGTTATGTGCAGGGGGATTACGAGCATTATGGGGTGCTATGTGCAGGGGGACTACGCGTGTTATTTGCAGGGGGATTACGGGCTTTCTGGGGTGTTATGTGCAGGGGGACTACGTGTGTTATGTGCAGGGGGATTACGGGCATTATGGGGTGTTATGTGCAGGGGGACTACGTGTGTTATGTGCAGGGGGATTACGGGCTTTCTGTGGTGTTATGTGCAGGGGGACTACGTGTGTTATGTGCAGTGGGATTACGGGCTTTCTGTGGTGTTATGTGCAGGGGGACTACGTGTGTTATGTGCAGGGGGATTACGAGCATTATGGGGTGCTATGTGCAGGGGGACTACGTGTGTTATGTGCAGGGGGATTACAGGCTTTCTGGGGTGTTATGTGCAGGGGGACTACGTGTGTTATGTGCAGGGGGATTACGGGCTTTCTGGGGTGTTATGTGCAGGGGGACTACGTGTGTTATGTGCAGGGGGATTACCATGCCTCCCAACTGTCCCGATTTTCCCGGGATTGTCCCGATTTTTGAGAAGGATCCCGCGGTCCCGGAACATTACCAAATGTCCCGGGACCCCCTGCGCTGTGACAGCCCAGGGCCGCAATGACGCCGGCGGGAAGATAACTTCCTGGCGCGTGGGGTGAGAGAGTGGGGCGGGCGCACGGGGGTGGGTGGGCAGGCGCACGGGGGTGGGGGGGGCGGGCGGTATGCTGGTTTGGGGATACGTACGCATGCAGGGGTGAAGGCAGCCGACATTGCTGGAGCTGGAGAGCGTGGCCGGGGCGTGACGGGGGCGTGGCCGGGGCGTGACGGGGGTGTGGCCGGGGCGTGGCCGGGGTTGTGGCCGGGGCGTGACAGGGGTGTGGCCGGGGGATGGCTTGTCCCGCTTTCAAGTTTTCAGAAGTTGGGAGGTATGGGATTACGGGCTTTCTGGGGTGTTATGTGCAGGGGGACTACGTGTGTTATGTGCAGGGGGATTACGGGCTTTCTGGGGTGTTATGTGCAGGGGGACTACGTGTGTTATGTGCAGGGGGATTACGGGCATTATGGGGTGTTATGTGCAGGGGGACTACGTGTGTTATGTGCAGGGGGATTACGGGCTTTCTGGGGTGTTATGTGCAGGGGGACTACGTGTGTTATGTGCAGGGGGATTACAGGGTATTATAGGGTGTTATGTGCAGGGGGACTACGTGTGTTATGTGCAGGGGGATTACGGGCTTTCTGGGGTGTTATGTGCAGGGGGACTATGTGTGTTATGTGCAGGGGGATTAAGGGCATTATGGGGTGTTATGTGCAGGGGGACTACGTGTGTTATGTGCAGGGGGATTACGGGAATTATGGGGTGTTATGTGCAGGGGGATTACGTGTGTTATGTGCAGGGGGATTACGTGTGTTATGTGCAGGGGGATTACGGGCATTATGGGGTGTTATGTGCAGGGGGACTATGTGTGTTATGTGCAGGGGGATTAAGGGCATTATGGGGTGTTATGTGCAGGGGGACTACGTGTGTTATGTGCAGGGGGATTACGGGAATTATGGGGTGTTATGTGCAGGGGGATTACGTGTGTTATGTGCAGGGGGACTACGTGTGTTATGTGCTGGGGGATTACGAGCATTATGGGGTGTTATGTGCAGGGGGACTACGTGTGTTATGTGCAGGGGGATTACGGGCATTATGGGGTGTTATGTGCAGGGGGACTACGTGTGTTATGTGCAGGGGGATTACGGGCTTTCTGGGGTGTTATGTGCAGGGGGACTACGTGTGTTATGTGCAGGGGGATTAAGGGCATTATGGGGTGTTATGTGCAGGGGGACTACGTGTGTTATGTGCAGGGGGATTACGGGAATTATGGGGTGTTATGTGCAGGGGGACTACGTGTGTTATGTGCAGGGGGATTACCATGCCTCCCAACTGTCCCGATTTTCCCGGGATTGTCCCGATTTTTGAGAAGGATCCCGCGGTCCCGGAACATTACCAAATGTCCCGGGACCCCCTGCGCTGTGACAGCCCAGGGCCGCAATGACGCCGGCGGGAAGATAACTTCCTGGCGCGTGGGGTGAGAGAGTGGGGCGGGCGCACGGGGGTGGGTGGGCAGGCGCACGGGGGTGGGGGGGGGCGGGCGGTATGCTGGTTTGGGGATACGTACGCATGCAGGGGTGAAGGCAGCCGACATTGCTGGAGCTGGAGAGCGTGGCCGGGGCGTGACGGGGGGGTGGCCGGGGCGTGACGGGGGTGTGGCCGGGGCGTGGCCGGGGTTGTGGCCGGGGCGTGACAGGGGTGTGGCCGGGGGATGGCTTGTCCCGCTTTCAAGTTTTCAGAAGTTGGGAGGTATGGGATTACGGGCTTTCTGGGGTGTTATGTGCAGGGGGACTACGTGTGTTATGTGCAGGGGGATTACGGGCTTTCTGGGGTGTTATGTGCAGGGGGACTACGTGTGTTATGTGCAGGGGGATTACGGGCATTATGGGGTGTTATGTGCAGGGGGACTACGTGTGTTATGTGCAGGGGGATTACGGGCTTTCTGGGGTGTTATGTGCAGGGGGACTACGTGTGTTATGTGCAGGGGGATTACAGGCTTTCTGGGGTGTTATGTGCAGGGGGACTACGTGTGTTATGTGCAGGGGGATTACGGGCTTTCTGGGGTGTTATGTGCAGGGGGACTATGTGTGTTATGTGCAGGGGGATTAAGGGCATTATGGGGTGTTATGTGCAGGGGGACTACGTGTGTTATGTGCAGGGGGATTACGGGAATTATGGGGTGTTATGTGCAGGGGGATTACGTGTGTTATGTGCAGGGGGATTAAGGACATTATGGGGTGTTATGTGCAGGGGGACTATGTGTGTTATGTGCAGGGGGATTACGGGAATTATGGGGTGTTATGTGCAGGGGGACTACGTGTGTTATGTGCAGGGGGATTACGGGCTTTCTGGGGTGTTATGTGCAGGGGGACTACGTGTGTTATGTGCTGGGGGATTACGAGCATTATGGGGTGTTATGTGCAGGGGGACTACGTGTGTTATGTGCAGGGGGATTACGGGCATTATGGGGTGTTATGTGCAGGGGGACTACGTGTGTTATGTGCAGGGGGATTACGGGCTTTCTGGGGTGTTATGTGCAGGGGGACTATGTGTGTTATGTGCAGGGGGATTAAGGACATTATGGGGTGTTATGTGCAGGGGGACTATGTGTGTTATGTGCAGGGGGATTAAGGGCATTATGGGGTGTTATGTGCAGGGGGACTACGTGTGTTATGTGCAGGGGGATTACGGGAATTATGGGGTGTTATGTGCAGGGGGACTACGTGTGTTATGTGCAGGGGGATTAAGGGCATTATGGGGTGTTATGTGCAGGGGGACTACGTGTGTTATGTGCAGGGGGATTACGGGAATTATGGGGTGTTATGTGCAGGGGGACTACGTGTGTTATGTGCAGGGGGATTACGGGCATTATGGGGTGTTATGTGCAGGGGGACTACGTGTGTTATGTGCAGGGGGATTACGAGCATTATGGGGTGTTATGTGCAGGGGGACTACATGTGTTATGTGCAGGGGGATTACGGGCTTTCTGGGGTGTTATGTGCAGGGGGACTACGTGTGTTATGTGCAGGGGGATTACGGGCATTATGGGGTGTTATGTGCAGGGGGACTACGTGTGTTATGTGCAGGGGGATTACGGGAATTATGGGGTGTTATGTGCAGGGGGACTACGTGTGTTATGTGCAGGGGGATTACGGGCTTTCTGGGGTGTTATGTGCAGGGGGACTACGTGTGTTATGTGCAGGGGGATTACGGGCATTATGGGGTGTTATGTGCAGGGGGACTACGTGTGTTATGTGCAGGGGGATTACGGGAATTATGGGGTGTTATGTGCAGGGGGACTACGTGTGTTATGTGCAGGGGGATTACGGGCTTTCTGGGGTGTTATGTGCAGGGGGACTACGTGTGTTATGTGCAGGGGGATTACGGGCATTCTGGATGCCCCCTTGAGCTTGTTTTGATTAGCTGTCTGCGGAGCTAACACCCGTTAAAGAAAAAAACGAGTGTTGGTCCGGTTTAAAGTGAATCAAAACCCATGGAGATCAGCCCTGGAATCTTATCTTATCTTAACGATTCCCTCTCCCCGGGGAATCCAAAATCGGGATGCCCCGCTGTGTGAAACCCCCCAAGTCACCTATAAACCCACCTTCTTTTCCAGATCTAACGGCGCATTCGCATCACCGCTATCCCTCTAGTAAGGCAAGTGCCCACACCAGGCATCTGTGAATGGCCAGTGCGAGCGCTCCCTGATAGAGGGTAGCGGGGGATGCAGCCGCCAGCACAGATCCGAGCGTTCTGATTGCGCCTGCGCTTTAGGACTGGGAATAGGTGAGTTTTGCGGGCGAGCTGGGGGGGGGGGGTTCACACAGCGGGGCATTCCTGATCAGGGTGCACCAGGGGCAAGGACCAAAACCTGGGCTAGTCTGAATCCTGGGTTTTAGTCCACTTTAAGTGTAACGATGCAGCCGCATGGCAGCATTTAATCTCACACAATCCCTCTCAACATCCAAGTAACCACTAAGGCACAAAAGCGAGCTGCTTCATACTATGGGTTGCTAAACTGTTCTCCCCCACCGTAACACACAGCATCTACCATATGATAAAACAACAGCAACACAGCTTTACCTACAGTACTAAAGCATACATCCAGTCTCTACCACCCACCCTGCCCCTCCCTTGCATTCAGACAGGATAGAGGGTTACAAAAAACACCTTACCTCACCCAGGATCCAGTGCCATTCCCCCAGCACCTCAGGATCCTTGGCACAGCCATCTTGGAGAGAATGCAGGTCAGTCACCCAATCACGTGCACTAGTGTGACTGTACTGTACTCAAATCCAACTGTCACCCAGTGAGGTGCGGGGGCAATGGTACAAGAAACCCCCCCCCCCTTGTGGTTGGCGCAGACTGTAGCATGGTGCCGGTCACCCCCCTCCTCCACCAGCTACGAGCGGCTACAGAAACGCCGGTAACAAATGCGGGCGGGAGAGCTGTTTACTTACAGACGGCTCAGCTCCCGCGTCTGCTTGATGACAAACTGTCATGTGACATTGTGTCATCACATGGTGGCTGGAGAGTAATGCGGGCCCAAGCCTGTGAATTTCACGTGACTGGCGTTTAAGGGTTGGAAAAAAAAACACGTGAAATTCACGGGCCTAGCATTTATCCCTGCTTGTGACAGACAAAAAAAAGCTAATGTTGGGCTGCTATCCAGCGGCATGTGCCTGCTACTCACCCGGGGGGGTGGCCATTTCCACTGTTGGGAGGGAGCCCAAAACGTCCTGTGGAGGGGGACCTCATGATGATTTTTTTTTTTTTTAACACCTTATAGTGTGGATAGTAGTTGTATTTTATTTGTAAATGTTATAAAGTGCTTTTTTCAGTTCGGGGGTCTCCTGTGCAAGAAAAGGGTGCTACTGATACATATGTGGTAACGCTGTAATAGTAAGAAATGGTTTTCTTTAATAACAAATATGTTTTATTTAAAATTAATGAGACAATTATAAAAAAAAATATTTTTTTCTTTTTCACTCTTTTTTCAAATATTTAAAAAATGACACTGGAAAAATTACAAACAAGACATTTTGTGTTAAAGCCTTAAAACATATATATAATTTTCCAATAAATTCCTGCAAAAATCACAGTTAAACATAGTGGAAAGTGGTGAAAAATGAACCGTCGACAGAGCGTGACAAAATCTCAAATAGGCTGCCAGTTAAAAGGATTAACAGTACCAATGCATGTTGGGCATTGTTCTGCTGAAGGGACCTTGCGCATTCAGATTTAGCTTGTTTTTTCTTGTTTGCATATTGATATTTTAGGAAATTGTTTTTTTATTCTGCTTTTTTAGGGAAACCCTGTGCAACCAAATACATTTTTCGAATGATTACTCCCAGAAAGATGAGCCCACTACAACAAGCTGGGTACGCCTACAGAGCTACACATGTATACTCTCAGGGAATATATGGTTTGTGGGGGGTATTTTAAATGGGAAGGGTTATTTTGGTTGAAAAAGCTCAAGGTGCGCAGAAATTTTATAGGTAAAAATTACCCTTTTGACACTGTACCACATAAGGAGCGCCTTTTATTTTTGGCAAACCCTGTGCAACCAAAGAATTCATTGAGGGATTACTACCAGGAAACTGAGCCCACATCAACAAGCTTGGTCCCCCTAGAAAGCTTGAGGTCTGTATTTAAATAGAATATATAGTTTGTGGGGGATTTTAAATGTAAAGAGTTGTTTTTCTTGAAAAACTGCAAGGTGCCCATAGTAGTTGTATTTTATCTGAAAATCTTCTAAAGCTCTACCAAAACATATGTGGTACCGTTACACACAATACTGATTTTACTGAAAAACTTTTTATTTAAAAAACACTAAAAATGTATTTTATTTTTTTGCACATATTTTACCCCTCCCAAAAAAATATACAAAGAAAAATGGCAAACAAAACATTTCATCTTAATGCTCAATATATCATTTTTCTGGGAAATCCCTGAAAAAACTTTCAAAAATAACAGTTGAACATGTATATAACAAAACAGTGAAAAATGGTCTAGCAACAAGGGTGACAAAATCTGGCAGTTAAAGGGTTAAAGCAAGAAGGGGTTAGGTTTCACTTGTAAAATAATATACCAGTCAGATACCCACTGAAGGTTTACCCCGGAACACTGCCGCGTACCCCATGGGGTACGTGTACCGCAGGTTGAGAAACAGTGTGATAGGACACCGGACCAGGGATAGCAGATAACAGATCATGTGGTCGCAACAGCTTTTGATATAAAAAATGTATTAGGTTCAACTTTGAAAGAATTATTAGAAAGATACTGTAGCTATCACCTTCTCTGGATATTTTATTTTACTCTTAAAGGCCTCTAGTGGACAATCAATGCATTGCTATGCATGGAAATAACGTATTGCCGCCAAAGGACAAAGAATTCGCCAGTACAGGCAATTGGAGTCCTTCTCCATCTGGGCATTTGACAATTGCTGTCTCGTGGTTTTCTCTCCTACCAATTACTCACTTAAAGGGGATCTAACACTCTTTTCTAATTCCACCCAATTGGGTTGCACACAGGGAACATACCAGGGAAGTTATTCTAACCCTTCTCCCCTCTCTTCCAAAATATTTTAAAATATTTGAAAGTCGTGAAGATGTGGGGAGCATGTCAGGCATTTCTAGATACTTCAGGAGAACAAACAAGTAATTCAACATTCATATTAATATAAAATAATAATTTACTATAACAGAATATTAACATACATTTAATCTATTCACAAACATTACAAATACAGTGCATTAACTAATATGGCAAAAAGTCAGAATACTACAAAAAAGTTAAGGGATAACTATTGGTTAAGAGTAACTCCATTGTCACAGACAGCCCTTGTAACATTGTCCTAGGTGTGCCCAGAAGTTAGGGGGACAGTCATTGAGACTAGTAATTATAGTTCCAGGTTGAAGAGATGGTAAAAGAGGTAGATCCAATTAAAGAGAACCAGAGAGGTCACAAAGGATGGCTGCTGGATTCATAGGGGACCAGAAGAAGACACAAAGAGGGTAAAAGATGACACAGAGGTCCTGGGAAACACAGAAGTTGAACAGAAAGGAATTAGCGTTCTTGGGCAGGGCTTTTTCTAGGGGAGGACAGGACTGGATTAAATGTAGTGGTGGCTCCTGGGCAAAAGGTCTATTAAAGGTTTCCATGTGACTCTAAATCAATCGCTGCTCTTGTTAAAAGGTGGTGGATTCCAGGAGGACCTCAGAGCGAGGGTGATGAAGGCCCAAATGAGATTGATGAAGCATGTATGCGGATTGATAAATAATAAATAATAAAGCATCAGATGATGTTGAAAAATAGTCATATGAGGTTTATACATGGTCAAATGAGATTCATGAAGGGTAAAGGATTACAAAAGGATGATGAAATGTAATTTGAGGTCAAATAAGGACCATACAGTGCTGATGAAGAGTCAAAAAAGTTGCTGAAGTGTGAATTGAGACTGAAGAAGGGCCATTCTAAGTTGATTACAGGTCAAAACGGGGGGGGGGGGGGGGTGAAGGTTCAAATGATGTTGAAGATGGGTCATATGAGGATGATGAAGGGTCAAATAAGGGTTATGAAAGGTCAAAATAGGGAGGTGATTGGTCAAATGAGGTTGATAAAGGGTTGATGAAGGATCAGATGAGGTGAAGATGGATCATATGATGCTGATTTTGGGTCAAAATAGGGTGGTGATTGATCGATTGGGGTTGATGAAGGGTCAACTGAGATTAAAGATGGGTCTTATGAGGTTGATGAAGGGTCAGATAAGGTTGGTGAATGGTCAGATAAGGTTGAAAAATGGTCAAAAAAGGTTGATGAAGGGTCAAATGAGGTTAATAAAGCATCTAATGAGGTAGATGAAGGGTCAAATGAGTTCAATGACAAGTCAAATTAGGTTGAAAAATGCTCATATGAAAACTCAGAGGTAGAGATGGGTGAACTCCTCAAATTTTGGGTTTGGCAAGTTCAGTCGAACTTTGGGTAAATGTTCGGTGAACCAAACCCCATTGAAATCAATGGGGACTCTTTGGGGGTGGCTGTAGCGAGGGGGGCGTAGAGTGTGCAGCAGAAGCACTGATGTAACTCACCTGAGCCCTGATCCTCTTCTGTCATTGGCAAAATGAGCCCCAGCCTGGGCTACAGGAAGATGGCCACTGGCTTCCGTAGGTGAGGACACTTCAGAAGACGATCGGGGCTCAGGTGAGTTAACAGCAGAGTTAGTTGAAGCGGGTGGATGGGCTGCTTAGCAACCCATCAACCAGCTTTTCCATGTTCGGGCCGGACTTGAACACAGACTTCGTCTCTTTTCAGAAGTAAAGGTTTACAAAGGTGTTCAGGACGGGTGACCAAAGGAGGTAGGTAGGTGATCACAGGGCATGTAAAAGTTCAAATGAGGTGTGACCGTGATGAAACAGATAAGCATCATTTCCTGTTCTCGGTGGCCAAATGGATGCCACTTGGATTACAGGGTATGTCACCGGTGCTCGGCTTTCTTGTTTTGGATTTTGGACCTTTACTAGGTTTTGGTTGTGATGCACCTGCAGGACTCATCGGTACTATCGAAGAAGTAGAAGTAGTAGAAGCTGATCCTATGACATTGTTTTCTATGAAATTCACACGATGAAACCTTTCAGCATTACAAGATATAGTACATATTGTGTATGTTTTTTTTTCTTTGTTTTGTCTGTTGTTTACCATGTGGTTGCTGTTTGCTAGTTTTTGGCAGGCTTGCTTGTCATTAGAAGCAGTATACTGGTGTTTGTTGGTTGGATTTGTGCTTTTTGTTGGTTCACTGTGTTGTTACCTTTGTTTTAACTATCTGTTGGTAGCTGTATTGCTGTTGATTGATGGGTGCCATGTAGTGTTGGGCGAACCCCCCAAGGTTTGAGTTCGGCAAGTTCGTCCGAACTTTGAATAAAATTTCAGGTTCGGGAACCAGAACCCAATCCCCATTGAAATCAAGGCTCCTACACAGGCTCCTACACATGCAGCAGGGCAGAGGCAAAGGTACACCCTTAATAAGGCCAGATAAGGCACTTACCTCAGGCAGCAGCATGTAAAGCAGGGGTCTTGAACGTTTTAGAATGTGAGAGCTACTTTCAGCACTAAGAGATAATCAGGAGCCACAACTGACATGAATAGACCATAGAAACTACATAACCCCTATAGAACAGGAAACAATGTGCTATGCCTCCACAGGTCCTCTGAAAAGGGCATTGTAGTGGAGGCCATGTCAGGCACCTTTTTTGTTAAATAACAAATAGTAATTGAGTGTCCACTAGTTCAGGCCACTTGGATGTCTCTGGGTTTAATATCAGGTAATAGTGGAGTATCCACTTGCTCAGACCACTTGGACGCCACTGCTGTTGAATATCAAGCATTAGTAGAGTATCCACTTGCTCAGACCACTTGGGTGTCATTGGTTTTTAACATCAGGTATTAGAGGAATATCCACTCGCATCTAAGGGTCATTTGTATGTAATTTTTTTTTTTCAATTGTCTATTTCGGGCCACTGTAACTGCAGTTGTCTAACAATGCAGAAAGCAGCAAATAAGCGACAGGGACATGGCCCTGGTGTTGCTGCTGGTGATGGAGCTGCAGGGAGAGGACACCTTCCTCTGGTACAAGCAGATGCCAGGGTTTGGAGTGTATGTTTGTAGACCCCAATACTGCCCGAAGAGTGGTGAGGCTAAAACAAGTAGAGGCAGTCGTAGCTTATATGGCACGCAGTGCTACCAGTTCCATGGGATTGTCCTACATCCACTCTACTCCTGCCGAGAGTGCTAAGCCCTCCACCTTCCAGCCCCAAATCATGGAGTCACTAATACTCTATGATGATGCTCCTAGCTGGGATACAAAGGGCCATTCACCTGCTCCTGCCCCAGTTGCAGATCTACGGTTCCCAGATGCCCAACACTTTATGTTGGGGGATGAGGACGTGGCCAGTGGACCATCACAGGACGTGCTCAATAATGATGAAACTGCTGAAGCTTTCTGCAATGTTGAGGCTGACAGGGAGGCTAGTCTGTTGCTACTACTGCCCACCAAGTGCAAAGCATGCCAAGTCTGCCTCAAAGGATCTCAGCAGCGTGGCATTTTTCAAGCAGTGCTCAGAGGAACAGACATGGGTCATGTGATAGAAAAGTGCTAATCTCAGCACCTCATGCATAACCAGGCAGCTGCAAACAAAACACGAGCACGAGGCAGAAACACATGGAAAACTTGCCAACACCTGAGTCTACATCTGCTGCTTCAAATGTCTCAGCCTCTAGCACCATCTCCCCAACAACAAGGCCGCCTGTCTCCCCCCAAAGGGATGATGTGAAACCACCACCATTAGCAAGCCTACCCACACCAACCCAGGGAAACATTCGGCTTTCTATCATGCAAATTTTAGAGAGAAAAAGGAAGTTGGGCTCATCTCACCGACGCGTTCTGGCCCTGAATGCTAGCATTTCCAAATTGCTGGCATTTGCAATGTTCCAATTCCGCCTGCTTGAGATGGACAGTTTTGAAAATGTGCTGGAGGTCGCTGTCCCACAATGCACCATTCCCAGCCACCACTACATTACTTCTCTTACTAGGCCATCCCTGCCATGCAGAGACAAAGCAAAGAAAAAAGTCAGTGTTATAATAGTATCCTCCTGTCCAGTGTAATGGGAAAATCGGTACGGCTAAGAACGCTCAACTCCAATTATGCAGATCACAAACATTTATCCAGCCAGAAGTTCCCATAAAATCAGCAAAATACTTTATTACATTAATCGATAAAAATCACATGAAAAGCAATTCCCAGTAAAAGATCAAACACGTCAACGCGTTTCGGACCGTTAGGGGTCCTTAATCATGACATGATGGTTTTGAATCATGACATGATTTTTGGAATAAAGTTTGTTGCTGATTTTATGGGAACTTCTGGCTGAATATCTGTTTGTGATCTGCATCCCTGCCATGCACCAACAGGTTGTGAAGAAAATAAGATGAGCACTGGGCAATGCCATTAGTTCCAGTGTCCACATCACCACTGACATGGGGACAAGTAAGCATGAGTAGGGACGCTACATCTCTAATTGTTCACTGGGTCGATGTAGTGGTGGCTGGAACCATCGGGAAGCACTGTGGCACATATCCTTCCACCACCGCGGATTGCTGGAATTCAGTTGGAGCCTCCTGTTGCCTCCTACTCATGCAGTCAGTGCAGCAACCCTGCACCACCAATTCCAGCACTACCATGGGTAAACCGCAGCATGCAGTGCTAAAACTCATCTGTCCCCACACCGCCCAGAAGTTGTAGACCGGCATCCAGGACCAGACAGAGGAGTGGTCACTGCTGTTGCACCTGAAGCGCAGAAGGTGGTGTGTGACAATTAGTGGAACCTTCTAGCAGCCTTGGGCTCATCTGTTGGGTTGACTCACATCCCTTGCCTGGTGCGTGTGCTAAACTTGGTGGTGCAGAGCTTCGTGGCCCATTATCCAGAGATGCCAGAGCTGCTGCATGAATTACGTAGCTTGTGCGTGCACTTTCTGCATTCCCACCCTGCTGGAGCTCGCCTGACTACACTGCAGAGGAACTTCTCACCCACCTCCTCATAGGGGACTTGCCAACCAGGAGAAATTCCACGCTGTATATGCTGGAAAGGGCATGTGAGCAGCAGCAGGCAATGGTGGAGTTTCAGCTCGAGACCAGCAGCAACATCACAATGCAGACCAACAGCAACATGTCATGCAGACCAACAGCACATCTCTACCAGTGAATGGGCCTCCATGAGGGACAGTTGTGCCACGCTGCAGTGCTTCCAGTACGCCACCAATATGGGGAGCACTGATTACGCCCATTGTTAGCGCTACCATCCCTATCGAAAATCCCTTCAGGTCATGATAGAAGATGTGATGGTGGCACAGGAGGAAGAGGAAGGCGCATTCTCCTAGGTGTCAGGACAGTTCCGCCGAACTTGGGGACCCCGAATTTCTATGGATCTACTGATCTCTATCCGCGAGTCACATGTGACTCACTAGCTACCGGGTGGGGACCACGAGGGCAGTTTGTGTGGTATATATGTGCATACTTACCCAGCAATGCCGCTTTTACGTTGCTTCCTTCACACTGGCTCTCTCTGCGGGCCCATGTTCTCAATGGCGCAGGTGCTCACTCCTTACGTCTCGATCACCTCAAGACTTACCACCCTCACTTCCGCGAGCCTGTGAGTTGTGGACCCAGGCCGATGAGTGTCAGGAGCTTTGAGGCAGACCCGTGGTGAGGGCCCTGCTATGGGTCCTCTGCAGGGCTATGTACGCTCCTGCCCTGACTCATCTGCAGAAAACAGGATGGCTGGGATAAAGGAGGCCCCCAATGGCCATGGTGCCCTGGGCTATTGCCCTGCTCGCCCTCCCCTAGAAAAGGGCGAGCTGGGCAAGGGAAGGCAGCAACCACTGGACCCGTTTTATTTTTAGTTAATTAGTGGTTTAGTGGGAGTATCGCTGCATGTCATCATATTGTTTCTTTTAATACTAATACAAAATAGCAGGCACAGCTTTTAATATTTATAACTGAGCGTGCTCTGTTAAAATCAATTCATCCACTATTCCTGTGATGCTAAAATACTTAGCAATCCATATTACAGAAGACCACAAGGTATCAAAAAGTACAAATAGAAATCAGTATTAAATAGCTCCACAAATAGCCCCAAAAAAAAGAGAAAATATTTATATATATTGTTTATATATTTCTAATTACTCAAGTGAGTGCTCAATTACTCCACTTTGTGCAAAAAATACAAGTATAAAAAGGTAATTACTGCAAATAATTAATCAAAGCCATCAACCTGTGCAATCAAATCTAAAGTGCAAATGCTAGATAAGGAGGCTATATTCATTGAGTAAAGCAGGGGATGAGACCCCCCAATGTAAACCCAATACACAAAAGTGCTGTTAGTGCCGGGCTGTTTAAGGGACCTGAGGTAGTAAGCAATCACTGGAAAGAAAAAGTAAAGATCATACTGTCCTTGTGGTCAAACGTGACTAATCATCAGGCAGTGGGTTGAAGGCAGGGGACCCCACGCGTTCCGCCAATCCACTACGGCTTCTTCAGGGGTGCTTTCTCTTTGAATGGTGTCTCCTTTTATGTGGCATGGCAGAGCATCAGGCCACCCTCCTTCCTCCCCCTCCCCCTCCCCCTCCCTCCCTCTCCTGCTGCCCAGGAGCCGCCGGAAGCGGGGCAGCTTTTTTTTTTTTTCATGGGCTATTTGTGGAGCTATTTAATACTGACTTCTATTTGTACTTTTTGATACCTTGTGGTCTTTTATAATATGGATTGCTAAGTATTTTAGCATCACAGGAATAGTGGATGAATTGATTTTAACAGTGTCTTTGTGATGCATTTATTTTTGCTATAGTATTTCTTTTAATACGTTTAACAGTGCTTCAGTGGCCCGCCCCTGCGGAGCTGTTAAGCCAACAATAACTGAATGTTAAAAAAAATAATAATAAAAAAAAATAAATAAATAATAATATATTTTATCTAGTTGACCTCAGGCAGCAGATAGCTTCATTCCTGTTTGTTACATATGAAAAGGTCTTCAGAAAAAAAAAAGAAAGCGCAGACCTGATCTGGGAGGACTGGTGGCAAAGAAGGCAAAAGCCAATAGTCTATTGGGGTTTGGTGAAAAGGAACCATACCTGCGGGTAGGTAGATTGCTCAAAATTCAGAGCCTGGCAGCCGTACACCATGATAACGAAGGACAAGGAGAGAACCAGCAGATCTAGGATAAGTACAAGCGAGAGAAGACCCTTCAGAGCAGACTGTGGGAACAAAATGATTGTCAGTAATACACCAAATCGACAAATGTTTCTATATGGCGACTTGTAAAATGACATTTATTTATTAACTAAAAGAAAATTTGGGGCCTGTAAAGCGGACCAAAGCCCACCGGTGGGGCACGTGGCGGGGTCCGTGGCCATGCTTCGCTATATCTTTAGCCAGATGAATGTGAATGGCCGGAGCAGGAGAGCACTCAGCTCCATTCATGCGGGGGGGGGGGGGGGGGTCAAGAACCAAAACCCAGGACAGTGAAAATCCCAGGTTTTGGTCCACTTTAAATGTGGGCTTCTGACACCCCCTTACAGAGAGTCTAGGATGGCAACATGTGGGTTCACACAGTTTGTACACCCCAAAGGCCGGCCATACTCCTACATCAGCAAATTTCATGCATAAAGTGGTTCCAGGACCACAATGGGTTGTTTATGTTTGAGATACTGTTCAACAGCTTACAGCTTGTCTGTGTATGTGATCTGCATCTATATTGCTAGGTTTACGCAGTTTGCATTTAGGGCAGTAGATGGCGCTGTTACATAAATCTCAGGGCTAGGAGTAGCAATTTTGACTGTGGGACTGTTTTTTTTTTTATATAAGCTGTACTCATGGAGCAAGATGGCCGCTCCCGTGCAGTTATGACCAAAGAAAAATAGGCACAAAATAGGCAAAAAGGGCACAGCAGAGAATATCATAAAAAAATAATGACACTACATTAAAAAAACATAAACACACATTAAAAACAACTACACCAATAATCACCCATCAATACTGGTACAATAATCCAGAGACACTATCTCGTCCATAGGAGGAAAAATCATATATCTTAAACATACACAAGCTCGTCCCCCTTATTGCACATACCCCCTATAATTCAATAAATAACTTCTTATTAAATCAACTACTATATATGAATTTCCTACTACATACAAAAATACTATGGCCCTTATTTATAAAGGAATAGCGACAGATAGCGACAGATAGCGACTGGGGAGCCGGCCAGTAAAGCCAGGTACCACAACTAGAACGCCGGCTCCCCTCCACAATCACACATTTATCAAGCCGATACTGCTTAGCGACTGAGATAGCGCCACCTAGCAACTCATTCATCATTATCCCAGCCTCATCCCACAGCGCCAGCGAACATCCTTGAACAGCGACAGGTATGACCTCTCGCTACCTGGCGCTCTCCAATGCATTTCAATGGCAGAATGTTTTTTAATTAATAATTTTTTTTTAATATATATATATATTTTTTTACATTTCAAAAAAAAAAAAAATCCGTGAACACTTCTTCCTTTGAAAATGTATTTTTTGGGGATTTTTAACAAATTTTTTTTTTTTTTTGCAGAATTGATATTACAGGTCTGATTTTAAACTATTCAGGTTTGAATATTATTTCAAAATCATTCCATTTTTTTTTTTGGGTGGTTAGGGGGGTTAAAAAACTACTTATAACACATCGCCTACTGCGCTCTGGGATTTAAACATTTCACAGCGCTAGGAATTTTTAAGGCTGATTTTTTTTAATGAATATGGTGGGTGCCGGTCGCTATGTCCAGTCGCTATCATACGCTCCCATACAACAGCGAACCTGTCAAATAGCGACTCAGCATCTTGTATTCAACATTACGGCACACCGACTGAGTCGCTATCATCCACCGAACAATGGCCAAGCACAGCGACTACTAGCGGTCGCTGTCAAAATTCCGCTACAGTCGCTCAACAGTCGCTATCTGTCGCTATTAATGAATCAGCCTCCCCGAATTAGATCGGACCGTGTCAAACAAGAAAAATAATCAAATGCCTTATAAAGTGCTAGTGCGAGAAAAAGAAATGTAAGTCCACTAGAGGGACTCCTCTCTATAGTAAACAATATAGTGACCTTAAACCATCATATCTATACACGACCCAGTGCAACCTATTTGGAAATAAAGAATGAGAAATAATAAAGTAGTAGGAATGATCCTAATAATCACCCATCAATACTGGTACAAGTAAGGCAAGATACTTTCCCCTATGGTAGTCTGTGATCTTCCATGGGCTGGTGTAAGGCTTCCATACGGGAAAGTATCGAAAGTATTGATGGCTGATTATTGGTGTAGTTGTTTTTAATGTGTGTTTATGTTTTTAAATGTAGTGGAGCTATAACAATAAAGTGCCATTATTTATTTATGATATTCTCTGCTGTGCCCTTTTTTGAGGTCTTTTGTGCCTATTTTTCTTTGGATTTAGTGGAGTGGCACGTAGAGTGGTTTATATTGACCCTGTGCCCACTGTGTTGTTTGTCCCATGCAGTTATGAAGCATAGAATCTGCCTGCTATTCCATAACTTTATCATGAGCCTTACCTATGTTTACATATAGAGAATGGTTAGTGTTTCCCACCGTCGAGACTAGTATATTTCCTGTATTGCATATATTTTCGTTTGCATAATTAGGGTATTATCCCCTCTCCTGTCTTTGTTTCTTTTCTTCTCATACAGTGTTCATTAGTGTTACTTATATAGCTGTAAGTATAGCATGGGTATCCTCTATTTATTATTTTCATTGTACATAGTTCTTATTTCTACTAAAGTACAAGGTGGCATTTATGAGGTTAACTCTCCCCTGTGGAATGGGTGGCCTCCTGTAGCGGCGGCGGTGTTCTCCTGACTGCCCGGCGGGCCCTTCCCCTCTCCTTGTCACCGATGACGGCGGCCGGGTCATCGGGAGGGGCGGGCCCTCTGGGTGACTGGGATGACGCGCCAGCCACCGGATGTCCGGCGCAGCGTGCGGCTCGTGCAGCGTGCGGCTCGTGCAGCATGCGGCGGCAGGGGACCTGCCATTCCACAATAGAGGATATGGAAGATTAGTTAATCACCCCCTCTTGAAGCCGTGGGCGCATGGCGGAGCGCGCAGGGGTAGCGTTTTGACCACTGGGTATTAGTGCACGGCGGTAGTGTATTATCTTTTTGGTTTTATTTTGATGTTGATATACATGTAATAACACCTCTTGCAAGCTTTCTGAGTCCCTGCTGTTATATATCTAAAATTCTAGTCTATTTCTTTGTTATGAGAGTTAGGCCCTTATTTAACAAGGGATAGCGCCAGGTAGCGACTGGTGAGCGAACGGTAATGACGGTCACCGCCACGAGAACGCCGGCTCCCCACCACAATCACACATTTATCAAGCCGATCCTGCTCAGCGACTGAGATAGCGCCAGATAGCGACTCATTCATTATTCCAGCCTCACCCCACAGCACCAGCGAGCGACCTTGAACAGCGCCAGGTATGACCTCTCGCTACCTGGCGCTCTCCAATGCATTTCAATGGAACAATCTTTAAATATTAATAATTAATTGTTAATAATTTTTTTTTTTTTTTAATGTGAAAATTTCTGTGACCACTTTTGCAATGTTAGATATTTTTTTTAAGGTAAGAAAAAAATAAAAAAAAAATTTGTGCAGAATTGATATTACAGGTCTGATATTAATGTATTCATATTCAAAAATGTTTTTATAAACTTGTTTTTTTTGGTTTCCCAAAATATGGTTGTTTGGGGGTTAAAAAACAACTTTTAACCCATCGCCGCCAGCGCTCTGGGGTTTAAACAAGCATTTCACAGCGCGAGAATTTTTGGAGCGTGATTTGTTAATGAATATGGTGGGAGCCGGTCGCTATGGCCATTCGCTATCATGCGCTCCCATACAGCGCGGAACCTGTCAAATAGCGACTCATCACCTTGTAATCAACATTACTGCACACCGACTGAGTCGCTATCAACAACCGAACAACGGCCAAGCACAGCGACTACTAGCGGGCGCTGTGAAAATACCGCTACAGTGGCTCAACTGTCGCTACCTGGCGCTATTAATAAATCAGCCTCTTAGTTGGGGGCATTTTGCTGTTTGCACTTATCACTTGAACATATATTTGTATATTTTCTATGAAATATTTTTATACTTTTGACACTGCTATTGGTCTATATATTTTGTTTGGTTTAGCACTAGCCACTTTAGCTTGATTGATTATCAGGCTCTTAATACTTTGCACTTTTTCATTTATTTTGTCACTTGTATATATGTAAATATTATATGTAGGGATGAGCGAATCGATCCGGACGAACCCGGATTCGATCGCTCGAAGTTTTCCTTTAACATCCATTCATTTACATTACAGGCATTCTAAGATGGCGGACGGGACATGTCCAGACATGTAAGCTGGGGCAGTGTATGCTGGGACAGTCACATGCAGCCTATCAGCAGCCAGCAAGCCCGGTGACGTCACAGCTGTATTTAAGGCCGGCCATCTTGCTTTCCAGCCTCATTTCTCTATTGCATTCGTGAGAGACAGAACGCTGTGTAGCTGAGGGAGAGACAATTAGACAGTTAGACAGGCAGGGACAGACAGGGACAGGCTGGAGACAGGCAGGAGACAGACAGGAGACAGACAGAAAGTCAGCGGAAAACAGGGAAAGGAATGGAAAATCGGAGGCTGTCAGTTTTTTTTTTTTTTTTCATCCAGCCTGACAGCCAGGCTTTGTTAGCGTTTTCAGGCTGCTTATACTAACTAACTGTGCATATATACTGAACTGATCTTAAGTCTGCTGTGAGGCATCCCATTCTGTGACTAAAGCAGCCTCTGTTTAAGACCATATAAGCATTTGCTCTTATTATATTTGAAATTAGCCTGATAAAGACACTTTTGCTGGGCATAGCACTACTTGTCCCTGCCAGGGCATCCCATTCTGTGACTAAAGCAGCCTCTGTTTAAGACCATATAAGCATTTGCTCTTATCATATTTGAAATTAGCCTGATAAAGACACTTTTGCTGGGCATAGCACTACTTGTCCCTGCCAGGGCATCCCATTCTGTGACTAAAGCAGCCTCTGTTTAAGACCATATAAGCATTTGCTCTTATCATATTTGAAATTAGCCTGATAAAGACACTTTTGCTGGGCATAGCACTACTTGTCCCTGCCAGGGCATCCCATTCTGTGACTAAAGCAGCCTCTGTTTAAGACCATATAAGCATTTGCTCTTATCATATTTGAAATTAGCCTGATAAAGACACTTTTGCTGGGCATAGTACTACTGGATCTTTTTGGGGGGCATCCCATTCTGTGACTAAAGCAGCCTCTGTTTAAGACCATATAAGCATTTGCTCTTATCATATTTGAAATTAGCCTGATAAAGACACTTTTGCTGGGCATAGCACTACTTGTCCCTGCCAGGGCATCCCATTCTGTGACTAAAGCAGCCTCTGTTTAAGACCATATAAGCATTTGCTCTTATCATATTTGAAATTAGCCTGATAAAGACACTTTTGCTGGGCATAGTACTACTGGATCTTTTTTGGGGGCATCCCATTCTGTGACTAAAGCAGCCTCTGTTTAAGACCATATAAGCATTTGCTCTTATCATATTTGAAATTAGCCTGATAAAGACACTTTTGCTGGGCATAGCACTACTTGTCCCTGCCAGGGCATCCCATTCTGTGACTAAAGCAGCCTCTGTTTAAGACCATATAAGCATTTGCTCTTATCATATTTGAAATTAGCCTGATAAAGACACTTTTGCTGGGCATAGTACTACTGGATCTTTTTGGGGGGCATCCCATTCTGTGACTAAAGCAGCCTCTGTTTAAGACCATATAAGCATTTGCTCTTATCATATTTGAAATTAGCCTGATAAAGACACTTTTGCTGGGCATAGTACTACTGGATCTTTTTTGGGGGCATCCCATTCTGTGACTAAAGCAGCCTCTGTTTAAGACCATATAAGCATTTGCTCTTATCATATTTGAAATTAGCCTGATAAAGACACTTTTGCTGGGCATAGCACTACTTGTCCCTGCCAGGGCATCCCATTCTGTGACTAAAGCAGCCTCTGTTTAAGACCATATAAGCATTTGCTCTTATCATATTTGAAATTAGCCTGATAAAGACACTTTTGCTGGGCATAGTACTACTGGATCTTTTTTGGGGGCATCCCATTCTGTGACTAAAGCAGCCTCTGTTTAAGACCATATAAGCATTTGCTCTTATCATATTTGAAATTAGCCTGATAAAGACACTTTTGCTGGGCATAGTACTACTGGATCTTTTTTGGGGGCATCCCATTCTGTGACTAAAGCAGCCTCTGTTTAAGACCATATAAGCATTTGCTCTTATTATATTTGAAATTAGCCTGATAAAGACACTTTTGCTGGGCATAGCACTACTTGTCCCTGCCAGGGCATCCCATTCTGTGACTAAAGCAGCCTCTGTTTAAGACCATATAAGCATTTGCTCTTATTATATTTGAAATTAGCCTGATAAAGACACTTTTGCTGGGCATAGTACTACTGGATCTTTTTTGGGGGCATCCCATTCTGTGACTAAAGCAGCCTCTGTTTAAGACCATATAAGCATTTGCTCTTATTATATTTGAAATTAGCCTGATAAAGACACTTTTGCTGGGCATAGTACTACTGGATCTTTTTTGGGGGCATCCCATTCTGTGACTAAAGCAGCCTCTGTTTAAGACCATATAACCATTTGCTCTTATTATATTTATATTATAAGACACTTTTGCTGGGCATAGGCTTACTGCTGCCTGCCAGGTGCACTTCTGTTGAGGCATCCCATTCTGTAACATAGCATACACTAAGCAGCTCTCTTATTTACACTAAGCAGGCCTGTTGGAGGCTGAGTTTTACTGCTCACTTTTGGTGTGCATTATATTCTGTTTCATATAGACCCACCGCTGCCCGAGGGATCTTAAAATATCACCTACTACCACGCCAGTTAGACTATGTCGGGCAGACAAGTGCCTGGAAGTGAAAAGAGGAGTGGCAGAGGCCAAGATTCCGCAGGCAGAGCTCGCATCAGACTGGGGGCCAGTAGCAGCAGGAGTCACGCTGAGAGACCTAATCTGCCAGTATCTGCTAGCGGTCGGGTCTCCACCAGTAACGCATCTGCCGTGGTAGATTGGTTGACGCGCTCATCAACAACATCATCACAACTTACGTCTGAGACCCCCAGTCTAGGGTCGGTAGGTTCCTCTGACACAACCCTGAGTTGGCATGCCCCGAGAGCAGTCCCTGTCCTCCCATTGCCTCTGTCCTACGCCGTTCCCTCCCCCTGCGACGTATCCTATGCTTTGGGTTCAGCTCCACTCTTTAGTGAGGAGGACGATCAGATACAGGAGGACAGTCAGCAGCTACTGCCCAGCCAAGAAATGGAGGTGGCTTCTTTAGCTAGGCAGACAAATAGTGATGTGGACAGTGTCGTGGGTGCTGCGAGCGTTCCAGCTCCTGCGCCAGACACTGTTGACGAATCCACGAACATCAGTGACGTACAGCCACAACTCGGTGATGATGATGATGATGACGATGAAGCCGATCGCACTTGGGAGCCGGGTGATGAAGGGGCTTCATCGTCATCATCAGGAGAAGAGGGGCGCAGGTTGCCCCGGAGTCAGCAGCTGAGGCAGCAAGGTGGTAGCAGTCAGCATGGGGGCACAATTCCAAAGGCTGGAGCCGGCCGGGGCCGGGGCCGGGGTAGAGCACCTGCTGTGCGGCAGTCTACCTTATCGGGAGGTAGTGGAGCAGGGGTTCCTGGAGTTGGCAACAGCAGCAGTGAATCAGTGAGGCCAGGGGGTGGGAAAAGTAGCTACTCGGCAGTGTGGCAGTTTTTCCTGAGGCATCCGCAGGAGGGTAACATGGCCACATGCAAGATATGTAGGCAAAAGGTGAAGCGTGGCCAGGGTCCAAATGTTGGCACCACGGCCCTGCGTCAACATATGATGCGTCACCATAAAACGACCTGGGAGAACCGAGGCTCCCAAGGGGTGGTCCAGTCTGCTTCCTCACCAAGTGAGCTCCCAATTTCTGCCAGCCAAGGCTCCAGCACCTCAGCCGAAGGCAGCTGTGCGTCATACCCATCCTCTGTCGCTCCTGCTCCTCCTCCTCCAAGTCATGCATCCCGCCAGCAATCCATCAGCGAAGCCATGTCCAAGAGACAGCAGTATGCGCCCACTCATCCTACGGCGCAGAAGCTGAATGTGCTCCTGTCCAAGTTGCTGGTGCTGCAGTCGCTCCCTTTTCAGGTGGTGGAATCTGCACCTTTCAGAGAACTGATGGCTTGTGCCGAGCCGAGGTGGAGAGTCCCAAGCCGTCATTTCTTTGCCAAGAAGGCAGTACCAGCGCTGCACACTTTTGTTGAACAGAAGGTGGGCCAGTCCTTGAGCCTGTCGGTGTGTAGCAAAATACATGGCAGCGCCGACATCTGGAGCTGTAACTACGGTCAGGGGCAGTACATGTCGTTTACGGCCCACTGGGTGAATGTGGTCCCTTTGCAGCAGCAACTTGGACAGGTCACGCCGCTTCGGCCTCCGCGCTCTCTGCCCATTGGGCCTGTGACACCGTGCGACTCGGCCTCCTCATCCTCCGCCATCTCCTCACCCTCCACTGTAGGCTCAAGTCTCAGTGCCCCTCCAGTCTACCATGTGTGCAGGGCACGGAGGTGTCACGCAGTGCTTCACATGGTTTGTCTTGGCGAACGGAGTCACACAGGGGAGGAACTGCTTAAATGTATTCATCAGGAAATCCAAACATGGCTTACTCCGAGAAAACTTAAAATGGGAATCATGGTTACCGACAATGGGAAGAACATTTTGTCTGCGCTGCGCCAAGGAAGCCTGACCCATGCACCCTGCATGGCTCACGTCTTCAATCTGGTTGTCAAGCGGTTTCTGAAGTGTTCCCCCCATCTGCAGGACATCCTAACAACTTCAAGGAAACTTTGCATGCACTTCAGCCACTCCTACACCGCCAAACACACCCTTCTTGAGCTACAGCGTCAGAATGGTATCCCCCAACATAGTCTGATTTGCGATGTTTCCACCCGTTGGAATTCCACCCTTCACATGTTGGACCGATTATATGAACAGAGAAAAGCCATCACGGATTTCCTGATGATCTAAGCAGATAGGGGGACTCCCCTGTGTAACTTCAATGTCAACCAGTGGCAGCTCATACGTGACACCTGCCGTTTGCTCAGGCCCTTTGAGGAAGCCACTTTATTTGTCAGTCGGCAGGATTACGGGATGAACGACGTGATTCCACTGCTTCATGTACTACAGCACATGTTGGAAACCATGGCTGGTCAGGGCACTGGAGACATCGCGTTTACATCTTACGGCCACATGAACCCCGTTGGAGCTGAACTGGAGGAGGAGGAGGAAGAGGAGGAGGAGGAGTTGCCCAGCGAAACACAGTTTAGGCTTGGCGAAATGGCTGGTTTATCTAGTCAGCGGACAGGAGAGGAGGAGCAGGAGCAGCCAGAGGAGCTAGAGGTTTTTGAGGAAGGCGAGACAGAGGACCCGGGCACACCGTGGCAGTATGCAGTGGAGATGGAGACAGGTAGTCCATCCGAGTCACTTGCGCAAATGGCACGAAGCATGCTCACGTGCTTGCGTAGTGACCCCAGAATTGTTTCCATCTGTCGGCGGGATGACTTCTGGCTGTCCACCTTATTGGACCCTCGCTTCCGGCACAAAATGGGGGCATTTTTTAAACCCACCGAGAGGGAGGACAAACTCAACTACTACAAAGACATTCTACGTAGGCAGTTGGCCGATGCCTATCTGCGCCATGGTCCATACTCTCGCAGGTCTGACTCGAGGGGACCTCTGCGCTCACCTTCCACTGCCATGGCCGCTGGGGGGGTTGGCAGGAGCAGCAGCAGCAGCTCCATCAGCAGCAGCAGCCTCAGTCTTCAGTCGCTAATGAGTAGCTTTCTACACCCGCATAGTGAGGCTACTCATGAGCAGCAGGAAAACCTGGAGCAGGACCTCAACCAGCAGGTCATGTCATACTTTGACATGACCATGCCAACACACCTTGAGGATCCGCTGGACTTCTGGGCAGCCAAACTTGATTTGTGGCCGCAACTAGCAGAGTTTGCCCTGGAAAAGCTGTCCTGCCCGGCAAGTAGCGTGCCATCTGAGCGGGTGTTTAGTGCGGCGGGGGCCATAGTTACGGCGAGGAGAACTCGTCTGTCAACTAAAAATGTGGAGAGACTCACCTTTGTCAAAATGAATCAGGGATGGATCAGCCAGGATTTCCACCCACCAATGCCTGATGCATGCGACTAGATTCAGCATGGTGCCACGTTTTACACTTTCCAAATGGTGCAAAACATATTTATGTCTTTAGGCCATTTTTTGGGCTCCTGCTGCTGCTGCTGCCAACTCCAGGGTGTGATTCATCCAATTTTTGGGCTCCTGAGGCCAACCCCAGGGTCTCTTTAATGTAATATTTGGGCTCCTGCTGCTGCTGCTGCTGTCAACTCCTGCCAACTCCAGGGTGTGATTCATCCAATTTTTGGGCTCCTGAAGCCAACTCCAGTGTATATTTGGGCTCCTGCTGCTGCTGCTGCCAACTTCTGCCAACTCCAGGGTGTGATTCATCCAATTTTTGGGCTCCTGAAGCCAACTCCAGTGTATATTTGGGCTCCTGCTGCTGCTGCTGCCAACTCCAGGGTGTGATTCATCCAATTTTTGGGCTCCTGAGGCCAACCCCAGGGTCTCTTTAATGTAATATTTGGGCTCCTGCTGCTGCTGCTGCTGTCAACTCCTGCCAACTCCAGGGTGTGATTCATCCAATTTTTGGGCTCCTGAAGCCAACTCCAGTGTATATTTGGGCTCCTGCTGCTGCTGCTGCCAACTCCAGGGTGTGATTCATCCAATTTTTGGGCTCCTGAGGCCAAACCCAGGGTCTCTTTAATGTAATATTTGGGCTCCTGCTGCTGCTACTGTCAACTCCTGCCAACTCCAGGGTGTGATTCATCCAATTTTTGGGCTCCTGAAGCCAACTCCAGTGTATATTTGGGCTCCTGCTGCTGCTGCTGCCAACTCCAGGGTGTGATTCATCCAATTTTTGGGCTCCTGAGGCCAACCCCAGGGTCTCTTTAATGTAATATTTGGGCTCCTGCTGCTGCTACTGTCAACTCCTGCCAACTCCAGGGTGTGATTCATCCAATTTTTGGGCTCCTGAAGCCAACTCCAGTGTATATTTGGGCTCCTGCTGCTGCTGCTGCCAACTTCTGCCAACTCCAGGGTGTGATTCATCCAATTTTTGGGCTCCTGAGGCCAACTCCAGTGTATATTTGGGCTCCTGCTGCTACTGCTGCCAACTTCTGCCAACTCCAGGGTGTGATTCATCCAATTTTTGGGCTCCTGAAGCCAACTCCAGTGTATATTTGGGCTCCTGCTGCTGCTGCTGCCAACTTCTGCCAACTCCAGGGTGTGATTCATCCAATTTTTGGGCTCCTGAAGCCAACTCCAGTGTATATTTGGGCTCCTGCTGCTGCTGCTGCCAACTTCTGCCAACTCCAGGGTGTGATTCATCCAATTTTTGGGCTCCTGAAGCCAACTCCAGTGTATATTTGGGCTCCCGCTGCTGCTGTCAACTCCTGCCAACTCCAGGGTGTGATTCATCCAATTTTTGGGCTCCTGAAGCCAACTCCAGTGTATATTTGGGCTCCTGCTGCTGCCACTGTCAACTCCTGCCAACTCCAGGGTGTGATTCATCCAATTTTTGGGCTCCTGAAGCCAACTCCAGTGTATATTTGGGCTCCTGCTGCTGCTGCTGCCAACTCCAGGGTGTGATTCATCCAATTTTTGGGCTCCTGAGGCCAACCCCAGGGTCTCTTTAATGTAATATTTGGGCTCCTGCTGCTGCTGCTGCTGCTGCTGTCAACTCCTGCCAACTCCAGGGTGTGATTCATCCAATTTTTGGGCTCCTGAAGCCAACTCCAGTGTATATTTGGGCTCCTGCTGCTGCTGCTGCCAACTCCAGGGTGTGATTCATCCAATTTTTGGGCTCCTGAGGCCAACCCCAGGGTCTCTTTAATGTAATATTTGGGCTCCTGCTGCTGCTGCTGCCAACTTCTGCCAACTCCAGGGTGTGATTCATCCAATTTTTGGGCTCCTGAAGCCAACTCCAGTGTATATTTGGGCTCCTGCTGCTGCTGCTGCCAACTCCAGGGTGTGATTCATCCAATTTTTGGGCTCCTGAAGCCAACTCCAGTGTATATTTGGGCTCCTGCTGCTGCTGCTGCCAACTTCTGCCAACTCCAGGGTGTGATTCATCCAATTTTTGGGCTCCTGAAGCCAACTCCAGTGTATATTTGGGCTCCTGCTGCTGCTGCTGCCAACTCCAGGGTGTGATTCATCCAATTTTTGGGCTCCTGAGGCCAACCCCAGGGTCTCTTTAATGTAATATTTGGGCTCCTGCTGCTGCTGCTGCTGTCAACTCCTGCCAACTCCAGGGTGTGATTCATCCAATTTTTGGGCTCCTGAAGCCAACTCCAGTGTATATTTGGGCTCCTGCTGCTGCTACTGTCAACTCCTGCCAACTCCAGGGTGTGATTCATCCAATTTTTGGGCTCCTGAAGCCAACTCCAGTGTATATTTGGGCTCCTGCTGCTGCTGCTGCCAACTTCTGCCAACTCCAGGGTGTGATTTATCCAATTTTTGGGCTCCTGAGGCCAACTCCAGTGTATATTTGGGCTCCTGCTGCTGCTGCTGCCAACTTCTGCCAACTCCAGGGTGTGATTCATCCAATTTTTGGGCTCCTGAAGCCAACTCCAGTGTATATTTGGGCTCCTGCTGCTGCTGCTGCCAACTTCTGCCAACTCCAGGGTGTGATTCATCCAATTTTTGGGCTCCTGAAGCCAACTCCAGTGTATATTTGGGCTCCTGCTGCTGCTGCTGCCAACTCCAGGGTGTGATTCATCCAATTTTTGGGCTCCTGAGGCCAACCCCAGGGTCTCTTTAAAGTAATATTTGGGCTCCTGCTGCTGCTGCTGCTGTCAACTCCTGCCAACTCCAGGGTGTGATTCATCCAATTTTTGGGCTCCTGCTGCTGCCAACTCCAGTGTCTCTTTAAAGCAATGTTTGGGCTCCTTCTGCCCCTCATAGTGATGCCACTTCAACTCTCTGCAATTGTGCCGCTCTGCGATTCTATTAGCGATGCCTCTGATCTGCATGTGATATTTCTTCAAAGTATTATTTAACTAACCCAGCACGCATCCTGTGCGTGTTACAGCAAGGCAGAATGGTTTACAACCCTATTGAGGCTCTAGGAGGCTCAGAAATAGCTGTTTTTAATAGCGATTCGTCGCGAATTTATTCGGGTCGAAACGATTTTTGTCGGAAAATTCGGCGAATCAGTCGAATCGAATTTTTCAAAAGTTCGCTCATCTCTAATTATATGTATTAATTAGGGGGCCGCAGAGGCCAGCTTGCATTTGTATGTATAGTTGCTGGAATCATACTGATACCTGTATATCTCTGCCTGCACTTGCATTCTTTGATGTACATTGTTCTAGATATAACTATTAGAGATTAAATATTTGTAAATAGTTTAAGGATATACTGATCAAATACCTTTAGGCCCGGTGGTCCTATTGTTTTTAAATTGTCTTGTGATATTTGTGTTGTGTGTAAGGTTTTTAATATTTTTTGCTACTCAATAAAATAATGTTTAGATAATACAGTGGAGTGCCCAGCTTGTTTGGAATTCCTTGCCCCTTTTTTTTTCCGTTTTGGTTGTCTCTTTGCTATTCCATAACATCTGCGTGGAGTTAAAGCGGACCTTCACTCTGAATACGAGTCTATCTTATATGTTTCCCACACCCTGTACATACAGATTGTCCACATTAAAAATCATCCTACCTGCATCTACTGCATGTTATGAGCCCTTAAACATCCAAGATGGATCTTATCAGGCAGCCTGCAAACAGGAAGTGCCTCCTGACTGTGCTGCTCTGCATTCTGGGACTGCTGACCTTTTCCTGACCCCAGCTCTGCTCTGTCTGAGCAAAGAACAGCTATAACCCGCCCCCCTGTACCTTATCCCACTCTCCTCTCCTCAGTAAGTGTGATGCTTCTGAGTCAAGATGGCGGCGCCCGTATCCTAAATTCCTGAACAGAGTTGCAGCCCAGTGGGGGAACGAATAATCAGTTAGTGACTAAAAGCGTAAAATTTAAATTAATTTTAGATGCTGGGGAACCGTTTTTTAAGAGTTTGGGCTTTTCATTAAATCACGCTGAAGGTCCGGTTTAAGCCCTCTCCATTAGTTTATGTCACTTATTACCAGAGTGGGGCTTGCAATTTACTGAACTTGCTTTTTTTTTTTTTTACTTTTGGTCTGCTTTAAGGAATAGCCAGGTTCCCATTGCTTGCTGAAGTGCAACCCCAAAAAACATAAAAATTACCCACAAGGCTCCTTAGGCAGTTGTCATATTGCTTTTTCTGCCAATCATCTAAGCCCCAAGGAGGTGCGTCGGTGTAGTTGTAGAAGTAGGGAGGATTATAGGGATGGTTATACTGCTCACACAGGATTGCAAAGTCAATGCAGGCCAGTATGAAACCAGTTACGCTGAACATGGCAGATACTATGCTCAGCCCGAGAGATGCTTTGACCTAGAAGAAAGACAAAGGGACACAGTAAGTTTCACTCTCTTGGCTTTTGTCACATTATTATACATGTTCAAGTGGACCTTCAAACAGCAACTCTTGTTGCCTATAGTCTTAGGGCTCTCTAGAGCCCCAAACCTAGGATGATAGGTTTGCTGCTTGAAAGGTCCCAGGCAGTGGTGGCAGGGCCGTCGCCAGCACAGGGCAAACCTGGGCAATTTCCAGGGCCCCTGGCATCTTCAGGGGCCCACTCAGGCTCACACTTGGCCATGGTATTGTTTTACAGTGGACCCGAACCACCGAATGCCTGGTGCTGTGTGCAGACCTACTCATGGCTGGTCACAGCAACAGGGGATGGTCAGCATCAGTGGAGAAGGTGGCATGGAGTGGAGGTCAGAACCAGGTGACAACTGACAAGGACTGGAGGGAGATCAGCAGCAGAAGATGACCAATTTGTGGCAACGGAGATGAAAGTTGACATCTTGTGACTCACTTCTTTGGGGTCCACTAAGACTCTCTTGACAAGGGCCACCACAAACCTGGAGCCAGCCCTGAGTGGCAGACTGGGGCCAATAATCAGCCCTGGATTCTACCAGCACCTGTCCTGCCCATGACCAGCCAGTGGCATCTCTGCTGCTTCCTGGCCAGTCACCTATTGTGCTCTAAGAGGCTATATCATTAGGATGAGGACATGGGCTGGAATTGCTCGGGTGAGGGGTTGGAGGGGCTGGGATTAGATGGGAGTGTTAGTAAAGGTAGCAGCCCAGACTCCCGCAGCCCAGACTGCCCCAAAGCAGTGCGGCCTACCAGGCATTTGCCCAGGTCTCCCTATGACCGATCCACCCCTGGTCCCAGGTGGTGTCTGCCAATTCAAGGGACTGAGAAGGCAGGTAGCACTTCTCTGGTAGAGGTGCTCCAATCACATTTGGTAGTGAAGGCCTAGTGAGATGTAGCCAAGGTTAAGGAGTCCAAAGGTCAGGGGAGCGGGCAGGAGCATTCCAGTAGACAAGGGTACACAGGACCGGCTTCAGGTTTGTGGGGACCCTTGGGCAAAAGAGTCTTAGTGGACCCTAAAGTAGTGTTTCAGCCAATGTCACCTTTCAGCTCCGCTGCCACAGATGGGTCATCTTCTGCTGCTGATCGCCCACCCATCCATTGCCTTCCCTCCCCTATAGCCACCAATTATCCTCTAGTCCTTATTGCCTTCCCTATAGCTACCAATTATCCTCTAGTCCTTATTGCCTTCCCTATAGCCACCAATTATCCTCTAGTCCTTTTTGCCTTCCCTATAAAAACCAATAATCCGCTAGTCCTTATTGCCTTCCCTATAGCCACCAATTATCCTCTGGTCCTTATTGCCTTCCCTATAGCCACTAATCATCCTCCAGTCCTTATTGCCGTCCCTATAGCCACAAATTATCCTCTAGTCCTTATTGCCTTCCCTATAGCCATCAATCATCCTCCAGTCCTTATTGCCTTCCCTATAGCCACCAATTATCCTCTAGTCCTTGTTGCTCTCTGTTGCCACCAATCACCCTTCAGCCCTTACTGCTTGCTCCACTCCACTAAAGACTCCATCATTGCTGTCAGTTGTCACCTGGTTCTCACCAGCTTCTGAGCTTCCATCGATTGCCCTCCATTCCATGCCATTTTCTCCATTGTTGCTGACCATCCCCTGTTGCTCTGGGGCCAGCCATGAGCAGGTCTGCACACAACACCCAGAATTCGCTGGTTCGGGTCCACTGTAAAATAGTACTATGGCCAAGTGTGAGCCTGAGTGGGCCCCTGAAGATACCAGGGAACCTGGCAATTGCCCAGGTTTGCCCTGTGCTGGCGGTGGGCCTGAGCGTAGATGCCATATAGAAGCAGGGGAGGCAGCTGCTACCAGGCCCATGGCAAAAGGAGGCCCAGGGCAGAGCTGCCTTCCCCCACCTTGCAGCCACTGGATGTGGTTTATTTTATGCCTGGGGTGCGATGAAGAGATAATACACTCAGCAGGGAGCACCTCTGTTACAATGTAACACAGCAGGGAGCTAGCCAGCTTTCTACATCAAGGACGCTGTCCTGCATGTTACATTGCACAGCACAGCGGCAACACGGGTTTCAAAACGCCCAGCATGAGTTTCATTGCTCTCTGTGCTACTGTCTCTGTACTGTGGCAATAAATGGAGCACATGGGGACCAGAGTGTGGCTAACCTTAGCCGCAGTCTCCGGGTGGGGATCAAAGTGAGTATATGGGATAACCAATGGGCCTCATGCTGTGGTGCATTCGATATGTTCATCCGAAGAGATGAGTTTTGAGGGCACTTTTATATGCTTGGTGTGTTAAAGGTCGGCCTTAAGATGGAGGGGGCCCTGTGCGAGACTACAGGATGGCGCCCCTGTTCTTCGCCACTACCAAACCTGGTGCGCCACATGGTTACCGATAGCCACCCGGATACAAGACAGAGGTACCCACTCGCAGAAGATGGCATTGGCTGCCAATCCCGCTGCCCCATGTGACCACCCATGAGGGGAACTGGCAGATGGTGGGGAGGCAATGCAGAAGTGGGGAAGTTTCTCCAGTATCAGACATGATGTTAGGGGAGATTGGACCAGCACTCATTTCTTCTGCCAGCTCTTCCCAGCAGTCTATGTTGGGCTCTGTGGACAAGAAGGGTTCAATGCCCTGCAATAATGTATCCAGCATAGAGTGCTGATCAGACGAAAGCCTGCGCATGTGCCATGGGATTGCTTGCAATGCGTGTATGCCGGCGATCCCAGGGGGGTTTAACACAGTGGGGGATCCCACATTAGGATGGCACAGGTGACAGAGAATTAGCCACTTTGGTCCACTTTAAAGAGCAGAACAGAGGTATGCATGGCACCCCTTTCTTCTGACCCAACAAACCATGTACCCCCAGAAGCTCCAATTGGCGCTGAGCAGGCGGGTGCAGCTGTACGGTGCCCCCCTGACCGTGATGCCCTGTGCAAAACCCAAAGGCCGGCCTTGGGTGTGTTGGGGAGTGTTGATTTGAGGGGGGAGGGCCCTCCAGAGAAGCCGAGAGTCATGTGAGAGGAGGTGGCCAGGTATGGAGGACAGAATCAAGTTAGAGGCAGAGCCAAGGTTGCTTCTGGGTTGTTATCCCTGGATCCCTGTAGGTTAGAGTTTGATTTGTAAACTTAAAGCGGACCGTCTCCCTGCATAAGAGTCTATTTTGTATGTTTCCCTCACCCCCTACATTCAGATTGCCCACATTAAAAATCATCCTACCTGCACCTACTGCGCTTTTTTAACCTTTTAACATCCAAGATGGCGGCCCGTGCTCAGTGCAGACAGGAAGTGTCTTCTGAATATGCCACTCTGCATTCTGGGATTGCTGTCTCTGCAAAGCACAGCTATAACCCACACCCTGCACCTGCCCAACCTCCTCTCCTCCGTATGTGATGCTTCTGAGCCAAGATGGTGGCACCTGTATGTAAGAGTCCTGAACAGAGTTGCAGCCAGTGGGGGAAAAAGTAAGGGCTGCAACCCCCCTCCGGTTTTACCTTTGGACACTATTTACTCACCTCGCCGATGGATCCATCTTCTGGGTCCGTTGGACTCCAGGCGAACTTTCGATGGGCGGCACCACGTTGCATCCCATCAGGCACTGCGCTCGGCCCCCGATCTCATGCCTACACAGTGCCCATAAATGGGATGCAATGGGGAAGGGGATCAGGCCACACACAAGGATTATTTCAGCTCACCGCTCAGTTTGGAGGGCTCAATCGTGGGTAGTCCCAAACCCACAAGGAATCAGTAGAAAAGATTAGGTGATTCGCACTTCGCCAAGTAAAACTTTTATTACTTTTAATTCACATCAATTAAAAACATCTCCAGAGTAGCCACTAACGCGTTTCGGATGCCCAGCCCTTAATCATTGTTCAAACTAACTATGATTAAGGACTGGGCGTTCAAAACGCGTTAGTGGATACTCTGTTTATATACATGTACCAGGATGTTTTCTACTACTGATTTTAAGGTTGGATAAGGATCAGGCCCCTTCTTCTTTTTGGTCCGATATTTCTCTTTTATCATACCCTCGGTTTTGTCCTCGTTCAATATGAGGCAACAAGATCACATAAAGAGGAGCTAACTAGTTGAAAAGAAATGAAAGGAACTCACCCGACAGACTGATGTTTTTTTTTGAGAATCAATTGCCAGGGATCCCGCAGAAATGTACTGTAACAAAGATCAGGTTAGTTTTTATTTCATTAAGAAAACCACACATGGGTTATTCTTTACCTCTGTTTTCTTATCTTTTAAAGAGTAAAGGGCTGCTCACAGAGCTAAGAGTTGGGTTTCATAAGAATACATCTTTACAAGAGATGAGCGAACTTCTTGAAAATTAGTTTCAGCTGATTCGCTGAATTGACCACAAAAAATTTGGATTCATCCGAATTGGATTTTCATGAACCGCTCATTAAACAATAAAACAATAAGCTTACCTCTGTGGCCATTCCAGGGTTAGGGGATGTCATCATCAGGGACCTTTACCCGCCAGTTCATCCCTTCCACCTTACCCACAGCAGGCCAGGGGTCCCCTCTGATGGCCCCTGGGCCCCAGGGTAAGCATGTGTGCTCTATGCCTTTTAAAAGGTGCTTCCAGCCTCAATGGCACAGTCACATCTGAATGGGCAACTGAACTGGAAGCTACTCCACTGTCATTTGGTGAACTCAACAAAAAGTAGAGGATAAACGAGCGGCACAAGTAAGCACAATATATATTTAGTTCAATGGCGCTTCCTACTTCCCAACAAAAAAATCTTCAGCTAGGTGATGAAATGGTGATATATGGTACTTACAAGGATAGGTGCCCAAAATGTAACTCCGGACAAGAGTGTAATGGAAGGCGATAGGATAGCCAACCCAACGCCAAAAGCAACTTGAAGAAGGGCCGCAACAATCAGCGTCACCTATGGATAAATCAAGGCGATAAAAATATAACCGACCTTATTGGTTGAACAACAAGAAGTATATTGTGAAAGGAGATGTTGAAATGTATAAAGAAGATTATGAGTAGAGGATTTTTGGTCTCTTTAGCTCCCTGTATGAAGCCTAACATGGGTTTCTCCACATACTCTGTTTTGGTACTCACTAAGTCTGCCCTAGTGCTGATGAGAGCCTAAAGCTCGAAACACGTGTCCACTGGTTGCATGTGTCTGGCTGTGTAAATTTGAATCCTTGGAATTGCACCCTTAGCGTTCCTAAGGGCCTTGGGTGGCTCAGAGACATAAAGAGATGATTTGCATAACTCCGCCTGCTGCAAGGAAGTCTCACTCCCCATACAGCCAGAAACATCTGCCCTAGTGCTGATGAGAGCCTAAAGCTCGAAACACCTGTCCACTAGTTGGATGTGTCTGGTTGTGTAAATTTAAAACTAATCCTTGGCATTGCGTTTCTAAGGGCTTTGGATGTCACAGAGACATAAAGAGATGATTTGCATAGCTTCACCTGCTGCAAGGATTGATGGGTAATGCTATCTGTCATTGTGTTGGGCGCTGTACAAATACTTTCCATTCTAGGAAAGCGCCTCTTTTCCTTTACCCTTGAGTAGAGGGTCTTTTTGGTATCTTTAGCGCCCCCCCCATATTAAGCCAACATAGGTCTCTCCACATACTGGCTTGCGAATCTGCTAAAGAAGATTATGTGATGCAGTGAAGGCCCCTGAATTTGAATGGTACGATATGGCTGCTATGGCTGCTATGAGCAGGTGGTGACCTGGCCGCTATCTGGTGTGCCCGAAACCGCTTCATCCTAAGGCGGGAATGGATGAAAATCGAGGACTGTCGCAGGCTGATCCACAGCCTGCTCAGAGACTACTCCTTGATGGACTTCGGTGTGGAAGAAGAGGAAGACGATTGAGTGGCCTTGATTGTTTTTCTTCCTTCCCCCTCCTTCCCCTCAACGTACCATGTCTTAATAAAGCTTCGGCCCTGTGTTCCCCCCCTGCCTTACCCTCCTCTCCCACCCCCAACCCCCCCCACAGACCGTCGCTTTATGTCATGTAAATTTTAAATCGGTGGACTCATGAATGATGTGAGCTCAGGTACCCTTAGTCCAAGACTACACATTAGGCATGGCCCACCTTGTATATGAGTAGAGGCGGTGGCACGCAGGATGTGAGGTACAGGGCACTTAGCCAGGCACCACACATCAGGCGTCCTGCTGCTAAACATGAATGTAATTTATTGTATGTATTGAGATGTATCTGTATTGTAGTGACTTGTGCGCTGCGACGCAATACATGGAAAGAATGTACCGTCTTATGTATTTATATGTGCAACTATATAAATAAAGGATATTTTTCAATCAAAGGTGGTGACCTGACCATAGGGAGATTGGGGGGAATTCCCATTGGGGCCACACGGCTTTGGGGCCAGCTGATACTTTTAAAACTGTCATCCTATCCTTGCCGCTTCCCCCCAGGCCCTTATACCTGGCCCCCAGCCAAGGCAACCCCAGTCCATGTTCTGTCCCCTGACATACTTCTAAAATACAGGGTTTTGCTCGGCCTGCCTTGTAAACGTATGTTCTGGTTTGATTCTCTTTGGAACTTTATTATGTGATCACGTTGTTTAAATGCCTGTGTGCAGTTTAAAACGTTTCTATATTGATGTGGTTACTAATCCTGACGGGAAAATGTTCTAGCGCCAGCTAGTGGCGAAACTAGTTGAAATTACCATAAGCTTGTCTTCTTGTTGTCATTTAAAGTGGACCAACACCCAGGATTTTGACTATCCTGGGTTTTGGTCCACTTCGGGGGGGCACCCCGATTGGGGGTGCCCCGCTGTGTGCAACCCCCCAGAAAGCCCCAAAAACTCACCTCACAACGCTCCCATGTGACCCCGCCGTCCAATCCCCGCCGACGGACAAGCGGGTGACAGCGACGGACAAGCGGGTGACAGCGTCCGCCGCCGCCTCCCGCACGTCATTCTTACAGGGCCGGCGCGAGCTCGCGCACATCTAGAGGGGTGCGCGGGAGGCGGCGGCGGCGGCTGCCGCCGATGAGGTAAGGTTTTTGGGGGGTTTTGGGGGGGTTTCAACCCACGCGGCATCCAGATCTTGGATGTCCCGCGGTGAGGGAGGTGATCGGCCAGTACAGCACTGTAGGGAGCGAGAGGTAGCGGCAGCTCAGTGTGTCCGGCACTTGGCGCTCCACACCATATTTAACAAAAAAGGACACACACAGCGTCGGCGCTCTGGATCTGGGCGCTGTAGCATAGAGCGACAGACGCTGTGTGATTAAAGTCTGTTTTTGAACACATATCCACCAGTAACAAAGCGAAAACACATTGAATGACATTGTATAACTGTGACATTAACACTTTAATGCCAGACCTGTAATGACAATTCTGCATACAAATATAAAAAGTCAAAAGTGTTTGTTTGCAGCCAGGAGAGGTCACACAATAATTGGAGCAAAAAAAAAAAAATGTCAAACACGCTGTTTAAACAGAAGCAAATGAACGGCCATTGAAATGTATGGGAGAGCGACACTGAGGGAAAGGTAATACCTGTCGCTCTGGATGCTAGAGCGCCGGTGCTATACACTGAGCCACCTGTAATAATACATGTGACGCTACATGGCGCTGTTAGAGGCGCTATACACTTAGCCACCTGTAATAATACATGTGACACTACATGGCGCTGTTAGAGGCGCTATACACTGAGCCGCCTGTAATAATACATGTGACGCTACATGGCGCTGTTAGAGGCGCTATACACTGAGCCGCCTGTAATAATACATGTGACGCTACATGGCGCTGTTAGAGTCGCTCACCAGATTCTCTCGGCTGTTGCTTCACAGTGCACAACTGATGCTGCACAATGTGACGGGGCAACACTGAGTCTCACCCACTTCTCCTTTAAAGTGGATCTATAAGATCCGGTCCAATGGCGCATGAGCGAGCTGTGGACGCATCCCCGCAATCCCTCTAGCAAGGTGCGTGCTTGGCAGGCATTTGTGAATGGCCAGGCACACTCCCTGTTAGAGGGTAGCGGGGCGATAAGTCAAATCAGCTGTTAGATGAGCTCCTGGCGGAAGGGGTTTGTGCGGATCCGAGCACGCTGATTGGACAAGCGGCGGCGCATGCATCGTAGGACTGGGAAGAGGTGAGTTTGTTTGGGCGATCAGGATGGCTTCACAAAGTGGGGCACCCCCGATCAGAGCAAGGACCAAAACCCAGGATAGTCAAAATCCTAGGTTTTGGTCCACTTGTACTTGTATACTGTATGGGAAGCCTTGCACTGTGACACAGACTTACCCGGTCTCTTGTTTAAATGTTCCAAGTAACAGTGCTAATAAAATGTACGCTACAGGCCAGGGGTAGTACAGAACAGAGCAGGTCCTTTTTAAAGTGGACCAAAACCTGTGGCTCTTGCCCATGGCGCATCCCAATTTGGGATGCTCAGATATATGAGCAAAACTTACTTTGGGATTCCTGCACACTGCCTGTCATTGGGATGTCTGCACACTGCCTGTAATGTGGGGTCTGTTATGGGGGAGGGTATTCTGCACACTGTCTGTAATGGGGTGATTGGGAGGGAGGTATTTTAGCACAACTGTTGGTTCAGAATATTTTTTTTTCTTATTTATCTCCTCCATATCCTGAGTGTGTCTTATAGGGCAAAATATGGTACATTGTAACAGTGTCCATGACTACTGTTGTAGCCCCTCAATGCAACATGCCGGAGGTTCCCCAAGTGCGCCAGGGAAGTCCTTTTTAATAGCACATCTGAAACTTTTTTTCACCACTTAGATTCGTTGTGTGAACAGAACCAAGGCTCTTAAACTATATTTGGTTGTGTGCCCTGATTGGCTGGTTACTAGAGATGAGCGAACTTCCTAATAATTCGCTTCAGACGATTGGCCGAATTTCTCCAAGAAATTTGGATTTGTCCTAATGGATCTCTAGTGGAAGGTGCGACACACACAGCACAGTGGAAGCGGGGGAGGCCGGCCGCACTGTCAGCTGTGCAAATCACCTTACGCCGCGCACATTGGATCCAAACGTGGCACTGCAATGAGGATGGTGGTGAATTTCAGGGAAAATTCAGTCAACCCCCAAAATTTCGGTTTCGTGCTAAATCTAATTTTGCCTGAAATTCGGAATGAACTTGGGTTCTGACGAACCAGTACGCTCATCTCTACTGGTTACATCATGGGATAAATAACAGTAAGTCCTTTACTGGTGAGAATCAAGCAAACGTATTGAATATTATTTCCGAACTTTCCTGTACTCACTCCAACCTCTTTTGGTTTCCCCCTTCGAAATGTCTGAAAAAAAGCAGAATCTTCGACTTCTGGGATGAAACGAGCAACCGAGCGTGGCCTGGCCGATGTGGCGCTGTTGTCGGCAGGAAGAGTGATGGTGACATTGCCCTGCAGAGCGAGGTGGTGAGTACTCAACTTGCGCCTCGTTGACTGGATGATCATTGGCGTACGCCCCCTGTTCGGGGCGCTCGTTGCGTTAGCTCGTGAGGACATCTTGAACAAGCTTCCTCCAGTTATTGTCCTTCACAAAGTGGACGAGAATCATCATCGTGCAGTCACTGCTCACTTGGGGACTGGGTGGGGTGTACTGATGTTTAATTCTTCTCATGTTTCCTCTTGCCTCAGGTTACGCGCTCAGCATTCAGCACATTTACCTGAACCGTGTTTGTTGTCGGAGGACAGCGCAACCACGCGTTGCTGGCAGCAATTCCTCATTCTTCCCATCTCGACACAGCCAAACCATCGTTTCTGGTTTTACAACATGACAAGTAAATGACTTCTGACTTGAAGCTACGAGGGGGACATAAAAGGGCTTTTTTTAGAATTTCAGAAACATTTCACATTGTGAAAAATGTCTACAGTGTACAGCACACGAATGCATTAATAGCTATATTGACGGAGATAAGGCTGTGACTGACCATCTGAATAGCTACTTTTGTTTGGTATTTTCAGATAGTAGCGATAGTAGAGTTAATCCTCGCACTTCACAGGCTATAATTGTGATGCCCAGCGCTGGGAGCGCTCTGTTTTTAATTGTCTCTGTGTCTTTCTATGTATATTTTAATCAGTGTTGACGGATCATATTCATTATTAATGTGGTGCTTCCATTTTTTAGGGGCAGGTGAATGCTTTTTTACTTTCCCTTTAACTTCAATTGTTGGCTTCAGGTGAACACACAGTATTTTTGTATTTAGGTGGTGCAATCATTAGGAGTACAGTTTAGATTTTGTGGATACAATGGGGTTGATTTGTAGCCAGGTAAGAATTCATCCCTGTCCCCTCATCTCTGCCCCTCCTGTTATGTCCATCCCTCTTCCTCAATACTCTACCCATTAACGTGGGACCAAACTAAAAAACAGCTCCAATAGGGGGTTGAAGGGCAAGCAGCCCTTCTTAGTTTTGGCCATGAAATGTATAGACCCCAACCCACGACTCTGCATCCCAAAGGGGCCCACTGAGACCATGCCGTCCAAGGGCCCACATAAACCTAGATCATAGAAAGTGGCAGCACTGACCGGCTGGCTGCTAAATCACAATACTGCAGGATGATGATTACCCCAATAGTGAACTGTATTACTATTATTTATCATGATTGATAAGGCTAAAAGGTTTTGGTGAGCTTGTACTAAGAAAGATGATGACTGGCTTGTGGTCCTTCCGGATGCAGACCAGCAGTCATGTCTGACGCTCGTCCAGTGCCCAGCAGAATGGAGGACCTGAAGGCGGAGCTGCGAAGGGAGGCCGAGCAGCGAGGTGAGGACTGGGTGAGAAGCTTGTTTGTGCGCCCGTGCCTTGCTGCCTCCTCCCAGGTGTCGTTCCAATCGATGGTTGGCCCCTGCCCCCACTGCTATGCCCCCCCCCCAGTGGGCACACTTACAAAAGGCGCTCTAGCCAGGTGCAGTGCCACAGGTCTAGGGTGCTTCCCCCTGCCTCCCGGACCGGCAACAGAGCCGGTTTTTGCTCGGCGTCAGAGTCCGCATTGCCACAGTTCCACGAGGGAAGCCGATGCTCACCACTCTGCACCACAGGGAGGAGCTGGCTGCACTCACCAACGCAGCCATGTGGCTCAGCCCCAAACTGCCTTTTCACAAATACCTGCCAGGGGACAGGCGGGTCAAACGGAAATCTGAGCTGTTTGCACAAGTCTAACCACCAGCTCAGGTACAGGAGCCTCCAGCGTCCCCCTTGATGCCCGGGGGACTCCTCAATCAGCACACCTCCCACCTTTCCAATTGGATCTGCTCCGGGGGGCTTACCACACCCCTCTGAGTTCATTTCCCACGCTCTGCTTTTTGCATCCTTCCGCATCCCCCGTCCCCCCCTTTTGAGGCGCCCTCCCCATCCCGCCACCATTCCTCATCCTCGCTCAAGGGCAGGCACGACTGTTGGACCTATCGGCGCCCTCATTCTGGTCTGGGCCTAGTACAACTCGTGTCCACACCAGACGGCGCCCTCCTGACCACCGGCGCTGCAGCAGCAAGCCCATGTTCACAGGGGATGGGTTTTCCAGCCAGTACCTGCTCCTCACCTCTTCTTTTTCCCAGCAGGTGCTCGATTGGCGTGATTTTTCAGAGTGGAGCAGCAGTCAGTGCATCAAGACAAGGTGACGGAGGTGCATGTGTGAGGACAGTCTGGCTTTTGGCAGCGTCTGGCTCGGAGGTGTCGGGATCTTCCTACAGAAAACTGGCGGCGGCACCAGGTTTGGCGGTAACGTCGTTGGAACATCTGGCAGGAAGAAGGTCGCAGCACCAGTCAGACGCTGGAACCCGGGGTGAAGAGATTCGTGGTGGACATTGCGATTTGGCAAAGCGGGTCTCAGCTTGTCGCCATTCCCAATTTTGCGTCGTAATCGTCACTGGGGGGTTACGAGCCAGGGGGTGTGCCGATGGTTCCGGAGGAATCTCGTGCTTTATTACGGGGGTGAAGAAGCTGCTAGCGCAAAGGGGGGCGGCAGTGACAAGGGTGGCCATGTATCCAAGAGCGGCAACAACGACAACGAGGATAAGGGATGGGCGTCGACAAGCAGCACCAGTGGGGCAGCGGATCAGGTGGGGACGATGATGGCGGATTGAGGAGGATCAGGTGAGGATTCTGATCCTGGTTCGGAGAAGAGAGTATAGAGGCCCACACCCATTTCAGATTTGGCCAAGGGCCACTCATGTGTATGTCTTAAGGGGGACAAGGCTGTAAGAGGATATGGCGACAGGAGTAAATGGATATCTTTACGTTGCTTCCCCTTCAAGCACTTTGGGAGGATGAGGATAGAAAGCATTTTCGGCTGATTCCTATTACGTTTGGGAATTGGCTACAGGCTTCTTCCATATTAGCAAATATGATTGGGGAAAAAAGTCTGTAAAAAAAGTAGTAAAGTCTGAGGCTTTGTTCACACCTCTGCGTTTTTTCTGCGTTGTTGCGCTGCGTTGCCATTAGTTACAGCGCAGAAGGAACTAGATGGGATAATTCACACATCTGCGCTGCGTATCGCAGCGCACTAAAAAAGCAGTGCGGAGGTGTCGGGATATTCCTACAGAGCAATGACAGTGGCACCAGGTTAGGTGGGAGCGTCAGAACATCTGGCAGAAAGCGGGTCATTGCCCGAACGCAGGGTGGAGAGATTTGTGATGCAAGACCGGTGGACATCACAATACGGCTAGGTGGGCCTCAGCTAGTCGGCATTCTCAATTTTACGTTGCAATCATCACTGCCCGGAGGGGGTGGGGTCATGCTTCCGGAGGAATCTCGTGCATTATAATGGGGTGGAGCTGCTAGCCTGATGGGAGGCGGCGGGGACATGGGCGGCCATGGATCCAAGGGAGGTCTGTGATCCGGCGGCAATGGCAACGAAGATAATGGATGGGACCAGGGCCGGATTTGGTGTCCATGCTGTCCTATGCACTTTTTTTGCTTGTGCCTCACTTGCGAGGGGGGGGGGGGCAAGAAGTTTAAATACAGACAGTGTGAGTGTTGGGGTGAGGGTGCAAGGTAGGATTAAGGGGTTTTTGGTCCCCCGAAACGCGTAACCTTTGAGGGGGCGAAATGGAGTCACACTACCGCACAGGAAACGTATGTATGTAAATGTATATAGTAAAAGTTACGTTGCAAGGCGCGCCTAGCAGTAATAGCTCACTCCATAGCACCCCCTTGCAAGTGGCCACCCTAGGCACAGGCCTAGGTTTGCCTAATGGTAAATACAGCCCTGGATGGGGCGTTGCATCAGTGGGGCAGCGGATCAGGTAGGGATGGTGGTGGCGGGTTGAGGGGATTCAGGTAAGGATTCGGATCCCGCATCGGAGAAGAGATCCGATTCAGATTTGGCCAAGGGCCACTTGTATGTATGTCTTGAGGGCCCTTTGGGCAACTTAGGCTGGAAGTCGGGGAGGGGACATGGCGACGTACGACGATTTCTCTGCGTTGTTGCGTTGCGAGCAGTTACAACGCAGAAGGAAATAGATGGGATAATTCACACATCTGCGCTGCGTTGCGCAACACATTAAAAAAGCAGTGCAAACACCTTTTTCAGGTGTAACAGCGCAGGTCAATAGAAGTCTATGGCAATGCAAGCACAATTCATATATAACGTAGTGTACCTGCGTTGCATTTGCATTGCGCTTGCGTTGCCATAGACTTTACCATTTACTTTTAGGTAAAAAAAAAATTTTCTTTAAAGTGGATCAAAACCCAGGATTTTGACTATCCTGGTCTTGGTCCTTTCCCCTGTCGGGGTGCCCCGCTGTGTGAAACTCCCCAGATCACTGAGCGCTCACCTTTTCCCGGTCCTACGGCGCATGCCCGGCCACTTGTCCAATCAGTGTGCTCAGAGACGCTGACATCACAGTGACGCACTGGTGGCTGTATCCCCCGCTTCCCTCTAATGGGAAGTGTGCCCATACCGGCAATTCACACATGCCTGGTGCGGGCACGCGCCCTGATAGAGGGATAGCGACTCGCGCATGCGCCGTTGGACCAGGAAGCAAGGTAAGTGAATGGGGCGACCTGGGGGCTTCACACAGCGGGGCATCCCGATTTTGGATTCAAGTAAATGACAGCCGCTTGCCGAATAAAGTAGTCACAGCAGGTGGTTTTTATTGATTCTCCCTTACTTCCCTATTCGGGGACAAAGCCCGGGAAAGTCAAATTCCTGGGTTTAGTTCCACTTGAAGGCTCTCCGCAGCCCAGAGCCTCTGTTCTCTCTCCGTTATGTTAGCTTTTCTCCCCTCATCCTATACTGTGAGTTTTGGACAGTGCCCTTTTGGCGTGGGGCGCAGTCGGACCGGTGACATCATGGGCAGGTGTCACTATACGGCGCTTCCTTCTGGTGCCAGCTTAGAGCATACCTCCCAAGTGTCCCTGATTTGGAGGGACTGTCCCTCTTTTGAGTCCATGTCCCCCTGTCCCTCATTCTCATTTGTCCCTCTTTGAGGTGTAACATGCAGATCTGCACCAATAAATGATTCATTTGTCTATTTAAAGTGTTTCTATTGTTACATCCGATCTCCTATCCATCCCCCAATGAGGGGGCGTGGCCTAATTTAACAAATGTCCAAGAGTGGGATGCCCCGCTGTGTGAAACCATCCAGGTCACCCAGAAACGTAACTTCTTTCCCGGCCCAATGGCACATGTGATCCAACGACGGCCGCATCCCTGCTATCCCCTGCCCGTACCAGGCATTTCTGAATGGCCAGCACACTTCCTGTTAGAGGGTAGCAGGGGATGCGACCACCAGCGCGCTCGGATCCGCTCACCTTAGACAAAGGGGCGGGAGCAGATCGCAGCGTGCTGATTGAACGACAGGCCAATGTGCCGTAGGACCAGGGAGAGGTAAGCTTGTTCGGGTGACCTGGGGGGTATCACACAGCAAGGACCTGGGACCCGGAGACAAGGACCAAACCCAGACTAGTCAAAATTCTGGGTTTTGGTCCTCTTCAAAAAAAAATGTTTAAACATACCTCCCAAGTGTCCCTGATTTGGAGGGACTGTCCCTCTTTTGAGTCCATGTCCCCCTGCCCCTCGTTGTTCTAATTTGTCCCTCTTTGAGGTGTAACATGCAGATCTGCAGCAATAAATGATTCATTCGCCTATTTGAAGTGTTTATATTGTATTAACTTTTACATCCTATCTCCTATCCATCCCTCAATGAGGGGGCGTGGCTTCATCATCCCTTAGTGAGGGGGCGTGGCTTCATCCATCCCTCAATGAGGAGGTGTGGCTTCATTTACATATTGTCCCTCTCTGAGGTGTAACATGCAGATCTGCAGCAATAAATTATGCATTCACCTATGTAAAGTGTTTCTATTGTTTTAACTGTTACATTCGATCTATCTATCCCTCAATGAGGGGGCGTGGCTTCATTATCCCCAATGAAGGGGCGTGGCTTCATCCATCCCTCATTGAGGGGGTGTGGCCTAATCTATCAAATGTCCCTCTTTCCCACCCTGAAATGCATACCTTTCAACTTTTCAGGCTGCGAAAGAGGGACAGTTGTAAAATTAGGCCACGCCCCCTCATTGAGGGATGGATGAAGCCACGCCCCTTAATTTAGGGAAGGATAGGAGATAGGGTGTAACAGTTACAACAACAGAAACACTTTGAATAGGCAAATGAAACATTTATTGCTGCAGATCTGCATGTTACACCTCAAAGAGGGAAGAATGGGAACAACAAGGGACAGGGGGACACAGACTCCAAAGAGGGGTAATATGTAAATGAAGCCACACCCCCTCCTTGAGGGATGGATAAAGCCACACCCCCTCCTTGAGGGATGGATAAAGCCACGCCCCCTCATTGAGGGATGGATAAAGCCACGCCCCCTCATTGAGGGATGGATGAAGCCACACCCCCTCCTTGAGGGATTGATAAAGCCACGCCCCCTCCTTGAGGGATGGATAAAGCCACGCCCCCTCCTTGAGGGATGGATAGGAGATACATTGTTACAGTTACAACAATAGAAACACTTTGAATAGGCAAAGGAATCATTTATTGCTGCAGAATAAGAACAACGAGGGACAGGGGGACACATACTCCAAAGAGGGACAATATGTAAATGAAGACACGCCCCCTCGTTGATGGATGGATGAAGCCACGCCCCCTCATTGAGGGATGGATAGGAGATAGGATGTAACAGTTATAACAATATAAACACTTTGAATAGGCAAATGAATCATTTATTAATGCAGATCTGCATGTTACACCTCAAAGAGGGACAAATGGGAACAGCGAGGAACAGGGGGACATGGACTGAAAAGAGGGACAGTCTCTGCAAATCAGGGACACTTGGGAGGTATGTTGGTAGAGGCAACCCTTCCAGGGCCCATCATAGTCTTGCATGTTACGGCACAGTCACAGTCAGGGCAGCCATATTGGATTCTCAGGTACTTTTATTAGTCTATTGGACAGAGAACATAAGGAAAGATTGGACACTAAGGTTTTGTGACATCATCCGGCTACTGAGACCTGACATTCATAGGTCACATGGTCCTAGCAAGCCTATAGACATCTTATATATTGTATAGATATTTGATAGTTTAGGAGAGGCGACGGCGCGGCGGCCTTTAAAAGTTAACCGGCGTGGCTTTCACTTCAGTGGCTGTGTACGGTGGTGGCGAAGGCGGCGGCTGAGCGTAAGCAGGAAGCGAATTCATGGAGAACGCCGCGTCGTTTTGCTTCAGGAAGACCTTAAACAGAGAAAGACAGAGTAAAATCAATCTGATGGATATGTGTGTATATATATATAAGCTACAGATTAAAGTGGACCAAAACCCAGTGTGATCGGACCAGGAGTCTATAAGTTTCCCAGGTCAATCGATTCCCTCCCCCCGGGGCATCCAAAATCGGGATATCCCGCTGTGTGAAACCCCCCAGGTCGCCCTATTCACTTTCCTTGCTTCACGTTCCAACAGCGCATGCACGAGCCGCGTCCGCATCCTCGCTATCCCTCTAGCAGGGCATTTGTGAATGGGCGTCGGGGAATGCTCTCTGTTAGAGGTTAGCGGGGTGCGGTCGCCATCACGCTCGGAGTCGCTGGCCTTAGATGCCGCGTGATGTCAGCGGCTCTGAGCGCGCTGATTGAATGAGTGGCCACACATGTGCCGTAGGACCAGAAAGAGGTGAGTTGCGCTCGGTGATCTGGGGGGTTTCACACAGTGGAGTATCCCGATCAGGGTGCCCTGGGGGGAAAGGACCAAAACCCAGGATAGTAAAAATCCTGGGTTTTGGTCCACTTTAGGTGTGGTGGAGGCCCCTAGGCACAAATTCTGGTGGAGGCCCCAGATACAGTATTTATTTCCCTTTAAGCTAATATTCCAGCCAAGTAACTGATTGGTGGTTGTCTGGCACCCGCCTACTTACTGTAACGTCAGATGGAGTCCCTTGTACCCCCCTTGTGCGGGTGCGTGCTGCTCGGGAACTCCTGCTTTGCCATTCTGGGTGGGGGGTAGTGTATTCGCCCGGCTGGACCAGCAGGAAACCCCGGCATTGAGCTGCCAGCGGCTGTGCTTGGTGGCTTATGTGCAGTGACAGCTCTGCACCCATCACTGGAGCGTTGCTGGCGGCGGCTTTGCTGCTCTAGACTCTCCGTCCTGCCCTGTGGTGGCTTTTGCTGCCCAGGTGTGGAGGAACCTTTCGACCAAAGACTGAAAAGCCTCCTTAACCAAACCATAACCCAAAGGTTGGTGGAGGCCGCCTTTGCAGGGCAAATGGTGGAGGTCCCAGGGCGTGCACCCCTGGGCCAGACTGAGCGGGGCATTATGGAAGCCATCAGACAAAAGCTTGGAGAAGGGTTACTTCTAGACCAGGGCTTCCCAGGCTTTTTTTCTTGTGGTACCACCTCCCATTTTTTAGTCAATTAAAGTATCAACCCTACCACAACTAATAGAACACTACGGGTGGGTGTAAGTCTGCTTTTAAAAGGGACTAAACTGTAAGTACTTCCCGTGGCTCGGAGGACCCTATGAAAATGGTGTCGTACACTGCGAGCGCGTAGGTCCAAGCCTCAGGTTCATGTCTCTGTCGATTTAAACCAGACCAACAGCCTGGCACAGTTGGAAAAGAAAGGTAGCGGCCATTTTGGAGCTTCCTCTCCCAGCATCTCAGCCAATGCTGCTGCCTGGATTCAACTGACATAACTGACAATACACAGTAACAGGAAGCCCAGCAGCACGTCCTGCAAATGCATGAGCCGCCATTTTGTTTCTAAAAATTACCACAGCAGGCGTTAGAAAAAGGTAAATACATTTTTAGGTGCAGCATCTAAATTGCCCCGGAGAGGGGGCATATGAGCACTGTTTGTTGTGTTGGTCTGGTTTAAGTCATTTTTGACCTTTGGTCCGCTTTAATTGTGACCTACACGTAAAAAAGAGTCAGGACAGACAGATCTGTTGTAAAATCCTACGCTGAATACAACACACATAGACAAACATTTAAAATCCATAAAGAGGATGAGGTCACCCTCTGCTGGTGTATAATAATCAGTACAACATGGCAATCCAGTCAAAAATAACAAAGGAGATAAATTCATCACAACAATTAAAGAATCAAAGAAGGAAAGAATATCTGTGCAAATTGTGCAATTGTGATTCTCACTCACAGACTATGAACTGTGAGAAAATTATGAATAAAGTGCAAAGTGCCAAAACCATAAATAAAAATATATTCAATAATAATATACCCTAATAATATACTGAATAATAATATACCTTAATAATATACTCAATAATAATATACCCTAATAATATACTCAATAATAATATACCCTAATAATAAATTCAATAATAATATACCCTAACAATATTTTCAATAATAACATACCCTAATAATATACTCAATAATAATATACCCTAATAATATACTCAATAATAATATACCCTAATAATAAATTCAATAATAATATACCCTAACAATATTTTCAATAATAACATACCCTAATAATATACTCAATAATAATATACCCTAATAATATACTCAATAATAGTATACTCTAATAATATACTCACTAATAATATACCTTAATAATATACTCAATAATAACATACCCTAATAATATACTCAATAATAATATACCCTAATAATATACTCAATAATAATATACCCTAATAATATACTCAATAATAATATACCTCTCTCTCCTATTGTATCTTGTATTCAGAATATTCACTGTAAACTCTGTAACACTGCATTTATAATAGTCTATGTACTGTATGTTTCTACCCTGTCTGTAATTACTACTTTGTACAGCGCTACGGAAGATGATGGCTCTATATAAATAAATAATAATTAATATACTCTAATAATATGCTCAATACAACAATAAGTATCAACATGTGCACAATCAGTAGCACAATTTGTGTGAAACCCCCCCAGGCCCCATACACTTATCTTGCTTCCCAGGCCAACGGCGCATGCGCGAGCCGCTGCCGCATCCCCACTATCCCTCTAGCAGGGTGTGTCCACGCCAGGCATTTGTGTAAGGCACGTTCGGAGCCGATGGCCTTAGACGAAGGCTTAGACGTCATGACATCAGTGGCCCCCGAGCGAGCTGATTGGATGAGCGGCCGCGCATGCGCCGTAGGACCGGGAAGAGGTGAGTTGCGCTCAGCGATCTGGGGGGGGGGGGGGTTAACACAGTGGGGCATCCTCCCGATCGGGGTGCCCCCGGGGAAAGGACCAAAACCCAGGATAGTCAAAATCCTGGATTTTGGTCCACTTTAAATATACTCAGAAATACTTCACCAGGAGGTAACCTCTCGTTCTCACAGATTGTAGTCTGTGAGTGAGAATCTCAATTACACTAACACTGATTCTTTTAATTTATTGTTGTGATGACTTTTTCTCATATTGTTCCTTTGTTATTTTTGTCGGGATTGCCATATTGTATTGATTATTAAGCACCAGTAGAGGGCGACCTCATCCTCTTTTTTTGACTATCCTGGGTTTTGATCCTTGCCTCCGGGGGCACCCTGATCGGGGATGCCCCGCTGTGTGAAACCCCTCAGATCGCCGAGCTCAACTCATCTCTTCTCGGTCCTACGGCGCATGTGCGGCTGCTCGTCCAATCAATGTGCACGTCATCTAAGCCTTCGTCTAAGGCCAGCAGCTCCGATCGATGGCGGCCGCATCCCTAGCAAGGGCACCTTGAGAAAGTGACGTTTTGTCACGGAACGCGTGGGTGAATCGTGTATTTTTCTCAGCAGGAGGGGATCATTTTTACACGGAGGTGAAGTTTTCTTAGGTAGTTTTTATATTTTTCATACCTAATTACATATTTGATTTGCATATTCATTTGGCACTTTGACACTTTGCACATTGGCACTTTAATAGTTTTTGATAGGGTATATATATGTGGAATATTAGGATTAATGTGGGTATAATGCAATTAATAGGGATTGATTAGGTCACTCCTGCTGGGGCTGGGCTTGTATATGTCTGTTTTTTAAATGTCTGTAGTAATGTTGTATTGTCCTTAATGTGTTTTTAAGGCAAAAAATATTTTTGGATCAATTAAATAGATGCATATGAAGTTCTAATGGTGTTATTGAATTATTATTAGGGTGAGAGTGGTGCCTTTCTGGTATTGGTCCCTTTTCTGCGGAGTGCTGGAACCGCAGTAGCTATTTGGTGTATTGTTGTATCAATTCGGGATGCCGATATTGGCACACTCTTAGAGGCCGATTCATTAACAGCGGCAGGTAGCGACAGTTGAGCGACTGTAGCGGTATTTTCACAGTGCCCGCTAGTAGTCGCTGTGCTTGGCCGTTGTTCGGTAGTTGATAGCGACTCAGTCGGTGTGCAGTAATGTTGAATATTGGGTGAGGAGTCGCTATTTCACAGGTTCCACGCTGTATGGGAGCGCATGATAGCGAGTGGCCATAGCGACCGGCTCCCAGCATATTCATTAAGAAATCACGCTCAAAAAATTCTCGCGCTGTGAAATGCTTGTTTAAACCCCAGAGCGCTGGCGGCGATGGGTTAAAAGTAGTTTTTTAACCCCCAAACAACCATATTTTTGGAAACCAAAAAAAACAAGTTTTTAAAAACATTTTGTAATATGAATACATTAATATCAGACCTGTAATATCAATTTTTTTTTTTACCTTAAAAAAAATATCTAACATGGCAGAAGTGGTCGCAGAATTTTTCACATTTAAAAAAAAAAAAAAAACATTAATAACAATTAAGTATTAATATTTAAAGATTGTTCCATTGAAATGCATTGGAGAGCGCCAGGTAGCGAGAGGTCATACCTGTCGCTGTTCAAGGTCGGACGCTGGCGCTGTGGGCTGAGGCTGGAATAATGATGAATGAAACTCTCGTCCCCAACACCCACGTGGCTGTCGCTACCAGGCCACTTCCTAAAGGGTGAATATATTCTCATAGTTTGTAGTCTGCGAGTGAGAATCTTAACTGCACTAACACTGATTTGCACAAATATTCTTTTGATTAATTGTTGTGATGAATTTATCTCATATTTTTCCTTTGTTATTTTTGACCGGATTGCCATGTTGTATTGATTATTATACACCTGTAGAGGGCAACCTCATCCTCTTTATGGATTTTAATTGTCTGTCTGTGGCCGTTTCTAGGGGAGGGCGACCAGGGCGGTTGACCTGGGTGCCAAAGTCATTGGGGGGAGGCCATCATCATGGTCATCCTATTTTCTGCACATGGGTCAGGACCATTGTTAGTGGTGCAGGCCATAAGACAGGCCCCCGATGCCACTCCATATTGGGCTCAATACACTGGTCATGGGGAGGAGACACTGCCTGGTTCTAAGGAAGAGGTAGAGAAAAACATATCGGTATGGGACAACAGCAGCACCTTTGGATGGCTGAGGAGGGGGCAGAATTATTTCCTTCCTGCACTGAGAGATATTTTGCCTAGACACTGCCCTGCTTATATGGCTGCTTTAAATGGGACTTGGGGTTTATGTTTTGGTATCTGTGTGGCTCATTTGGCACAAACCCTTTTGCCAGCTGTATCATTATGTTTAGACGTTTCCCACCAGCAGCTGTGGACTTGGCCACCCAGTACCATCCTTATGGAGCAGTAGTCATCAGGGCTTCATGTCCCCCCATTTTTTACCACTGGTGACCTTGAGTAACACCTGAGGATCACTTGAGTAACACCTGAGGATAGCTTAAGAAGCTTAAGAGGATAGTTTGAGTTCCACCAGAAGATACATAGTTTGAGTAGCATTAGAGGATAGCTTAATACCACCAGAGGAGTCCTACCTGAAGATAGCTTGAGTCCCACCTGAGGATAGCTTGAGTAGCACCTGAAGATAGCGTGAGTACCATTAGAGGATAGCGTGAGTACCACCAGAGGATAGTTTGAGTAGCATTCGAGGATAGTTTTAGTAGCATTAGAGGATAGTTCGAGTTCCACCAGAGGATACATAGCTTGAGTATCATTAGAGGATAGTTTGAGTAGCATTAGAAGATAGCTTGAGTAGTATTAGAGGATAGGTTGAGTCCCTACCAGAGGATAGGTTGAGTCCCACCAGAAGATAGGTTGAGTAGCACCTGAAGATAGCGTGAGTACCACCAGAGGATAGTTTGAGTAGCATTCAAGGATAGTTTTAGTAGCATTAGAGGATAGTTCGAGTTCCACCAGAGGATACATAGCTTGAGTACCATTAGAGGATATTTTGAGTAGCATTAGAAGATAGCTTGAGTAACATTAGAGGATAGGTTGAGTCCCTACCAGAGGATAGGTTGAGTCCCTACCAGAGGATAGGTTGAGTCCCTACCAGAGGATAGGTTGAGTCCCTACCAGAGGATAGGTTGAGTACCACCAGAGGATAGTTTGAGTAGCATTCGAGGATAGTTTTAGTAGCATTAGAGGATAGTTCGAGTTCCACCAGAGGATACATAGCTTGAGTATTATTAGAGGATAGTTTGAGTAGCATTAGAAGATAGCTTGAGTAGTATTAGAGGATAGGTTGAGTCCCTACCAGAGGATAGGTTGAGTCCCACCAGAAGATAGGTTGAGTAGCACCTGAAGATAGCGTGAGTATCATTAGAGGATAGCGTGAGTACCACCAGAGGATAGTTTGAGTAGCATTCAAGGATAGTTTTAGTAGCATTAGAGGATAGTTCGAGTTCCACCAGAGGATACATAGCTTGAGTACCATTAGAGGATATTTTGAGTAGCATTAGAAGATAGCTTGAGTAACATTAGAGGATAGGTTGAGTCCCTACCAGAGGATAGGTTGAGTCCCTACCAGAGGATAGGTTGAGTACCACCAGAGGATAGTTTGAGTAGCATTCGAGGATAGTTTTAGTAGCATTAGAGGATAGTTCGAGTTCCACCAGAGGATACATAGCTTGAGTATTATTAGAGGATAGTTTGAGTAGCATTAGAAGATAGCTTGAGTAGTATTAGAGGATAGGTTGAGTCCCTACCAGAGGATAGGTTGAGTCCCACCAGAAGATAGGTTGAGTAGCACCTGAAGATAGCGTGAGTATCATTAGAGGATAGCGTTAGTACCACCAGAGGATAGTTTGAGTAGCATTCAAGGATAGTTTTAGTAGCATTAGAGGATAGTTCGAGTTCCACCAGAGGATACATAGCTTGAGTACCATTAGAGGATATTTTGAGTAGCATTAGAAGATAGCTTGAGTAACATTAGAGGATAGGTTGAGTCCCTACCAGAGGATAGGTTGAGTCCCTACCAGAGGATAGGTTGAGTACCACCAGAGGATAGTTTGAGTAGCATTCGAGGATAGTTTTAGTAGTATTAGAGGATAGTTCGAGTTCCACCAGAGGATACATAGCTTGAATACCATTAGAGGATAGTTTGAGTAGCATTAGAAGATAGCTTGAGTAGCATTAGAGGATAGGTTGAGTCCCTACCAGAGGATAGGTTGAGTCCCACCAGAGGATAGCCTGAAGACCACTAAAGGGTGGCTAGAGACCCACCAAAGGATGGCTGGGTCCGTAACAGAAGGGGCCATGGTGCAAGCTGCCCCCCTGCCTCTATAGTGCCCCTAGCTGTAATATGTCCTAGAATGGGAGGATGTCAAGGTGCAGTAAGGCTGGGAAGCAATGCTCTTCTACTTACATACGGCTCTTCGTCCCCCCATTCATCAAGTGACAGCACTGCCACTTGATAAAGCTGACCTTCAGCCTCCTAGGGAGGACTGTATTGGGTGGTATTATTATTATATTATTATTTCTTTTTATTATTGTGTAACAAAAAAGCATGATGCTGAGGCAATCTATCATTAAGGGCAGAACGTCAGAGGGGTACAGTTGGGCCAGGGAAAGGGAGGGCTTGGGGTGCCCATTGTGGCCAATTGGTCCCTTTACAGCCAGTCTGTCCCTGGTGATACTACCTGTCTGCCAGGCTCCGCCCACCTATGCCAGACCCGAGCATCCCAACATAGCTTTAGTAAATCAGGGTCTTTGCTATCATAGGAAATATGACCATCGAGGGCAAAAACTATTAAAAGGATGTCTTCACAAGTTGACCACAACTTGCTGCTGTCTGCTATGTGTCTCTTACCTGGGGAGCCGGGCATTTGGATCTGGAGAGGGAGCGGCATCCAAATACGGAGAGGAGGATCGTCACAATGACCACCAGCAAGTTTGTGACCAGCAATATAGAAAGTAAAACTGTTGCAGCATCCTGTAAATGTAATATCCATTATATTAGCCATTCAGATGATATAAGAAGACCAAAACACTCATGACATGGCTCTAGAGTCTAACACGTTACGGCTTGCCCCTGGGACATCCCGATCTGGTGGTAAGTATTCTGGGATGTTTGCGTTGTGGGGCATCCCAAGAGTAAGTTACAGAATAAGTAACTCACTGATCGTAAAGGTGAAACAAAGACACTGTGATAGTCTTGGATCTCCATAATAGACCTGCCCATCCCTCTGCTCCTCCTTGCTCTAGCCACCCCTCCCTCTCTCCTCCCAACTGCCCCTATCTATCCCTCTGCCCTCAATTCAGCCCACCTATCTGCCCCCTTGCTCTAGCCATGTATCCATTCATTCCTCCCAGCTCCTTTCATCCATTCCTACCCCTCTCCTCCCAGTTCATCCCATCCATCCCTCTTCCCCAGTTCTGCCCATATATCTGCTCCTCACAGATCTAGCCATCAACCTGTCCCTCCCTCCTGATCCTCCCAGCACCTCCTATCCATCCGTTCAACCCTCATCCCATCTCATTCCATCCCTTCCTCCTATCCATCCATCCCTTTCTCCTCAGTTATAACCATCCATCAGCTCCTCCTACTTCTAGCCATTCCTCCCTCTCCTCCCAGCACATCCCATCCCATCCCTCCCTCCAATCCATCCATACATCCATCCATACCTTTCCCCTCAGTTCTACCCATCCATCAGCTCCTCCTAGTTCTAGCCATCCATCCCCCTTTCCTCCCAGCTCATCCCATTCATCTCTCTCCTCTTAGTGTTGCCCATCTATCCACTCCTCCTTGCTCTAGCCATCCATCTGTCCCTCCGAGCTTCTCTCATCCATCTCTCCCCTCTCCTCCCAGGTAATCCCATCCATTCCCCTCCCCTCAATTCTGACCATCTATCTGCTCCTCCTGCATCCATCCGTCCATCCCTCCCTCCTGCTCCTCCCATCCATTTATCCCTCCCCCTTTTCCTCCCAGCTCATTACTTCAGTTCTGCCCAGCTATCTGCTCTTCACAGCTCTAGGCATATATACATCCCTCCCTCCTGCTCCTCTCAACACCTCCCATCCCTACTATCCATCCATCCCTCTATTCTCAGTTCTGCCCATCTATCCGTTCCTCCTAGTTCTATCCATCCATCCGTCCATCCCTCCCTCCTGCTCCTCCATCCATTTATCCCCCCTCTCTCCTCCCAGCTCATCCCGTCCTTTCCACTACCTTCAGTTCTGCCCAGCTATCTGCTCCTCACAGCTCTAGCCATATATCCACCCCTTCCTCCTGCTCCTCCCAGCACCCCTCATCCATTCATCCCTCTCCTCCCAGCTCATCCCATCCCTCCTATCCATCCATCCCTCTCTGCTCAGTTCTGTCCATCCATCCATTCCTCCTAGTTCTATCCATCTGTCCATCCATCCCTCCATCGTGCTCCTCCTATGCATTTATCCCATCCCCTTATTTCTGCTCATCCATCCACACCTCCTACCTCTAGTCTTACATACATACATACATCCCTCCCTCGTGCCCTCCCTCTCCCAGCTTATCCCATCCATTCTTCCTATCCTTCCCTCTACCTTCCTGGGATGGGTGTGGTGAGGGGAGTGTGGCTTAAATTAAAAATATATATATTTGACTGCTGTGCTATTATTATATGTCTGTAATATGGAATAGCAGTATCTACTTCTGACCACCAGGTGGAGTCAGAACACATACCTTTTGAATACTGTACACATACTGCATCCCGCATATACATTTCTCACATGCGAGAAACTCTTGCATAAAAATCTCTCAGTAAGTTAAACTGCCAGGAACATGAGTAAAAAGTCACCAACTGACATTCTGAGAGTTTCTGTTTTGTTTGTTTTAATTGCAGGATATTATGAAGGCGGCAGCAGAAGTAGACGTCACTGTCAGTGGGAGGAGGTGAGCGGACAGAAGGGGTTCATGTGCAGACCAGAGACTGCATCTGGGTTGGTATCTTCCTTTTAGCAATGTAAAGCGAGGCCTGGGTGTAGAGGCTTGTAGATAAGGGTTAGAGGTGTAAAGCAGAAGCTTAAGACCCAGCAGTATAGGTGGCAGTGACAGCAGAAGATCCAGCAGTAGAGGTGGCAGTGACAGCAGAAGATCCAGCAGTAGAGGTGGCAGTGACAGCAGAAGATCCAGCAGTAGAGGTGGAAGTAGCAGCAGAAGATCCATCAGTAGAGGTGGCAGTGACAGCAGAAGACCCAGCAGTAGAGGTGCTGGCTACAGCAGAAGACCCAGCAGTAGAGGTGGCAGTGACAGCAGAAGACCCAGCAGTAGAGGTGGCAGTGACAGCAGAAGACCCAGCAGTATAGGTGGCAGTGACAGTAGAAGATCCAGCAGTAGAGGTGCTGGCTACAGCAGAAGACCCAGCAGTAGAGGTGGCAGTGACAGCAGAAGACCCAGCAGTAGAGGTGGCAGTGACAGCAGAAGACCCAGCAGTAGAGGTGGCAGTGACAGCAGAAGACCCAGCAGTAGAGGTGGCAGTGACAGCAGAAGATCCAGCAGTAGAGGTGGCAGTGACAGCAGAAGATCCAGCAGTAGAGGTGGCAGTGACAGCAGAAGATCCAGCAGTAGAGGTGGCAGTGACAGCAGAAGACCCAGCAGTAGAGGTGGCAGTGGCAGCAGAAGATCCAGCAGTAGAGGTGGCAGTGACAGCAGAAGATCCAGCAGTAGAGGTGGCAGTGACAGCAGAAGATCCAGCAGTAGAGGTGGCAGTGACAGCAGAAGATCCAGCAGTAGAGGTGGCAGTGACAGCAGAAGACCCAGCAGTATAGGTGGCAGTGACAGCAGAAGACCCAGCAGCAGAGGCACCAGTGGCAGCAGAAGATCCTGCAGTAGAGGCAGCAGGGACAGCAGAAGATCCTGCAGTAGAGGCAGCAGTGGCAGCAGAAGACCCAGCATTAGAGGCAGCAGTGACAGCAGAAGACCCAGCATTAGAGGCAGCAGTGACAGCAGAAGACCCAGCATTAGAGGTGGCAGTGACAGCAGAAGACCCAGCATTAGAGGCAGCAGTGACAGCAGAAGACCCAGCATTAGAGGTGGCAGTGACAGCAGAAGACCCAGCAGTAGAGGCAGCAGTGGCAGCAGAAGACCCAGCAGTAGAGCTAGCAGGGACAACAGAAGACCCAGCAATAGAGGCGGCAGTGGCAGCAGAAGACCCAGCAGTAGAGATGGCAGGGACAACAGAAGCCCCTTTGTTCATATCTGCCATTTAACCTTTTGGAGATTGGCTTTTACCCCATATTTTATGGGGTAAAGGGGGATTTGTGCATTTGACAATATCTTCAAGACTCAAGACTGTCTCTCGGTGATAAATGTGGCTCTCAGGGTCGGGCTCGCATCTCCACACCGCAGTCTATCTCCAGCTTAATTGACATGCGAGTTTTAATCTTTTATCATGTGAGTTTTTTATTGGCTTGAATAAATGTGCATTTGAAGTCTTGCAATATTGCGCAATGGTCCTTCTGTTTTTTCCTGTATGATCATATTCTGGAAATCTCGGTCGGGGATTGCATAATACATTGAAAGATCCTATTTTAATGAGGTGGAATAGAGAGGTGGAAGTAAAATTGGTCTGAATATTGGGCGCTTTTAACCCTCTATGAAATTGGACCCTAAGAGGTGGATCCTGTTGGAGAGATCGTTTTTGTGATCATCACAATTGCTGATTGTACCATTTATTTGGGGTAAGAGTACCAAATCTGTGGTGGTGGAGCACGAGTGGATTGCTGATGCACATGGTGGAATTGGAAGAATTATTTGGAGGACTTTAAAGAGGACCTTAACTAGTTTACATTAGCTCTGTGCCATTTTTGTTTTGTTTTTTGCATATACTTATTGTTGAGATTTAAGTATAGCACGTGGAGCTGGATACAAGAATAAGTACACTACATCACTATTATTCATGACTTAATAATTATATGGCAATTAATTAATTTATAGCGCGGTATTCACATATTTACTTTGTAGGGACAACATAAGACCCAGCAGTAGAGGTGGTGGCTACAGCAGAAGACCCAGCAGTAGAGGCACCGGTGGCAGCAGAAGACCCAGCAGTAGAGGGACAACAGAAGACCCAGCAGTATAGGTAGTAGTGACAGCAGAAGACCCAGCAATAGAGGCAGCAGTGGCAGCAGAAGACCCAGCAGTAGAGGCTGCTGTGGCAGCTGAAGATCCAGCAGCAGAGGTGGCAGTGACAGCAGAAGACCCAGCAGTAGAGGTGGCAGGAACAACAGAGGACCTAGCAGTAGAGGTAGTGGTGACAACAGAAGACCCAGCAATAGAGGTGGTGGTTACAGCAGAAGACCCAGTAATAGAGGTGACAGTGACAGAAAAGGACCCAGCATTAGAGGTGGCTGTGACAATAGAGGATCCAGCAGTAGAGGCACCAGTGGCAACAGAAGTTCCAGCATTAGAGGCAGCAGCAACAGCAGAAGACCCAGCAGCAGAGGCACCAGTGGCAGCAGAAGACCCAGCAGCAGAGGCACCAGTGGCAGCAGAAGACCCAGCAGTAGAGGCTGCAGTGGCAGCTGAGGACCCAGCAGTAGAGGTGGCGGTGACAGCAGAAGACCCAGCAGTAGAGGTGGCAGTGACAGAAAAGGACCCAGCAGTAGAGGTGGCTGTGACAGCAGAGAACCCTGTAGTAGAGGCACCAATGGCAACAGAAGATCCAGCATTAGAGGCAGCAGTAACAGCAGAAGACCCAGCAGCAGAGGCACCAGTGGCAGCAGAAGAGGCTGCAGTGGCAGCTGAAGATCCAGCAGTAGAGGTGGCTGTAACAGCAGAGGACCCAGCAGTAGAGGCACCAGTGGCAGCAGAAGACCCAGTAGTAGAGGCAGCAGTGACAGCAGAAGACCCTGCAGTCAAGGAGACAGTGACAGCAGAAGACACAGCAATAGAGGTAGTGGCTACAGCAGAAGACCCAGCAGTAGAGGTGGCTACAGCAGAAGACCCAGCAGTAGAGGTGGCAGTGACAGCAGAAGATCCGGCAGTAGAGGTGGCAGTGACAGCAGAAGACCCAGCAGTAGAGGTGGCAGTGACAGCAGAAGACCCATCAGTAGAGGTGGCAGTGACAGCAGAAGATCCAGCAGTAGAGGTGGCAGTGACAGCAGAAGATCCAGCAGTAGAAGTGGCGATGACAACAGAAGATGCAATGCATCAGAAAGGTGTAAAAGGGTCTTAATATTAAATAAATAACCACATGATCTACACTCACCATATGCTGCTGGAAGCTGGTCTGGGAGTCGTCATAATATTGCTGAAGATCACGGTTCTTGCCCTTATCCTCGTCTCCATGCCAGGAATCTTCATTATGGTGCCAATGGCCAGGCAATCCAGAGGAGCTAGAAGATCCAGAGGAGCTAGAAGAGCCAGAAGATCCTGAGGAGCCAGAAGATCCCTCACCGTATGAACTCTCCAGTATGGCCAGGTCAATGGCATTCAGGGTCAAAGCGGTGATGCTGAAGATGATGCTGATAATATTCAGGGTGAGTGAGCCTCTAATCTGTAAAAAAAAAAATTGTACATCAGCACTGAGTGAGGGCCACCCCTCCGGTCGCTTTAAAACTCACCTCTGTTCTGACTCCCACAGCCACATCCCCAGCTTCTCTGGGCTGAGGGGCGCTCCCGTGCCTGGCCATACAGCAGCGCACCCTCTCATCTAAAGGGAACTGGGGATGCAGCTGCTCTCTTCCACAAAAGCAGCCCCGCCCTCCCATCCAGCCATGTGGCCCCATCTGGTGATGTGGCCCCGTCCTCCCACCAATAATGTTCTGCTGATGTCCCCTGTCCAGCTGCCTGCTGCTGATGGCCGCCCTGGCCACCCGCAAACGATAAGTCTCCCCCGTCAAAGGTTTGGGGGGGTTTGCAGGTGTGGAGGGGCTGGACAATTTACAACAGCTGGGGTATACAGATTTGAGATACCCCACTGTATGAAACCCCCCCAGGACCCCCCACAAACACTCACCTTTATGAAGTCTTACGGCACATTTTCTGTGCTTCCCCAACATCTCTTAGGGTGGGGTGTGCTCCTGCGCCCAGCCCTTCGAATAGGGAGCTCACCACAGACCGCAAGGAGACCTAAGATGTGCGTAGACCCACAAATGTGGCGCAGGAACCTGGAAAGGTGAGTATTTGAGGGATTTTCACACAGCAGGGCATCCCAAATTGGAAATCCCTGCTGATGTAGGCACTCCCACGCCCATACATGCAGCTACTCCAAACGCAGGGTGGTGCAGATTAGATAGGCACATGCGCTGTGGGGGTTTCCCTCACCTCTTCCTCATTCTAATGGCGCATCTGCTGTGGCTATGTCATTCGCAAGTGACTCTCAATTGTTCCTGCCCCAGCCTATCTGAAGTCTGTGGGGTGGGAGCACAAGCACACAACTGAGGGTGCTTGACAACAATGAGAGCCACATGCCCAATGACATACTCACGGAAGATGGATTTCATTGGACGATAGTCTACGCAAGAGCCATTGGGTTGGCAGTCAAGTTTTAATGGCAAACCGGGGAGGGGGTTCATAGTGGGTCATCCCAAATCAGGATTTAAGTAGTTTTGGTGCACTTTAATATGTGTGGTGAGTATACTGGAGGTTTCACAGAGCCGTGCAAGTGACTTGACACATGGGGTCCACTGGGACTATGTCCCACAAATCCCTGAAGTCGGCCATGTTTTTGGGTGTCATTATTTTGGGTGCCCCTCTTTGAGGTGTAACATGCAGATCTGCATCAATAAATGATTAATTTGTCTATTCAAAGTGTTTATATTGTTGTAACTGTTACATCCTATGTCCTATCCATCAAACAATGAGGGGGCGTGGCCTAACTTAACAATTGTTCCCAACCTGAAAATATGAAAGGTATGCATGACTCTATCGTGAGAGTTTTGTGAGCGTTGACGCATTTGGGGCTGTTTTATGCAATACATCCATAACACGTGTTCCTCAACACCTGCATAGTGTATACATTGTTACCAAGTGATGATTATGTCATGTTTAGACCCTGTTTAACTGGTTTGTGCTCCTACCTTTAAGTGTTTTATATTCGTGCGCATGTCACTGCTTTTTTTTCTGTATATTTTAGCCTGAATAAAGATTCTTGCCCAACCAGAATGACTGGTGCATGTCTTATGATCGTGTTGACAAGATGGTAAGGTTCTTGTTGACTAGGTGCTCTCACTGTCGATTTTTGATGTACTGGTAATAAGGAGGTTAAACCAATATTTGGGTAGTAAGGGGTTCGACCAATATTTGGGTAGTAAGGGGTTCGACCAGAAACTGGGTTCGACCAATATTTGGGTAGTAAGGGGTTCGACCAATATTTGGGTAGTAAGGGGTTCAACCAATAACTGTGTTTGACCAATATTTGGGTAGTAAGGGGTTCGACCAATAACTGGGTTCGACCAATATTTGGGTAGTTCTGGGTTCGACCAATATTTGGGTAGTAAGGGGTTTGACCAATAACTGGGTTAAACAAATATTTTCTTAGTAAGGGGTTCGGCCAATAACTGGGTTCAACCAATATTTGGGTAGTAAGGGGTTCAAGCAATAACTGTGTTCAACAAATATTTGGGTAGTAAGCGGTTCAACCAATAACTGGTTTCAACCAATATTTGGGTAGTACGGGGTTAGACCAATATTTGGGTAGTAAGGGGTGCGACCAATAACTGGGTTCAACAAATATTTGGTTAGTAAGGGGTTCGGCCAATAACTGGGTTCAACCAATATTTGTGTAGTAAGGGGTTCAACCAATAACTGTGTTCAACAAATATTTGGGTAGTTAGCGGTTCAACCAATAACTGGTTTCAACCAATATTTGGGAAGTAAGGGGTTCGACCCACAACTGGGTTTGACTAATATTTGGGTAGTAAGGATTTCTACCAATATTTGGGTAGTAAGGGGTTCGACCAATAACTGGGCCCGACCAATATATGGGTAGTAAGGTCTTCGACCAATAACTGGATTCAACCAATATTTGGGTAGTAAGGGGTTAGACCAATAACTGGATATTTGACCATATTGACCGATTTATTCGGAGATCGAGTACCCCCAGATCCTGATGTGTACACCACATCAAATCCCCCTGGTCTCTGGAAAGCACAAAAACTCTGCCAAATGCTCCAAAATTCCACAGAAACACCCCCAAAAGGCAGAAAGATGTTCTGGCAGTTTTAAATGTGTACATGGATTAGGTAGACACCAGGAGGGGAGAAGGAAGACTGGAGAAGCAATGCCATGGGGGAGTCCATTCCAATAATTAGCCAGGCCCATGCTGGAGGCAGAGGGTCATTGCAGGTACGGCATTACCCCTTAAAGATTTCTATTTACATTTTTTATTGTTTATTATTAATGTTTCTATATTTATATATAGATACCAGGTGGTTACCATTCCAAAGTTGGTGCGGCCTTTCTTTATGGGTTGTCTTCAGTGGTTGCTTGCAAATATTGGGTGAATGTCCAGCTAATTTTTGAACGATTAGGTCTAAAAGCCCCTCCCCACTCAATCTAACATTTTTTTTTATTTATTGGAATAGAAAGCAGGCCAAGAAACAGTGAGGTTCTATTTCAAAGCCAGGCCCATCTTTCTTTATGTGGTGGACTTCTGTGGGCCCTTGGCTATCTCTGGGCGGCTGGACAATTTTCAGAGTCTCTGGGGTTGAACAGAACTCCCCCACCCTGCAACCTTACTTTATTTTAATGGAATAGGAATCAGACCAAGAAACAGTGAGTTAATATTCCAAAGTTGGACCTTTCTCCCTTTATGGGGTGGTCTTCTCAAAGTAGGACCTGTCTCTATTTATGGGTCTGCCTTATGTGGTCCTTGGCCATCCTGTAGGAAGACCTTGGACTCTCTGAGGTCTTACAGGCCTTTCCACTGAAATCTTATATAATTTATCAAATGGAAAGCAAATTGAGAAACATTAAGGTGCCATTCCAAAGTTGCACCTATCTTTCTGTATGAGGTGGTCTCCTGTGTTCTCTATGAGGTCTAACAGCCCTCCTCCCATCCTCCCATGTGTCAACGCTAGACACCAGGAGGGGAGAGGGAAGACTGGAGAAGCAATGCCATGGACTATCCCATTCTAACCATTAGCTAGGCCCATGCTGGAGGCAAATGGTCATTACATTTTTTATTGTTTATTATTAATGTTTCTATATTTATATATAGATACCAGGCAGTTAACATTCCAAAGTTGGACTGGTCTTCCTTTATTGGTCGTCTTCTGTGGTTGCTTGCACATATTGGGCAAATATCCAGCTATTTTTTTAACTCTTAGGTCTAACAGCCCCTCACATTTTTTAATGAAATAGAAAGCCAACCAAGAAACAGTGAGGTACCATTTTAAAGCCAGACCCATCTTTCTTTATGGGGTGGACTTCTGTGGGCCCTTGGCTATCCCAGACCGGGGGTGGCTGCCCAATTTTCAGGCTCTCTTAGGTTGAACAGAACTCAACCTGCAATCTTACTTTTTTTATTTCATTTGAATATGAACCAGACCAAGAAAAAGGAATTATTCCAAAGTTGGACAATTCTCTTATTATTGGGTGGCCTTCCCAAAGTTGGACCTTTCTCTCTTTTTGGGGCGGTCTTCCCAAAGTTAGACATTTCTCTCATTTTAGCATGGTCTTCCCAAAATTTGACCTTTCTCTCTTTATGGGGTGGTCTTCCCAAAATTGGACCTTTGTCTCTTTATGGAGTGGTCTTCCCAAAGTTGGACCTTTGTCTCTTTGTGGGGTAGTCTTCCCAAAGTTGGACCTGCCTCTATTTATGGGGTGGTCTTCCCAAATTTGGACATTTCCCTCTTTATGAGGTGGTCTTCCCAATGTTGGGCCTGTCTCTATTTATGGGGTGGTCTTCTGTGGTCCTCGGCCATCCTGCAGGAAGGTCTGGCTAATGTTTGGACATTTCCCCTGCAATCTTACATATTTTATTAAAATGGAAAGCAGATCAAGAAACATTGAGGTGCCATTCCAAAGATGGACCCATCTTTCGGTATGAGGTGGAATTCTGTGGGTCTTTTTCTATCTTGGGAGTAGGCCCGACTAATGTTTGGTCTGTGAGGTCTAACGCCCTCCTCAGCTATTTTACATGTTTTTAATTTAATGAAATAAAAGCAGACCAAGAACCAGATGCCATTGCACAGTTGGACCCATCTTTCTTTATGAGTTGGTCTTCTGTGTTCTCTCTGAGGTCTAACAGCCCCCCCATCCTCGTATGTGTCAGCGCTTGAGCCTAGGTGTAAACAAGTTGGCCCCTGTCTTTCTTTTTTGGGTATTCACCTACCCCTGAAGACAATGCTATGGAGTGACCCAGACCCAGAGCCCATCACCAGCTATAACCTGGTATTTACCAACTTGCTCCTTATTTATCAGCCAGATAAAGAATTAGTTTTGACCCAAATAAATTTGCTCAAAATCTATAGTGTCCTTATTTCTCTGAAAAGTATTGATAACATTAGCCACATTCTCTTGAGATTCAGCTCACTGTTTCACAGATGAGTTGAGGTTTTTATCCTCGAAAGCAGTGTTTTCCTTTCTATATACAGTTTCTCATTTAAGCCAAAAAGCTCTATTTTGGTCTTCAGATCTGTCTATAAAACATCCTTCGGTCTTCATTGCTTCCCAAACTGCAGATGGGCAGCAATGTCGTTTTTGGAGAGCAGCGGCATTCTCCTTGAAATCCTGCCATGCACACCGTTGCTGTTCAATGTTCTCCTGATGGTGGGCTCATGAACATTGACATTAGCTAAGCAACAAGAAAAGGTCTTTAGTTGCTTAGAGGTGACCTTGGGCTCCTTTGTGACCTTGCAGATTTAAACCTTGCTGGTTGCGTGATCTTTCTTGGCTGACCACTGCACGGGATTATGATTGAACACGAACTGTCTAACTCTTTAGTCATGTTTTTGTTACCTTTTCCAGGTTAAATGTATGCAGAAATATGTTGTGAAGGTTGGAGGTCGGAATCAATAAAATGAATGTATATCGAACTGGCTGTTTGCCAGACAGAGACTGCCATTTGGAAGGGAAGTATTGCTTTATATAAATAAGATTGTTTAAAGCGAGTTCAGGAGCTTTTGCGAGTTCCAGTTGTATTTTCAAGTGAGGTTGTATTATAAGTGAGGGGACTTTTTATTAAGGGACTGTAGAGGGAAAAAAAAAAAGAGAATTGTTGTTTTTTTTTTTTTCTCTTTCTTTCTTGTATTGCAGGCTTTAGCCTTGCATTTCATTACATTGGTTGCTCCCATCTGATAGAAAACAGTTACCTGAGTGGGGGTGGTCCTGCCTAATTAGCAGCCTATTTATTTCAGCTGAGCCCAGCCTTCTGACTGTTTGCCAGACAGAGACTGCCATTTGGAAGGGAAGTATTGCTTTATATAAATAAGATTGTTTAAAGCGAGTTCAGGAGCTTTTGCGAGTTCCAGTTGTATTTTCAAGTGAGGTTGTATTATAAGTGAGGGGACTTTTTATTAAGGGACTTTATATTGGGACTTCAAGTGTTCCTATTGCCTATGTGCTAAAATAAGAAGGTAAAAGCCAAAGTTGCTGTATCTGTGAGTACTAAAATTGTTTTTACTGCTGTATTGTAACTAGGATAATGGCTAGCAATATTGGAGGTCTACTTCAGTGCACAGTTTGTCATATGTATACACTTCAGGAGCTGCAGTTCCCGGGTGAATACCTCTGTGGTAAATGTGAGCAAATTGCAAACCTGGAAGCTCGGGTTAGAGATCTGGAGGAGCAAAATGCAAGACTGAGGAGGATTGACAATATGGAAAAGAGTTTTCTGCTCACTGAGCAGGTAGTAAATGGGGTAGATACAGAGGGTGGAGAAATGGGTCAGGAGGAGCAGATAAGTAGCTGGGTAAATGTAGATAGAGGGAGTAGAAAGGGTGCACAGAAAAGGAAGGCCATTCCTGTGTCTGCGCACCCTAGCAAAATTGCCAAGTTGGGTAATGATGCAAGAGTGTCAGTCTCAGAAATGGCAGCCCTAGCAGATACTGTTCTCCCTAACAGCCGGGAGAACAGCCCAGCTAGTGAGCGGGTGGTTGGGACTGCAGGTAGGACTAGACAGTTAGTGGTCATAGGGGATTCTATTATCAGGCGGACTGATAGAATAATTTGTCACCAAGACCGCCTCAACCGAATGGTTTGCTGTCTCCCTGGTGCCAGGGTTCGGCATGTGGTGGAAAGGGTGGACAAATTACTGGGAGGGGCTGGGGATGACCCAGCGGTCGTGGTCCATGTGGGGACCAATGACAGAATTAATGGGAAATGGAGGATCCTTAAGAATACATTTAAGGAATTAGGCACCAAGTTGAAGGGAAGGACCTCCAAGGTTGTATTCTCTGGAATACTGCCAGTGCCATGCGCTACACATGAAAGACAGCGGGAGCTTAGAGAGTTAAACGCATGGCTCAAGTCCTGGTGCAGGGCAGAGGGATTTGGGTTCCTAGAGCACTGGGCTGACTTTTCATTGGGGTACAAACTGTATTCTAAAGATAATTTGCACCTGAATGGAAGGGGGGCTGCTGTGCTGGGTAAGAGGATACTAGAGGGGGTGGAGAGTTATTTAAACTAGTGATGAGGGGGGAGGGCAAGAGTGAAAATAAAAGTGAAGACAGGTTAGTTAGGGGACAGCATATGATGGTGGGTGGAGAATTAGAAGGGGGGAGGACTGCTATGATGGATAAGGAGATCCATGAGTTGCAAACCAGCAGTAAAAAATTAGACGGATGCATTACTGCAGGAACTAATACTATACCCCAATGTGTCAAACTAGATAGGAACATAAAGTGTATGTTCACAAATGCCAGAAGTCTGGCAAGTAAAGTGGGGGAGCTTGAGGCTCTGGTGCTGGCAGAGAATATTGATGTTGTTGGTGTGGCTGAGACATGGCTGGATTCCACACATGACTGGACTGTCAATCTACAAGGTTTTGCTCTTTTTCGGAAAGACAGAGCAAAAAGGAAAGGGGGTGGCGTGTGTCTTTATGTAAAGCAAGAACTCAAAGCATATATTAATGAGGGGATACTAGCAGAAGATTGTGAGGATGTAGAATCCTTGTGGGTAGAAGTAGGGGGCGATATAAACAATGCTAAAATACAGTTTGGTGTAATCTATAGGCCCCCAAATATAACTGAGGAAATAGAGGGTCAACTGCATAAACAGATAGAGCGGGCATCACAGGCTGGTACAGTGGTGGTGATGGGGGACTTCAACTATCCAGGAATCGACTGGAGACATGGTTCTGCTTCCACTACAAGGGGGAGAGCATTCCTCAGCTTGCTACAAGATAATTATATGAATCAGTTTGTGGAGGCACCAACTAGGGGTGATGCTATTCTAGATCTTGTAATATCAAATAATGATGACCTGATGGGGGCAGTAACAGTCCGTGAAAATCTTGGTAACAGTGACCACAATATAATTGTATTTAACATAAACTGTAAGAAAGATTTTCTTCCTGGGAAGGCAAAAACATTAAATTTTAGAAAGGCCAACTTCCCCAGGCTCAGAGCTGCACTCAAGGACATAGACTGGGAGCATCTGTTCAGGGATAAGGATACAGATGCCAAATGGGAGTGCTTTAAATCAATTGTGAGTAGCAACGTTGCAAAATGTATTCCTACGGGTAACAAATATAAGCGGCTAAAGTTAAACCCCTCATGGCTGACACCTGCGGTTAAAAGGGCAATAAAGAACAAAAAAAGGGCATTTAAACATTACAAGGCTGAACTCTCAGCTGTAACACTTGAACAGTATAAACTAGTAAATAAAGTGTGTAAGAAAGAAATAAGGTTGGCAAAAGCACAAAATGAACGAGATGTGGCCAAAGAAAGCAAAACAAACCCTAAACGATTTTTCAAATATATTAATTCGAAGAAAACTAAATCAGAACAGGTAGGTGCCCTAATTAATGATAATGGGGAAATGGTCACTGGGGATGAGGATAAGGCAGAGCTGTTAAATGGATTCTTTAGCTCTGTGTACACAAGAGAAGCGCAAGGAGCCAACACAGGAGATGCCACTGATAGTAATAGCCCAAGTATAATAATTAACAAGCTAAACGTGGATATCATCCAAGAAAAACTCAATAATTTAAATGTGAATAAGACTGGAGGACCAGATGGACTTCACCCAAGAGTTCTCAATGAACTCAGTTCCGTTATCTCGTCACCTCTGTTGTTGATCTTTAAAGACTCACTAGCAACTGGTATGGTGCCAAGGGACTGGCGCAGGGCAAATGTGGTGCCCATTTTTAAAAAGGGCTCTAGGTCTTCTCCGGGCAATTACAGACCTGTTAGCTTAACATCCATTGTGGGGAAATTGTTTGAGGGACTATTAAGGGACAACATACATGAATATGTAACTATCCATAATATTATAAGTGACAACCAACACGGTTTTACTAAGGACAGAAGCTGCCAAACTAACCTGATTGGCTTCTATGAGGAGGTGAGTAGAAGCCTGGACAGAAGGGCGGCTGTGGATATAGTTTTTCTGGATTTTGCAAAAGCATTTGACACTGTCCCCCATAGACGCTTATTGGGGAAATTGAGATCTTCAGGATTAGAAAACGCAGTTTGTAACTGGATTGAAAACTGGCTGAAGGATCGTGTGCAGAGAGTTGTGGTTAATGACACCTACTCTGAATGGTTACCAGTTGTAAGCGGTGTACCCCAGGGTTCAGTGCTGGGCCCACTATTATTCAACTTGTTTATAAACGACATAGAAGATGGAATTAAAAGCACTGTCTCTATTTTTGCAGATGACACAAAGATATGTAGCACAGTGCAGTCTATTGAAGATGTTCACAAGCTTCAGGCTGACTTGGACACATTGAGTGTCTGGGCATCCACTTGGCAAATGAAGTTCAATGTGGAAAAATGTAAAGTCATGCACTTGGGGTCTAATAACCCTAAGGCAACATATGTCCTCGGGGGAGTAAAACTGGGAGAGTCACTTGTTGAGAAGGATCTGGGGGTACTAGTAGATCACAGACTAAATAACAGCATGCAATGCCAAGCAGCTGCTTCCAAGGCCACCAAGATACTATCGTGCATTAAAAGAGGCATGGAATCACGGGATAGAGATGTAATTTTGCCTCTTTACAAGGCACTGGTGCGCCCTCACCTGGAATATGCCGTCCAGTTCTGGGCACCCGTTCATAGAAAGGACGCCCTGACTCTGGAAAGGGTGCAAAGGAGAGCCACCAAACTAATAAAAGGAATGAAAGATCTTAGTTATGAGGAAAGATTACGAGAATTAAATCTGTTTAGTCTTGAGAGGAGGCGATTGCGGGGGGACATGATTAACTTGTATAAATATATAAATGGACCATACAAAAAATATGGGGGAAAACTATTTCACGTAAAATCCTCTCTAAGGACAAGGGGGCACTGCCTTCGATTGGAAAAAAAGAAATTTAGTCTCCGGAGGCGACAATCGTTTTTTACCATAAGAACTATAAATCTATGGAATAGCCTCCCACAGAAGCTTGTTACAGCATCAACCGCTGACAGCTTCAAAAAAGGATTAGATGCTTATTTTGAAGAAAATAACATTAACAGTTACTACTAGTGGTTATCAATAAAAAAAAAAAAAAAATAAAGACAAAAAAATAAAATAAATAGCTTCCCCTATGAAATAAAAAATAACTTCCCCCTACCCCAACACCCTTGGTTGAACTTGATGGACATATGTCTTTTTTCAACCGTATTAACTATGTAACTATGTAACTATGTAACATCCCCTCTCTCCTTTATAAATAGAGAAATAGATTCCTCTTTGCATTGTATGCTATATAGTGGCTAATAAAGTTGAAATAGACCCCCAGCCACTTCTCTTTGCGCTGAGTCTTTCTTTAGCTTATAAAGTTAATTAAGCTGCTATTACTGAAACTGCTTATGTAAGGCTTATCAAAGGAATACGCTGCTTTGCATGACATACTCCCTGTTCTATATACTCCCCAAGAACACTGTGCCCTGTTCGACCTTGAACATAGGAAGAAATGTTCTCTTTTCATCTTTGATTAAACTTAGGTAATTTTATGTTCTGCGCATGCTCTAACTATGAAAAGTTTTATGTTCTGCGCATGCTCTAACTATGAAAAGTTTTCAATAAAAAAGGGGGTCAGAAGCGCCCCCCGGCTCATTTTCTCTGAGGTTTTGCTACACACCTTGTTGCGTGTATTGATTTCTCTTAGAATATAGTAATTGGGAATCGGACAAACAGAAGCCAGACCGCGTCCAGTGACGCGGACGTAACATTTCTTGGCGCCCAGGGAACAGGGACTCCTCTAAGCGGTCGCAAGTGGTATCGCACCCTCCGAACGGAACATCAACTGACGCCACCTCGGAACAGCAGACTTCAAAACCTGGCCAGGTAAGAGAAAATTTTTTATTATCTCTTATACTCTGCTTTTCCTTGTGAGGCATCAGCGGGTCCGTTCTAAGGTGAGATAGGCTTATCCAACCACTGCGAACGAGGAGTCATTTATATAGAACCATTTAAGGCGCTTCTGTTGTCTGCATTTGTTTTGTCTGTCTGTATTTGTTTGTACTGTCTGTTCCTCTTTTAGATAGTTAAATATACTGAGATAGGTATAATTGTGATATCATGCGCCTGGCATCTAGTTAAAAATTTTGGAAGGTCATTAGACGCCCCATCCCACTGGCGAGGAGAAACCCGCTATAACCCAGTGACGGTGAACGCAAGTGGTGACCAGAAGAAGTTTTAGATAAAAATTTTACCCTGTACGGTTCCATAGCTCATTTAGGCGTGAGCCAGTTTGTCAAGTTGATCGGATTTGACGGCACCTTTACGGTACATGCCAGCCGATCCTGACTACGTTGAGTTATAAGAACCACAGTTCCCAGGCTTAGTTAGAAGACCAGGACTAGTCGATAGGTGATTTCAGAAAATTAAAGCCAATATTACTGGGATGGGAATAAGATACAATTAGTGTATCTAGAACTGCCACTTACCCATATGATAGGTGATGTGTTGTTTGTGATCCTAATTGTTTGTCTTGGATTATGTGTTGCTATTTGGTTAGCGTGTAGGATCACTAGACATTACCAGGAGAGACCCAGAGAGGTACTCCAGTTCCTAGTTCCTTAGGAGGAAGCCAAAGAAGGCTAGCCCACAAAGAGGTTAGACCCCAAAACGGTACCTAAAGGCCGGTTGCTAGGAAGATGGGAAAAGAACAGTCCAAAGAGATACCCCAGGAAGAGAAGTGGCAGACATTAGAAGAAATCACCAGGGAAAGGTGTGGCTTAGATGCCGCTAGGAATTTGAAAAAGATTTGGAAGGAATTTAAGCTAGTTCATAAATGGCAGTTAGACATAGGAAAATGGGAACAGATAGCGAAAGGAAAACATGGCATAATTTTTGATAAAGGATGGGAACATCAGGTAGAATGTGCCCTTAAGCTTTCTAATTTAGCAGAAGAAGAAGGGTGGACATACAGCCCACATAAGAAACAATGGAATACTACACCATTGTTACACCCACAAGGGGAATTAAATCCAGAAGCCCCTGCTGAATACATACCTCCTCCATCATATGATAGGACAATGATGAAAGTACCCAGTAAGTTGTATCCCCAGCTTCCTTTAGAAAGTAACAATATGTATGGTCCGGAGCCAGATGTAAGTCTCTGGCAATGTTATTGTGGATATATTAATAAGGGTTGGAACAGAATGTGTTTGCAATGTGAAACTAAGGAGCGGGATAAGATAGTGAAAGCCCCAGACACATGGAAGTGTAAGCACTGTGGATGTGGAGGTATGCATTTAAATCAACCAGAATGTAGAGTTTGTGGAGCTGATCAACGGGGAGGGGATCCAGATGAAAGGGTAAATGTAGTTAAGGCTACATGGACATGTGCCCATTGTATGACATATGGTATTAAGACCAATGTCACCCATTGTCCAAGATGTAAGACCTATAGGAATGCAGGACCTCCCCCAAAGGCAGACCAATATACTTTGGTAGCTCAGGTTTTTGCTCACACCAGAACCATACCTGGAGCAACTCCTCAAGATGCCCCTGCAATACAGGAAACCCCTTATTACAAGCCATGGACGCCTTCTGAATGCATGGCTTTGTTACAAAATGCCCCCGATCCAGCTACCAGCCCCTCTAGGTTTGCCCGCTATGTGAATCAAATGATGACTTCACATAATGCAACCTGGCAGGATGGTGAGGACTTGTGTAGGATGAAAATGTCCCCTACTCAGTTTCAACAGTTCACCAGTGAAATTAGAAACAGGCCCCCAGTAGAGGGAGCTAATAATACTAGAACAGCACATTCTAGAGATGCATTTTTAGATCAACTTCAAGCATTTTGTGCACAGAAACAAAGAGAAAGAGGGACAACCGCAGTAGGAGTACAGGGTCCTACTCAATCTGTTACTGACTTCTATCTTGGTATGGAACAACATTACCTTGATGAAGGTTTTGAGATAGGAAACGCAGGAGTCCAAAGGCTGTTTGCTAGAAGTTTTATTGATGGATTAAAACCTACCATCAAGGAGAAGCTAAAAGCAAGTACTCCAGATTGGAGAACTGCTCATACTTTGGCTCAACTCCTAGCAAAGGCACAAGGAATTGAAATGGATATGTTTGATGCCAAGAGTAAAATCCGTGTAGTAGCCCAGGTTAATACGGATGTAAGATCCCGACAACAAGGTAACTATCAAAGGAAGGTTCTGAAATGTTACTACTGTGACAAGCCAGGTCACATCAAAAGGAATTGTAGAAAATTCCTGGCTGAGCAAGGACAAGAGTCTGATAAAACAGCTCCCAAAAGAAACAAACAAGACTGACTATCAGCAGTAACTCTTACAGTTCCTGCTAGGACTCCTATAATCCCCATTGAGATAGGAGACAGAACTGTTGAATTCCTAATTGATACGGGAGCGACTAAGTCTGTTTTAAATGGAGAAACATATGACAAAAGTTACAAATCTAAGGAAACCACAATAGCAGCTGGTTTTGATGGTATGCCTAAGGTGCTGCCCATCACCAAGCCATTAGAGGGCAAGCTTGGTCCACACATGTTTGTTTCAAAATTTTTAGTGTCTGAAACAGCTCCAAATAATTTGTTAGGTATCGATGTTCTGACTAAATTACAAGCTAACATTCAATTTTCAGAAGATGGACTGGTCACTTTAACTTTACCCGACCATCCAGATGACTTAGAGTACTGTATGCAAATACAGGCTCTTGAAGACTTTGACATTGCTGCTACCATTAATGCTGCTACATTATGTGACAATGACGCTGACCTTTTGAAGAAAGTGCCAGACCACCTATGGTCTACTTCAGGGTCGGACATAGGACTGCTACCCGTTCCACCGGTAGAAGTTCATGTCAAACCAGGTTCCACCTTGCCACAGCTTAAGCAGTACCCCTTGAGTGCTGCACAGGAACAAGCTATAGGAGAACAAATAGGGGAACTATTGGCTAAGGGAGCGTTAATTGAGATGCAGTCAGGAGCCAATACTCCTTTGTATCCTGTCAAGAAAAAGGCTTTGGAACCAGGACAACCTGTCAAGTACAGGATGGTACAAGATCTGAGAGCTATTAACAGTATATTGGCTCCAATGACACCAGTGGTTCCAAACCCTCATACATTGCTTTCTCAAATACCGAGTACAAGCATGTATTTTTCTTGTGTGGATTTAACAGGAGCCTTCTTTTCAGTACCTCTGGCACCTGAATGCTATCATCTCTTCACTTTTAAATTCAAAACTAAATCATTCTGTTGGACACGCCTACCTCAGGGTATGTCACAAAGCCCCACCCTCTACTCCTTAGCCTTACAATCAGTCTTGGCAGGATGGAAAGCACCCCCAAATTGTGTTCTTTTGCAGTATGTAGATGATTTGCTCCTTTGTTGCCCCGATCAAGCCACATGTCAAGAGGGTACTATTTCCCTTCTTACATTTCTGGCTGAGAGTGGGTGCAAGGCAAGCAAAGAAAAGCTACAATTCTGCCAACAACAAGTTGTCTTTTTAGGTCATTGCATTTCACAAGGCACTAGACACCTTACTAAAGACAGAGTAGAGATAATCAGGAACATGTCACCTCCTAAGACACATAAACAGTTAAGAGCGTTTCTAGGCCTCATTTCTTATTGTAGACAGTGGATTATGCATGCCAGTTCACTTATGCAACCACTGTATGATTGTGTCAAAGTTACACCTTTTAGTCTGACCCCTGAAGCGCAGGATGCTTTTGAACAACTTAAACTTGCAGTCACACAAGCACCAGCTTTAGGTCTTCCTGATTACACCAAGCCATTTAAACTCATGGCAACTGAAATACAAGGACATGCAACGGGAGTTCTAATGCAGACACATGGCCCAAAACAAAGGCCTGTGGCCTATTACTCAGCTCGCTTAGATCCAGTAGCAAGAGGTTCTCCCTCTTGTGTTAAAGCTGTAGCAGCAGTTTCTTTATTGGTGGATAAAGCTTCTGAAATTGTACTTGACAATGAATTAACTGTATCTACCAATCATGACATTCATGGGATATTATCACAGGTAAATCCCAAACACCTGTCAATGGCTAGACAGCTTAGGCTGCAGTGTACCCTTTTACTGCCCCCAACTATTAAGTTTCAAAGATGTACTTCTCTGAATCTAGCAACTTTGTTACCAATTAGCATAGATTCAGAAGGGGGAGTAGTGAGGAGATATCAGATACCTTTTTAGAGTTTGAACATAATGAAGACACACATGATTGCATTGAGTTGATGCAACAAGAGACAATGGGTTTACCACACGTACATGATACACCGTTAGAAAATCCAGAATTTGAATTTTTTATAGATGGCAGCAGATATGCTGATGAAAAAGGACAGTTTCATACAGGTTATGCAATAGTAACTGAACATGAAGTTGTAGAAGCACAACCATTACTACCTCACATGTCTGCTCAAGAAGCAGAACTTACAGCCCTCTCTAGGGCATTAATGCTGCTAAAAGACACTACAGGCACGTTCTGGACAGACTCCGCCTATTCTTGGGGTATTGCCCACGATTACGCCCACTTGTGGAAAGCAAGGGGCTTCTTAACAGCTGCAGGAACCCCCATTAGACATGCTGATTTAGTTAAAGAAATTCTGACCAACCTGAACAATGTCAAAAAGGTGGCTATAGTAAAAGTAGCGGCCCACACAAAACAAACAACCAAAGAGGCTAAAGGTAATGAAAAAGCTGACTTAGCAGCCAAACAAGCAGCTTTGAAGAAGATAGAGAGTGTAAGTGTAAATCTTACCCAGGAATCGGCGGTAAGTATGGAACTAATGAAAAACCTTCAGGACAAGGTAATGCCTGAGGAAAAGGAAAAATGGCTCAGAGCAGGAGCCCAGCAAAATGATGGATTATGGGTCAAAGGAAGCCGATTGTGCTTGCCTAGCTTCCTATACCCAGAACAGGCACAGGTATCACACCTGCCTACACATCAGAGTGCAAACTCTATGGTAAGGAGTACCAATCAGACTTGGTATGCTCCAGGCTTTAGTAGCATGGCACGACAATACTGTGCAGCATGCTCTATCTGTTTGACGGAGAACCCAGGACAGGTTGTTAAGACACCGGTAAGACATCAACCTAGGTCTCTCTATCCATTTCAAAGGCTTCAAATTGATTATATCCAACTCCCTAAGAGTGGACCCTTTGAGTATGTACTTGTGTGTATTGACATGTTTTCAGGATGGCCAGAAGCTTACCCAGTAAAATCAGCAACAGCTAAGACCACGGCAAAGAAACTAATTACAGAGTTAATACCGCGTTTCGGCTTGTTTGAGACCCTAGAATCAGACCGTGGCTCGCACTTTACAGGTGAAATAATGCAAAATGTAATGCAAATGTTAGGTGTCCAACAGTCCTTCCATACACCCTATCACCCACAGAGTTCGGGGAGTGTGGAGAGACTGAATGGAACCATTAAACTAAAGTTACAAAAGACTATGAGGGAATTAGGTAAACCTTGGATAGATTGCTTACCAATTGTATTGTTTTCAATACGGTGCACCCCCACAAAGAAAACAGGGTTGTCACCTTATGAAATTCTGTTCGGTAGTGCTCCCAGAACTGGGTTATACTTTCCACAACATCTTGCTTTAAAATGTGACGAATTAACTGATTATGTGATGCAGTTACAAAAACATCTCACTAAACTGCACAAAAGTGTTTTTGATTCTCTCCCAGACCCTGACCAGATAACAGGAACTCATAATCTCCAACCAGGAGACTTTGTCTATGTAAAGAAACACTCTAGAAAATCTTTGGAATCAAGATTTGAAGGACCCTTTCAAGTTCTTTTGACAACGCCTACTTCAGTGAAGCTTGAAGGAAAATCCACTTGGATACACGCAAGTCATTGTAAAAAGGTCACAGGTCCAGAGGGAAAATGAAATATTTCCTCTTAACAACGATAATGTTTTTTTGCCTCAGTATTTCATCCCCTGCACCTATAAGAAATAGAAGGGAGATAGGCACTTATCATCAAAAGTTTCTTTTGCTGAAGTATAAATACTCCTATGCTAGACAAACTGGTTTTGACAGATGTTGGATATGTAGTAAGTTACATCCTTCGTCTTCCCGGGTACCCCTCGTAGCCATTCCTATTAATGTTAGCACATATATAAATAACCCTGATCAATTACAGTATGAGACAGCTACGGGTACTACTGATGGGATAAATTACCATTTAACGGGAAGAGCATATAGACCAGATTGGTGCTTCTTATTAGGAAATAAAAACCACACCCATATAGGAGCATCTACTTGTAAAGAGAGTTTGTTAATATAACCAATATACTAATGGGTGATCCTAACGAGGGTATAAAAGCATACAGTCAGGCGCCCATGGTTGGAGATGAAACTTTAATCAACAAAACTAAGACACTTATGACTAATATGTACTCTTTAAGTTCAGGATGGGTTGTCTTCATCTTTTTGATACAAGGATATAAGGTACAAGAAGATAGAATTAAACTAGCCCAGAAAAAGTTTGTTCTAGGTAATGGTACCTTTATTTGTTGTAGTGGAAAATGTTATCCCTGGTTTCCAAGAGAGACAGTGGGATGGTGCTATCTAGCCAACCTCTTACCAGCCATGGGTGTAATAGGAAGTGATAAAGTGATGGATGTCACTGACCATCCTAAACATCCATTAAAAAGCCTAAACAAAGTAAAAAAGAGTATACCTGAGGGAGTAATATTCACCAAAGAAGATATGATTTGGGCCTGGTTTCCTAGTTGGTCTGGCTGGGGCATAGACCTCATGAAAAGGTTAAATAACTATACAGGACTCATGAATCAGGTAATGAATAGGAACTCAGAGGACATAACTAATCTTAATTTGGAACAAAAAGCTATCAGGGTTATGATGCATGAAATGGCTATAGAAAGTATGAGTGCAGCCTTGACAGGACTTTGTGAAATGACAGAGGACTACGAGTGCTGTACTTGGATACATAACACCTCATTAGAGATACCTGATTATTACGAAGTAATAAAAGGCCATAGAGAAGAAGTTCAAAGGATACAAAGTAAGATTAAGACATTTGCAAAAGATTGGTCCCCTTTTGGAGATTGGGGAAACTGGGGTGGTCCACTACAGTGGATTAAGAATATCTTGATTAATATTTTGGCATTGTGCCTTTTGGGCATAATGATTTATGTTCTAGTAAAACTAGCGCTTTGTCTTGTAGCCAAGATCAAGACACCTAAAGTAAACCATAAACGTATTTTGGTTGCAAAATAATGCTCTTTCTAGATTAAGTGAGTAGCTATGTTTCTTTCCTTTAGAATTGGCATATTATCATAATTTTGTGTAGAAAAGACAATTTTGTTATCCTATAGTTATTTTGGTTCTTTTAACTGTTATTAATCTTTGTGCTTATTCCAAGACTAAGAGGCAACACTCGCCGGCCTGGGATAGTGCCTGATGAAATTTTAAGGGATGAAAAGCCAGAAGAAAATTATACAACCTCATTGTGATCAGTCCACTCTTTGAACAATTAGAAGTAACATCTGACAGCTATATGAGAGCCAAAGACTGAGAGCTAATCGCTAGGGTTAGGGTTCAGTCAGGCTTACAAAAGAGTTCCTGAACTCATTTGGCCAGATGATAGTGACAGGAGTCTACATGTGACTAGGGAGATAGGAAATGTTCAAAGGGGGGACTGTGAAGGTTGGAGGTCGGAATCAATAAAATGAATGTATATCTGAACATCCCCTCTCTCCTTTATAAATAGAGAAATAGATTCCTCTTTGCATTGTATGCTATATAGTGGCTAATAAAGTTGAAATAGACCCCCAGCCACTTCTCTTTGCGCTGAGTCTTTCTTTAGCTTATAAAGTTAATTAAGCTGCTATTACTGAAACTGCTTATGTAAGGCTTATCAAAGGAATACGCTGCTTTGCATGACATACTCCCTGTTCTATATACTCCCCAAGAACACTGTGCCCTGTTCGACCTTGAACATAGGAAGAAATGTTCTCTTTTCATCTTTGATTAAACTTAGGTAATTTTATGTTCTGCGCATGCTCTAACTATGAAAAGTTTTATGTTCTGCGCATGCTCTAACTATGAAAAGTTTTCAATAAAAAAGGGGGTCAGAAGCGCCCCCCGGCTCATTTTCTCTGAGGTTTTGCTACACACCTTGTTGCGTGTATTGATTTCTCTTAGAATATAGTAATTGGGAATCGGACAAACAGAAGCCAGACCGCGTCCAGTGACGCGGACGTAACAATGTACAATTCTGAACGGTTGAAAAACTTTCTAGCACCACTGTACATTTCAGTGGCATAGCTTGTGCGTCACAAGCAGTTGACAGACTCTTTGTACACAGAGCAAAGACTGATCTAGAATAAGGGGAAGAATAGAATGTGTACATAGACGGGTTGTGTGCATCTGCCCCAGCCTGTCTTCTGCCCCTGTCCTCACTATGTATCTGTTTTATGTGATATTTCCTACTCTCTCTATCCCTAGTAAATGTGACTTGGGGTTTTATAGTAAATAAGAGTCATTATCAGTATCACGCCTATAGTCTCTAATGGTTAGTCTCTAATGAGTGGAAGAACCCATCTGGTTCTTCCACTATCCCTCATTTTAAGGGGTTCGTTTAAAACAACTCCCCAATGTTTCAGATTCATTGCAATTCTGAAAGCTATGATATTTTGGACCAAAATTAATTCACAATGAATTTTTGCTCATAAGTTTGAAGAATGCCTTTTCCCACTGAAATATTGCATTCCCTCTGTACATTAAGCAATTTCTCAAAAGAACTAGCTTGCTGAATAGATAGTTTGTAATAATATTTCAGTATGTCCACACTATCTGTTGTGCTACCATTGCGCAAGTGCACTGACTGGACGAGAGGCTGCCCATGCGCCGTAAGACAGAAGAAGGGTGAGTGAGATCTGGCAACCTGGGGGGGGGTTTCACACAGCAGGGCATCCACAATCAGGGTGTCCGGGGGGCAAAGTCATTTAAGTCATTGACCAGGAAGTAAAAAAAATAAATCCTGTACTCACCTTTTATGTTTCCCTGATCATCCACCTCTTCCACAGTATCGGCAACGGACTGCCATTCATCACAGGGACAATGGCATGCCTCCTCCATTCACTGCAATTCACCGATCCATTACAGTGAATAAAGCAGATGTGCCACAGTCTCTGTGACAGAAGGTGGGCGCTTTCCGTCATCGATACTACAGAAGCAGTGGACCATCGGGCCAGATGAGGCAGAACTTAGAAGTGTCAAAGTTCCGGACTAGTATTCAAGTGCAGCATTTTTATTTTACTGCCTAGTCAATGACATGTTTTGCACAGTAAATAGTTAAAATATTGCTGTGGTTCTAACGCAATACAAGTACAACTTGTTATACTTTGCTATACCTGCATTACACTCGTATTGGCAAAGATTCTACTGGCCTGCACTTACTTACTATAATTGCACATTGAATGAAAGCAGTGTTTTCCCTGCATTATGGCTGTACTGTGCAACACAAAGAACTGCAACACAACGCTACTTAACACTGGTAGCAAAAATTACAACAACGGATATAATTAATGGAATCAAATCTCACCAAAATGCACGTCCAGGCTCAACAATCAAAGCATGAGAGCATGAGACAGAGTGCCCAGCTGTACTTATGGAAAGCAATCCCACCAACAAAGTTCCAATATCAGCCCCAACCTCACTACTGGAAGCCAATCCTACCAACAATGTCCCAACATCATCCCCAGCTTCACTAATGAAAGCCAATCCCACCAACAATGTCCCAACATCAGCACCAACCTCACTACTGGAAGCCAATTCCAACACTAACGTCTCCACATCAGCCTCACCCTCACTTATGAAAGCCAATCCTACCAACAATGTCCCAACATCATCCCCAACAATGTCCCAACATCAGCACCAACCTCACTAATGGAAGCCAATCCCACCAACAATGTCCCAAAATCAGCACCAACCTCAATAATGGAAGCCAATCCCACCAACAATGTCCCAACATCAGCCCTAACTTCACTAATGGAAGCCAATCCCACCAACAATGTCCCAACATCAGCACCAACCTTACTTATGGAAGCCAATCCCACCAACAATGTCCCAACATCAGCACCAACCTCACTAATGGAAGCCAATCCCACCAACAATGTCCCAACATAATCCCCAACCTCAATAATTGAAGCCAATCCCACCAACAATGTACCAACATCAGCCCCAACCTCACTAATGGAAGCCAATCCCACCAACAATGTCCCAACATAATCCCCAACCTCACTAATGAAAGACAATATTGAACAAATGACAATGAGAAGCAGCTTTCTTATGTAGCCTCGGCACAAACAGCATCACCAGTATTACACTAAGATGCCAACCGCTTTGGCTCATTCAGTAGAGTTTTGGGGGGCCCCTGAGAGGTGGGGACCCCATACAATTGCATGGAGTGCATGGTGGCAAAGCACACCACTGGCTGCTGGTCGGGGCCAAAGTGAGCCAACGTCAGCTCTTTCTGCCGTTATAAATAGTCCCTCTCTGCTGCAGGGAGTGAGATGTTGGGAGCCCAGAGGATGTCGCCTGACGCTTAAACGGGGACTGATGTTTTATTAGATTGTTTTTTGAGTGTTTTTTCGATTCGACCACACTCGAATTTCTGGGCGAAATTCAGCGAATCACGCGAATTGAACTTTTACAAAGTTTGCTCTTCTCTATTCACTGCCACTACTAATCGAAGGATGAGACTGAAATTTCTGGAACAAAAATTGCATTAGATTACAAATCACTCACCAAACGGAGACTGGGGTTCTTATGGGCGGCAATGGTCAGAGCGCCGGCAACGATGTACTGCAAAATATTAACAACAATTACACATCGAACTTATGTCCAGCTTAACTTGTACACAGACATTACATGAAGGTTCATTAAAGCAAGCAGTAGAAAAAATGTAGCTGGCTATCAGGTCATGGTGGTGGTGCATTCCTGGCCAAAGCCTAAAAAAGCCTGATATTGTTAAATAATTATTTAATTTGATTTAAAAGCTTGACTTCTGAAATCTGTATTCTGTATTCTGAGATACAGAGGTCTCCTTTAAATGTACAAGCTGTTGTAAAAATATCCACTTGCTATAGAAAGATCATATAGCCATTAACAGCTGTTACCATCTATCAGATGAGCCAGCACTATGAGCTCATGTATACAATGGGCCTTATTCATGAAGGGATAGCGCCAGGTAGCGGCAGGTAGCGGCAGGTGAACGCCAGAGATGGCACGTAATTACACATTTATGAAGCCGAATCTGGTGCACAAAGCCATGTAGCGTCCGATTCATCATTATCCCAGGCTCAGCGTACAGCGCCGGCGTTCAGCCTTGCAGAGCGCCACATATTACCTCTCGCTACCTGGCGCTCTCCCATACATTTCTATGGACGATCCTTAAATCCCTTTCCTTATCCCAATTTTTTTTTTTTTAAACTCAAATCTTTCTGACATGTATCCTGGCCTAGAAAATTACATTTTTGAAATATTTTTTGATTAATAATACTTTTATGCAGAATTGTCCTTACATGTCTGGTATTAAATGTGATAACAATGTAATTCCATATGTTTTCGCTTTGTTACTAGTGGATACATGTTCAAAAACAGACTTTAACCACACAGCCTCTGGCTCTATGGGCTACAACTTCATGATTTTGAGCGCCGGCAATGTTTGTGGCTGTTTTTTTGATGAATGTGGTGTTAGTCAGTCGCACTGAGCCGGTGTTACGGTTCGCTCCCATACAGCGTAGTACTGCGAATCACATAACGTATTCAACAATGCCGGACAGCGCTCTGAAACAATGATCCATGGCCGAGCACAGGGACTGCTAGCGGTCGCTCTGAAATCCGCTCTACAGACGCTCATCTGACGCTACCTGGCGTTAGTAATGAATCAGCCTGCCATTTGACTGTTCACTTGTGATTGGATGTAACATATGTTTTGCCCGAATATGTCCTAAGACGCCCATTTGTTTTACTGTAATTAAAGTGGGAGGTCATTTCGAGAGAGTAACCTTTCCGGGGGTATACGGAAACTACGCCGCGTCCGTGTCTTTGGGTGACAAGAAGTTTCTCAGAATTCGGACTCCATTCAAGCACAGCTTACCTTGTCAAACTTGAAGTCTACCTAAAATTCCCCAACATATCACAAAACAGGAGTAACCAATCAAAGCTCAAAATCTTCTATATGTAACTGCAGGCCAACGCTCCACCCAATTAAAGTAAGAACAAAATAAGATATAAAGCGATAAAGGTACTTACAAACATGGGGCCCCAGAAAAGAATGCCGCTGGGGAATGATAATGTAGGGGCGGTGAAAGGCAAACCGACGCCAAGCCCAATCTCCAATATGGCCGCCAGAATAATCAGAATCTAAGGGTAGAAATGCAGTAGTGCTAAATATAATAGAAAAGAATGTCCTAATGTTATAATGCCAATGCTGGTGCTGGCTGATAGGGGAACACCTCGAGGTGTATGTAAAACAGGACCAAGAAAAATGGGCTTCCAGCACAGACCCGAATGAAAAAAACCCAATAAGCCGCACGCAGCCAATTATGTAAAAATCTATAACAAGCCTTTTTTGAGACACCAACAATACAACATTAAGAACAAAAAAAGTAAAAAAAAATCTAAGTGCTTGGGAAGTGGACCCATAACTATATGGCTCTAATACAGTCATAATAAATTCAATCAAAAATTCCAAGATCATGAGTATAGAGTCTTTGAAAGTGCCATAGTGCTGAAAAAAAAAAGCACTATATACAAAAAATGAACTGTGAAAGTGCCAATAGTGCTACCCCATTAATAAAACAGACAAGTAAAGTGACTAGCATAATAAAGCACCATCTAAATGTGCAAAAGACTGCATAAATATGTATTATAAAAAATTTACCAGGTTATTAGGAATGTTGAGCCCCTCACCATTTACCCCTCAGACCATCGATGCGTACGCATCCTGACGAAGTGGTGGGGAGACCACCGTGCAACGCGTCGTCACTTGTGCACTTTCACAGTGCATTTTTGTATATAGTGCTTTTTTTCAGCTCTATGGCACTTTCAAAGACTGTATACTCATGATCTTGGAATTTTTGATTTAATTTATTGTGACTGTATTAGAGCCATATACCTCCCAAGCACTTTAATTGTTTTTTAATCATTTTTTGTTCTTAATGGTGTATTTTTGTTGGTGTCTCAATAAAGGCTTGTTATAGATTTTTACATAATTAGCGGCTTATTGGTATAGGTTTTTTTCTCTTGGGTCTGTGCTGGCAGCCCAGTTTTCTTGGTCCTAGAAATGCAATAGGTTTAATTTGTGTTCACAGCTCTGGACTATATGGATAAGGACAATTTTACCTTAAAGTGCAACAAATCCAGAGGTTTTGGCTATCGCGGTTTTGTTCCTTGCCCCTGGATCGCACAGGCAAACTAAACGTTCCCCAGCCATGTGGCACATGTATGGGTTCTTGTCCAATCAGAACCATTAGCAGTGCATATTAATTATGGAGAAAAGTGGTCACGGGCAGGGCTGTATTTGGTGTTCATGGCGCCCTATGCACTTTAAGTGCTTGTGCCCCCCTTTTTTTTAAGTTAGATTATAAAAAGGGTCCATATAAAAAAAAAAGTGTGGAGGGGGAAAGCAGGCAAGCAGGTTCCATCTTTCCAGAATTCCGACATACAGGAGTCACATGACCACAGCAGTGGAGGGGAGATGATCAGGCCTGTGTCCAACCCATTGCACCCTCACTTGTTCCGGCTATAGGGGTTTTCATTTATTTTCTTTACTACAATAGTAAGAGCAGCACCGCCCCTCCAGGTTGCCACCCTAGGCACGTGCCTAGGGTTGCCTAATGGTAAATACAGCCCTGGTCATGGGACTATCTTACTTGGGACCAGAGGATGGAGTGGGGCTGAAGGTCCTAGTCAGGGGGTTAGACTTCAGGGGGCGTGCTCCCATCCAATCACAGCCATTTGCCATGCATATTAATGACTGGCAAACGGTTATGTACACAATAACAGCCATTTGCCATGGTGTCTCCTGCTGCATCTTGCCTCCAGATCTTCTGTACCCAGGAATCCATATGCTGCTATCTCTATGGCTTGGTATTGTTATTGACTAGCTCGGCCTCACTTTCTGATATTAACTCTTTATCTCTAACTTGGCCCTTTCTATGGGTCCTTCTTTGGTCCATAATTATTATATTCTTTTCATTTTTGCATATTTTTGCACACAGTTACATAGTTACATAGTTAATACGGTTGAAAAAAGACATATGTCCATCAAGTTCAACCAAGGGTGTTGGGGTAGGGGGGAAGTTATTTTTTATTTCTTAGGGGAAGCTATTTATTTTATTTTTTGTCTTTATTATTTTTTTTTATTGATAACCACTAGTAGTAACTGTTAATGTTATTTTCTTCAAAATAAGCATCTAATCCTTTTTTGTAGCTGTCAGCGGTTGATGCTGTAACAAGCTTCTGTGGGAGGCTATTCCATAGATTTATAGTTCTTATGGTAAAAAACGATTGTCGCCTCCGGAGACTAAATTTCTTTTTTTCCAATCGAAGGCAGTGCCCCCTTGTCCTTGGAGAGGATTTTACGTGAAATAGTGTTCCCCCATATTTTTTGTATGGTCCATTTATATATTTATACAAGTTAATCATGTCCCCCCGCAATCGCCTCCTCTCAAGACTAAACAGATTAAATTCTCGTAATCTTTCCTCATAACTAAGATCTTTCATTCCCTTTATTAGTTTGGTGGCTCTCCTTTGCACCCTTTCCATAGTCAGGGTGTCCTTTCTGTGAACGGGTGCCCAGAACTGGACGGCATATTCCAGGTGAGGGCGCACCAGTGCCTTGTAAAGAGGCAAAATTACTCACCTATCCCATGATTCCAGGCCTCTATTAATGCATGATAATATCTTGGTGGCCTTGGAAGCAGCTGCTTGGCATTGCATGCTGTTATTTAGTCTGTGATCTACCAGTACCCCCAGATTCTTCTCAACTAGGGACTCTCCCAGTTTTACTCCCCCGAGGACATATGTTATTAGACCCCAAGTGCATGAATTTACATTTTTCCACATTGAACTTAATTTGCCAAGTGGATGCCCAGACACTCAATGTGTCCAAGTCAGCCTGAAGCTTGTGAACATCTTCAATAGACAGCACTGTGCTGCATAGCTTTGTGTCATCTGCAAAAATAGAGACAGTGCTTCTAATTCCATCTTCTATATCGTTTATAAACAAGTTGAATAATAGTGGGCCCAGCACTGAACCCTGGGGTACTGCTTACAACCGGTAACCATTCAGAGTAGGTATCATTACCCACAACTCTCTGCACACGATCCTTCAGCCAGTTTTCAATCCAGTTACAAACTGCGTTTTCTAATCCTGAAGATCTCAGTTTCTCCAATAAGCTTCTATGGGGGACAGTGTCAAATGCTTTTGCAAAATCCAGAAAAACTATATCCACAGCCGCCCCTCTGTCCAGGCTTCTACTCACCTCCTCATAGAAGCCAATCAGGTTAGTCTGGCAGCTTCTGTCCTTAGTAAAACCGTGTTGGTTGTCACTTATACCAGTTCATGCTGAAACTTCTGCACATTTATTGTAATTTTGCACAGGTTGTATATTTTAGGCAGGGCCGGATTAACGTAGGGGCGGATGGAGCTGCCGCTCCAGGCCCCTACGTTAAGACAGGCCCAGCAGCCTGCAAACGCGGCCCGCATAGGCCGCGCTCGCGGCCGCCTGGTCTGCCAGTCAGCGTTCCCTCTAACGTGCGCGGCCGCGCGGGCGCGCACTCGCATTTGCCCCTCCGCGCAGCCCCGTCTGCTGCCCGCGCACGGTCGACTTACGTCAGCCTGGAGCAGAGTCAGATGCGGCCGCGGGGCCGGCGGCCAGGAGGAAAGACTGCGTGCGGAGCCAGTGGGCGGGGCCGGCGAGCAGGAGGAAAGACAGGGGCGGGGCCGGCGGCCAGGAGGAAAGACCACGTGCGTAGCTGGTGGGCGGGGCCGACGAGCAGGAGGAAAGATGCGGGGCCGACGAGCAGGAGCGGGGCGAGGCCTAATTAGTAGCACCGGGCAGATGGCAGGTGGGCAGCCATGTATGGACCTTGTTGCTGTGTCCCCAGGAGTTGGGGGGTAGTGACTGTGGCTCTGTGACTGGCACCAGGCTGAAGATTTAAGAGCAGGAAGAGAGTCCCCCCTCATGGCTGCAGACCCCGGCCCGATGCTCTGGGTGTTCCTTTTCCCCTTGCTGGCAGGCCTGGGAGTGACAGTGGCAGGTAAGTGTGTGAGCTGAGTGTGTCCCCCGATGCCAACCAACTGCCTGATGTCTTCGAACTGCCCCTCATTCATTCTGTGCCGCCTGTACTGCCCTTCAGTCCTTCTGTACTCCCTGTACTGTCCCTTATTCCCTCAGTGCCCCCTGTACTGCCCCTTAGCCTTTCTGTGTACCCTCTACTGCTCAGTATTTCTGTGCTCCCTATACTGCCCCTCATTCCCTCGGTGCACCCTGTACTGCCCCTCAGCCTTTCTGTGTACCCTGTACTGCCCCTCTGTCCTTCTGTGCTCCCTATACTTCCTGCACCGGCCATTCACAAACGGCCGGCGCGGGCGCGCGCACGTCTAGAGGGGCGCGCGGGAGGCAAGGTAAGGGGTTTTGGGGCTTTTGGGGGGTTTCACCCGCGGGACTTCCCGATCGGGGCGATTCGGGATGCCTCAATGTGTGGAGCATCCAGAATTGGGATGCCCAAGGGACAATGATATTGAAAATCATGGTGATTAGCTTTAATTGGTGCCTGAGGCTAACTGGTGTGTATGTTTGGGGGTTTATTGGGTGGGGGTTACTGATATATATGTTTGTGGGGAGGGCGTAATGACTGTATATTCAGGAAGGCCAGTTTTCTCCATCCTTGGGGCTGCCTGATTTGGGATGCCCCCTTGTGCAACCCCCCTTGTGTTTCCACAAAACTCTCCTTTAATCTGGCTCCAAGGACAGTGTAAACAATGTGGTTGCATCCCCAGTATCTCCCGCCCTGACACCAAATTGGGATGCCCCCTCGGGTTGTAAGTCAGCCGGCTGGCTTTTAGGCCATTTTCCTCTTTAAAGTGGACCAACGCACAGCTGAAGAATGCAAGCGATGCCACCCACTGTCAATGTGTGTAGCTGGGATTGCAGCAAGGTGGACCAAAACCCACGGAGATAGGCCCGGGAATCTATAAAATTCCAGGGCTGCTTGATTCCCTCCCCCAGGGGCATCCAGAATCGGGATCCAACGGCACATGCGCGAGCAGCGGCCGCATCCCAGCTACAGTTACAGTCTGGGGGTATAGAGAACCCTCTACAACACCTCTTTGACACTCTGGGCCCCCCCAAAAGCGAGTTGGTTCTTTTTTTTTTTTTTTAGCTAAAGAACAAACTCTATGAAGATATGCACATTTTTCATACACTAACATTTATTCAGCTATCCTGGTAATTTAATGTACATTAGACATGTGACAAATGCACTTTGTCTTAAACAAAATTGCTTTGTGTTGCGTTTTCATTTTATATACTTCGATAAATAGGCCCGTCAAAATCTACAGCACCAGGCCCGGGATGCTCTTAATCCGGCCCTGATTTTAGGTTTAGCACAGGTCACTTTAAATGTAGGATTGGTTACACTAACTAATTCGTTTTGTTTTCTGGCACAAAAAACATATGTGTGATTATCCCCCCCCCCCCATTACCCTAAATATCTGCGGGGGACATGCACCCTTATAGTATAGTATATTAACTCGGGCAAGTGGAGCTGTTTTTAAGAAGTGTTGTCTTTGTTGTTGTATTTGTAAGGTCCAATTTTTATCTGTTAATATGTGTACAATACCAATTCTTGTATAACATTAATTGTTGTCTGGTGCTCCTAATTAGGGGTGGAAGCGGCAGGTGCTCCGCATTCCCTCTTGTGCTTGTGTTGACCATATTCATGATTAACAAATGGCTCTGTACACATTAATTGGGAGCAAGCGCGACCGCATTCCCACATGTGGGTGAGCCTCCAGTGTTTACATCGGGGATGGAGCCACCAGAAAAGGTGAGTTTTGCAGCCACCAGGAGGTTTCACACACTGGGGCATCCTGATTTGGGATGCCCTGGGGGAGGCCAGCTCTGGAATCATGTGTGATCTTCTGAAATTTTAGATCTTCTGCAGTTACACGTCCAACCCCTGTCTTAAAAACTGGGCCTAAGGCATTACATTATTTGTATTGGGCCCTAGGCCTTCCATTCTCTGTATTGGGCCCTAGGCCTTCCATTTTCTGTATTGGGCCTTAGACCTTCCATTCTCTGTATTGGACCCTAGGCCTTCCATTCTCTGTATTGGACCCTAGGCCTTCCATTCTCTGTATTGGGCCCTAGGCCTTCCATTCTCTGTATTGGGCCCTAGGCCTTCCATTCTCTGTATTGGGCCCTAGGCCTTCCATTCTCTGTATTGGGCCCTAGGCCTTCCATTCTCTGTATTGGGCCCTAGGCCTTCCATTCTCTGTATTGGGCCCTAGGCCTTCCATTCTCTGTATTGGGCCCTATGCCTTCTATTCTCTGTATTGGGCCCTAGGCCTTCCATTCTCTGTATTGGGCCCTAGGCCTTCCATTCTCTGTATTGGGCCCTAGGCCTTCCATTCTCTGTATTGGGCCGTAGGCCTTCCATCCTCTGTATTGGGCCCTAGGCCTTCCATCCTCTGTATTGGGCCCTATGCCTTCCATTCTCTGTATTGGGCCCTAGGCCTTCCATTCTCTGTATTGAGCCCTAGGCCTTCCATCGCATCGATGGTCTTCTGACCCTGTTTGTGACCAGCAGGAGACTGCTCCAGGCGTGTGCAACCCCATTATTTGGGGCTCGATTGACAAAGATGGAGATAGTGGGCCCTGTGTGGGATACCGGGTTGTCGGCATAACCCGGTCCATGATTCTGCTTGCCCGTTCCTGGTATGTGCCTCTGACTGCCTGTTTCTTGTCTGCACCATTGTTCTTGGTCTGTGCTCCCATACCTAGTTTCTAGTCTACTTCTAGTCTGTGCTTGGTTCCCCTCATATACCTCCCTCCCTGGAGCAATGTAGATTGCTGCACATAAATCATTTACCCTTCTTCTAACTCCTGCTGTAGTGAATTTTAGAAACAAAATGGCGGCTCATGCATTTGCAGGCTGCCTGCAAACAGGAAGTGCTGCTGGGCTTCCTGTTACTGTGTATTGTCAGTTATGTCACTTGAATCCACAAAAGAAATGGGGTTTCCCACACTCCAACAACCGGAGGAACACATTGCATCACTGTTTTTATAACAAAAATAATGAAACTTTACTTAAGCTACAAAATGAGACTCATTAAAAAACCATAAAAAACATATATATACACCACAAACACCACCTGGGGGGGGGGGCTGCTGGAAATGCTTCGGGTTCCCAAGGCCCAATAATCTAGATATACAATGTAATTGTAAGCCGTCTTATGAGGAACCCAAAGCCCAGTATCCTAATAAAGTGCAAGTGCTATACCCTATAATTCATATATTAAATCTCAAGTACAAAGTGCATCAATCACAAACAATTACAAACACAACAAAAAATTATATTATAGAGCAAGGGACAAACTCATACATTTAATAATTGTTTCTTACATACAGCAGGGCCTGTCGCCGCACTCATCTCCCCTCCTCCTGGCCTACGCGTTGCGTGACGGCTCCCCGTCACTTCTTCAGGGCAAAAGGGTGAATCCAGACAGCAGCATGGCTGAGATGGTGGGAGAGGAAGCTCAAAAATGGCCGCTACCTCTCTTTTCCAATTGTGCCAGGCTGTTTGTCCGGTTTAATTACTTACCCCTAGAGCCTTTGCTTTACCCTTCAGGAAGATGTTGGTGTTTTCCAAAGATGAGCTGGGTCCTTCTGGCATGGGCGCGGCCATACTCCATTGTGGGGCCACAGGGACACACCAGGTGGGGGTTTCCTCATATGCAGGGGGCGGAAGGTTGACATTGTGGAGAATAGTGGATACGGGGATATCCAGACTGGGAGAGGCCGGATCGGGGCTGAAGAGGGTGTCATAGTCGGGGGGTTGGACTTCGGTGGCCTGACACGACATGATTGGATCTAGGAGAAAGCAAAGAGCTTGTGAAAACATTGTAAAGCTAAAATCCACCAAATCAACCTGTAATTACAACTTAGAGTTAATATGTGTAGAGATAATCAGGAGCCGGCTCGGTGTGGCGGAAAGCCTAGAGGAACCCAAACCCCAACATTTAGGCATACCTCCCAAGTGTCCCTGATTTGGAGGGAGTGTCCCTCTATGGAGCCCATGTCCCCCTGTCCCTTGTTGTTCTCATTTGTCCCTCTTTAAGGTGTAACATGCAGATCTGCATCAATAAAAGATTAACTTGCCTATTCAAATTGTTTATATTGTTGTAACTGTTACATTCTCATTACATCTCCTATCCATCCCACAATGAGGGTGTGTGGCTTCATCCATCCCTCAATGAGGGGGCGTGGTTTCATCCATCCCTCAATGAGGGGGTGTGGTTTCATCCATCCCTCAATGAGGGGGCGTGGTTTCATCCATCCCTCAATGAGGGGGCGTGGTTTCATCCATCCCTCAATGAGGGGGTGTGGTTTCATCCATCCCTCAATGAGGGGGCGTGGTTTCATCCATCCCTCAATGAGGGGGCGTGGTTTCATCCAGCCCTCAATGAGGGGCGTGGTTTTATCCATCCCTCAATGAGGGGGCGTGGCTTAATTCATCCCTCAATTAGGGTGTGTGGCTTCATTCATCCCTCAATTAGGGTGTGTGTCTTCATTCATCCCTCAATGAGGGGGCGTGGTTTCATCCATCCCTCAATGAGGGGGCGTGGTTTCATCCATCCCTCAATGAGGGGGCGTGGTTTCATCCATCCCTCAATGAGGGGGCGTGGTTTCATCCATCCCTCAATGGGGGGGGGCGTGGTTTCATCCATCCCTCAATGAGGGGGCGTGGTTTCATCCATCCCTCAATGAGGGGGCGTGGCTTTATTCATCACTCAATGAGGGGGTGTGGATTCATTCATCCCTCAATGAGGGGGCGTGGATTCATTCATCCCTCAAGGAGGGGGCGTGGATTCCTTCATCCCTCAATGAGGGGGCGTGGCTTCATTCATCCCTAAATTAGGGTGTGTGTCTTCATTCATCCCTCAATTAGGGGGTGTGTCTTCATTCATCCCCCAATGAGGGGGCGGGGTTTCATCCATCCCTCAATGAGGGGGCGTGGTTTCATCCATCCCTCAATGAGGGGGCGTGGTTTCATCCATTCCTCAATGAGGGGGCGTGGTTTCATCCATCCCTCAATGAGGGGGCGTGGTTTTATCATCCCTCAATGAGGGGCGTGGTTTTATCCATCCCTCAATGAGGGGGCGTGGCTTAATTCATCCCTCAATTAGGGTGTGTGGCTTAATTCATCCCTCAATTAGGGTGTGTGGCTTCATTCATCCCTCAATTAGGGGGTGTGTCTTCATTCATCCCTCAATGAGGGGGCGTGGTTTCATCCATCCCTCAATGAGGGGGCGTGGTTTCATCCATCCCTCAATGAGGGGGCGTGGTTTCATCCATCCCTCAATGAGGGGGCGTGGTTTCATCCATCCCTCAATGAGGGGGCGTGGTTTCATCCATCCCTCAATGAGGGGGCGTGGTTTCATCCATCCCTCAATGAGGGGGCGTGGTTTCATCCATCCCTCAATGAGGGGGCGTGGTTTCATCCATCCCTCAATGAGGGGGCGTGGTTTCATCCATCCCTCAATGAGAGGGCGTGACTTCATTCATCACTCAATGAGGGGCGTGGCTTCATTCATCACTCAATGAGGGGGTGTGGATTCATTCATCCCTCAATGAGGGGGCGTGGATTCATTCATCCCTCAATGAGGGGGCGTGGATTCATTCATCCCTCAAGGAGGGGGCGTGGATTCATTCATCCCATAATGAGGGGGCATGGCTTCATTCATCCCTCAATGAGGGGGCGTGGCTTCATCCATCCCTCAATTAGGGTGTGTGTCTTCATTCATCCCTCATGAGTAGACGTGGCTTCATTCATCCCTCAATTAGGGGGCGTGGCTTCATTCATCCCTCAATGTGTAGGCGTGGCTTCATTCATCCCTCAATTAGGGGGCGTGGCTTCATTCATCCCTCAATGAGTAGGCGTGGCTTAATTCATCCCTCAATGAGGAGGCGTGGCTTCATTCATCCCTCAATGAGGGGGCGTGGCTTCATTCATCCCTCAATTAGGGTGTGTGTCTTCATTCATCCCTCAATGAGTAGGCGTGGCTTCATTCATCCCTCAATTAGGGGGCGTGGCTTCATTCATCCCTCAATGAGGGGGCGTGGATTCATTCATCCCTCAATTAGGGGGCGTGGCTTCATTCATCCCTCAATGAATAGGCGTGGCTTCATTCATCCCTCAATGAATAGGCGTGGCTTCATTCATCCCTCAATTAGGGGGCGTGGCTTCATTCATCCCTCAATGAGTAGGCGTGGCTTCATTCATCCCTCAATTAGGGGGCGTGGCTTCATTCATCCCTCAATGAGGGGGCATGGCTTCATTCATCCCTCAATGAGGGGGCGTGGCTTCATTCATCCCTCAATTAGGGTGTGTGTCTTCATTCATCCCTCAATGAGTAGGCGTGGCTTCATTCATCCCTCAATTAGGGGGCGTGGCTTCATTCATCCCTCAATGAGGGGGCGTGGCTTCATTCATCCCTCAATGAGGGGGCATGGCTTCATTCATCCCTCAATGAGGGGGCGTGGCTTCATTCATCCCTCAATTAGGGTGTGTGTCTTCATTCATCCCTCAATGAGTAGGCATGGCTTCATTCATCCCTCAATTAGGGGGCGTGGCTTCATTCATCCCTCAATGAGGGGGCGTGGATTCATTCATCCCTCAATGAGGGGGCGTGGCTTCATTCATCCCTCAGTGAGGGGGCGTGGCTTCATTCATCCCTCAATGAATAGGCGTGGCTTCATTCATCCCTCAATTAGGGGGCGTGGCTTCATTCATCCCTCAATGAGTAGGCGTGGCTTCATTCATCCCTCAATTAGGGGGCGTGGCTTCATTCATCCCTCAATGAGGGGGCATGGCTTCATTCATCCCTCAATGAGGGGGCGTGGCTTCATTCATCCCTCAATTAGGGTGTGTGTCTTCATTCATCCCTCAATGAGTAGGCGTGGCTTCATTCATCCCTCAATTAGGGGGCGTGGCTTCATTCATCCCTCAATGAGGGGGCGTGGATTCATTCATCCCTCAATGAGGGGGCGTGGCTTCATTCATCCCTCAATTAGGGGGCGTGGCTTCATTCATCCCTCAATGAATAGGAGTGGCTTCATTCATCCCTCAATTAGGGGGCGTGGCTTCATTCATCCCTCAATGAATAGGAGTGGCTTCATTCATCCCTCAATTAGGGGGCGTGGCTTCATTCATCCCTCAATGAGTAGGCGTGGCTTCATTCATCCCTCAATTAGGGGGCGTGGCTTCATTCATCCCTCAATGAGGGGGCATGGCTTCATTCATCCCTCAATGAGGGAGCGTGGCTTCATTCATCCCTCAATTAGGGTGTGTGTCTTCATTCATCCCTCAATGAGTAGGCGTGGCTTCATTCATCCCTCAATTAGGGGGCGTGGCTTCATTCATCCCTCAATGAGGGGGCGTGGATTCATTCATCCCTCAATGAGGGTGTGTGTCTTCATTCATCCCTCAGTGAGGGGGCGTGGCTTCATTCATCCCTCAATGAGGGAGCGTGGCCTAGTTTAACAAATGTCCTTCTTTCCCACCCTAAAAAGTTGGAAGGTATGCATACAAGGTTATGTCAATATTATTTAATTATCTTGCGCTGCACAATTTTGTATTTGTTTATGTCGTATTTCGTATTTATTTATATCAATAATTATTTCTATCAACTGTGATCCCTCAATAATAATGATATAATAATACAATAGTAATGATCCCTCAACAATAATAAATATTATTTATATCAACTGAAATCCCCGCCAATATTTTTTATATCAACTTATTTATATATTATATTTATATATTATTTATATTAATATTTATTTATATCAATTTCGTATTTATTTATATATCGAAGCATTTATGTCAAGTTGCTGGAACCAAGTTCCAACCCTAGTTCGTCTCTACTTAACGACCTAAAGCAGAAAAAGGAGAGATTTAAAGTAAACCAAAACCCAGGATTTTGACTATCCTGTGTTTTGGTCCTCCCCATCCCCCCCGCCCGCGCTTTGTGAAACCCCCACGGTTCACCGAAGCCAACTCACCTCTTCCTGGTCCTACGGCGTATGCGCGGCCGCTCGTCCAATCAGCACGCTCGGATCCACTGACATCACGCCATCTAAGCCTTCGTCTAAGGCCAGCGGCTCCGATCGAGCTGACAGCCGCATCCCCCACTGCCCTCTAACACACCGGCCATTCACAAATGGCGTGGGCATGCGCCCTGCTAGAGGGATAGCGGGGATGCGGCCGCGATTCACACATGCACCGTTGGACCGGGAAACAAGGTAAGTGTATGGGGCGACTTGGGGGGTTTCACACAGCGGGGCATCCCGATTTTGGATGCCCCGGGGGGGGGGCAACTGATTGGTTGTGTGGGTTTTGGTCCACTCGTTTTTCACTAAGCTTTTACCTACAGCACAAGGTGTTGCTGTGGCCAATGTGGTGAGAATTGCAATGGTTTGCAGTGGGGCATTTGTAACAATAATATTCTCTGAGCAGTGGTGGACTGGGGTAAAAAAATCAGCCCCTGGATTTTACCAGCATCAAGCCGGCCCGAGACATCCCTGTTGAGCCCCCTCCGTAATGTCGGGGCTATAGTATTGGGGACTGAGGTTCCCTGGCTTGTGGGTACAGGGGGCTGAGAGGAAAACTAAGGGAGCAGAGACTGAATGTAAGTGTTACAAGCAGCAGCCCAGGCCCCAAAGCAGTGCGGCCCACCGGGCATTGTGCCGGGGTCTCCCAATGGCCAGTCCGCCCCTGTCTCTGAGTCTATAGGGTCGATTCAAAGAAACATGTAACAGCTTGGATTTTGGTGCCGATCATCCTATTTTTCACGTCCGCTCGTGCGCTCGTATGAACTTGCGAGTGATTCTATAAGCTAATACGTTTCTATCCTAAAATTTAGGTCCGTTCGTATGGCAGTTCGGGAATCAGACCTATGTCAGTTTCCATCCTGAATTTTCCGTTTCATTTCTCAGGTTGCAACATTGGTTTTGCCCTTTTTCCTTTTTTGTCTGGACGTAAATCCTTCTGATCTTGCGGCTGCGCACTACAAACTTACCTCATTAAAGTGCATTCTAAATATTTGGTCTTTTATTTTTCTTTATTTCATTCATTTTGTAGTAACCAACCATTAATGAATGCATTTGCATAAGTAAATCTTACTTTGTTTAATTTTTAGTTAACTTGCATTTTTTACTTGTGGATGTAATTTTAATATTTTGGCTTCAAATGGTACAACTTTAAATTTTGTGTGTGGTTACCCACACCCTCTACATACAGATTGCTCTCAAATATTAAAAAACACCCAGCAACTTCTGTATGTTATGAGTCTAGAAACAGCCAAGATGGCGGGTCAGGTATTCTCGGGCAGCCTGCAAACAGAAAGGGCCTTGTGACTGTGTTGCTCTGCATTCTTTGATTTCTGACCTTTCCGTGCCCCCAGCTCTGCTGTGTCTGTGCAAAATACAGCAGTAACCCACATCCTGCACTTTATCCCACTCTCCTCTCCTCAGTAAGTGTGATGCATCTGACCAAAGATGTGCTTAAATAATTAAACAAAGCAAAGGTAAACAACTACACCAATAAATTCAATCTAAAAATATTATTCTAGTACATCAATTTAAAAATAAATACCAAAGGACATAAATTTCTTTAATTAACGCAAATATATTGCAAAATAAAGGTTTACATGCAAAGGACTAATTAAGGTCCACATTAAAATGCTTTTATAAGGCATACATGAATCAGGTATGCATTGCCATACAATTTATGGCCTCGGCCATGCTGATACATGCAGTTCATTGGAGCTCAAGACGCGCAGACTCCTCCACATAGCCAAAAAACCTGTTCAAGAACAGCAATACGACTGCTAAAAGGTGTCGGCAGTGGCTTTCTTTTAAAACGTATTTAGAGGTTTGAAAACTGTTCTCTGAATCACACGTAAACACATCCGATTATCCTAAGTTTTACGTTTTGATCCTAAGTTTTAGGATTTGATCCTAAGTTTTACGTTTTGATCCTAAAATTTAGGAACGAACTTGCGATGATCGTAAGAGCATATACGCATTCGTACGTAGGCTCGTGCGAGTCGGAAATGGCCAAAAAAACAGGAAAAAATGACTAACACCTACCCAAACTTACGATTCTCGATCCGAAATCAATTAACTTTTGCTCTTTGAATCGAGGGGTATATCACCATCTTCTATAGGGAATCGCTTACAGCACATATGCTCAACCTGTGGCCACATGTGGCCCTCAGAGCTTTCTGATGTGGCCCCTGACCCACTGTGGGGAGAATGGGAGGGATACATAAAACTGACACGTAAAGGTTACACGTAAGGATGAAAGGTGGCGCGAAAAGTGATTTAAGAGGGGCAAATTGGTAAACAGAGGGGGGAACAGTGGGCTTCGAGGAACATATTATTTGTATCACCCCCACAGGGAATGATTTTTTTTTCTATATTAATTGTATGCTTAGCATTTTCACAAAATCGATAGTTCAACGCCTGTTTGATCGAGCGATCTGCGACGTGGGTGCGGGCTGCTTCCAGCACAGAGAGCAATCACACCACCCACACGCCAATTACAACACGTTGCCACCACCACCGTAACTACACTTTAAAGTGGACCAACACCCAGGATTTTGACTATCCTGGGTTTTGGTCCACTTCGGCGGGGCACCCCGATCGGGGGTCCCCCGCTGTGTGAAACCCCCCAGAAACCCAAAAAAACTCACCTCTCAACGCTCCCACGTGAACGCCGCAGCCAATCCCCGCCAACGTCCAGGCGGGGATCAGGAACGTCCAAGCCGCTTCCGCCGCCTCCGCCTCCCGCGCGTCACTCTCGGCACGCGCGCGCCCCTGCCGGCCATTCACAGAGGGCCGGCGCGGGCGCGCGCACGTCTGGAGGGGCGCGCGGGAGGCGGCGGCGGCGGAAGCCGCGGCGGATCAGGTAAGATGTTTTTGGGGTTTCTGGGGGGTTTCACCCCGCGGGACATCCCGATCTCGGATGTCCCGCGGGGTGGGAGGTGATCGGCCCGGGAATCTTATAGATTTCCGGGCCGATCACCCCTGGATGTTGGTCCTCTTTAAGCGATTAAATCGGGCCCCTCCTCAATCACCATTTGATCAAACTCTGCTGGCGAGTAATCAAGACAGTCACCACACACACCTACACACCCCTCTCCACATACAAGCAGGGCACAGGCAATACACACCGATTCTGTCCCACGCTTACCCTGTGGAGAGTCTGATCAGTTCTGCTGCTGACGATCAGATACAATCAGCTGCTGGCTCACACACAGTCACCATGCAGCACAGCAAGTTCATTGTGAGGCGTTGAACCTTGTAACACTATATGATCAGATCCGCTTTCCCAATCATACAATGAATTAGTTACAATCGATCTTACAGTCTATGGGGTTAATACACATTTACGAGCTGTCATACAATCTTCAGAAGAGGATTTCTAATTGCCAAAAATGTAGGCCCGTGCAAAATGGAAATTCTAAAATTTTAATAAAAAATAAAAAGACAAAACACAAATAATAAACAAAAAAAAGACAATATACAAATGTGCAGAAAAACAGTTAGAAAATAAATGGGGAGAAAACTGAAAATCCTATACCTCATAAAGGGATACAAAGTCTTCAGCTTTCCGAGGGTTGAAGGAGCAGTGGGTCAGGCACACCACGATCAAGGCTCGGACCCTCTGTATGTGACAAAGAAAATCATTTCTCCCCCTGGATTTATCCCATATTCCAAGGGGCTGGAAGGACAGATGTCATCCCCCCGGGGTGGGTGCTGGGGCCAGGTTGATATTTTATTAGCCTGGGAGCAAATTATTTATAGTCACCCTTTTAGTTACTTTTTACTCCATGTTGCTCCACTTACCTTTCCTTATCAGTGGTGTTTTCTGTTTCTAGATAAGGATTTATTGCCCCTGTGTCCAGGAAGTCTTTGAAGAACTGTTTATTTTGTTATAGGATATTTGTAGGAATGCTGGGGATGAGGCAGAGGAGGATCATAACATAAATTAGGACCTTGGATGTCACAAGCATTGGTGGGAGATAAAATTGGTTGAGTATTGGCAACATACTTAAAGTGGACCAACACCCAGGATTTTGACTATCCTGGGCATTGGTCCAGTTCCGCGGGGCACCCCGATCGGGGGTGCCCCGCTGTATGAAACCCCCCAGAAAGCCCCGAAAACTCACCTGACCCCGCTCCCACGTGACTCGCTCGTCCAATCGCCGCCGGCGGACAAGGAGAGGCAGCGACAGACAAGCTGAGCGCGGGCCGCCGCCGCCTCCCGCGCGTCCCTCATGCGCCGCTGGAACGAGGATCAGGTAGGATTTTCGGGGATCTGGGGGGGGTTTCACACAGTGGGGCACCCCAGATCGGGGTGCCCCGCGGAACTGGACCAATACCCAGGATAGTCAAAATCCTGGGTGTTGGTCCACTTTAAGTATGTTGCCAATACTCAACCAATTTTATCTCCCACCAATGCTTGTGACATCCAAGGTCCTAATTTATGTTATGATCCTCCTCTGCCTCATCCCCAGCATTCCTACAAATATCCTATAACAAAATAAACAGTTCTTCAAAGACTTCCTGGACATGTAGCGTCTGATTCATCATTTTCACAGCCTCAGCGAACAGCGCCAGCGTCCAGCCTTGCACAGCGCCAGGTATGACCTCTCGCTACCTGTCGCTCTCCCATACATTTCAATGACGATACTTTTCTTCTCTTTAAACGGGGTATTTGTTGTCACAAATAATTCTGTGACCTCTTCTGGCATTGAAAAAGCAGTTTTTTCACAATTTTTTCATTTTTTATATATTTCTTCAGAAATGACATTACAGGTCTGCCATTAAAGTGGACCAACACCCAGGATTTTCACTATCCTGGGTGTTGGTCCACTTCAGCGGGGCACCCCGATGTGTGAAACCCCCCAGAAAGCCCCAAAAACTCACCTAACCCCGCTCCCACGCGACTCGCTCCACCAATCACCGCCGACGGACAAGCAAGGTCCGTCGACAGACAAGGTGAGAGCGCCCGCCGCCGCCTCTCACGCGTCCCTCTTACAGGGAGCGTGCCCGCGCCGGCCATTCACAAACAGGTGCGCACCCTGCTAGAGGGATGCGCGAGAGGCAGCGGCGGCGGCCCGCACATGCGCCGTTGGAACGAGGAACAGGTAGGATTTGCGGGCGTCCTGGGGGGTTTCACACAGCGGGGCACCCTCGATCGGGGTGCCCCGCAGGCAGGGAGCTGATCGGCCCGGGAATCTTATAGATTCCAGGGCTGATCAGCGGTGGGTGTTGGTCCACTTTAAAGTGTTCATGTTACAATGTTGCTACAATGTAATTCCATATGTTTTCGCTTTGTTACTAGTGGATAGATGCTGGAAAACACACTTTAAACACACCGCCTCCTGCGCTCTGGGCTTCAGAGAAGCATTTTTCTGCGCCAGAGATTTGTGAGGCTGTTTTTTTGCTGAATATGGAGTCTGTCGCTATGAGCAGTCGCTAACATGCGCTCCCATACAGCGCTGTACTGGTCAAATAGCGACTCCTCACAATGTATTCAACATTACTGAACAGCGACTGAGTCGCTATGAACTAGCGACCCACGGCCGAGCACTGCGACTACTAGCGGGGGCTCTGAAAATGCCTGCTACAGACGCTCATCTGTCGCTACCTGGCGTTAGTGATGAATCAGCCTGTACGTTTTTTTTTCCAGTGGAAGGCGGCGCGCCATTGTGAGGATTTTACATGAAATATTGTTTCCCCATTTTTGTATGGGCCATTTATATATTTATACAAGTTAATCATGTTCCCCCTCAGTCGTCTCCTCTCAAGACTAAACAGATTTAATTCTGGTAATGTTTCCTCATATCTAAGATCCTTCATTCCTCCTATCAGTTTGGTGGCTCCTCCTCTGCTGTGCTCCATGGTTATATATTTGTACAATGTTTTACTTTTCTTTATCAATCTATTAACACTGTCAGTGGGCGATGAAACACAAGGAGACACGGAGCCGGAGCTCAAACAAAAGCCTTCCTGCTAAAATCCCCCGCTGTCACTGCTGTCACTTGTAGGCTAATACCATACCTCCCAAGTGTCCCTGATCTGGAGGGACTGTCCCTCTTTTGAGCCCCTGTCCCTCGTTGTTCCCATTTGTCCCTCTTTGAGGTGTAACATGCAGATCTGCAGCAACAAATGATTGATTTGCCTATTCAGAGTGTTTCTATTGTTGTAACTGTTACATCCTGTCTCCTATCCATCAATCAATCAGTGAGGGGGTGTGACTTCATCCGTCCCTGAATGAGGGGGCGTGGATTCATTTAACAATTGTCCCTCTTTCTCACTCTGAAAAGTTGGTAGGTATGATTGAGGGATGAGGCAATGAGATACACCTGTATAGGGCAGAGTTTGGAGAGGGGCCCGTGTCTGGGACAGAGGCCGATGGAATACTCACTTGGTTCGGGAGATCATTTCCTGTACTGCTCCTAGCAGTTTCAAGGTCTCCTTGAAAGTAAAAGGCAGGCAAAGTCCAAAATGTCTTTATTGGACAGCTTCACACAGGGCCGGATTATGAGGGGGACGCAAGGGGCGCGTGCCCCGGGGCCTCCACCACTTGCCCTGCAAAGGGGGCCTCCGCCAACTATTTGGTTATGGTCTGGTCCAGGAGGCTTTTCTGTCTTTGGTCTATCGGCGGCAGTGGAGCCTTTTTTTGTTTTTGCAGACCTGCAGCCAAAGCCACCACAGGACACGATGTAGAATCTAGAGCAGCAAAGCCGCCGCCAGCAACGCTACAGTGATGGGTGCAGAGCTGTCACTGCACATAAGCCACCAAGCACAGCCGCTGGCAGCTCAATGCCGGGGTTTCCTGCTGGTTCAGCCGGGCCACTACACTACCCCCCACCCAGAATGGCAAAGCAGGAGTTCCCGAGCAGCACGCACCCGCACAAGGGGGGCACAAGGGACTCCATCTGACCTTCCAGTAAGTAGGCGGGGCCAGACAACCACCAATCAGTTACTTGGCTGGACTATTATTTTATCTGTATCTGGGGCCTCCACCACACTTACTCAGACCCTGGCTTCACATCCACTTGAGGGCTGCAGAGAGTACTTTAATCTTGGCCCTTTTCTCTGTTCCATACAGGGGGCACATACTATAGAGGCAGAGAAGGCAGCTGCTACCGGGCCCTTGGTCACATCCACTTGAAAATACTTTAATCTTGGCCATTTTCTCAGTTCCTTACGGGGGGGGGGGGGCAGGAAAGGCAGCTGCTACCGGGCCCTTGGCAGAAAGGGGCCCCATGCAAGTTTTCTGCCCCCAGCTTGCAGAATCACTATCCCGGTGCTCCCCCAGTATGCAGTGTTTGCACATTGTCTGCTGGGTAAGCCAGGGCTCAGACCTTTACCCCCCCCCCCCCGATGCTCTGTGTATAGAGCACACTGGGAAACAAGGTGCTAACATCCTAGTTCCACCCTATGGAACCTACAGCTTTGGCCCCTGGTGCTCCCTGCAGATAGCGCCCCCACATTGCATACTGCGGTAGTGCCTTGAGAACCCCCAGACCTCACTGGGACCCACTGTCGACAACCCAGGGCCCACAATGCGCCAACAATGCCTAGAACTCCAATTAGACCACAGACCTGATTTGGGGTGCCCATGTGTGTGTGAACCCCCAAGATCATCCAAAACCTTCCACCGACATTTACAGGCTCTCCTCCAATCAGCATTGGTTGCCCTGCGCTTTTTAATGCATGGTTCAGACGCCTCCCCCTGGCCGCTGCCACAGGCTGTGCACACATTGCACGCAGTGGTGCGGCGGGGGGTCCGCACGTGCACCATGAGATCTTGGAATAAGATGAGATTAGGGGCAATCCCAGTAGCGTTATACATCAGGATGCCCCAGTGGAGAGCTTTCACCAGTGCCTAGATTATTACCAACTCTAGGCCCATATGTCGTGAGTTTTGGTCTACTTTAAAGTGGAACAAAACCCAGGATTTTGACTATCCTGGGTTTTGGTCCTTCGCTCAGGGCACCGCAATCAGGGGGATGCCCTACTGTGTGAAACCCCCCAGATCACCTGAACGAACTCACCTCTTCACGGTCCTATGGCGCATGCGCAGCCACTCGTCCAGTCAGCCCACTCAGCGTCACGCCATCTAAGACGGCGTCTAAGGCCAGCAGCTCCCCCGCTTCCCTCTAACAGGGAGCGTGCCCACACCAGCCATGCGACCGCGGCTCGTGCATGCGCCGTTGGACCTGGAAGCAAGGTAAGTGATTGGGGTGACCTGGGGGGTTTCACACAGCAGGGCATCCTGGTTTTGGATGCCCCGAGGGGAGGGAATCGATCGGCCTGTGAATTTTCCCACCGATTGGGTGGGTTTTGGTCCACTTTAATGCTGCGGGGGTCTTTTAGGGGGGGCCCACTATGGATTTGCTATGGGGCCCTGTGAAACCTATGTACGCCCCTGCAGGGGGGTACTACCTTGTCCGGACAGCCAAGGTCCTCCATGTAAGCAGTCTCTACCGTCTACCAGTGATGCTCTGCACTGGCCTCCAGCCTTAAGACGGCCTGGGCTCTAAATGAATAGACCCAGAACCAATCAGAAGCGGCGGCTGGATGCTTCCCTAGTCTGTTCCTAGACTCACTCACCCTGCGGCAAGGGTGACACCTCGGGGTTTATTCATCAAGGTATAGCGTCAGGTAGCGCCTCGTAGCGGCAGGCAGCATCTGGTGAACGCCGAGAGTGTACGCAAAACCACATTTATGAAAGCGAATCTGGTGAGCGACTCTAACAGCGCCATGTAGCGTCCGATTTATCATTACAGGCGGCTCAGCGTATAGCGCCGGCGCTCTGCCTTCCAGACGGCCAGGTAAGACCTGTCGCTACTGTTCGCTCTCCCATACATTTCAATGGACGTTCCTTCAAATCCCTTTCCTGAGTCTATTTTTTTTTTTTTTATGTCAAATAATTGTGTTACATCTTATGGCCTCAAAAGTGATTTTTTGTATTTTTATATTTTTATGCAGAATTGTCATTACAGGTCTGTTATTAAAGTGTTAATGTGTTTAAAGTGATATGTGTTCAAAAGGGTTTTGAAGAGAACAGCATCAGCAACAGTAATTAAAGGAGACCCAATGTGAGTTTAGGGGTTCCAGACAGTGTTGTTGGTGAATGCTTGACAACAGATTTGAGACCAGTACGGAAAACCAGTTAAAGTAGACCAAAACCCATGGCCCAGGAATCTATAAGATTCCCGGGCCGATCGATTCCCTCCTCACGGGGCATCCAAAAACGGGATGCCCCGCTGTGTGAAACTCCCCAGGTCGCCCCATACACTCACCATCTTTTCTGGTCCAACGACACATGCGTGAGCTGCGGCCGCATCCCTGCTATCCCTCTAGCAGGGCGCATGCCTGCACCAGGCATTTGTGAATGGTCGGCGCGGGCACGCTCCCTGTTAGAGGAAAGTGGAGGATGCGGCCGTCACAGCGCGCTGATTGGGCGAGCGGCCGCACATGCGCCGTAGGACCGGGAAGATGTGAGTTGGTGTAGCGATAGCCTTTATCGCCGGAGGGCTTCCCCGCCAGAGACGTCCTTTTCCCAATGGTGAGAGGTGCTGCAGGAATCCCAGAGTCATCCGTGAGGAAAGCAGGAACAGCTCTTACAAGGGCTAGTGAATTGCGATATAGCGTTTCCCCCAGTAAGAGACGGAACTCAGTATTGAGGGTGAAGATGAACTTCTTTTATTAGTGCCACCCTGGGCCTTATATGCAAGTCTCCATGCAAGGGGACCTCCCCTGTGGACCTGATGGAGAACTGCATGACAAACACACAGACCAATGGGAGCAGGGCACACAATCCCTCAACTCAATCAGCAACACAATGGCAGTCTGTAACACAATCAACAACACAATGACATTGTCTGGAACATGCTTAAGAAAAGGAAAGTAATGAACCTATGTGAAGTCCAAGGGGCAGAAACAGTGCCTTTAAAATCCAATATGCCCAAGTAGGGTCCCAGGGGCCGTATAGAAAAAGGAACAGTGGGCATCCAATGAATGACCCGGTGGGCAATTGAATAGTGGTGAAATCCAAAAGGCAGAGAGTCTGTCACAGTTGGCATCGGCGATCTGGGTTTTTTTTAACACAGCGGGGCACCCCCCGATCGGGGAGCCCTGGGGGATAGTCAAAATCCTGTGTTTTGGTCCACTTTAATGGGCGGAAAGCGGCAAGTCAGCTAAGTGGGAAACCAGAAGTTGAAACCCAAGACCCCCTGTGTAAAGGGGGGAATAAATACCTGCTGTAAACCATTCGAGCCTATGGATGTCTGAGGATGTGTCGGAAGGCTTTGACCCAAGCAGAATTGAAGTGCCTAATAAAGACTCTCCTAGTTTATACAAAGGAGTCTTGCTTGTTTCATCAAGAAGAACTACATTCACAGTGAGTACCCCGTGCTCCACATAATTTCTGGGTTCTCCCTAGATAGAGAAACCCCAACAATTCTCAACTCCTATTCCAATGGATGTGCTCGTAACATGTATGTTTACAATTGGCAGGGTTGGATTATTAGGGGGGCGCAAGAGGCGCGGGCCCCGGGGCCTCCACCACTTGCCCTGCAAAGGGGGCCTCCACCAGCCTTTGGGTTATGGTCTGGTCCAGGAGGCTTTTCAGTCTTTGGTCTGACGGGCCGCGGGGCTGGTAACAAACTATTGGCAACAGTGAGGCCACCCGTACGCCTGGGCAGCCAAAGCAGCGGAGCTGCCGCCAGCAACGCTACAGTGATGGGTGCAGAGCTGTCACTGCACATAAGCCACCAAGCACAGCCGCTGGCAGCTCAATGCCGGGGTTTCCTGCTGGTCCAGCTGGGCGAATACACTACCCCCCACCCAGAATGGCAAAGCAGGAGTTCCCGAGCAGCACGCAAATGCACAAGGGGGGCACAAGGGACTCCATCTGATGTTCCAGTAAGTAGGCGGGTGCCAGACAACCACCAATCAGTTACTTGGCTGGACTATTTTTTTATACTGTATCTGGGGCCTCCAGCAGATTGTGTGCCCAGGGGCCTCCACCACACTTAATCCGGCCATGTCAAGTGGCTGTATGTGTGATGCGTGATGGGGTGTATGTGTGATGCGTGTTATTGTGCGCGTGATATCATGTGCGTGTTTGAAAATAAAATGTAAAATAAAGGTTAAAAAAAAAAACACAGACAGCTGAGTCAATTGTCAACCACATTCCTTCTCAAGATCATCTGAGTTCATCCTTTTTTCTATGTGGGAATTTCCTAGCCGGGCCCAAAGTTGGGTGCGATATCTACAGTATTTTCTCAGTAGATGACGAAGAGAAGAGCGCTTTAATAAAACAGAAAATATTTTCGTTGCTTGCTCAAACCAACAACAAAAACTCCTTATGGAACTTGGAACATATGGGCACTCCAACCAAGCTCATAGTATATAAAATCATTTTATTAGTGGCCACAATCGGACCTTTAAAAAAACACTAACACACCAATACACAAGACCCTTAGTTGAACTTGATGGACATATGTCTTATTTCAACCATATTAACTATGTAACTATGGGGTTTATTCATCAAGGGATAGCGCCAGGTGGCGCCTCATAGCGGCAGGCAGCGTCTGGTGAGCGCCGGGTGCTGTACGCAAAACCACATTTATGAAGGCGATTCTGGTGAGCGCCTCTAACAGCACCATGTAGCATCACATGTATCATTACAGGCAGCTCAGCGTATAGCTAGGAAAAAGAGTATCCAGCTCCAGGACTAAAAAGTAACTTTTAACAGATGAAATGTAAAAACTTGAAAAATCCATAGCACTCCATGGCATAACGCATTGTAAATGAGTCGCGCCGCCACCTTCAAACACCACGTGACGCGTTTCAGGCCTAATCTGAATAATCATAATCAGCGTATAGCGGCGGAGCTCTAGCTTCCAGAGCGCCAGGTATTACCTATCGCTACCTGTCGCTCCCATACATTTTTATGGACGCTGATTGGACGAACGGCCGCACATGTACCGTAGGACCGGGAAGAGGTGAGTTGGCATCTGTGGTCTGGGGGGTTTCTCACAGCGGGGCATCCCTGATTGGGGTTCCCCAGGGTAAAAGACCAAAACCCAGGATAGTCAAAATCCTGGGTTTTGGGTTTAAATCACATACAGTACATCATAAGCTAATTATTAAAAAAAGTCATTGTATCAGAAGAAAAGATCTCCAAAGACTATTGTTGTTTTGTTGTAATATTTTTAGTACTGTGTGGCTTCTACACCATACATAATGTCCATGAAGCAGATGTCATAATAGCCACAAGCACCATATCTGTTTTTCCTTAGATCTATCATTGCAGCCATACCCATAGGCTGGTATTGAGAAGAAACTGTCCATGAAGTAGAGATCATAATAGCCACAGGCACCATAACTGGTTTTCTTTAGATCTTTCATTGCAGCCATACCCATAGGCCGGTATTGAGAAGAAACTGCCCATGAAGCAGAGATCAGAATAGCCACAGGCACCATAACTGTTTTTCCTTAGATCTTTCATTGCAGCCTTACCCATAGGCCGGTATTGAGAGAAAAGTTCTCAGCTGCTGGTCTTCTCACAGCCTTACCCATAAAAGCCAATTATTAGTAGACAGTTTCAAGACCCACTTCTGCTGATGTCACTTGTACGGACTATGCTACATGAAAAAATGTGCCGCTTCAACTTTGAAAATGTCTGATCATGATCCATTCCTGTCTAACTTAATACTCTATATTTATTGAGAACGGTTCTCATTGGCAGTGTTATAAATGGAATGATTAAAAAATATACTTACATGTTGTAGATGTTGCTCAGCGTCTCCAGAGAATGAAAACTAAAGAATGTACCAAAGGTTCCTTATAGATTTCTGTTGTTCTAGCGCTGGCCGCTCCTCATATTACCTGTCAGCCCTGTTCTCAATGGAAACAGGATGTTGTGCATACATTGCTATGGAGGGGTATGTGACAGGTGACCCATGTAAAGTGCATGTCAATAGAAATAGCAGTAAAAGTGCAACGTCACCTGCAGAGCTTCCACACGTGGTCCACCATTTTTGCTTTTAATGACAAAACTTGAACGAAACTCACCGTTGAATGGTTTGCCTAAGGTTCACAGCCAGGGCATATCAAACGCTCATTTTAGAAGCCACTTTGAACTACCAGTCTCTTAAGAGAAGAAGTCCTCCTCTATTCTATTGAGCCTTGATTTTCTGCTACTGTAGTTTCTTTGGTTCTAAGACGCATGTCAAGGCCACTTGCCCATAGCTTCCAACTAGATAGGAGTGAATCTTCTGAGATCTGTTGGGTTCAGAAATGTCATATTACCAGACAGGTTAGTTTTGGTTTTGGATCGATGCAGCTTCAGATTAGTGAGGAGCGAATCTTTTTCTAGATTTGTTTCAGGTCCTATTCAGTCATAAGAAAAATGTTATTCAGTTCTTCATAAAAGTTTGGTTCTTCAAAGACTTATCTTGAATGGACGTTGCCTGGTGATGTTTCTTTTAAGCGATTTGTTAAAATTCTATTTGGATTGAATGAAATATCTAAGGGAAATTAGGTGATTTGTCCAAATCGAATTTTAATAAAATTCTCTCATCTGTAATATATATATATATATATATATATATATATATATATATATATATTTCTTATGGTCCATGTATAGAGCCTTGCAGTTGGGTTCAGGAGGGTCAAATGACCTGACGGTTTAGTCCAGGTTAGCTTTACATGAAACCATAGAAGGGTGACGGCAGAAGGAGACCATACGCTCCATCTAGTCTGCCCTTATGTATATACTGTATATTCTCTTTATCTTAGGATAGATGGGTGCTTATCCCAGGCAGGTTTAAATTCGCTTATTGATAAATTTTCAACTACCTCTGCTGGAAGTTTGTTCCAAGCTTTCTGTAAAATAATATTTTCTAACATTGCTCCTGATCTTCCCTCCGACTAGCTTCAGGTTGGGCCCCCTCGTTCTATCATTAAATTTCTTCCTAAAAACATTGCGTCCTGAACCTTATTCCCTCTTGTCACATATATAAAGGTCTCCATCATGTCCCCTCTCTCCCTTCTTTCCTCCAGACCGTACATATACATTTTTTTAAAGTCTCTCCTGGTAAGTTTTAAGTTTAAGTCCACCATTTTTGTTTCCGGCCTTTGGATCCGTTTGGATCCGTTCTATTCGAATAATGTCTTTTTGCAGGTGAAGTCTCCAGAACTGCACACAGAATTCTAGCTGTGCCCTCACCAGGGCTCTATACAGCGGCATCACACTCGCCCTCTTCCTACTGGTGATACCTCGAGCTATGCAGCCGAGCATCCTGCTTCCTCTTCCTACTGCCTGGCTACACTGTCCAATCATCTTGATCTCTCATCTCTCTCCTCCGAGGTCCTGGATAACACAGTGCTGCCCATACGGTGCTCAGAGCGGGGATTCCTTCTACCCAAGGCCAGGATTTTACATTTAGAGGCATTAAACTAGATTTAGGCACCATGCAGCTCCAGATTAGTAATACAATAAGATTTGTCTCGGGTTTATTTCAGCAATAAGAGCAATTTTTTTTCATATTTGAATGTCCCATTTGCCTGAAAACTAGTGTAGAACAGTAAGGTTGGGGTACAGATCATCAAACACACGGAGGCCACCAAGTATTGTATGCAACCGCTTTCAAACAAAACAAAATATATGATTAAATATCAATGTCGTGCAGCACTAAATTGTCAGTTACTTGGATTATTTAGAATTCCTTCAAGACAAATCTCTAGAGGAACTCTTGAACAAACTGATTTCATTATCTCATGTCTATGCCAGACTGCTTCATGGACAGTTTCTTCTCATTGATGTCCTTTTTAGGAATTAACTTGGAGCAGTCATGGCCCAAAGGTAAGGATAGGACCTCGTGTCCAGATGGTTGCAGGTTCAATTCCTGGCCATGGGACATGACTGAAGAAGTCTTGAGCACCCAACCAACTGCTCCCCGGGTGCTTTCATCATGGCAGCTCACCACTTGGGGGCTAGTGCAGACTCATTTGAATGCAGATTAAAAAGTTCTTATGTGTGCTCAAGCATACAATGGCCACCTATGTCCCAAAGCTACCCCCAAAATCCCAACAAAGCAAGCATGCTCAAGCAAGTATGCTTCTATGGATAAGGTTGGTGAGCAAATCATCGGACTGCAGATAGGGTTGTGGGAGTAAGGGTGGTTTCGTGTTGAAGGCTGGGGAGGGGGGTAAGGGAGTGTGTGTTTTTAGGGTGAGGAGGGGCAAGGGGGTGCAGATTGGGTGCTAGGGAGAGGGTTTAGGTGGGTCGTGCTGAGGAGGTTAGGTGAGGGCTATAGGTTGGTGGCTGATGAGAGGGGTAATGGGGGTACAGGTCGGAGGGTAAGGTGGGGTTGCAGAGACTGTCCACAAGCTGATGGGCACAAGGACATGCCGAGTGGCATTTACTGAGTTACATGTCTAAAGCTGGAACTAATGCTGGAACACTACATTGCAATCCTCTCCTCCCCTCACACCTGCTGCAATTATTCACACGTTACCCCACGTGAAACCCTTAACGCGTAAGCTGTCACTGCTGCAGCAATTTGCTTATCAGGAGAAGATAAGAGACGTGCTGATTAGTGATACACCGTGTGCAGCCAAACTGTTTACACTGCGGCGGGAACGGTGAGCCTGGAGAACAGCCACACGCAACAAACCGGCAACTCAAATTGACCACCTTGTGCACTACATGTGAGTTAGGTTCAGCCTGCCCCCCCCCCCCCAAGAAGAGCATTGGGCCCAGAGAAGCCCACCCAGCCCTTCACCCAGAGGTGTAGCTGGGCTTTCTGGCACCTGGGTCAAAGATTCAAAATGACGCCCCTACCTGTTCTCAGGCTCCCCTTTGGTGCTCCCCTGACCTGCTGCACCCGGGGCGAGTGCCCCCCTGCTCCCCCTAGCTAAGGCCCTGCCTTCACCCCTCCTCTCTGCGCATGCCACTTATGATGTGAAAAACGCAATGCTCCACCGTTGCATATAACTCCGAACCAACCCATACATAGCGGGACATGTCCCTAATGGCGCAGGACAACAGGACAGCTATGGAAATCCGGGATTGTCTCCACCCCCCAAATTCGGGACAGTTGGGAGGTATGCAGGTATAGAACAGCTTGTAATACAATGCTAGATTAGGAAAACAAGAGTTTGCCTCATTGGGCTACCTAGCCCAGTAACCGATTAGGACAGAGAGGAGGCAACTCCAGAACTACAGGAACAGAGGGTATTTGCAAGATACATAATTAATAATTACTTGATGAGGGGAGTTGTCTGGTCTCCAAGATGGGTTTCTTCAGGCCCTTTCAGGAGCCTCAGGCATAACCGTTCATCAAGTCCTTTCAGGACTCACCTTAGGGTAGGCCCACCCAGGAGTCTAAAGCCTCGCCTCTTCTAAGGTCTATCCAGGAGCTTCTGGCCTCCTCTCCTCTTTAGGCATATTCACATATTCTGCATATTCAGGAGCCTCAGGCCTTGCCCTTCATCAGGCCCAGGCCTCGTCTTCCTCTGGCCCATCCAGGAGCCTTAGACCTCATCTGTTTCTAGTCCTTCCAGGAGAATCAGACCTCCCGTGTCTTCAGGCACATTCAGGAGCTTCAGGAGTCTCATCTCTTCACTGGCCTATCCAGGAGCCTTGGTCTAGCCTCTCCCCAGGACTATCCAAAAGCTTTAGGTCTCACCTGTTTGCTGGTCCATTCAGGAGCCTTGGTCTAGCCTCTCCCTTGGCCTATCCAGAAGCTTTAGGTCTCATCTCTTCTCTGGCCCACCCAGGAACCTTGGTCTTGCCTCTCCCCTTGGCCAATCCAGAAGCTTTAGGTCTCATCTGTGCGCTGGCCCATTCAGGAGCCTTGGTCTAGCCTCTGCCCTGGCCTATCCAGAAGCTTTAGGTCTCATCTGTTCGCTGGCCCATTCAGGAGCCTTGGTCTAGCCTCTGCCCTGGCCTATCCAAAAGCTTTAGGCCCATCAGGAATCCTTGAGTTTCCCCTTCTTCAAGCCCACCCAGGAACATCGGGCCTCACCTCAATGTAGGCACATCCAGCAGCTGGAGTTGCCCTGCAACTTGTTAGGGCACTTTCTCATCCAATAGCCCTTCTAACCACAGTTAAGGCATAGCTCCTCAGACTGATGTCTTGACTTTGAAGTCTGGGTAAACTAAGTGGCCCAACTGTAGAGAAGGAGAGGGAACCTGTGGAATATCTCCTCAACATTAAAGTCAATCATTAACATTGCCCAGTGCCACAAGTTGAGGTTTTCTAACCATGATGGTCTTATTGGTAACAAGGAACAAGCTTTATAGAACAGTGACTCCACCAACAATCCACCACCAGGGGCAGACTGGCCATAGGGAGACCAGAGACAATGCCTGGTGGGCCGCACTGCTTTGGTGCAAGTTGGGCTGCTGCTTTTAACACCCACATTTAATCCCTGCCCCCTTAGTCTCCCTCTCAGCCCCCTGTACCCAGCCCTACTGTACCCACAAGCCAAGGAACCCCAGCCCCCAATGCTGTAGCCCTAGCATCATGGTTGAGAGGGGCCTCAGCGAGGATATCTCGGGCCAGCCAGGGGCTGGTAAAATCCAGGGCTGATTTATGGCCCCAGTCCGCCACTGTCCACCACCCTTCCCCAAAATTCACAGAAATATTAAGGCTCCAAAGCATGCATTTAGGGGTGGAAACTTGGTCAACGCGTGTGAGGGGATGTGTGTGATCGCCCCCCTAGTGCCCATGAGGAAACTTTTAGATAATTAATTATTACAATATCATTATTAAAGTTGACCAAAATCCAGACCCAGCGGCCCTGGAATATATAAGATTTCAGGATCGCTTGATTCCCACTCACATTCCAGATGCCACACTGTGTCAACCCCCCAGGTTGCATGGTAAACTCACCTTCTCCCCCGATCCTTCTCCCTCGGCTGCACTCGTCTAGACTCGGCTGCACTTGTCCTTAGACGAGCCTAGATGAGTTTGCGTCAGTGCACTCAAGCATGCTGATTGGACCAGAGGCCGCGCATGACCATTGCACGGGGGAGAGATGAGTTGGAGTAGACGACCTGGGGGATTTCGCACAGCAGGGCATCCCGCATCGGGGGGGCCCTGGGGGCAAGGACCAAAACCCGGGATAGTCAAAATACTGGAATTTACTAATAATGGAGCCCTGCCACAGCTTTTACCCAGTGCTGCAGGAAATAGAGGAGAGGCACAGGGCACAGGCATCAGGTCAGCTGCTTGTTGCTGATTACTGCTGTTGGGTTTAGAGTCCCTTTAAGATGGACAAAAACCCAGGATTTTGAGTATTCTGGGTTTTGGCCCTTTCCCCCCTGTGCGCTCTAATCCGGAGTGCCCCGCTGTTTGAAACCCCATAGATCGCCCGGTAAACTCGCCTTCTCCTCCTAATCCAATGGCGCATCGGCTGGTCTGATCTCCGTTTGAGGCCAGTCAAATCTGATGTGAGGTCCAGGTATTGGATGGGAGTGTTATTTAAGATAGCATCCCAGACTGCCCCAAAGCTGTGCGCCCTATTGGATATTTGCCCGGGTCACCCTATAGCCCGCCCACCCCTGCAGCTAGTTTCTGACAGTCAAAAGGGTCCCCTGTAATTCTTCCTGTTCTTAAAATTCCTTTTACTTTTCACACTCGGATGCCCGGGGGGGGGGGGAGTAAGCTCTAGAGGTCCGCTTTAATAGGGGAGGGGTCTGGGGTAAATACAATCTTGTCTTTCCAGATGAGTGATGGCTGCCTATGCAATCACATAGATTCTACTACAGCAACTCAGTAGTTGTTCCATTACCTGTCTGAACGCACCTGATACAGCTTCACCAGTTGTAAAGAGCAGAATGAAGAGGGACTAAGAGGGGCCTGTAAAGGCCTCCGCACTGCTGAGGAAAAGAACAACCTAGTAGCCACTGGGCATACAATAATGATCTCCTGTGTACATCTGTTAGTAGCTTGAACTCCGAGTGAGTTCATGGGGGCCCCGGTGGTGAAAGCAGAATTGTGATTCTGAATCAAATCAGTTGCTCGTCGAGCTATCAGTGGATGTTGCTTTTTTTTCAACTGATACAGCCTCACCAGTGGTAAAGAGCAGAATAAAGGGGGACTAAGAGGTGCCAGTGAATGAATCTGCACTGCTGAGGAAGAGCACAACCTAATGGACACTGGGCATACAATAATGATCTCCTGTGCAGATCCGTTAGTAGCTTGAACTCCCAAGTGGGTTCATGTAGGGCCCCTGTAATTCTTCCTGAACTTAGAATTCCTTTTGCTCTTTACACTGAGATGTCCCGGGGGGGGGGGGGGTGAGTAAGCTCTAGAGGTCTGCTTTAATAGGGGAGAGGTCTGGAGGTAAATACAATCTTGTCTTTCCAGATGAGTGATGGCTGCCTATGCAATCACATAGATTCTGCTACAGCAACTCAGTAGACGTTCCATTACCTGTCTGAACACACCTGATACAGCTTCACCAGTTGTAAAGAGCAGAATAAAGAGGGACTAGGAGGGACCTGTAAAGGATACTACACTGCAGAGGAAGAGCACAACCTAGTGATCACTGGTCATACAATAATGATCTTCTGTGCATATCTGTTAGCAGCTGGAACTCCCAGATGGGCCCCGGTGGTGAAGGCAACATTGTGACCCTGGATCAAATTAGTCTCTCGTTGAGCTATTCGGTGGACGTTGCTTTTTTCAACTGATGCAGCCTCACTAGGGGTAAAGAGCTGAATAAAGGGGGATCTAAGAAGTCCCAGTGAAGGCATCTGCACTGCTGAGGAAGAGAACAACCTAGTGGTCATTGAGCATACAATAATGATCTATTAGCAGCTTGAACTCCTGAGTGGGTTCATGGGGGGCCCCCTGTCATTCTTCCTGAACTTACTTTACTTTTCACACTGAGATGTCCGGCGGGGGGGGGGGGGGGGGGGGAGGAGTAAGCTCTAGAGGTCCGCTTTAATAGGGGAGGGGTCTGGGGGTAAATACGATCTAGTCTTTCCAGATGAGTGATGGCTGCCTATGCGATCACATAGATTTTGCTACAGCAACTCAGTAGACGTTCTATTACCTGTCTGAACGCACCTGATACAGCTTCACCAGTTGTAAAGAGCAGAATAAAGAGGGACTAAGAGGGGCCTGTAAGGGCCTCCGCACTGCCGAGGAAGAGCACAACCTAGTGAACACTGGGCATACAATAATGATCTTCTGTGTATATCTGTTAGCAGCTTGAACTCCCGAGTGGGTTCATGGGGGTCCTGGTGGTGAAGACAGCATTGTGATCTTGAATCAAATCAGTCGCTCGTCGAGCTATTTAGTGGACGTTGTTTTTTTTCAACTGATACAGCCTCACCAGTGTTAAAGAGTAGAATAAAGGGGGACTAAGAGGGGCCTGTAAAGGCCTCCGCACTGCTGAGGAAGAGCACAACCTAGTGGACACTGGACATACAATAATGATCTATTAGCAGCTTGAACTCCTGAGTGGGAGATGGTGAAGGCAGCATTGTGATCCTGAATCGTGGAGCTATTCAGTGGACGTCGCTTTTTTTTCAACTGATACAGCCTCACCAGGGGTAAAGAGCAGCATAAGAGCGAGCCAACAAACAGGGGCCTTCCCAGAACGGCTGAGAGGGAATGACACCCAGGTACAGGGCTCTATTTACAAATGATGCCTATTAATTATATTAATTATTTATATACTAATAAAGTCCCGGGCTCTAATTACTAATGATGCGACATCTGAAGGCGATTGGTCACCCTGGAGTTTATTAAGGGGTATCAGAGTACAGAGGGGGTTGGATACATAAGCACACCACACTTTCTGTTTCTTTATTTCTTTAAAATATGGAAATACATTTACGTACCCTTTTCTCTACACGTCACAAATACTCGCTGCTTTGTGTCGCTCTATCACATAAAATCTTAGGCCCTTATTTATGAAGGAATAGCGACAGGTAGCGACTGGTGAGCGACCGGTAATGACGGGCCCCGCCACGAGAACGCCGGCTCCCCACCACAATCACACATTTATCAAGCCGATCCTGCTTAGCGCCGTATAGCCACTCATTCATCATTATTCCAGCCTCAGCCCACAGCGCCAGCGTCCGACCTTGAACAGCGACAGGTATGACCTCTCGCTACCTGGCGCTCTCCAATGCATTTCAATGGAACAATCTTTAAATATTCATAATTAATTGTTATTAATGTTTTTTTTTTTTTTTTTTTTTTTAAATGTGAAAAATTCTGTGACCACTTCTGCCATGTTAGATAATTTTTTGAAGGTAAAAATTTGTGCAGAATTGATATTACAGGTCTGATATTATTGTATTCATATTACTAAATTCTTTAAAAAAAATTTTGGGGGGGGTTTCCAAAAATATGGTGGTTTGGGGGTTAAAAAACTACTTTAAACACATCGCCTCCAGCGCTCTGGGGTTTAAACATGCATTTCACAGCGCGAGAATTTTTTGAGCGTGATTTTTTGATGAATATGGTGGGAGCCGGTCGCTCTGACCAGTCGCTATCATGCGCACCCATACAGCGCGGAACCTGTCAAATAGCGACTCGTCACCCCGTATTCAACATTACTGCACACCGACTGAGTCGCTATCAACAACCGAACAATGGCCAAGCACAGCGACTACTAGCGGGCGCTGAGAAAATACTGCTACAGTCGCTCAACTGTCGCTACTTGCCGCTATTAATGAATCGGCCTCTTAGTAAAACACAATAACATTTGTGGCTGTAAGGTATAAAAATGTGGAAAAGTTCATGGAATAGGAAGACTTTTTGGAGACGCTGTATTTATGCATGAAGCAAATTGCTGCAATTTTAATGAAAATATTTTTTGTTATTAATGAAAATCCCCACAGTTACAGCAACACAATATATTGCCCAATGTGTTTCGCTTGATATACAGGCTTCATCAGGAGAAAATCACGCTCACGTTTCATATTTTAAAGTGGGCCAAAATCTGGGGATTTTGACTATCCCAGATATTGGTCTGTTTCCCTGGAGCATTACAATTTGGGTTTTACCGCTATGTGATACTCCGCCAAATTGCCCCAAAACTCACCTATCCAGTGAAAGTGGGCTCTCGCCCAATCAGTGTTGTGTGGCGTGCATATTAATGCGCAGCATGTAAACTGTGTGGAAACAGAGCTACGGCCTAGACAAAAGGGGAGCAGCCCTATTTCCTGCCCTTCTGCGGAATTCTGGTTCCCCATCTGAATGGCTGGGAGCCCAATGCGTTTTCGCTTGATAGACGGGCTTCATCAGGAGCAAAATTTGACCATCCCGGATTTTGATCTGTTTCCCTGGAGCATTACAATTTGGTATGCCCCGCTATGTGAAACTCCTCCAATCGACCCAAAACTCACCTTTCCAATGAAAGATGCATAAGTGGGCTCTCGTCCAATCAGTGTTGTGTGGCCGTGCATATTAATGCGCAGCATGTAAACTGTTTGGAAACAGAGCTTCGACTTAGACAAAGGGAAACAGTCCCATTCCTGGCCTCGCTGCAGCATGCTGGGGCCCACAGCCTATCTAAATGGCTGGATGCCAGAGCACTGCCCATCCATGACATGCATAGGATGTACCCCCGGCTCACAAATGTGTGGTGGATCGCTGAAGAGGTGAGTTTTGCAATCAGTGAGGTTTCCCTCAGGGGTATCTTAAACCTGGAAGCCCCAAGGTTAGGTAATTGGCTGACCCCAAGAGTCTTTAAGTATACAGGGCTGGCCAAATAGGTGGTTATAGCAGCACAATATATTGCCCAATGCGTTTCGCTTGATAGAAGGGCTTCATCAGGAGCAAATCAAGGTCACGTTTCATATTTAAAGTGGGACATATCTGGGGATTTTGACCATCCTGGATTTTGATGTGTTTCCCTGGAGCATTACAATTTATGATGCCCCACTATGTGAAACTCCTCCAAATCGCCCCCAAAACTCACCTTTCCAGTGAAAGGTGCATAAGTGGGCTCTTGTCCAATCAGCGCTGTATGCCATGCATATTAATGTGCAGCTCTGTTTGGAAACAGAGCTCTGGCCTAGACAAAAGGGGAGCAGTCCCATTCCCGGCCTCTCTGCAGCATGCTGCGGCCCACAGCCTATCAAAATGGCTGGATGCCAGAGCACTCCCCAGCCATGAGATGCATAGGATGCACCCCTGGCCCACTAATGTGCCACGGAATTGCTGGAAAGGTGAGTTTTGAAATCAGCAAGGTTTCCCTCCAGGGGCATTTTAAACCTGGATGCCCCAAGGTTCGGTAATTGGCTGACCCCAAGAGTCTTTTAGTATCCAGGGCTGGCCAAATAGGTGATTACAGCAGCACAATATATTGCCCAATGCGTTTCGCTTGACGGGCTTCATCAGGAGGAAATCAAGCTCACGTTTCATATTTAAAGTGGGACATATCTGGGGATTTTGACCATCCCGGATTTTGGTCTGTTTCCAAGGAGCATTACAATTTGGGATAGCCCGCTATGTGAAACTCCTCCAAATCGTCCCAAGACTCACCTTTCCGGTGCATAAGTGGGCTCTTGCCCATCCAGTGTTTTGTGTTGTGCATATTAATGCGCAGCATGTAAACTTATGTAAATGTTTGGAAACAGAGCTACGGCCTAGACAAAAGGGGAGCAGCGCAATTCATGGCCCTTCTGCGGCATGCTGGGGCCCACAGCCTATCCTGAATGGCTGGGCGCCACAGCACTCCCCAGACATGAAATGCATAGGATGCATCCCCGACCCACGGATGTGCCACGGGATCACTGGAAAGGTGAGTTTTGCGATCAACTAGGTTTCCCTCAAGGGGCATCTAAAACCTGAATGCCCCCAACGTTAGGTAATTGGCTGACCCCAAAAGTCTTTAGTATCCAGGGCTGGATAGGTGGTTACATTTGTGGTTGTAACATTTAAAAATGTGGAAAAGTTCAAGGGGTTGTGATTTTTCCAAGACACAGTATATGTGCATGTTGCAATTTGATAAAAAAAAAAAAACGCATCCTTGTTATAAATGAAATGCTCCACAGTTACAGCAAAACAATATAGTGCGTTTCGCTCGATACACAGGCTTCATCAGGGGGAAAAGCATGAAATTCTGCTCAAGTTTCATATTTAATTGTTGTGTCGGGAGCATTTTTTTTGTAATTTTTTGGGAAACATTGTTAAAGAGCGATAAGTCTCCTAATAGTCCCCTGTTTCATCTTGTTTCTCGAGGTTTCACTCGCTTCGTTCAGTCCTTAGAGAAAGATGTTGGGAAGCTTGGCCTCAGCGCATACATCTATCCTAAGTTATGGAGGTGATCCCTATTATGTCCCAGCATTCAGTTACTTTCTATACATGTGATGCAGAAAAAAAATGTAAAAAGTAAATAAAAAAGAAGGAAGTTATTCAGTATTTGCTGAAGACGGCCATGATGTGAGCGTTGTTTGTCACTATGTATTGTCCAACACCTACAGAGAAGGAGAAAGACAGAACACACAGGTGAAGCAGGCTGTTTATTCATCGATGAGCAAATTGTGACCACTGATAACCCCCCCCCCCCCCCCCCAAAAAAAAACATCCTGAGCAAACTTTTATGTAGAGATAAGCACGTTCCAAATTCCTTAAAATTTGGGTTTGAAACATTGGGAATTTGTTCCAGCTGAATCTGTAGCAATGGCTGTGAGCAATGAATAGAGCCAGACTGTCATTAACAGCTACAATGTTTCAGGGCAGACAGAGTCACACAATCACCCTGAGAATTTATTGGCCCTGGCCAGTACATGATCGGTCCACAGGCTGCTGAGCCCCGCCCCTCATTGTACTTTCCAGCTGGTCAATAAGCAAACTTTGGGGACTCAGAATTAAGAGTAGGACCACACTAAACACCAGAGTGCCTTGCCGGGGCAGTGTGCTTTCACATGTATCTGCAGATATATGCAACCAAATCTCTGTCTTTCCACATAGCTAGACATGTTTGTTGCTTGATATTTAGTTGATGAGAGGGTTAAACTGGCGGTAAATTAGTTCCCAGGGCCCTGAATAATAATGTGATAATTTTGTATAAATAGTGATTGAGCTGCTCCCACCCCCCTTTGTTCGGTCAATAAGCAAGTTCGACATCTGAGGCTATAGAATTGCATGGCAGGGGGTAGATATGGCCGCTCTTACAGGGGAGGTACTGATGCTTTAGTATTGTAATGGGCAGATACTTTAACAGGGATGGGTATGGCCTTCCCGCAGCCATATTTAAAGCGGACCAAAAGCCAGAAAAAAAAGAGAACTTACCCACTTTCCGGGCACAGGTCCGGATACTCCGGCAGCACACAGCCCTCTATTGTGTGGATTGCTTTCTAGTTACTGATACATTTGATCTGGTGTCATCGCTTTCCATGGCTTATTGTATCTCAGGTGTTATGGGTGTTCAATACTTTTTCCATGTGTTATTTTCTCATTGTTACACATAAATGAAAGCGTAACAAAACTCGTGATTTTTTACTAACCCGAGTTTTGTTCCGTTGCCCCAGGGGCATCCTGAATTGGGATGTACTGCTGGCAGTGGCAGACTGGGGTCAAATATGGGCCCTGGATTTTACCAGCCCCTGCCTGGCCGAGACATCCCTGCTGAACCAAGAAATATATGTATGAGGGCACCACAAATTAATAGTATCAATATAGGTAGATAAATGCCCTGGGGGGGTGCACCCCGAGTTCCAAATTATAACTGGTCTAATCCCTGCTGAGGCCCCCATCCATGATCCCGGGGCTATAGCATTGGGGGCTGGGGTTCCTTGGCTTGTGGGTACAGTGGGGCTGGGTACAGGGGGTTAAGAGGGAGACTAAGAGGGAAAGGATTAAATATGGGTGTAAAAAGAAGCAGCCCAAATGGCCCTGCATTGTCCGTGTCTCCCTTTGCTCAGTCTGCACTGCTGTGTGAAACCCCCCAGAATGCCCCGTACAACTCACATCTTCCCGGATCATTTGAGTTTGTGCGGGCTCTCACCCAATTAGAGCTGTTTGCCGTGGGTATGTCCTTCAGCAGGCAACTCTTACTTGCTTTAATGGGGAGCGCAAGCCGGGGCGCATCGCCAGTGGCGCACACTTCCCATCCTCCAGCTTATCTTCATGGCTGGGGCGGAGTGCCCGAAGGTGCTGGGGGTGCGGTCACTCTTGCTCCACCATTGTAAAAAATCTGAGCCATTTTCCTAATTACATAGGCGCAGCAATTGATCAGTCGAGAGCCTGTGCATGTACCTTTGGATCAGGGGTTTTATTCTGCTTTAATTTTGATTAATTTTTATTTGTGGATTGGATGGGTTGTTACGAAGACCTGGTGAGAATTTCATGTAAATAGAACCTTTATGAACATACTTACTTTTTTGATGACATGTTCAATACTTATATCAACTATTGTAAATATATATATATATATATATATATATATATATATATATATATATATACACATGCTTACCATATATTTCGCACTATAAGGCGCACTATTTTCCCCCAAAAGTGGGGGGAAAATGTGAGTGCATCTTATTGGATGAACGTAAAACAAAAGTGAAAAAAGTATACTTACATCTGTCTTGTGCCTGCTACTACTTACACTACTTACATGAACGCTGTCCCCACTCAGCACATGCCGGGCAGAGAGGCAGTGGCGGCGCAGGAAGCCAGAGTGGGGACAGCATTCATGTAAGTATGCCTTTTTTTTCTGGGGGGTTGAGGGAACGCCACACTGATTAAGAGGAACGGGGGGAATGCCACACTGCCTATATGGGGAATGGGAGGGGGAATGCCACACTGCCTATATGGGGAATGGGAGGGGGAATGCCACACTGCCTATATGGGGAATGGGAGGGGGAATGCCACACTGCCTATATGGGGAATGGGAGGGGGGATGCCACACTGCCTATATGGGGAATGGGAGGGGGAATGCCACACTGTCTATATGGGGAATGGGAGGGGGAATGTCACACTGCCTATATGGGGAATGGGAGGGGGAATGTCACACTGCCTATATGGGGAATGGGAAGGGGAATGCCACACTGCCTATATGGGGAATGGGAGGGGGAATGTCACACTGCCTATATGGAAAATGGCAGGAGGAATGCCACACTGCCTATATGGGGAATGGGAGGAGGAATGCCACACTGCCTATATGGGGAATGGGAGGGGGGAATGCCACACTGCATATATGGGGAATGGGAGGGGGAATGCCACACTGCCTATATGGGGAATGGGAGGGGGGATGCCACACTGCCTATATGGAAAATGGGAGGAGGAATGCCACACTGCCTATATGGGGAATGGGAGGAGGAATGCCACACTGCCTATATGGGGAATGGGAGGGGGAATGCCACACTGCCTATATGGGGAATGGGATGGGAGGGGGAATGCCACACTGCCTATATGGGGAATGGGAGGGGGAATGCCACACTGTCTATATGGGGAATGGGAGGGGTAATGCCACTCTGTCTATGGGGAATGGGAGGGGGAATGCCACACTGCCTATATGGGGAATGGGAGGGGGAATGCAACTCTGTCTATGGGGAATGGGAGGGGGAATGCCACACTGCCTATATGGGGAATGGGAGGGGTAATGCCACTCTGTCTATGGGGAATGGGAGGGGGAATGCCACACTGCCTATATGGGGAATGGGAGGGGGGATGCCACACTGCCTATATGGGGAATGGGAGGGGGAATGCCACACTGCCTATATGGGGGAATGGGAGGGGGAATGCAACTCTGTCTATGGGGAATGGGAGGGGGAATGCCACACTGCCTATATGGGGAATGGGAGGGGGGAATGTCACCCTGCCTATATGGGGAATGGGAGGGGGAATGCAACTCTGTCTATGGGGAATGGGAGGGGGAATGCCACACTGCCTATATGGGGAATGGGAGGGGGGAATGCCACACTGCCTATATGGGGAATGGGAGGGGGAATGTCACACTGCCTATATGGGGAATGGGAGGGGGAATGCAACTCTGTCTATGGGGAATGGGAGGGGGAATGCCACACTGCCTATATGGGGAATGGGAGGGGGGAATGTCACCCTGCCTATATGGGGAATGGGAGGGGGAATGCAACTCTGTCTATGGGGAATGGGAGGGGGAATGCCACACTGCCTATATGGGGAATGGGAGGGGGGAATGTCACACTGCCTATATGGGGAATGGGAGGGGGGATGCCACACTGCCTATATGGGGAATGGGAGGGGGGATGCCACACTGCCTATATGGGGAATGGGAGGGGGAATGCCACACTGCCTATATGGGGAATGGGAGGGGGGATGCCACACTGCCTATATGGGGAATGGGAGGGGGGATGCCACACTGCCTATATGGGGAATGGGAGGGGGAATGCCACACTGCCTATATGGGGAATGGGAGGGGGGATGCCACACTGCCTATATGGGGAATGGGAGGGGGAATGCAACTCTGTCTATGGGGAATGGGAGGGGGAATGCCACACTGCCTATATGGGGAATGGGAGGGGGGATGCCACACTGCCTATATGGGGAATGGGAGGGGGAATGCAACTCTGTCTATATGGGGAATGGGAGGGGGGAATGCCACACTGCCTATATGGGAATGGGAGGGGTAATGCCACACTGCCTATATGGGGAATGGGGGGGAATGTCACCCTGCCTATATGGGGAATGGGAGGGGGGATGCCACACTGCATATATGGGGAATGGGAGGGGTGGAATGTCACACTGCCTATATGGGGAATGGGAGGGGGAATGCCACACTGCCTATATGGGGAATGGGAGGGGGCATGCCACACTGCCTATATGGGGAATGGGATGGGAGGGGGAATGCCACACTGCCTATATGGGGAATGGGAGGGGGAATGCCACACTGCCTATATGGGGAATGGGAGGGGGAATGCCACACTGTCTATATGGGGAATGGGAGGGGTAATGCCACTCTGTCTATGGGGAATGGGAGGGGGGATGTCACACAGCCTATATGGGGAATGGGAGGGGTAATGCCACTCTGTCTATGGGGAATGGGAGGGGGAATGCCACACTGCCTATATGGGGAATGGGAGGGGGAATGCAACTCTGTCTATGGGGAATGGGAGGGGGAATGCCACACTGCCTATATGGGGAATGGGAGGGGGAATGCCACACTGCCTATATGGGGAATGGGAGGGGTAATGCCACTCTGTCTATGGGGAATGGGAGGGGGAATGCCACACTGCCTATATGGGGAATGGGAGGGGGGATGCCACACTGCCTATATGGGGAATGGGAGGGGTAATGCCACTCTGTCTATGGGGAATGGGAGGGGGAATGCCACACTGTCTATATGGGGAATGGGAGGGGTAATGCCACTCTGTCTATGGGGAATGGGAGGGGGAATGCCACACTGCCTATATGGGGAATGGGAGGGGTAATGCCACACTGCCTATATGGGGAATGGGAGGGGGGATGCCACACTGCCTATATGGGGAATGGGGGGGAATGTCACCCTGCCTATATGGGGAATGGGAGGGGGAATGCAACTCTGTCTATGGGGAATGGGAGGGGGAATGCCACACTGCCTATATGGGGAATGGGAGGGGTAATGCCACTCTGTCTATGGGGAATGGGAGGGGGAATGCCACACTGCCTATATGGGGAATGGGAGGGGGGAATGCCACACTGCCTATATGGGGAATGGGAGGGGTAATGCCACTCTGTCTATGGGGAATGGGAGGGGGAATGCCACACTGCCTATATGGGGAATGGGAGGGGGGATGCCACACTGCCTATATGGGGAATGGGAGGGGGAATGCCACACTGCCTATATGGGGAATGGGGGGGAATGTCACCCTGCCTATATGGGGAATGGGAGGGGGAATGCAACTCTGTCTATGGGGAATGGGAGGGGGAATGCCACACTGCCTATATGGGGAATGGGAGGGGGGATGCCACACTGCCTATATGGGGAATGGGAGGGGGGATGCCACACTGCCTATATGGGGAATGGGAGGGGGAATGCCACACTGCCTATATGGGGAATGGGAGGGGGGATGCCACACTGCCTATATGGGGAATGGGAGGGGGGATGCCACACTGCCTATATGGGGAATGGGAGGGGGGATGCCACACTGCCTATATGGGGAATGGGAGGGGGAATGCAACTCTGTCTATGGGGAATGGGAGGGGGAATGCCACACTGCCTATATGGGGAATGGGAGGGGGAATGCAACTCTGTCTATATGGGGAATGGGAGGGGGGAATGCCACACAGCCTATATGGGGAATGGGAGGGGTAATGCCACTCTGTCTATGGGGAATGGGAGGGGGAATGCCACACTGCCTATATGGGGAATGGGAGGGGGAATGCAACTCTGTCTATGGGGAATGGGAGGGGGAATGCCACACTGCCTATATGGGGAATGGGAGGGGGAATGCCACACTGCCTATATGGGGAATGGGAGGGGTAATGCCACTCTGTCTATGGGGAATGGGAGGGGGAATGCCACACTGCCTATATGGGGAATGGGAGGGGGGATGCCACACTGCCTATATGGGGAATGGGAGGGGTAATGCCACTCTGTCTATGGGGAATGGGAGGGGGAATGCCACACTGTCTATATGGGGAATGGGAGGGGTAATGCCACTCTGTCTATGGGGAATGGGAGGGGGAATGCCACACTGCCTATATGGGGAATGGGAGGGGTAATGCCACACTGCCTATATGGGGAATGGGAGGGGGGATGCCACACTGCCTATATGGGGAATGGGGGGGAATGTCACCCTGCCTATATGGGGAATGGGAGGGGGAATGCAACTCTGTCTATGGGGAATGGGAGGGGGAATGCCACACTGCCTATATGGGGAATGGGAGGGGTAATGCCACTCTGTCTATGGGGAATGGGAGGGGGAATGCCACACTGCCTATATGGGGAATGGGAGGGGGGAATGCCACACTGCCTATATGGGGAATGGGAGGGGTAATGCCACTCTGTCTATGGGGAATGGGAGGGGGAATGCCACACTGCCTATATGGGGAATGGGAGGGGGGATGCCACACTGCCTATATGGGGAATGGGAGGGGGAATGCCACACTGCCTATATGGGGAATGGGGGGGAATGTCACCCTGCCTATATGGGGAATGGGAGGGGGAATGCAACTCTGTCTATGGGGAATGGGAGGGGGGAATGCCACACTGCCTATATGGGGAATGGGAGGGGGGATGCCACACTGCCTATATGGGGAATGGGAGGGGGGATGCCACACTGCCTATATGGGGAATGGGAGGGGGAATGCCACACTGCCTATATGGGGAATGGGAGGGGGGATGCCACACTGCCTATATGGGGAATGGGAGGGGGGATGCCACACTGCCTATATGGGGAATGGGAGGGGGGATGCCACACTGCCTATATGGGGAATGGGAGGGGGAATGCAACTCTGTCTATGGGGAATGGGAGGGGGAATGCCACACTGCCTATATGGGGAATGGGAGGGGGAATGCAACTCTGTCTATATGGGGAATGGGAGGGGGGAATGCCACACTGCCTATATGGGAATGGGAGGGGTAATGCCACACTGCCTATATGGGGAATGGGGGGGAATGTCACCCTGCCTATATGGGGAATGGGAGGGGGGATGCCACACTGCCTATATGGGGAATGGGAGGGGGAATGCCACACTGCCTATATGGGGAATGGGGGGGAATGTCACCCTGCCTATATGGGGAATGGGAGGGGGAATGCCACACTGCCTATATGGGGAATGGGAGGGGGGAATGCCACACTGCCTATATGGGGAATGGGATGGGGGATGCCACACTGTCTATATGGGGAATGGGAGGGGGAATGCCACACTGCCTATATGGGGAATGGGAGGGGAGATGCCACACTGTCTATATAGGGAATGGGAGGGGGAATGCAACTCTGTCTATATGGGGAATGGGAGGGGGAATGCCACACTGCCTATATGGGGAATGGGAGGGGGAATGCAACTATGTCTATATGGGGAATGGGAGGGGGAATGCCACACTGCCTATATGGGGAATGGGAGGGGGAATGCCACACTGCCTATATGGGGAATGGGAGGGGGGATGCCACACTGTCTATATGGGGAATGGGAGGGGGAATGCCACACTGCCTATATGGGGAATGGGAGGGGGAATGCCACACTGCCTATATGGGGAATGGGAGGGGGAATGCAACTCTGTCTATATGGGGAATGGGAGGGGGAATGCCACACTGCCTATATGGGGAATGGGAGGGGGGATGCCACACTGTCTATATGGGGAATGGGAGGGGTAATGCCACTCTGTCTATGGGGAATGGGAGGGGGAATGCCACACTGCCTATATGGGGAATGGGAGGGGGAATGCCACACTGTCTATATGGGGAATGGGAGGGGTAATGCCACACTGTCTATATGGGGAATGGGAGGGGGAATGCAACTCTGTCTATATGGGGAATGGGAGGGGGGAATGCCACACTGCCTATATGGGAATGGGAGGGGTAATGCCACACTGTCTATATGGGGAATGGGAGGGGGAATGCCACACTGCCTATATGGGGAATGGGAGGGGGAATGCAACTCTGTCTATATGGGGAATGGGAGGGGGGAATGCCACACTGTCTATATGGGGAATGGGAGGGGTAATGCCACACTGCCTATATGGGGAATGGGAGGGGGGATGCCACACTGCCTATATGGGGAATGGGAGGGGGAATGCAACTCTGTCTATATGGGGAATGGGAGGGGGGATGCCACACTGCCTATATGGGGAATGGGAGGGGGGAATGTCACACTGCCTATATGGGAATGGGAGGGGTAATGCCACACTGCCTATATGGGGAATGGGAGGGGGGATGCCACACTGCCTATATGGGGAATGGGAGGGGGAATGCCACACTGCCTATATGGGGAATGGGAGGGGGGATGCCACACTGCCTATATGGGGAATGGGAGGGGGAATGCAACTCTGTCTATATGGGGAATGGGAGGGGGGGGATGCCACACTGCCTATATGGGAATGGGAGGGGTAATGCCACACTGCCTATATGGGGAATGGGAGGGGTAATGCCACACTGCCTATATGGGAATGGGAGGGGTAATGCCACACTGCCTATATGAGGAATGGGAGGAGGAATGCCACACTGCCTATATGGGGAATGGGAGGGGGGAATGCCACACTGCCTATATGGGGAATGGGAGGGGGAATGCCACACTGCATATATGGGGAATGGGAGGTGGAATGTCACACTGCCTATATGGGGAATGGGAGGGGGAATGTCACACTGCCTATATGGGGAATGGGAGGGGGGAATGCCACACTGCCTATATGGGGAATGGGAGGGGGAATGCCACACTGCCTATATGGGGAATGGGAGGGGGGAATGCCACACTGCCTATATGGGGAATGGGAGGGGGAATGTCACACTGCCTATATGGGGAATGGGAGGGGGGAATGCCACACTGCCTATATGGGGAATGGGAGGAGGAATGCCACACTGCCTATATGGGGAATGGGAGGGGGGAATGCCACACTGCCTATATGGGGAATGGGAGGGGGAATGCAACTCTGTCTATATGGGGAATGGGAGGGGGAATGCCACACTGCCTATATGGGGAATGGGAGGGGGGATGCCACACTGTCTATATGGGGAATGGGAGGGGGAATGCCACACTGCCTATATGGGGAATGGGATGGGAGGGGGAATGCCACACTTCCTATATGGGGAATGGGAGGGGGAATGCCACACTGCCTATATGGGGAATGGGAGGGGGAATGCAACTCTGTCTATATGGGGAATGGGAGGGGGAATGCCACACTGCCTATATGGGGAATGGGAGGGGGGATGCCACACTGTCTATATGGGGAATGGGAGGGGGAATGCCACACTGCCTATATGGGGAATGGGATGGGAGGGGGAATGCCACACTTCCTATATGGGGAATGGGAGGGGGAATGCCACACTGCCTATATGGGGAATGGGAGGGGGAATGCAACTCTGTCTATGGGGAATGGGAGGGGGAATGCCACACTGTCTATATGGGGAATGGGAGGGGTAATGCCACACTGCCTATATGGGGAATGGGAGGGGGAATGCAACTCTGTCTATGGGGAATGGGAGGGGGAATGCCACACTGCCTATATGGGGAATGGGAGGGGGAATGCCACACTGCCTATATGGGGAATGGGAGGGGGAATGCCACACTGCCTATATGGGGAATGGGGGGGAATGTCACACTGCCTATATGGGGAATGGGAGGGGGGAATGCTACACTGCCTATATGGGGAATGGGAGGGGGAATGCCACACTGCCTATATGGGGAATGGGAGGGGGAATGCAACTCTGTCTATGGGGAATGGGAGGGGGAATGCCACACTGCCTATATGGGGAATGGGAGGGGTAATGCCACTCTGTCTATGGGGAATGGGAGGGGGAATGCCACACTGCCTATATGGGGAATGGGAGGGGGGATGCCACACTGCCTATATGGGGAATGGGAGGGGGAATGCCACACTGCCTATATGGGGAATGGGGGGGAATGTCACCCTGCCTATATGGGGAATGGGAGGGGGAATGCAACTCTGTCTATGGGGAATGGGAGGGGGAATGCCACACTGCCTATATGGAGAATGGGAGGGGGAATGCCACACTGCCTATATGGAGAATGGGAGGGGGGAATGCCACACTGCCTATATGGAGAATGGGAGGGGGAATGCCACACTGCCTATATGGAGAATGGGAGGGGGAATGCCACACTGCCTATATGGGGAATGGGAGGGGGGAATGCCACACTGCCTATATGGAGAATGGGAGGGGGAATGCCACACTGCCTATATGGAGAATGGGAGGGGGAATGCCACACTGCCTATATGGAGAATGGGAGGGGGAATGCCACACTGCCTATATGGAGAATGGGAGGGGGAATGCCACACTGCCTATATGGGGAATGGGAGGGGGGAATGCCACACTGCCTATATGGAGAATGGGAGGGGGAATGCCACACTGCCTATATGGAGAATGGGAGGGGGAATGCCACACTGCCTATATGGGGAATGGGAGGGGGGAATGCCACACTGCCTATATGGGGAATGGGAGGGGGGATGCCACACTGCCTATATGGGGAATGGGAGGGGGGATGCCACACTGCCTATATGGGGAATGGGAGGGGGAATGCCACACTGCCTATATGGGGAATGGGAGGGGGGATGCCACACTGCCTATATGGGGAATGGGAGGGGGGGATGCCACACTGCCTATATGGGGAATGGGAGGGGGGATGCCACACTGCCTATATGGGGAATGGGAGGGGGAATGCCACACTGCCTATATGGGGAATGGGAGGGGGGAATGCAACTCTGTCTATGGGGAATGGGAGGGGGAATGCCACACTGCCTATATGGGGAATGGGAGGGGGGAATGCCACACTGCATATATGGGGAATGGGAGGGGGAATGCCACACTGCCTATATGGGGAATGGGAGGGGGAATGCCACACTGCCTATATGGGGAATGGGAGGGGGAATGCAACTCTGTCTATATGGGGAATGGGAGGGAGGATGCCACACTGCCTATATGGGGAATGGGAGGGGGGATGCCACACTGTCTATATGGGGAATGGGAGGGGGAATGCCACACTGCCTATATGGGGAATGGGATGGGAGGGGGAATGCCACACTGCCTATATGGGGAATGGGAGGGGGAATGCCACACTGTCTATATGGGGAATGGGAGGGGGAATGCCACACTGCCTATATGGGGAATGGGAGGGGGGATGCCACACTGCCTATATGGGGAATGGGAGGGGGAATGCCACACTGCCTATATGGGGAATGGGAGGGGGGATGCCACACTGCCTATATGGGGAATGGGAGGGGGAATGCAACTCTGTCTATGGGGAATGGGAGGGGGAATGCCACACTGCCTATATGGGGAATGGGAGGGGGGAATGTCACACTGCCTATATTGGGAATGGGAGGGGGGATGCCACACTGCCTATATGGGGAATGGGAGGGGGGATGCCACACTGCCTATATGGGGAATGGGAGGGGGAATGCCACACTGCCTATATGGGGAATGGGAGGGGGGATGCCACACTGCCTATATGGGGAATGGGAGGGGGGATGCCACACTGCCTATATGGGGAATGGGAGGGGGAATGCCACACTGCCTATATGGGGAATGGGAGGGGGGATGCCACACTGCCTATATGGGGAATGGGAGGGGGGATGCCACACTGCCTATATGGGGAATGGGAGGGGGAATGCAACTCTGTCTATGGGGAATGGGAGGGGGAATGCCACACTGCCTATATGGGGAATGGGAGGGGTAATGCCACTCTGTCTATGGGGAATGGGAGGGGGAATGCCACACTGCCTATATGGGGAATGGGAGGGGGGATGCCACACTGCCTATATGGGGAATGGGAGGGGGAATGCAACTCTGTCTATATGGGGAATGGGAGGGGGGAATGCCACACTGCCTATATGGGAATGGGAGGGGTAATGCCACACTGCCTATATGGGGAATGGGGGGGAATGTCACCCTGCCTATATGGGGAATGGGAGGGGGGATGCCACACTGCCTATATGGGGAATGGGAGGGGGAATGCCACACTGCCTATATGGGGAATGGGGGGGAATGTCACCCTGCCTATATGGGGAATGGGAGGGGGGATGCCACACTGCCTATATGGGGAATGGGAGGGGGTAATGCCACACTGCCTATATGGGGAATGGGAGGGGGAATGCCACACTGCCTATATGGGGAATGGGGGGGAATGTCACACTGCCTATATTGGGAATGGGAGGGGGGATGCCACACTGCCTATATGGGGAATGGGAGGGGGGATGCCACACTGCCTATATGGGGAATGGGAGGGGGGAATGTCACACTGCCTATATGGGGAATGGGAGGGGGAATGCCACACTGCCTATATGGGGAATGGGAGGGGGCATGCCACACTGTCTATATGGGGAATGGGAGGGGGAATGCCACACTGCCTATATGGGGAATGGGAGGGGGAATGCCACACTGTCTATATGGGGAATGGGAGGGGTAATGCCACTCTGTCTATGGGGAATGGGAGGGGGAATGCCACACTGCCTATATGGGGAATGGGAGGGGTAATGCCACACTGCCTATATGGGGAATGGGAGGGGGAATGCAATTCTGTCTATGGGGAATGGGAGGGGGAATGCCACACTGCCTATATGGGGAATGGGAGGGGGAATGCCACACTGTCTATATGGGGAATGGGAGGGGTAATGCCACTCTGTCTATGGGGAATGGGAGGGGGAATGCCACACTGCCTATATGGGGAATGGGAGGGGTAATGCCACACTGCCTATATGGGGAATGGGAGGGGTAATGCCACTCTGTCTATGGGGAATGGGAGGGGGAATGCCACACTGCCTATATGGGGAATGGGAGGGGGGATGCCACACTGCCTATATGGGGAATGGGAGGGGGAATGCCACACTGCCTATATGGGGAATGGGGGGGAATGTCACCCTGCCTATATGGGGAATGGGAGGGGGAATGCAACTCTGTCTATGGGGAATGGGAGGGGGAATGCCACACTGCCTATATGGGGAATGGGAGGGGGGAATGCCACACTGCCTATATGGGGAATGGGAGGGGGGATGCCACACTGCCTATATGGGGAATGGGAGGGGGGATGCCACACTGCCTATATGGGGAATGGGAGGGGGAATGCCACACTGCCTATATGGGGAATGGGAGGGGGGATGCCACACTGCCTATATGGGGAATGGGAGGGGGGATGCCACACTGCCTATATGGGGAATGGGAGGGGGGATGCCACACTGCCTATATGGGGAATGGGAGGGGGAATGCCACACTGCCTATATGGGGAATGGGAGGGGGAATGCAACTCTGTCTATATGGGGAATGGGAGGGGGGAATGCCACACTGCCTATATGGGAATGGGAGGGGTAATGCCACACTGCCTATATGGGGAATGGGAGGGGGAATGTCACCCTGCCTATATGGGGAATGGGAGGGGGGAATGCCACACTGCCTATATGGGGAATGGGAGGGGGAATGCCACACTGCCTATATGGGGAATGGGGGGGAATGTCACCCTGCCTATATGGGGAATGGGAGGGGGGAAGCCACACTGCCTATATGGGGAATGGGAGGGGGTAATGCCACACTGCCTATATGGGGAATGGGAGGGGGAATGCCACACTGCCTATATGGGGAATGGGGGGGAATGTCACCCTGCCTATATGGGGAATGGGAGGGGGGATGCCACACTGCCTATATGGGGAATGGGAGGGGGGAATGTCACACTGCCTATATGGGGAATGGGAGGGGGGAATGCCACACTGCCTATATGGGGAATGGGAGGGGGGATGCCACACTGTCTATATGGGGAATGGGAGGGGGAATGCCACACTGCCTATATGGGGAATGGGAGTGGGGAATGTCACCCTGCCTATATGGGGAATGGGAGTGGGGAATGTCACCCTGCCTATATGGGGAATGGGAGGGGGGATGCCACACTGTCTATATGGGGAATGGGAGGGGGAATGCCACACTGCCTATATGGGGAATGGGAGTGGGGAATGTCACCCTGCCTATATGGGGAATGGGAGGGGGAATGCCACACTGCCTATATGGGGAATGGGAGGGGGGAATGCCACACTGCCTATATGGGGAATGGGATGGGGGATGCCACACTGCCTATATGGGGAATGGGATGGGGAATGCCACACTGCCTATATGGGGAATGGGAGGGGAGATGCCACACTGTCTATATAGGGAATGGGAGGGGGAATGCAACTCTGTCTATATGGGGAATGGGAGGGGGAATGCCACACTGCCTATATGGGGAATGGGAGGGGGGATGCCACACTGTCTATATGGGGAATGGGAGGGGGGATGCCACACTGTCTATATGGGGAATGGGAGGGGGGAATGCCACACTGCCTATATGGGGAATGGGAGGGGGGATGCCACACTGTCTATATGGGGAATGGGAGGGGGAATGCCACACTGCCTATATGGGGAATGGGAGTGGGGAATGTCACCCTGCCTATATGGGGAATGGGAGGGGGAATGCCACACTGCCTATATGGGGAATGGGAGGGGGGAATGCCACACTGCCTATATGGGGAATGGGATGGGGGATGCCACACTGCCTATATGGGGAATGGGATGGGGAATGCCACACTGCCTATATGGGGAATGGGAGGGGAGATGCCACACTGTCTATATAGGGAATGGGAGGGGGAATGCAACTCTGTCTATATGGGGAATGGGAGGGGGAATGCCACACTGCCTATATGGGGAATGGGAGGGGGGATGCCACACTGTCTATATGGGGAATGGGAGGGGTAATGCCACTCTGTCTATGGGGAATGGGAGGGGGAATGCCACACTGCCTGTATGGGGAATGGGAGGGGGAATGCCACACTGCCTATATGGGGAATGGGAGGGGGAATGCCACACTGCCTATATGGGGAATGGGAGGGGGAATGCAACTCTGTCTATATGGGGAATGGGAGGGGGAATGCCACACTGCCTATATGGGGAATGGGAGGGGGGATGCAACTCTGTCTATATGGGAATGGGAGGGGTAATGCCACACTGCCTATATGGGGAATGGGAGGGGGAATGCAACTCTGTCTATATGGGGAATGGGAGGGGGGAATGCCACACTGTCTATATGGGGAATGGGAGGGGTAATGCCACACTGCCTATATGGGGAATGGGAGGGGGGATGCCACACTGCCTATATGGGGAATGGGAGGGGGAATGCAACTCTGTCTATATGGGGAATGGGAGGGGGGATGCCACACTGCCTATATGGGAATGGGAGGGGTAATGCCACACTGCCTATATGGGGAATGGGAGGGGTAATGCCACACTGCCTATATGGGAATGGGAGGGGCAATGCCACACTGCCTATATGGGGAATGGGAGGGGGAATGCCACACTGCCTATATGGGGAATGGGAGGGGGGATGCCACACTGCCTATATGGGGAATGGGAGGGGGAATGCAACTCTGTCTATATGGGGAATGGGAGGGGGGGGATGCCACACTGCCTATATGGGAATGGGAGGGGTAATGCCACACTGCCTATATGGGGAATGGGAGGGGTAATGCCACACTGCCTATATGGGAATGGGAGGGGTAATGCCACACTGCCTATATGAGGAATGGGAGGAGGAATGCCACACTGCCTATATGGGGAATGGGAGGGGGGAATGCCACACTGCCTATATGGGGAATGGGAGGGGGAATGTCACACTGCATATATGGGGAATGGGAGGGGGAATGTCACACTGCCTATATGGGGAATGGGAGGGGGGAATGACACACTGCCTATATGGGGAATGGGAGGGGGAATGTCACACTGCCTATATGGAAAATGGGAGGAGGAATGCCACACTGCCTATATGGGGAATGGGAGGAGGAATGCCACACTGCCTATATGGGGAATGGGAGGGGGGAATGCCACACTGCATATATGGGGAATGGGAGGGGGAATGCCACACTGCCTATATGGGGAATGGGAGGGGGAATGCAACTCTGTCTATATGGGGAATGGGAGGGGGGATGCCACACTGCCTATATGGGGAATGGGAGGGGGAATGCCACACTGCCTATATGGGGAATGGGGGGGAATGTCACCCTGCCTATATGGGGAATGGGAGGGGGAATGCAACTCTGTCTATGGGGAATGGGAGGGGGAATGCCACACTGCCTATATGGGGAATGGGAGGGGGGATGCCACACTGCCTATATGGGGAATGGGAGGGGGAATGCCACACTGCCTATATGGGGAATGGGAGGGGGGATGCCACACTGCCTATATGGGGAATGGGAGGGGGAATGCAACTCTGTCTATGGGGAATGGGAGGGGGAATGCCACACTGCCTATATGGGGAATGGGAGGGGGAATGCAACTCTGTCTATATGGGGAATGGGAGGGGGGAATGCCACACTGCCTATATGGGAATGGGAGGGGTAATGCCACACTGCCTATATGGGGAATGGGGGGGAATGTCACCCTGCCTATATGGGGAATGGGAGGGGGGATGCCACACTGCCTATATGGGGAATGGGAGGGGGGATGCCACACTGCCTATATGGGGAATGGGAGGGGGAATGCCACACTGCCTATATGGGGAATGGGGGGGAATGTCACCCTGCCTATATGGGGAATGGGAGGGGGGATGCCACACTGCCTATATGGGGAATGGGAGGGGGGAATGTCACACTGCCTATATGGGGAATGGGAGGGGGTAATGCCACACTGCCTATATGGGGAATGGGAGGGGGGATGCCACACTGCCTATATGGGGAATGGGAGGGGGAATGCCACACTGCCTATATGGGGAATGGGAGGGGGGATGCCACACTGCCTATATGGGGAATGGGAGGGGGGATGCCACACTGCCTATATGGGGAATGGGAGGGGGAATGCCACACTGCCTATATGGGGAATGGGAGGGGGGATGCCACACTGCCTATATGGGGAATGGGAGGGGGGATGCCACACTGCCTATATGGGGAATGGGAGGGGGGATGCCACACTGCCTATATGGGGAATGGGAGGGGGAATGCCACACTGCCTATATGGGGAATGGGAGGGGGAATGCAACTCTGTCTATGGGGAATGGGAGGGGGAATGCCACACTGCCTATATGGGGAATGGGAGGGGGGAATGCCACACTGCATATATGGGGAATGGGAGGGGGAATGCCACACTGCCTATATGGGGAATGGGAGGGGGAATGCCACACTGCCTATATGGGGAATGGGAGGGGGAATGCAACTCTGTCTATATGGGGAATGGGAGGGAGGATGCCACACTGCCTATATGGGGAATGGGAGGGGGGATGCCACACTGTCTATATGGGGAATGGGAGGGGGAATGCCACACTGCCTATATGGGGAATGGGATGGGAGGGGGAATGCCACACTGCCTATATGGGGAATGGGAGGGGGAATGCCACACTGTCTATATGGGGAATGGGAGGGGTAATGCCACTCTGTCTATGGGGAATGGGAGGGGGGAATGCCACACTGCCTATATGGGGAATGGGAGGGGGAATGCAACTCTGTCTATGGGGAATGGGAGGGGGAATGCCACACTGCCTATATGGGGAATGGGAGGGGTAATGCCACTCTGTCTATGGGGAATGGGAGGGGGAATGCCACACTGCCTATATGGGGAATGGGAGGGGGGATGCCACACTGCCTATATGGGGAATGGGAGGGGGAATGCCACACTGCCTATATGGGGAATGGGAGGGGGGATGCCACACTGCCTATATGGGGAATGGGAGGGGGAATGCAACTCTGTCTATGGGGAATGGGAGGGGGAATGCCACACTGCCTATATGGGGAATGGGAGGGGGGAATGTCACACTGCCTATATTGGGAATGGGAGGGGGGATGCCACACTGCCTATATGGGGAATGGGAGGGGGGATGCCACACTGCCTATATGGGGAATGGGAGGGGGAATGCCACACTGCCTATATGGGGAATGGGAGGGGGGATGCCACACTGCCTATATGGGGAATGGGAGGGGGGATGCCACACTGCCTATATGGGGAATGGGAGGGGGAATGCCACACTGCCTATATGGGGAATGGGAGGGGGGATGCCACACTGCCTATATGGGGAATGGGAGGGGGGATGCCACACTGCCTATATGGGGAATGGGAGGGGGAATGCAACTCTGTCTATGGGGAATGGGAGGGGGAATGCCACACTGCCTATATGGGGAATGGGAGGGGTAATGCCACTCTGTCTATGGGGAATGGGAGGGGGAATGCCACACTGCCTATATGGGGAATGGGAGGGGGGATGCCACACTGCCTATATGGGGAATGGGAGGGGGAATGCAACTCTGTCTATATGGGGAATGGGAGGGGGGAATGCCACACTGCCTATATGGGAATGGGAGGGGTAATGCCACACTGCCTATATGGGGAATGGGGGGGAATGTCACCCTGCCTATATGGGGAATGGGAGGGGGGATGCCACACTGCCTATATGGGGAATGGGAGGGGGAATGCCACACTGCCTATATGGGGAATGGGGGGGAATGTCACCCTGCCTATATGGGGAATGGGAGGGGGGATGCCACACTGCCTATATGGGGAATGGGAGGGGGTAATGCCACACTGCCTATATGGGGAATGGGAGGGGGAATGCCACACTGCCTATATGGGGAATGGGGGGGAATGTCACACTGCCTATATTGGGAATGGGAGGGGGGATGCCACACTGCCTATATGGGGAATGGGAGGGGGGATGCCACACTGCCTATATGGGGAATGGGAGGGGGGAATGTCACACTGCCTATATGGGGAATGGGAGGGGGAATGCCACACTGCCTATATGGGGAATGGGAGGGGGCATGCCACACTGTCTATATGGGGAATGGGAGGGGGAATGCCACACTGCCTATATGGGGAATGGGAGGGGGAATGCCACACTGTCTATATGGGGAATGGGAGGGGTAATGCCACTCTGTCTATGGGGAATGGGAGGGGGAATGCCACACTGCCTATATGGGGAATGGGAGGGGTAATGCCACACTGCCTATATGGGGAATGGGAGGGGGAATGCAATTCTGTCTATGGGGAATGGGAGGGGGAATGCCACACTGCCTATATGGGGAATGGGAGGGGGAATGCCACACTGTCTATATGGGGAATGGGAGGGGTAATGCCACTCTGTCTATGGGGAATGGGAGGGGGAATGCCACACTGCCTATATGGGGAATGGGAGGGGTAATGCCACACTGCCTATATGGGGAATGGGAGGGGTAATGCCACTCTGTCTATGGGGAATGGGAGGGGGAATGCCACACTGCCTATATGGGGAATGGGAGGGGGGATGCCACACTGCCTATATGGGGAATGGGAGGGGGAATGCCACACTGCCTATATGGGGAATGGGGGGGAATGTCACCCTGCCTATATGGGGAATGGGAGGGGGAATGCAACTCTGTCTATGGGGAATGGGAGGGGGAATGCCACACTGCCTATATGGGGAATGGGAGGGGGGAATGCCACACTGCCTATATGGGGAATGGGAGGGGGGATGCCACACTGCCTATATGGGGAATGGGAGGGGGGATGCCACACTGCCTATATGGGGAATGGGAGGGGGAATGCCACACTGCCTATATGGGGAATGGGAGGGGGGATGCCACACTGCCTATATGGGGAATGGGAGGGGGGATGCCACACTGCCTATATGGGGAATGGGAGGGGGGATGCCACACTGCCTATATGGGGAATGGGAGGGGGAATGCCACACTGCCTATATGGGGAATGGGAGGGGGAATGCAACTCTGTCTATATGGGGAATGGGAGGGGGGAATGCCACACTGCCTATATGGGAATGGGAGGGGTAATGCCACACTGCCTATATGGGGAATGGGAGGGGGAATGTCACCCTGCCTATATGGGGAATGGGAGGGGGGAATGCCACACTGCCTATATGGGGAATGGGAGGGGGAATGCCACACTGCCTATATGGGGAATGGGGGGGAATGTCACCCTGCCTATATGGGGAATGGGAGGGGGGAAGCCACACTGCCTATATGGGGAATGGGAGGGGGTAATGCCACACTGCCTATATGGGGAATGGGAGGGGGAATGCCACACTGCCTATATGGGGAATGGGGGGGAATGTCACCCTGCCTATATGGGGAATGGGAGGGGGGATGCCACACTGCCTATATGGGGAATGGGAGGGGGGAATGTCACACTGCCTATATGGGGAATGGGAGGGGGTAATGCCACACTGCCTATATGGGGAATGGGAGGGGGGAATGCCACACTGCCTATATGGGGAATGGGAGGGGGGATGCCACACTGTCTATATGGGGAATGGGAGGGGGAATGCCACACTGCCTATATGGGGAATGGGAGTGGGGAATGTCACCCTGCCTATATGGGGAATGGGAGGGGGAATGCCACACTGCCTATATGGGGAATGGGAGGGGGGAATGCCACACTGCCTATATGGGGAATGGGATGGGGGATGCCACACTGCCTATATGGGGAATGGGATGGGGAATGCCACACTGCCTATATGGGGAATGGGAGGGGAGATGCCACACTGTCTATATAGGGAATGGGAGGGGGAATGCAACTCTGTCTATATGGGGAATGGGAGGGGGAATGCCACACTGCCTATATGGGGAATGGGAGGGGGGATGCCACACTGTCTATATGGGGAATGGGAGGGGTAATGCCACTCTGTCTATGGGGAATGGGAGGGGGAATGCCACACTGCCTGTATGGGGAATGGGAGGGGGAATGCCACACTGCCTATATGGGGAATGGGAGGGGGAATGCCACACTGCCTATATGGGGAATGGGAGGGGGAATGCAACTCTGTCTATATGGGGAATGGGAGGGGGAATGCCACACTGCCTATATGGGGAATGGGAGGGGGGATGCAACTCTGTCTATATGGGAATGGGAGGGGTAATGCCACACTGCCTATATGGGGAATGGGAGGGGGAATGCAACTCTGTCTATATGGGGAATGGGAGGGGGGAATGCCACACTGTCTATATGGGGAATGGGAGGGGTAATGCCACACTGCCTATATGGGGAATGGGAGGGGGGATGCCACACTGCCTATATGGGGAATGGGAGGGGGAATGCAACTCTGTCTATATGGGGAATGGGAGGGGGGATGCCACACTGCCTATATGGGAATGGGAGGGGTAATGCCACACTGCCTATATGGGGAATGGGAGGGGTAATGCCACACTGCCTATATGGGAATGGGAGGGGCAATGCCACACTGCCTATATGGGGAATGGGAGGGGGAATGCCACACTGCCTATATGGGGAATGGGAGGGGGGATGCCACACTGCCTATATGGGGAATGGGAGGGGGAATGCAACTCTGTCTATATGGGGAATGGGAGGGGGGGGATGCCACACTGCCTATATGGGAATGGGAGGGGTAATGCCACACTGCCTATATGGGGAATGGGAGGGGTAATGCCACACTGCCTATATGGGAATGGGAGGGGTAATGCCACACTGCCTATATGAGGAATGGGAGGAGGAATGCCACACTGCCTATATGGGGAATGGGAGGGGGGAATGCCACACTGCCTATATGGGGAATGGGAGGGGGAATGTCACACTGCATATATGGGGAATGGGAGGGGGAATGTCACACTGCCTATATGGGGAATGGGAGGGGGGAATGACACACTGCCTATATGGGGAATGGGAGGGGGAATGTCACACTGCCTATATGGAAAATGGGAGGAGGAATGCCACACTGCCTATATGGGGAATGGGAGGAGGAATGCCACACTGCCTATATGGGGAATGGGAGGGGGGAATGCCACACTGCATATATGGGGAATGGGAGGGGGAATGCCACACTGCCTATATGGGGAATGGGAGGGGGAATGCAACTCTGTCTATATGGGGAATGGGAGGGGGGATGCCACACTGCCTATATGGGGAATGGGAGGGGGAATGCCACACTGCCTATATGGGGAATGGGGGGGAATGTCACCCTGCCTATATGGGGAATGGGAGGGGGAATGCAACTCTGTCTATGGGGAATGGGAGGGGGAATGCCACACTGCCTATATGGGGAATGGGAGGGGGGATGCCACACTGCCTATATGGGGAATGGGAGGGGGAATGCCACACTGCCTATATGGGGAATGGGAGGGGGGATGCCACACTGCCTATATGGGGAATGGGAGGGGGAATGCAACTCTGTCTATGGGGAATGGGAGGGGGAATGCCACACTGCCTATATGGGGAATGGGAGGGGGAATGCAACTCTGTCTATATGGGGAATGGGAGGGGGGAATGCCACACTGCCTATATGGGAATGGGAGGGGTAATGCCACACTGCCTATATGGGGAATGGGGGGGAATGTCACCCTGCCTATATGGGGAATGGGAGGGGGGATGCCACACTGCCTATATGGGGAATGGGAGGGGGGATGCCACACTGCCTATATGGGGAATGGGAGGGGGAATGCCACACTGCCTATATGGGGAATGGGGGGGAATGTCACCCTGCCTATATGGGGAATGGGAGGGGGGATGCCACACTGCCTATATGGGGAATGGGAGGGGGTAATGCCACACTGCCTATATGGGGAATGGGAGGGGGAATGCCACACTGCCTATATGGGGAATGGGGGGGAATGTCACCCTGCCTATATGGGGAATGGGAGGGGGGATGCCACACTGCCTATATGGGGAATGGGAGGGGGGAATGTCACACTGCCTATATGGGGAATGGGAGGGGGTAATGCCACACTGCCTATATGGGGAATGGGAGGGGGGAATGCCACACTGCCTATATGGGGAATGGGAGGGGGGATGCCACACTGTCTATATGGGGAATGGGAGGGGGAATGCCACACTGCCTATATGGGGAATGGGAGGGGAGATGCCACACTGTCTATATAGGGAATGGGAGGGGGAATGCAACTCTGTCTATATGGGGAATGGGAGGGGGAATGCCACACTGCCTATATGGGGAATGGGAGGGGGTAATGCCACACTGCCTATATGGGGAATGGGAGGGGGGAATGCCACACTGCCTATATGGGGAATGGGAGGGGGGATGCCACACTGTCTATATGGGGAATGGGAGGGGGAATGCCACACTGCCTATATGGGGAATGGGAGGGGAGATGCCACACTGTCTATATAGGGAATGGGAGGGGGAATGCAACTCTGTCTATATGGGGAATGGGAGGGGGAATGCCACACAGCCTATATGGGGAATGGGAGGGGGAATGCCACACTGCCTATATGGGGAATGGGAGGGGGAATGCCACACTGCCTATATGGGGAATGGGAGGGGGGATGCCACACTGTCTATATGGGGAATGGGAGGGGGAATGCAACTCTGTCTATATGGGGAATGGGAGGGGGAATGCCACACAGCCTATATGGGGAATGGGAGGGGGAATGCCACACTGCCTATATGGGGAATGGGAGGGGGGATGCCACACTGTCTATATGGGGAATGGGAGGGGTAATGCCACTCTGTCTATGGGGAATGGGAGGGGGAATGCCACACTGCCTATATGGGGAATGGGAGGGGGAATGCCACACTGCCTATATGGGGAATGGGAGGGGGAATGCCACACTGCCTATATGGGGAATGGGAGGGGGGAATGCCACACTGCCTATATGGGGAATGGGAGGGGGAATGCCACACTGCCTATATGGGGAATGGGAGGGGGAATGCCACACTGCCTATATGGGGAATGGGAGGGGGAATGCCACACTGCCTATATGGGGAATGGGAGGGGGGAATGCCACACTGCCTATATGGGGAATGGGAGGGGGAATGCCACACTGCCTATATGGGGAATGGGAGGGGGGAATGCCACACTGCCTATATGGGGAATGGGAGGGGGAATGCCACACTGCCTATATGGGGAATGGGAGGGGGGAATGCCACACTGCCTATATGGGGAATGGGAGGGGGGAATGCCACACTGCCTATATGGGAATGGGAGGGGTAATGCCACACTGCCTATATGGGGAATGGGGGGGAATGTCACCCTGCCTATATGGGGAATGGGAGGGGGGATGCCACACTGCCTATATGGGGAATGGGAGGGGGAATGCCACACTGCCTATATGGGGAATGGGGGGGAATGTCACCCTGCCTATATGGGGAATGGGAGGGGGGATGCCACACTGCCTATATGGGGAATGGGAGGGGTGGAATGTCACACTGCCTATATGGGGAATGGGAGGGGGAATGCCACACTGCCTATATGGGGAATGGGAGGGGGGAATGCCACACTGCCTATATGGGGAATGGGAGGGGGAATGCCACACTGCCTATATGGGGAATGGGAGGGGGAATGCAACTCTGTCTATATGGGGAATGGGAGGGGGAATGCCACACTGCCTATATGGGGAATGGGAGGGGGGATGCCACACTGTCTATATGGGGAATGGGAGGGGTAATGCCACTCTGTCTATGGGGAATGGGAGGGGGAATGCCACACTGTCTATATGGGGAATGGGAGGGGGAATGCAACTCTGTCTATATGGGGAATGGGAGGGGGGAATGCCACACTGTCTATATGGGGAATGGGAGGGGTAATGCCACACTGCCTATATGGGGAATGGGAGGGGGAATGCAACTCTGTCTATATGGGGAATGGGAGGGGGGATGCCACACTGCCTATATGGGGAATGGGAGGGGGAATGCAACTCTGTCTATATGGGGAATGGGAGGGGGGATGCCACACTGCCTATATGGGAATGGGAGGGGTAATGCCACACTGCCTATATGGGGAATGGGAGGGGTAATGCCACACTGCCTATATGGGAATGGGAGGGGTAATGCCACACTGCCTATATGGGGAATGGGAGGGGGAATGCCACACTGCCTATATGGGGAATGGGAGGGGGAATGCCACACTGCCTATATGGGGAATGGGATGGAGAATGCCACACTGCCTATATGGGGAATGGGAGGGGGAATGCCACACTGCCTATATGGGGAATGGGAGGGGGGAATGCCACACTGCCTATATGGGGAATGGGAGGGGGAATGCCACACTGCCTATATGGGGAATGGGAGGGGGGATGCCACACTGCCTATATGGGGAATGGGAGGGGGAATGCAACTCTGTCTATATGGGGAATGGGAGGGGGGGATGCCACACTGCCTATATGGGAATGGGAGGGGTAATGCCACACTGCCTATATGGGGAATGGGAGGGGTAATGCCACACTGCCTATATGGGGAATGGGGGGGGAATGTCACCCTGCCTATATGGGGAATGGGAGGGGGAATGCCACACTGCCTATATGGGGAATGGGAGGGGGAATGCCACACTGCCTATATGGGGAATGGGAGGGGGGATGCCACACTGCCTATATAGAGAATGGGAGGGGGGAATGTCACACTGCCTATATGGGGAATGGGAGGGGGGATGCCACACTGCCTATATAGAGAATGGGAGGGGGAATGCCACACTGCCTGTAATGGGGTGTTTTAGCACAACATTTGGTTTAGAGGATTTTTTTTTCTTATTTTCTTCCTCCAAATCCTAGGTGCGTCTTAAAGGGCGAAAATTCAGTATATATATTGTATGGCCAGCCCATGAGCTGCTGGGCTCCGACCCACAGTGCTTCCTGGTTGGCTGACCACTATGTTCATCATCTGAAGCTATAGCATTGCAGGGACAGATCACAGGCAGGTAAAGACATGTCTACAGCCTTCTTCATGTTCATTTCAGCTTTAAACTTTTTAAACTGTATTCTAGAGGTTTAAGAGACAGACGTCCTCACTGACCCTGATCCAGCATGTTGTTACCGTCGTAGAACATCCAGGAAGTCTTGTCATTGGTGCTTCCTCCAAGATTGTTAATTTCCGTGACGAATACGCCCCACGAGCTTTCCTGTGTGCGGAAGCTAAGCAAAGACACAGCAAACAGGAAAATTCAAAAAGGATCACGGAGCGTTTAATCTATTCCAATATATTTCATTACCTTATCAATAAGTAAAAGCAGGGCTGGATTATGAGGAGGGCGAAGGGAGCGCGTGCCCTGGGGCCTCCACCACTTGCCCTGCAAAGGGGGCCTCCACCAGCCTTTGGGTTATGGTCTGGTCCAGGAGGCTTTTTTAGTCTTTAGTCTGACGGACCACAGGGCAACAAAGCTATTGGCGGCAGTGGAGCCTTTTTTTGTTTTTGAAAACCTGCAGCCAAAGCCACCACAGGGCAGGACGGAGAGTCTAGCGCAGCAAAGCCGCCGCCAGCAACGCTACAGTGATAGGTGTAGAGCTGGCAAAAGGGAAGGGGAGCGTCCGTCAGCGCGCTCGGAGCCACTGGCTTAGATGAAGGCTTAGATGGCGTGACGTCAGCGGCTCCGAGCGCGCTGATTGGGTGAGTGGCCGTGCATGTGTCACAGGACCGGAAAGAGCTGAATTGGGATCAATGATCTGGGGGGTTTCACGCACCCCCGATCAGGGGAAAGGACCAAAATCCAGGATAGTCAAAATCCAGGGTTTGGTCCACTTTAAAGAGATTGATATAAAGAATCCATATAAATGATAGGGTACTGTATCAATTTCATGCTGAGGAAGCCACCTAGCAGGAGCGAAACGTGTCAGTAGATACCAGATTCACAGGGAGTGAGGGGGGCTTAGCAATGGGGTCTCTTCATGAGACTAAGCCTGTGGGGTTCACCTCTTATTTCGTTGCTTGCCTCGCAATGAGAATTTTGGGCAGGATTACCCAATGCAAGAGCAGCAAGCAGCCTCTCGTAGAGGATGTTTCATGAAGGCCTTGAGAACCTCGCAGATGTTTCCTTATCCAGTCTCAGCCAGTTAATCATTTCTCCAGCTTGTCCAGTGACCATCTTGGACTGTCTCACCTGAAATCTTTGGGGTAGAGCTGAGCCGCCAGCTCCATCACTTGCAGGACAGTGGATCCTTCTCTCACTTGGACCCTCGTGGTGTACTTGAAATGTTCACCGATAAGGTCGTTCACCACCGTGTAATCCACCGAGATCATGGGAGCTGCAAGGAGAGAGGAAAAGCACCTTAGGGCAGGAGGAGGCCCATACAATAATAATCTAGGTATAACTTACAAATGATCCCCAAGAAGGTTTTGTTTTATGTTCTACTGGGACCACCAGGATGAGACTTCCCCATGGCACTACATTAAGTGTCTTCTCCATAGAGCGAACTGATTCATGGTTGATTTTCGATTTAGGAAACTTGGGACTTGGGGATTTGTGCCAATGGGGAGGCTAATTTTTAGACTAGCACCACGTATTGTCATGTGAGCGTTTATGTAGCGGTGCTCAGAGCGTCTGAAGGTGGTCGCTGCAAGCGTGTGTCTGGCGCTGTGACCAAGTTTAGCGGCCGGACAAGTGACGCTGTAGTATCCTGTCCAGCATTGATAAATTTGTAGGGGGCGCTGTAGAAGCCTCTTCCTGATTCACTGCAGAGACAATGGAGAATGCTAGGTGGTGTCCCAAGTCAAAGCGCCCAAGACGACGCAACAACAGGAAAAGCACAACAGGATAGGTAGCGCCAGTTAAAGTGGACCAACACCCAGGATTTTCACTATCCTGGGTGTTGGTTCACTTCCGCGGGGCACCCCGCTGTTTGAAACCCCCCAGAAAGCCTCAAAAAACTTACCTCACCGCCGACGGACAAGCAACGGACAAGCTGAGTCCGCTGCCGTCTCTCGCGCGTCCCTCTTACCGGGAGCGCACCCACGCCGGCCATTCACAAACGGCCGACGCGGGTGCGCGCCCTGCTAGAGGGACGCGCGAGAGGCGGCGGCGCATGCGCTGTTGGAACAGGGAAAAGGTAAGGTTTGTTGGCGTCCGGGGGGGTTTCACACAGCGGGGCATCCTAATTTCGGATGCCCGCGGAGAGGGAGCTGATCGGCCCGGGAATCTTATAGATTCCCGGGCCGATCAGCGGTGGGTGTTTGTCCACTTTAAGAGAGTCCGACGCTCGGTGCTGAAGCCCATATTTAAGAAAAAAATACACACAGCCAGCGTTGGCTACCTGGCACTATCTGGCGTTAGCGTTACTTAAATAACCCCCTAAATTTTTCCCTGAAATATGCAAAAAAGAAGCAAAAAAGCTCACTTGCTGCCACGCTTCACTGCCCAGCATGTGTGTCCCATGCTGCTCCCTGCTCTGTGCATAAAGTACTTACCGCAGAAGGGTGGGCACAAGCCGCCATCCAGTCCATATGCTGCTGTCCAACCAACCAAGAAGATAGGGGAAAACTAGCCAATTACGGGGCTTGGAAAGGCACAGCGTCATTCACAAGCTAATCAACGCCACACACGGAGACCCCCCGTCTGCCATAGGAGATAGGATAGGACCTACCCATAAAGATCCACCCCACCCAACTCTCAGCGCAGATGATTGCATGCGGGGAAGCCTCTTGCCCATCACTAGGATGATCACCGACAACATGCAGCCACAATGAGACTAAGGGCCTTATTTATGAAGGAATAGCGACAGGTAGCGACTGGTGAGCGGCCGGTAATGACGGGGCCTGCCACGAGAACGCCGGCTCCCCACCACAATCACACATTTATCAAGGCAATCCTGCTTAGCGACTGAGATAGCGCCATATAGCGACTCATTCATCATTATTCCAGCCTCACCCCACAGCGCCAGCGTCCGACCTTGCACAGCGACAGGTATGACCTCTCGCTACCTGGCGCTCTCCAATGCATTTCAATGGAACAATCTTTAAATATTCATAATTAATTGTTATTAATGTTTTTTTTTTTAAATGTGACAAATTCTGTGACCACTTCTGCCATGTTAGATAATTTTTTTAAGGTAAAAAAAAAAAAAAAAAAAAAATGTGTGCAGAATTGATATCACAGGTCTGATATTAATGTATTCATATTACTAAATTATTTATAATTTTTTTTTTTTTTGTTTCCAAAAATATGGTGGTTTGGGGGTTAAAAAACTACTTTCAACACCTCACCGCCAGCGCTCTGGGGTTTAAACAAGCATTTCACAGCGCGAGAATTTTTTAAGCCATGATTATTTGATGAATATGGTGGGAGCCGGTCGCTCTGACCAGTCGCTATCATGCGCACCCATACATCGCGGAACCTGTGAAATAGCGACTCGTCACCTTGTATTCAACATTACTGCACACCGACTGAGTCGCTATCAACAACCGAACAACGGCCAAGCACAGCGACTACTAGCGGGCGCTGTGAAAATACTGCTACGCTACCTGCTGCTATTAAAGTGGACCAACACCCTGAGGTGATCGGCCCGGGAATCTATAAGATTCCCGGGCCGATCACCTCACACACCGCGGGACATCCGAGATCGGGATGTCCCGCGGGGTGAACCCCCCCTGAACACCCCAAATCCACCTACCTGGCCAGCCGCCGCCGCCTCCCTCGCGCCCCTCTAGGCGTGCGCGTGCCCGCGCCGGCCGTCTCTGAATGGCCGGCGCGGGCGCGCACACGTCAAGAGTGACGCGCGGGAGCGTTGCTGTCAATCAGCTTGTCCGTCGGCGCCGATTGGACGGCGCGGCCACGTGGGAGCGGGGAGAGGTGAGTTTTGGGGGCTTTCTGGGGGGGGTTTCACACAGCGGGGCACCCCCGATCGGGGTGCCCCGGGGAAGTGGACCAATACCCAGGATAGTCAAAATCCTGGGTGTTGGTCCACTTTAATGAATCAGCCTCTAAGCCAGGGACACATCCCCAAGCGTCCGGTTTTCCTCTTTCTTCTTGGATGGTATGGCGGCAGCGTACGAAACAGGTGACGGCATGAGGCCACTGCTGTGACTGCATCCTCGGACCCTTCCGGGGTAGGAGCTCTATGCACAGAGCATGGGACAGACGTGCCGGGGGATAGAGCGAGGCAGCAGGTAAGTTCTTTTTTTGAATCTTTCATTAAAATTTGATTCGGAGGAAGCCACATTTTTAGGGTAAATTCAGCAAATTGTCCAAATCTAATTTTAAAGAAATTCGCTCATCTCTACCTTCTACAATTAGCCAAACAGAGCTAAAGTATCGAGGGTAAATCCATGCCATAATTATGGGGACACTCCGACCCTAATTTATTCCTTACACTGCTACTAATGGCAAGTTTCCAAATTAGCAATATTCGGGAAAACTGTATGAGGAAGGTTTATAGAGGAGAGAGTAAAGTTATCTCGCTGTGGCCACAAAATTCTGATTCACTTGTCAAACTGGCCAATAGAGCTCCAGGGACTATCACACAATGATGATTACTGAATAATTAATTCAAAAAATCTTAGTCCTTTATTATTCAATATCCCAATATGAAAAAAAAAAGTACCGGTAAATCAAATAATTATAATGTTAAGTATGTTTTATGACCATCAGTATTGTTTTAAAGCGGACCTTCACCCTGAATAAGAGCCTATCTTATATGCTTCCCACACCCTGTACATACAGATTGCCCACATTAATCCGGACCTTCACCCTGAATAAGATCCTATCTTATATGTTTCCCACACCCTGTACATACAGATTGCCCACATTAATCCGGACCTTCACCCTGAATAAGAGCCTATCTTATATGTTTCCCACACCCTGTACATACAGATTGCTCACATTAATCCGGACCCTCACCCTAAATAAGAGTCTATCTTATATGTTTCCCACACCCTGTACATACAGATTGCTCACATTAATCTGGACCTTCACCCTGAATAAGAGCCTATCTTATATGTTTCCCACACCCTGTACATACAGATTGCCCACATTAATCCGGACCTTCACCCTGAATAAGAGTCTATCTTATATGTTTCCCACACCCTGTACATACAGATTGCCCACATTAATCCGGACCTTCACCCTGAATAAGAGCCTATCTTATATATTTCCCACACCCTGTTCATACAGATTGCTCACATTAAACCGGACCTTCACCCTAAATAAGAGCCTATCTTATATGTTTCCCACACCCTGTACATACAGATTGCTCACATTAAAAATCATCCTACCTGCATCTATTGCATTTTCTGAGACTTTAAACATCCAAAATGGCAGCCCATGGAGGTGCAGGCTGCCTGCAAACCGGAAGTGTCTTCCGACTGTGTAGCTGTGCATTCTGGGATTGCTGAACTTTTCCTGACCCCAGCTCTGCTCTGCTATAACTCCACCCCCCTGTACTTTTAACCCATCTCCTCTCTTCAGGATGTGATGCTACTGAGCCAAGATGGTGGCACCCGTATCCTAGAGTGCTGAACAGAGTTGCAGGCCAGTGAGGGAAAGAAGAAGTAAGTGACTAAAAATAAAAAGTTAAATATATTTATTTCAGATTCTCAGGAATAGTTTTTTAAGGCTTTTTATTAAATCATGGTGAAGGTCCGGTTTAACTAGTATTTTACATCTTTACCTAATAAAAAATAGCTAAAAATTGTGACTCATTTGAAACCAGTTTGTGATATTATAGCATCAGTTGTTTGTATTTATTTATAATCTATCTTTTTAATAGTAAGCCAGTTGAAAATGACTTAGGCCCTTATTTAACAAGGAATAGCGCCAGGTAGCGACTGGTGAGCGAACGGTAATGACGGGCCCCGCCACGAGAACGCCGGCTCCCCTCCGCAATCACACATTTATCAAGCCGATCCTGCTTAGCGACTGACAGAGCGTCAGATAGCGAATCATTCATCATTATTCCAGCCTCACCCCACAGCGCCAGCGTCCGACCTTGAACAGCGACAGGTATGACCTCTCGCTACCTGGCGCTCTCCAATGCATTTCAATGGAGCAATCTTTAAATATTCATAATTAATTGATATTAATGTTTTTTTTTTTTTTAAATGTCAAAAATTCTGTGACCACTTCTGCCATGTTAGATATTTTTTTTTTATGGTAAAAAAAAAAAAAAAAAAAATTTGTACAGAATTGATATTACAGGTCTGATATTAATGTATTCATATTACAAAATGTTTTGAAAAACATGTTTTTTTTTTTTTCAAAAAATATGGTTGTTTGGGGGTTAAAAAACTACTTTTAACACATCGCCTCCAGCGCTCTGGGGTTTAAACAAGCATTTCACTGCGCAAGAATTTTTTGAGCGTGATTTGTTAATGAATATGCTGGGAGCCGTTCGCTATGGCCATTCGCTATCATGCGCTCCCATACAGCGCGGAACCTGTCAAATAGCGACTCCTCACCCAATATTCAACATTACGGCAAACCGACTGAGTCGCTATCAACAACCGAACAACGGCCAAGCACAGCGACTACTAGCGGGCGCTCTGAAAATGCCGCTACAGTCGCTCATCTGTCGCTACCTGGCGCTATTAATGAATCGGCCTCTTACTTTTTAATAATTCAAAACAAATAAAATGCAATATATATATATATATATATATATATATATATATATATATATATATATATAAACAATATTGCATATTGGTAAAAAGTGAAGTAAACATGAAATATTATTTTTTTCCATCAAGTCTTTTTATTACCCCCTGGATGGTAAGTATTGGATGTCACATGACTAGAAGCCATGGTAGAGACACACAAAACAGTCATTTAAAGTGCAAGACACAACAAATGCAAGGACATATTTTAGTACCCTTTGGAGCAGTTTTGTATAGGTACAGTATACCTCTGTTCTACCCATAATTAGGGTGTTTAGGGGTTTTTTAACAAGTTTTTATTTTTACACTTTTATAAGATTTATATTTACTAATAAATGCATATCTTGCCAGTTGTGTTGGCCCGCCCTCCACAAAAAATAAAAATTAGACTACGGTATTGTAATTATATTTTTAAACTATCTGACATTTTTGTATCAATACAGTATATATTTATATACGCGCACATAAAATAAGGCAATTAGGAACGCTATATACTCTTTAATAATTATAAATTATGTATACAGATGGAAAATTACTATTAAGCTATTGGTGCTTTTTACTTCAGGGTATCTTCTACAATATTATAATAATTCTTGTGATAAATAGATTCCACTAACAAGACAATAATCTGGTTGTGTTGTTAGTAGAATATATGTATTAAATTATGTTGTTTCGGTGAACTATTAATTTATTTCACTGGCATAACAATTTTCTCATTAGAATATTGAACCAATTTACTACTAAGGCCCTTATTTATGAAGGGATAGCGACAGGTAGCGACTGGTGAGCGGCCGGTAATGATGGGCCCCGCCACGAGAACGCCGACTCCCCAACACAATCACACATTTATCAAGCCAATCCTGCTTAGCGACTGAGATAGCGCCATATAGCCACTCATTCATCATTATTGCAGCCTCAGCCCACAGCGCCAGCGTCCGACCTTGAACAGCGACAGGTATGACCTCTCGCTACCTGGCGCTCTCCAATGCATTTCAATGGAACAATCTTTAAATATTAATAATTAATTGTTATTAATGTTTTTTTTTTTTTTTAATGTGAAATTCTGTGACCACTTCTGCAATGTTAGATATTTTTTTTAAGGAAAAAAAAAAAAAAGATTGTGCAGAATTGATATTACAGGTCTGATATTAATGTATTCATATTACTAAATTATTTAAAATTTTTTTTTTTGGTTTCCAAAAATATGGTGGTTTGGGGGTTAAAAAACTACTTTTAACACATCGCCTCCAGCGCTCTGGGGTTTAAACATGCATTTCACTGCGTGAGAATTTTTTGAGCGTGATTTTTTGATGAATATGGTGGAAGCCGGTCGCTCTGACCAGTCGCTATCATGCGCACCCATACATCGCGGAACCTGTCAAATAGCGACTCGGAACCTTGTATTCAACATTACGCCACACCGACTGAGTCGCTGTCAACAACCGAACAACGGCCAAGCACATCGACTACTAGCGGGCGCTGTGAAAATACTGCTACAGTCGCTATTAATAAATCAGCCTCTTAATTCTCTGTAATTATACATTTCAATATATTGATGTGTTTTTATGATAACTGTTAAAATATAAATTAGCTTAATTACCATGTTAAACTGCTTCTACTCCTAAAACTTAATGGAGCAAAAAAATAATAATAAAGCCTAATGATAAAAATCCATATAAATATGCTGGATGGCGGGAGGAGGGGTCACTTATACATTCAGCATCAAGAAATATCCAACCAGGGTTGTTTTTCTTTCTTTTAAAGTAAAGAAAAGGATATCCAGGGTGACAGGCTCTGTCACCCCTCATAGACTAAACCTGTCACCCCAGGAGAGGAAAACCAAAAGCTTGGTGGAAGTTTTATTTAGTTTGGGTGTATAAGTGACCCCTCCTCTCAATAGCCAACGTGTTTATATATTTATTTTTACACACAATTTCACGATAGTGCTTTTTAAATAGATTTGAGTCTTACCTACCGACCAGATTTTTGTTCTGTACTAAACCACCTGATATAAGATTTTTCTTATTAGAATATGTAATGGCAGCTGGGAAATTTCAGCCTTTATCAATTAGCCAAGGGGAGCAGGTGAGTATTTAAAAGGAGAGGCTGAATTTCATTTAGGCCATAAATAGACCCCATAGATGTATTATGAGTCGTTGCCATTAGTTTCAGTTCTACTAAACGTTTCCTGGGTAAAAATATGAATGAAACCATTTATCAATGTAAAAAGCTTTGAGTCACATGGCAAAGATCTTACAAGTATAACATATGGCCACTTAGGTGACAGCATTAGAATATTATGGATATGAAGTGTGCAGAACCTCTCCAACTGGTCTGAAGATTATTTGCAAACCAAGTGCCTGGATGGAAACGTTCTGCAAACCTTAGTAGATAAAATCTCTTAGGGCCTTATTTATCAAGGAATAGCGACAGATAGCCACAGATAGCGACTGGGGAGCCGGCCAGTAAAGCCAGGTACCGCAACTAGAACACCGGCTCCCCTCCACAATCACACATTTATCAAGCCGATACTGCTTAGCGACTGAGATAGCGCCACCTAGCAACTCATTCATCATTATCCCAGCCTCATCCCACACCGCCAGCGAACATCCTTGAACAGCGACAGGTATGACCTCTCGCTACCTGGCGCTCTCCAATGCATTTCAATGGCAGAATGTATTTTAATTAATAATTATTTTTTATTAATTTTTTTTTTTTAATTTCAAAAAAAAAATCTGTGAACACTTCTTCCTTTGAAAATGTATTTTTTGGGGATTTTTAACAAAATTTTTTTTTTTGCAGAATTACAGGTCTGATTTTAAACTATTCAGGTTTGAATATTATTTCAAAATTATTCCATTTTTTTTTGGGTGGTTAGGGGGTTAAAAAAACGACTTTTAACACATCGCCTACTGCGCTCTGGGATTTAAACATGCATTTCACAGCGCTAGGAATTTTTAAGGCTGATTTTTTAATGAATATGGTGGGTGCCGGTCGCTATGTCCAGTCGCTATCATGCGCTCCCATACAACAGCGAACCTGTCAAATAGCGACTCAGCATCTTGTATTCAACATTACGGCACACCAACTAAGTCGCTATCATCCACCGAACAATGGCCAAGCACAGCGAATACTAGCGGTCGCTGTCAAAATACCGCTACAGTCGCTCAACAGTCGCTATCTGTCACTATCTGTCGCTATTAATGAATCAGCCTCCCCGTGTTCCCCAATCTCATTGAAGAGCTCACACGGAGAAGTTCTCCACAATTTAGTAAGCCATCTGGAAACTTCTCTAGTGTAGAAAAGATCTATATCTTCAAAAAGTTTCGACCTTTACATACAATACATTAGTTGCTGGTTAAATTCTTACCATCTTCTTGAGCTTCGGTACCATGAATGCTCAGCAGGCACACCACGCACAGCAGATAGGCTAACATTGTTCTGGACTGCCTCACACAAAATGGATACGTGTTTCTTCGGCTCCGCTTATGTACACGTGTGGTCACCCAATCTTAGATTAGTTTTTTTTTTCCAGAAAGCAACATCGTTACAGGTCATGTTATCTGTAACCTTCACTTTTCTGCCGAGCAAACAGCAGGTCCTGGAAGTCCAAGTTCTCACCAAGAGATTTGGTTGTGTACATTTGGTTGCCTGATAATTTTGTTTTTTGATTATCTCAAACGTGCTGCAAACCACAAGGTTATCGAGTATTTGCAACAGCGTCTGAAAAAGCGTCTCTAGATGGTTATGGCAGCACTTGGGCATAAGGATCAGCAGTAGCACCTAACGTTACTTATTAAGCTTCGTGACCTTGCAGTGTTTTGGGTACAGCAAATGCAACCTCTAACAGTATGGTTATTGGTCATTTTGGTAAAGGTTCACAATGGTAAAACAAGTATTTAGCTGTTAAAGCCTCAAACAGATGTGAGGTGTCAAGCCCTGTGGGACACCCGCCTTCTAGGTAAGTCCACAACCACAAATTGTGTTCAATAAAATATAAAATAATAAAACATCTCACTTAATCCTCTCCCCAATCCTCACCCCAAAATTTCATCACTCTGATTAGCATCCATAGATTTGAGTGACAGTTAAACTTGAGTGACAGACCAGTACAAATTGGGCTTATCACAAGGGCAAAGGTGGGTGGGAAACGTGTTACAACATTTTTGGACTTCCACTTTAATGGTTAACCTAACCCCTAAAGTAGACCCTACAACCTTAACCCTGAAACTGTATCCTTTACCCTGAAACCCTACCTCATTGCCCAGACTAATCCAAACACCTAACCTAGCATCTACCGGTAGTCACTAAATATGTCTTTAACCCTCGAGTTGTAACAACTCTGAAACCAAACCATGAAACACATCCGAATCTTAACCACTAAACCTAAACTACACACCTAACATCCCTGAAGCTCTACCACCACCATAACCACCTGTCAAACCCCAGGGACACCCGCCTTCTTAGTGAGTCCACAGCCCCCAATCTCCGCTGCTAGCTTATACCTAAAGCCCCCGTTTGCCGGGACGCTTTACATGCCTCACCAGACATGGTTGCCCCCAGGACTTAGTAGCTCAAAGATTGTGAACTTACAGAGGTGAAGGAGGATGAAACAGAGGTAAGACTGGGCGTTATCAGGCAAGCCAGGGTCATACACGGATAATTAGTCCACACGATGCACAGCGCCAATGGAGAAGCACGAGAAAGTCAGAGAGTTTGCGGTACAAGGGATGAGGCAGGAACGTAGCCAGAATCCAGGCAGAGGTTGGTTCAGGTGGCGGTCACGGAATGGTCAGGCAAGCTAGGTCGGCAACGGTACGACAATCAAAGAACAAAGGATCAAATGTAACTCGCAGCACGCTATCACGGGCATTGAGAGTGCGAGCTGGGAACACCTAAGAAGCATGGAAGTGGACGGGATTGGCTGGGGGTAACAATCAGGCTCATTGGCCCAGCTACAACCTGGGGGCTGATTGCCCAATACAATATTGAGGGCGTTTCCATTACAAATTGGGCTTATCACAAGGGCAAAGGTGGGTGGGAAACGTGTTACAACATTTTTGGACTTCCCCTTTAATGGTTAACCTAACCCCTAAAGTAGACCCTAAAACCTTAACCCTGAAACTTTATCCTTTACCCTGAAACCCTACCTCATTGCCCAGACTAATCCAAACACCTAACCTAGCATCTACCGGTAACTAAATATGTCTTTAACCCTCAAGGTTGTAACAACTCTGAGACCAAACCATGAAATACATCCGAATCTTAACCACTAAACCTAAACTACACACCTAACTTATCCCTAAAGCTCTACCACCACCACCTCTGCCCAATACAATAATGAGGGCGTTTCGCCCATCGGTAATATTAAGGCTCATTGGCCCTTTGAACTAACCTCCGGCGGGCATAAGAAAGCCCTGCTCGCACACTGGGGATGCGGCCACGAGCGGAAGGCGCCGCTGGAGCGGGATCAGGCAGGTGAGTGTATTGTGACATCACCCAATCTAGCCTAATTACCTAACTTACCCAACATTTAAACCTATCTTTACCATCTAAATGCTGATGCTAACCCTAAATAATGTACAAAATATATAACGTCTAACCGCTGGTCCTAAACGAGCCTAGACTGCAAAATGTAATGTCAAAATTGAACCCCAAACTATTAAACCTGACTTGAACACATACAGAAACACAACTAGTTGAGAAGAATCTGGGGGAACTGGTAGATCACAGGCTAAATAACAGCATGCAATGCCAAGCAGCTGCTTCCAAGGCCACCAAGATATTATGTAATGCAAAATGTAATGTCAAAATGTAACCCCAAACTATTAAACCTGACTTGAACACATACAGAAACACAACTAGTTGAGAAGAATCTGGGGGAACTGGTAGATCACAGGCTAAATAACAGCATGCAATGCCAAGCAGCTGCTTCCAAGGCCACCAAGATATTATCATGCATTAATAGAGGCCTGAAATCATGGGATAGGTGAGTAATTTTGCCTCTTTACAAGGCACTGGTGCGCCTTCACCTGGAATATGCCGTTCCATTCTGGGCACCAGTTTATAGAAAGGACACTCTGGTTATGGAAAGGGTGCAGAGGAGCCACCAAACTAATAAGAGGAATCTTGCAAGACTTCACTCGCAGTGAGTGGCGTAGGAGTTGGAAGAACGCGGCTAAAGCCAGCGGCGGGGCAGAGGATTAAGCCCTGAAGCAGCCGGATGTCGCTGCAGCAGGCAGCGCCGACATCCAAAAGGTAAGTAGGGGCCGATGGGGGGGATCGCCCTCCTTTTTATTTTTGGTCCAGTGTTCCTCTTTAATAGTGTTAGCAGTCGGGCATCATTTCCTGTTCCATCAATATATGGTAGAACTCACCATTATCCTGTGGACACTGTTGACCTTTAAGAGAGACGTAGGTTTTACCCCACAGAAAAGGAAGGACTTGGGCAGCGGCGATGGGCAAGGAGAAGGTGTTTTTCGGTATCAGGTCGATCACTGTATCCAGGGTTTTGGCACAGTCCCAGAATAGTGGGTCGTATAAACCTTTTGCAGCTGTCAGTGCCTAAAAAACATAAAGGATTTTAAAAGTGAGAGCTGCTAAATCCACATCAGACAAAAAATCCACAAAAAGTCCCATAGTAACAGCAGAAGCCCAGCCTTTGCTTAGTCAGGCTTGGACAAGCCACGCCCATGTCTAACAAGCCCCACCCCTGAGAAACTAAATCTCGGGTATTTCTAATCTTATAACACCAATTAATTTTTCTGCAAAACTAGATCTACCTAAGGCCATCAGGAGCAACATCTGTAAACCCTTCCGCACTTCATCAGAAACCAAAAACACCTTTGGCTTAAACTGGACCTTCAGTGTAAATTAATGAAAAGCCCAAACTATTCCCCGGCATCTAAAAAAATATATTTTAAGTTTTAATCACATACTTATTATTCTTTCCCCCACTGGGATGAAACTCTGTTCGGGACTGTAGGATACAGCCGGCGCCATCTTGCCTCAGAAGCGTCACATACTGAGGCGAGGAAAGGGTGGAAAGTGCAGATTAATGTGGGAAATCTGTAGGTACGGGGGGGGGGGGACATACAAGATAGGCTCTTATTCAGGGTTATTAATGTGGGCAATCTGTATGTACGGGGGGAAACATACAAGATAGGCTCTTATTCAGGGTGAAGGTTCAGATTAATGTGGGCAATCTGTATGTACAGGGGGGGGGCATAGAAGATATGCGCTTATTCAGGGTGAGAGTCCGGATTAATGTGGGCAATCTGTATTTACAGGGGGAAGAACATACAAGATAGGCTCTTATTCAGGGTGAAGGTTCAGATTAATGTGGGCAACCTCTATGTACAGGGGGGGGCATAGAAGATATGCTCTTATTCAGGGTGAGGGTCCAGATTAATGTGGGGCAATCTGTATGTACAGGGGGGGGGGACATACAAGATAGGCTCTTATTCAGGGTTATTAATGTGGGCAATCTGTATGTACGGGGGGAAACATACAAGATAGGCTCTTATTCAGGGTGAGGGTCCGGATTAATGTGGGCAATCTGTATTTACAGGGGGAAGAACATACAAGATAGGCTCTTATTCAGGGTGAAGGTTCAGATTAATGTGGGCAACCTCTATGTACAGGGGGGGGGGGGGCATAGAAGATATGCTCTTATTCAGGGTGAGGGTCCAGATTAATGTGGGGCAATCTGTATGTACAGGGGGGGGGGGGGGACATACAAGATAGGCTCTTATTCAGGGTTATGGTCTGGATTAATGTGGGCAATCTGTATGGACGAGGGGGAAACATACAAGATAGGCTCTTATTCAGGCTGAGGGTCCGGATTAATGTGGGGAATCTGTATTTACAGGGGGAAGAACAAACAAGATAGGCTCTTATTCAGGGTGAAGGTTCAGATTAATGTGGGCAATCTGTATGTACAGGGGGGGGCATAGAAGATATGCGCTTATTCAGGGTGAGGGTCCAGATTAATGTGGGCAATCTGTATGTACAAGGTGGGGGAAACATACAAAATAGTCTCTTATTCAGGGTGAAGGTCCGGATTAATTTGGGCAATCTGTATGTACAGGGTGGGAAACATATAATATAGGCTCTTATTCAGGGTGAAGTTCTGGATTAATGTGGGCAATCTGTATGTACAGGGTGGGGGAAAACATACAAGATAGGCTCTTATTAAGGGTGAAGGTCCGGATTAATGTGGGCAATCTGTATATACAGGGGGGAAACACAATAAGGCTCTTATTCAGGGTGAAGGTCTGGTTTAAGATAAGAAGGGATCCCTCAAGGATCCTGCACTTCAAGATAGAGCTGCAAAGAGGAAAATCCCAATTGGCTTAGCACTGGTTAACATTGGCTGTGAACCGCCTGGGACCACTACAGAGGTTTTCTCATACCAGAATTGCAGTTGATTCTAACTGGCTCACTGGCAAAGTGCTTTCCATACCTGCGCGGCTAGGCCAGTGCTGTATGCGTTGCCGATCATTCCATCATTCTGCGATTTCAGAAGGTATTTCACCAGTGTAGATGCAGAGCCCTCCGCTGAACTGAATGTTTCTGAAGGAACATCGTCCATGCTACGCACGCATACCAATGCCATCACCGCCATAGCTGCTGTATCTGTAAATGGAGAGCATTGGTTACAGTGTGGTAGAAAATTCCTTAGTAAAGTCCCTTTTTGTTTCTTTTTTGGTCCTTTTGTGGCTGTTGAAACATTAGGTTAACTTGCCAGTTTTAGTGACATAGTTATTTAGGGAGAACCCACCCATATCTATAATTAGCTCTAGTCTATCCAATTTCTTGGAACCAGGACTTCTCCATGTGCCACCCTAGAATGGGTGGCTCCAGGTACATGAGGATCTTTCACACCTTTTCCGCCCTCAACCTTTAATATCGCTTACCTCTGAGCCTGCTCCATCTATCTGTGGTACCAACCCTAACCTTCTGTTGTGTTACCTCTAGCTGACCCTCATCAATTCAGGTACACGAAGATCTTTCCACACTCATCCTTTGATGTTGCTTACCTCTCCGAGCCTACTCTATCTGTGGTACCAACCCTAACCTTCTGTTGTGTTACCTCTAGCTGACCCTAATCTATTCACTTCCTTGGAACCAAGACTTCTCCATGAGCCACCTTAGAATGGGTGGCTCCAGGTACACGAAAATCTTTCACACCTTTTCCACCCTCAACCTTTGATATCGCTTACCCATCTGAACCTACTCTATCTATCTGTGGTACCAATCCTAACCTTCTGTTGTGTTACCTCTAGCTGACCCTCATCAATTCAGGTACACGAAGATCTTTCACACCTTTTCCACCCTCGGCCTTTGATGTCACTTACCTCTGAGCCTAATGTATCTATCTGTGGTACCAACCCTAACCTTCTATTGTGTTACCTTTAGCTGACCCTCATCAATTTAGTTACACAAAGATCTTTCACACCTTTTCCACACTCATCCTTTGATGTTGCTTACCTCTCCGAGCCTACTCTATCTATCTGTGGTACCAACCCTAACCTTCTGTTGTGTTACCTCTAGCTGACCCTAGTCTATTCACTTCCTTGGAACCAAGACTTCTCCATGTGCCACCTTAGAATGGGTGGCTTCAGGTACACGAAAATCTTTCACACCTTTTCCACCCTCAACGTTTGATATCACTTACCCATCTGAGCCTACTCTATCTGTCTGTGGTACCAACCCTAACCTTCTGTTGTGTTACCTCTAGCTGACCCTCATCAATTCAGGTACACGAAGATCTTTCACATCTTTTCCACCCTCAACCTTTGATGTTGCTTTCCTCTCTGAGCCTACTCTATCTATCTGTGGTACCAACCCTAACCTTCTATTGTGTTACCTTTAGCTGACCCTCATCAATTTAGGTACACAAAGATCTTTCACACCTTTTCCACACTCATCCTTTGATGTTGCTTTCCTCTCTGAGCCTACTCTATCTATCTGTGGTACCAACCCTAACCTTCTGTTGTGTTACCTCTAGCTGACCCTAGTCTATTCACTTCCTTGGAACCAAGACTTCTCCATGTGCCACCTTAGAATGGGTGGCTTCAGGTACACGAAAATCTTTCACACCTTTTCCACCCTCAACGTTTGATATCACTTACCCATCTGAGCCTACTCTATCTGTCTGTGGTACCAACCCTAACCTTCTGTTGTGTTACCTCTAGCTGACCCTCATCAATTCAGGTACACGAAGATCTTTCACATCTTTTCCACCCTCAACCTTTGATGTTGCTTTCCTCTCTGAGCCTACTCTATCTATCTGTGGTACCAACCCTAACCTTCTATTGTGTTACCTTTAGCTGACCCTCATCAATTTAGGTACACAAAGATCTTTCACACCTTTTCCACACTCATCCTTTGATGTTGCTTTCCTCTCTGAGCCTACTCTATCTATCTGTGGTACCAACCCTAACCTTCTGTTGTGTTACCTCTAGCTGACCCTAGTCTATTCACTTCCTTGGAACCAAGACTTCTCCATGTGCCACCTTAGAATGGGTGGCTTCAGGTACACGAAAATCTTTCACACCTTTTCCACCCTCAACGTTTGATATCACTTACCCATCTGAGCCTACTCTATCTGTCTGTGGTACCAACCCTAACCTTCTGTTGTGTTACCTCTAGCTGACCCTCATCAATTCAGGTACACGAAGATCTTTCACATCTTTTCCACCCTCAACCTTTGATGTTGCTTTCCTCTCTGAGCCTACTCTATCTATCTGTGGTACCAACCCTAACCTTCTATTGTGTTACCTTTAGCTGACCCTCATCAATTTAGGTACACAAAGATCTTTCACACCTTTTCCACACTCATCCTTTGATGTTGCTTTCCTCTCTGAGCCTACTCTATCTATCTGTGGTACCAACCCTAACCTTCTATTGTGTTACCTCTAGCTGACCCTCATCAATTTAGGTACACAAAGATCTTTCACACCTTTTCCACCCTCAACCTTTGATATCGCTGAGGGGACAGGGATGGATGGGGAAGAGCTGAGGGGACAGGGATGGATGGGGCAGAGCTGAGGGGACAGGGATGGATGGGGAAGAACTGAGGGGATAGGGATGGATGGGGCAGAGCTGAGGGGACAGGGATGGATGGGGCAGAGCTGAGGGGACAGGGATGGATGGGGCAGAGCTGAGGGGACAGGGATGGATGGGGCAGAGCTGAGGGGACAGGGATGGATGGGGCAGAGCTGAGGGGATAGGGACGGATGGGGCAGAGCTGAGGGAACAGGGATGAAAGGGGCAGAGCTGAGGGAACAGGGGTGGATGGGGCAGAGCTGAGGGCAAGGGGATGGATGGGGCAGAGCTGAGGGGACAGGAATGGATGGGGAAGAGCTGAGGGAACAGGGATGGATGGGGCAGAGCTGAGGGGATAGGGATGGATGGGGCAGAGCTGAGGGGATAGGGATGGATGGGGCAGAGCTGAGGAGACAGGGATGGATGGGGCAGAGCTGAGGGGACAGGAATGGATGGGGAAGAGCTGAGGGGACAGGGATAGACGGGGAAGAGCTGAGGGGACAGGGATGGATGGGGAAGAGCTGAGGGGATAGGGATGGATTGGGCAGAGCTGAGGGGACAGGGATGGATGGGGCAGAGCTGAGGGGACAGGGATGGATGGGGAAGAGCTGAGGGGATAGGGATGGATGGGGCAGAGTTGAGGAGACAGGAATGGATGGGGAAGAGCTGAGGGGACAGGGGTGGATGGGGCAGAGCTGGGGGCACATGGATGGATGGGCAGAGCTGAAGGGACAGGGATGGATGGGCAGAGCTGAAGAGACAGGGATGGATGGGGCAAAGGTGAGGGGACAGGGATAGATGGGCAAAGCTGGGAGGACAGGGATGGATGAGGCAGAGCTGAGGGGACAGGGATGGATGGGGCAGAGCTGAGGGGACAGGGGGGGCAAGATTGTATAGGGTAATAAAAATACAATTCTGTGATTACTCACCTGTAGAATTGGTATTATGAGTATACAGTACGTCCTTCTCCAAATCTAATACTTACACTTGGGATATACTCCGCCAGATGGCGCTGGACTGCAGAGACATCGAAAATAGGCTCCTCCCGGCCCCTCAAATACCCGGGGACCTCCCACAAATCCCCAGCATTGAAAAGCAGTTAATGAGAAGCTGGGAGAATTAAACAATCCAAACTATCAACTATAACAATGATAACAATCACCATACAGGGGATCCAAGATAATGCAAACCAAGGGTGGGTTGGAGCAGGACGTACTGTATACTCATAACAACAATTCTACAGGTGAGTAATCACAGAATTGTATTATTCATAGTATACAGTACGTCCTGCTCCAAATCTAATACTTACACTTGGGACATCCAATAGCAGTGTCCATAAAGTAGGGTGGGATCCCCAAGAAAAATCAGCAGCAGACAGTTTAAACCACTGCCGCCTGCAGAACCTTGTGGCCAAAAGCAGCATCAGCTGAGGCCCTAACATCAACCTTGTAAAACTTTGAAAAGGTATGAACAGAAGACCAAGTAGCGGCCTTGCAAACTTGTTGTGCTGAAAAGCCCAAGAGGCCCCAATAGCACGAGTGGAATGAGCAGTAAGGCGGAAGGGAGGATCCTTCACTTTAGCAGAATAGGCCTGAATCACAGCCTGATGAATCCACTTGCTGATAGAAGACTTGGCAGGAGCCAAACCCTTCCTAGGACCAGAAGGGACCACAAAAAGAGCATCAGTTTTTCTGAAAGGTGCAGTAGCCACCAGATAGTACTTCAGACACCTGACCACATCCAAAGAATACAAAACCCTCTCCTTAGCATTGCTAGGATTAGGGCACAAAGAAGGAGGAACAATATCCTGATTCAAATGAAAGGCAGACACTACCTTAGGCAGAAAGTCAGGTTTGAAACGAAACACCACCTTGTCCTGGTGTCTCATAGTTGGGGGGCTGAATGGACAGCGCCGCCAACTCAGACAAACGGGGGAGTAGGCGAAGTGAAGCGAGGTGCAGCCACTGGCAGGCCAGATTGCAATGCAAGCACCTGCTCAGCACAGGGTACACAGACCCGCGCCTTGTCAGCGTCAGCATGAGGCTGCCCACACGCTACACACAGCCGGTCCTGTCCCGAAGGGACCCCGGTCACATTATCCTGGGATGCCTCCATATGGTGATTATAGTTGTGCTATACGCCAATAGGGAATAACGCTATATAGCAACCCCGGATGCCACAGTAACAAAAGTGAAAGATATAAAGCCGCCCGCGAGGGCATTTACGGACTGCGGTAGATAGGGGTCCGTCGCGCATGGGCCAACCAAGCAGGATAAAGATGGTGTCGGTATACCTCGAGGGGCGGGCCGGTATCAGCGATGACGCGGAGCGCGCCATAGATGGGCCCCCCCGAAGAGCGCGAAGCCAGAACGTGCAAGCATCCAATGATGGCACACCAGCGCCTGCGGCGGCGGCAATTTTACAAAGACACTAAAGGCAAGTCAGCGTGGCGGCTGACAGAAGACTAAACAGAAAGGAAAAAGAGTGTAAAACACAGAATGCATAGCATACATATTTACACACACCCCCCCTCTTTTCCCCCGAAGGCTACAAGGAGGATGAGGGAGGACAGCGGCCACTTAAACAGGGCCCATCGATGAGCAGGGGCAAGGGGCAATAGTGCGGGAGGGGCATCCCATAGAGGCTCACCATAAGTGTGAACCGCCTACCCTTTGGTGGGGGATTGCGGTGGAGCAGCGCTCCTAAGCACCAACGGCAGTGCTGCCTACCATCACCCGACCAGCGCAGCCAAGGCTGGGAGGCATATTACTAGTGGAACGGGTGGGAATAGTCCTACAGGGCCGCAGGCTAATAGCCCCGCTCACCTGCGAGCAGAGAGAGCCATTTCTTATCCTTCGCAGCCAGACTGCAGAAAAATTCTGGGGATTTGTGGGAGGTCCCCGGGTATTTGAGGGGCCGGGAGGAGCCTATTTTCGATGTCTCTGCAGTCCAGCGCCATCTGGCGGAGTATATCCCAACTGTAAGTATTAGATTTGGAGCAGGACGTACTGTATACTAAGAATACAATGTTTTTGTGTATCCTGCAATGCCACTTCCCGCCCATAGTGCAGTACTTTATATTGCAATGCTAGGTGCCAGGGAGAAGAGTCATGACACTGTCAGGGAGACTAAGCACTACATCGCTAATCCAGTAAAGGGAGCAGGGCTGTCAGGGCAAGGGTCCAGAAGGGCGCCGGCCCTTTTAGGGCTGGCAGCCCCATGACTGGCCTGCGCTTCCTGTTGGAAGCTGACCAGCCATGGGATTGCGGGAAGAGATCGGGGGAAGTGACCTCAGGGGAGGGGGAGGGGGGGAGTATATAGGGGCAGGTCCCCCCCTTCCCTTCCTCTTTGGCCCCTGATCTCTTCACTGGAACGTGCTTTCCCACCCGCCCGCCCTTTAATGGGGGTGATGGAATGGTCGATTGGTCGCAGCAGTAGCTGGTTGGTTTTTGGGGCAGTTTGGTCGGGACAGGTTGTATTATGTTGTATGTATGTACATATATATATTTATAAAAAAAAAAATATATATATATATACACTTTAATATATATGAATAAAAAAAAAAAAAAAAAAAGAAGATAAGAATAAAGAAGATTTATATATATTTACTGACATTTGTTCAGTTAACTGGGTACAAGTAGTGGGATTTTATGTATAATTTGTGGGGAATTTATCGGGCATATGTGTCAATGCGTTTGTATCGGGGGATTGTTGTAAATTCATTGTTACTGTTTTATTTATTTGTCACAGCTTTGGCGGTCTCCTCTGCTCGGTTCGGGTCTGAGATGGCACGGAAAGTGGGGGTAGGTTACAAGGAAGCGGCTGTTTCGGCGGAAACGGGCCAGGAGGATAGGTGACTGAGTTTAAGGGGAGGGGAGGGACTAAGGGAAGGGGTTAAGGTGGATCTTGGCAGTTAGCCCCGTTGAGCTACCAGGCCGAGGAGGGATGCGGCCGGGCTCACGAATTGGCTTCTGTTTCAGATTCCGGGAGGTTGGTGAGCCTTCGGGCCGCCTCCCCTCCCCTTCTGTTGGTAGGTAGGGTGTGTTGGAATCTCAGACCTGGATCGGGGAGATCGGGAGTGCATCGTTAATTGTTACTTGTTATTGTTTTATGTTGAGGCTGTGGCCAATTAAAATTCCATCAATTCCGAAGAAGTGGTTGTTTGGCTCCTTTATTTTGGGAGTGTGGGTGGGTTGGTGTTAGCTGAAGACGTATGGAACGCTAGCACAGTCAAGGAAATCTGGTGCCAAAGTTCGGATTCGGACCCCGGGCTGTCAGTTGAGCACCGCTGCTATAGGCTGATCCTTATACTCACCTACAGAACCTCCAGCAGTCGGCCCAATACCAGCGATTAGAGCATTTGCTGCTGTAAAGGCGGCCGGTCTGGAGAGCACACAGAGAGTAAGGACATCAAGAGACATTTGGTACCAGGTAGTCAGGGGGGAATTGGTATTTTCTGTAATGACAGAACACAGTTCATTTATCAGACACATATGAACAATCATCGGAAATCTGCAAAGTCAAATAAAGCCCTAAAACCGGTCCTTCAGCATCATTAATACTACTACAACTACTATTATTTTCCACCATCTAAAATTAATATATTTTACATTTTTATTCACTTACTTTTTATTCTTTCCCCCACTGGGCTGAACCTGGTCCTTGAATCAACCTTCAGTGAACCGAGAACAGAAACACCCACCACTTCCTACCCCCAATGCCCTGATTGGCTGCCTCTCTCTGCAGCTACGAAACCCCGCCCTCCTTTCTGGTCACACTATGTGCTGGCAGACTGGAGACACTCTTAGAGGCCGATTCATTAATAGCGCCAGGTAGCGACAGATGAGCGTAGCGGTATTTTCACAGCGCCCGCTAGTATTCGCTGTGCTTGGCCGTTGTTCGGCTGTTGACAGCGACTTAGTCGGTGTGCGGTAATGTTGAATACGGGGTTAGGAGTCGCTGTTTGACAGGTTCCGCGCTGTATGGGAGCGCATGACAGCGAATGGCCATAGCGAACGGCTCCCAGCATATTCATTAACAAATCACGCTCAAAAAATTCTTGCGCTGTCAAATGCTTGTTTAAACCCCAGAGCGCTGGCGGCGATGGGTTAAAAGTAGTTTTTTAACCCCCAAACAACCATATTTTTGGAAAAAAAAAACAAGTTTTTCAAAACATTTTGGAATATGAATACATTAATATCAGACCTGTAATATCAATTCTGCACAAATTCTTTTTTTTTTTTTTTTTTACCTTAAAAAAATATCTAACATTGCAGAAGTGGTCACAGAATATTTGACATTTAAAAAAAATAAAAAAAAAATAAAATAATAGCAATTAATTAAGAATATTTAAAGATTGCTCCATTGAAATGCATTGGAGAGCGCCAGGTAGCGAGAGGTCATACCTGGCGCTGTTCAAGGTCGCTCCCTGGCGCTGTGGGGTGAGGCTGGAATAATGATGAATGATTCGCTATCTGGCGCTCTCTCAGTCGCTAAGCAGGATCGGCTTGATAAATGTGTGATTGCGGAGGGGAGCCGGCGTTCTCGTGGCGGTGACCGTCATTACCGTTCGCTCACCATTCGCTACCTGGCGCTATCCCTTGTTAAATAAGGGCCTTAGCCTGTAGCATCTCTCACCCGCTTTTTCTGGTCATACTATGTGCTGTCATGCTGGAAACGTTCTTAGCCTGCAGCATCTCTCACCCCCTTTTTCTGATCAGTAATAACTAGAGGCACAACAATGCACTTATTTTTTACTATGATCTATGTAACGCACACAGTGTGCTTACATCACATCGCTTTTTCCACACCCACCGTTTCTCCTCATTTTCTCTCTGCATTTCCTTTGCTGTAATTCTTTTAGAAATCACTTAGGAACTACATGGTCTTTTGGAAAATGGATTGAAGTCTGGGACAGTGCAACGTGTAGCCGGAGACAATGGGACAACAATCGGGCGCTCATCTTTAGTATAACTTTAAAGTGGACCAAAACCCAGGATTATGACTAGCCTGTGTTTTGTTTCTTGTGCTGTGTGAAACCCCCCAGGTCACCGAAACTAACTCACCTCTTCCCGGTCCTACGGCGCACGTGCGGCCACTTGTCCAATCAGCGCGCTCGGATCCGCTGACGTCACGTCCTCTAAGCCTTCGTCTAAGGCGAGTGGCTCTGAGCATGCTGCCGGCCACATCCCCCACTACTCTCTAACAGGGAGCATGCCTGCATCAGCCATGCACAAAATCCTGGCACGGGTATGCGCCCTGCTAGAGGGATAGCGGGGATGTTGGACCGGGAAAGCTGGGGGGTTTCACACAGCAGGGCATCCTGGTTCTGGATGCCCCGGGTGGAGGGAATCGATTGGCCTGTTCGCCGTGGGTTTTGGTGCACTTTAAGTTTTGAACTGGTAAAGCAACATTTCTGTTGACATTGAACCCTAGGCTTCCACCAGTCCATGAAATGCTGAGATCTTCACTTTTAACTGAGTCTACCACAGTGTCACCTATCTATGTGTTCTCTTTATATTCATAAATAAGCCCCTGGAGATAGACACAGAGAACAAGGGGGGGCTTTTGAGTTCTGTTGCTATTACAAACACCTTAGGTTACTTTCAATGGACCAAGGTTTGTTTTTTAAAAAAACTTACGACAACTCTGCAACTCCTCCTGAGTCTTCTGCTCCAGAATGTTGACCAGGTTTATGCTTCCACCAGAAACAGAGATGCTGGAGGGGTTAGCACATGATGACTGCAGTGCGAGAACATAGAGGGCAACTTTTCCAGAAGAAAAGGGCTCATCTACAAGGAAAGAGAAAGGACATCTGTTAGCAGAGGTACAAGAAGTTAGATCAAGATCAGAGGTTCACAACCAGTAATACTACAACCACTGTCAACAAGTCAACAAGCTGCAACAGTGCTGGAGTGGGGCATCTTGGGCTGACTGAAATGTTGGCAAGACCTCCACCCTCCTGGTAAAGTATGTATTAGCGATGTTGAGGGTTGATATTTTGATAGATGCAAAATGGGAAGTGGGGGATGAAGGACACATGATTGGCTGAATAATATTGTTTGGTGGATAAAGTAATGAGTCAAGGAACCAACTGGCTCTGCCCATGGGGAGAAGATTGGTTAGTGAGGATAACCACTCCACTATTTTTTGCATGATATCCAGCAGATGGAACTAGTGAAGGTATTGGGTTCTGACAGTCCGTGCTACTGGAATTTTAGACAAATGGTGTAAGAAGGTTGCAGGGGAATAAAATATTAATGAATTATTACTAAATTACTAATATTACTGCTATATAGGTAACTTGGATGAATGTGGAAGAATGTGGCTCAAGTAAGTGTACAGCCTGTCAAGGTTTCAGCTTCTCCATGTGCTGGTTAATCACCTTCTCTGTGTGCTCTGGCTGTCAGTATTGCTGCACATCCCTGACATACCTGGGAAAGCGAAACCCGCTGGCAGACCGGGAAGATCCACGGGACTTGATCTTGCTGCGAGATTTGGAGTACTTTCTTGATTTGGACGGTGCTCGGTTTCTTTTGTGCTCTTTGCTTAGTCTTATTTTGCATCCGCTGAGCTCTGAACCGTCCAATTTCTCTATGGTGGCCTTCATATCGATTTAGGATGGGCACACCCACGACTCCCTCATTCCTGTTACCCCTGAGCGCATCAACATAGGTTGCCTCTCCTGCTCTTATATATGGACCTCCAGTTCACACAGATCACAGATTGTAGAGAACCTTTCTTCTCGCCTCAGCTGGCGGGATCTCAAGGATGTTATGAGAAAAGCAGGAGAGGCGACCTACGTTGATGCACACAGGGGTAACAGGAATGGGGTGTCATGCCTCGGGGACACCCATCTTCTTTGTGAGCTTACAACCCCCAATCTCCGCAACTAGCTTCACCTTTAGCCAAGCCCTTTTGCTGGGACGCTTTAAAAACCTCGCCCGACACGGTTGCTCCCAGGACTTATTAGCTCAAAGGATGAAGGCTCACGGGGGTGAAGATGGATGAACCGAAGGTAGGACGGGGCGTAATCGGGTAGCCGAAGTAAGTACAAAATACAGTTCTGGGGAACTCCGAGGGAGAAAGCAAGCAAGGTCAAAGGTCACGCCAATGGTCAAACCAGGACATCAGAGAGCTACGCGGCACCAAGGATTAGACGGGTTCGTAGTAATTCAGGCTAGCAAGGTCGGCAACAGGTAATCAACACAGGAATCTCAGGATAGAGCACACCCAGCTGACGCTATCACAGGCAATGCATGGGTGACCTGGGAACACCTTTATAGGGCATGGGTGCAGGGGATTGGACAGGAAGAACCAGGCTTATTGGACATTTAACAACCACTGGAGGGCATAAATTAGCTGTGGTCACGCGCGCAAGCACGAGCAGAGGAGCCAGGAGAGCAGCGGAGAGAGGAGGAGGAGGGTACGCTAGGCGCTGCTTCAAGCTGGCGTCCGGTGTGGATGTGGCTGCTGGGCAGGAGGAGTCCCATCCAGCCGCCGGAGCCCGCAATGCTCGAGGATGTCGCGGGCACGGGCTGAAGGTAAGTGCGCTGTGACATGGGGGAGTTATGGAGTGTCCACCCTACAGCGATATGAAGGCTGCCATAGAGAAATTGGACGGTTTGAAGCTCAGCTGACGCAATATAAGACTAAGCAAAGAGCGTAAAAGAAACCAAAGCCGGTCCAAATCAAGTTACTCCAGATCTCGCAGCAAGTCCAAGTTTCGTGGATCTTCCTGGTCTGCCGGCGGGTTTTGCTCTCCCAGTCACACGCCTAAAGGTATGCCGGGGATGCGCAGCCATACTGACAGCCAGAGCACACAGAGAAAGTGATTAACCAGCATGTGGGGAAGCGGAAACCTTGACACAGTCGCTTCCAATCTGCTGCACACTCTGCACCACTCACCCGCCGCCACCACCACCACTTTTCTTTCTCAGGTCTTAATAAGGGACAACATAGATGCTTGAGAAAAAGCGTGTTTTGAACAGAAGACGGGTTTGGATGTTTTTCATTTTTCTGGGCTGTTAAATGGGACAGTTATAGATAGATAGGGTTGATGTAGATAGATGGAACTGTTATAGATAGATAGGGTTGATGTAGATAGATGGAACTGTTATAGATAGATAGGGTTGATGTAGATAGATGGAACTGTTATAGATAGATAGGGTTGATGTAGATAGATGGAACTGTTATAGATAGATGGAGTTGTTGTATATAACAACTAGATGCATAGTTGAGCAATACTAGTTTGGGTTGAAAAACAGTCCTATTAACATATGAGGAGTTTGTAAAGTAAATACTGGCATAAATGTTTGGGTCTTAGGGAAGAAGGAAAAAAGAGCTTTGGACAGTAAACGGGTTTGAGTGTAGGGTTCACAGGGCTCTAAGTTATTATATGTAGATGAGGCTGTTATATATGGGGTTGTTATAATAGATGGGGTCATTGTACAGTACAGTCTATAACAACTAGACACCTAAACAGAGGCACAGAAGGACAACAGCACAGGTTTGGATATTAATGAAGACCAGCTGTTTAAAAAAAGACTGTGGTAGGTGTGGGGTGATTTTGATGGGGCTGGGTTATTACAGATAGATGTGGTCATTGTAGATAACAACTAGATAAATCAGCAGAGCCACAGTTGAGCAACACTAGTGTGGGTTGAAGAATGGTTCCACTAATATACAGTATGGAGAGTGTTTTGGAGGAAAGACAACTAATGAGGTCTGCTCAAGTAGAAAGATGTTTTGAGCAGTAGATCTGTGTTTGGGTGGTTTTCATGGTGCTAGTGTATTATAGAATAATGAGGTAGTGTATATCAATGAGACTATTATAGATAGACAGGGCTGTTATAGATATATGGGGTTATTGTGTAGATAACAACTAGATAATTAAACAGAAGCATGGTTGAGGAACCCTTGTTTGGGTTGAAGAATGGTTCTGTTAACATACAGTATGGAGAGTTTTTGGAGGACAAATAACCAATGAGGTTTGGGTCTTAATGAAGAACAACCAACTGCTAAAGAAGTAAGCAGTTTGGGGCAGTAGATTTGGGTTTGCGTGTAGGGTGCACATAGCTCTAAGTTTTTATATTTAGATGGGGTTGTTGTAGATAGATGGGGTCATTGTACAGTATTATTATTATTATTATTATTATTATTATTATTGTTTATTTATACAGCGCCATCATCTTCCGTAGCGCTTTACAAAGTAGTAATTACAGACAGGGTAGAAACATACGGTACATATACTATTTCAAATGCAGTTTTACAGAGTTGACAATGGATATTCTGAGTACAAGATACAATAGGGGAGAGAGCCCTGCCCTTGCGAGCTTACAGTCTAAAGGAAGAGGGGTGAAGACGAGGGGGAAGGATCACAAACAGTCAGTATTGAGCTTTGTGCCCTTTAGAAGATTGGTTAGGCCAGATTATATGCTTGTCTGAATAAGTGCGTTTTAAGGGCGCCTTTGAAGGTTCTGAGGGTTGGGGAGTGGCGGATTGGGTGGGGGAGGGCATTCCAGGAGATTGAAGTTGCACGTGAGAAGTCCTGGAGGCGGGCGTGAGAGGAGGTGACCAGGGTGGAGGACAGGAGAAGGTCGGCAGAAGAGCGGAGGCTGTGTCTAGGTTGATATTGTTGGATTAGAGATGAGATGTAGGGAGGGGCCTGGTTGGAGAGAGCTTTGTATGCGAGAGTTAGAGTTTTGAACAGGATTCGCTGTGGGACTGGCAGCCAGTGTAGGGATTGGCAGAGAGGAGCAGAACTGGAGGAGCGAGAGGAGAGATGGATGAGGCGAGCAGCAGAGTTCAGGATAGATTGGAGGGGTGCCAGTCTGTTAGTTGGTAAGCCACAAAGAAGGATGTTGCAGTAATCCAGACGGGATATGACCAGGGCATGCACTAGCATTTTAGTGGTGTCAGGTGAGAGGAAGGGACGGATGTGTGAAATGTTTTTAAGTTGGAGGCGACAGGGGGAGGCCGGGGAGTGAATATGTGGTTTGAAATAGAGGGCAGAGTCCAGAATGACTCCCAGGCACCGAGCTTGGGGAGTTGCTGTTATTGTGTAATTGTTGACAGAAATAGACATGTTAGAGAGGGGAGGGGAGTTAGATGGTGGGAAAATGACCAGTTCTGTCTTGTCCATGTTTAGCTTGAGGTAGCGAGATGACATGAATGAAGAAATAGCTGAGAGGCAGTTGGGGAGGCGAGATAGGAGAGAGGAGAGATTGGGGTCTGAGAGATATATCTGAGTGTCATCCGCATAGAAGTGGTATTGGAAGCCTAGTGAAGTTATAAGTTTGCCAAGGCCATGGGTGTAGACTGAGAAAAGTAGGGGGCCTAGGACAGAACCTTGCGGCACACCAACAGAAAGTGAACGGGAGGAGGAAACTGTGTTAGAATAGGATACACTGAATGATCTATCAGAGAGGTAAGAGTTGAGCCAAGAGAGCGCAAGACCTTGAACCCCAAGAGAGGAGAGAATATCAATAAGCAGAGAGTGGTCGACAGTATCAAAGGCTGAGGAGAGGTCAAGAAGGATGAGGATGGAGTAGTGACCTTTGCTTTTGGCAGTGAGCAGATCATTGGTGACATTGGTGAGGGCAGTTTCAGTGGAGTGGTTACGGCGGAATCCTGATTGTAAGGGGTCAAATAAGTTGTTGGTGGATAAGTATTGTGACAGTTCTGAGTGGACATATTGTTCAAGAAGTTTGCACAGTACAGTGCAAAACAAACTAAACAGAGACACAAAAGGACAACAGCACAGGTTTGGGTCTTAATGAAGACCGGTTTCGAGCAGTAGATGGGTTTGGGTGCTTGGGATTTTGATGGGGCTGGGTTATTACAGATAGATGTGATCGTTGTATATAACAACTAGATAAATTAACAGAGACATAGTTGAGCAACACTAGTGAGGGTTGAAGAATGGTTCCACTAACATATGGAGAGTTTATTGGAGTAAAGACAACTAATGAGGTCTGCTCAAGTAGAAAGTTGTTTTGAGCAGTAGATTTGTGTTTGGGTGGTTTTCATGGTGCCAGTGTATTATAGGATAATGAAGATGTTTTAAACAGACTATTATAGATATATTGTTGTATGTAGTTGTTGCCAGCTTCCACTCACTGGACCAAAACACACACCCGCTGCCGGCACGGCACAAGGAGCTCACCCGAATGCTGAAGACGATCCAGTGACAAGACGAGCCAGCCCGCAGCCAAGGTGGTTAAAAATAATCCATTCTTTATTGATATTCTTGCATAAAAACAGCACCACAGCTTAAAACAGCATAGAGAGCATATTCAGGCGGACATCGCGTCGACGCGTTTCGAGCCTCCGCTCTTAATCATGACAGGGAGGTAACCGCCCGGTTTACAATAAATAATCACATTTGCAATTAGCCTAATGAGACACCTGATAGATCTTAATTATTTAATTATTTAACAAGCGCCGCATGCAAAAGCTGACATCTTAGGTATTAATTAAACTAATTCAAATACCTGTGGGCCATAGTATTGATCCGCCGGTGCGTGTATAGAGCCATGTCTCAGTGCGAGGCCAGTGCTTCCGGATCAACATCAGGGAAGCACACTAGTCTACCAATCACTGCACCGTCATTGTAAGACGTCTTCCCATGGGTGGAGCCTGTCAGGACGTCAGAGACCTGGCAAGACATAACCACCCATGGCAGGCGCCATTAATGGCAGTCGCGCCGTGCGGATCAAGATGACAGGCAAGCTACTACATGCCACTCATTAGCATACATCTAATCTATAAATAGAATGTCTCAATAAAAGTTACATTAAAAGATAAACGTGGATATCACAGCACAAAGGAAGCCCTGTCAAGATTAAACCCAACTCATATACATTCTGTAGAGCATATCATTCACCGAAGGCTGGGTTAAATCATTATTTACACATTGTATCCAAAAATTGCAGTTTCAATGTTGATGGATCTAAACAGATGACACTAAGCACACCTAAATAGATAGAGTCTGACCGACCTAATTATGCTTCAGAAATAAATCCACGTCCCATCTAGCATTAAGTCCCTTGGGGCTACGGGTGCCCAATGTGAAGATCCAAAAGACCTCCCGCTGTAACAATTTATCCATAAGGTCACCACCCCTGGGGCCCAAGGCTACTTTTTCAATGGGTACCCATCTGAGACTAGTAAGGTCACCCCCATGGTGGATCCTAAAATGTTTCCCCACATTTGAGGTGCAGGTTAGGCGCTCCAGGGACGCGGAAGCTAAATGTTCCGCAATCCGTTTTTTCACCGATCGTGTAGTGCAGCCCACATACTGCACTCTACAGTCTACACAGGTAATTAAATAAATCACGTTTGAAGAGTTACAGTTTATAAAATTATTTATCATAGTTCTTATTATTGATTTCTGAGCTGAAGTTTGACCCAGGCTGCATAAATTTGCATACCCCACATCTTCTACCGCCACACTTAAAGGATCCTGACTGGAACAACCACGTTTTAGAAACTGCGCCCCGCTTCATATAGAGACTTGGTGACAGTTTGCATCCTATTGTGGGGGATTTATGACTCACTATCCTGACACCCTGTTTAACTACATCTTTAAGTTGGGGGTCGCAGTTAAGCAAAGGGAGGTGTTTCTGTATTATTGCTTTAATTTTATAAAACTCCTCACTATATGAAGTGACAAAGGTCACAGGTCCCTGCGATTCCCTGGGGGTTCCCTCTCTCTTTTTACATACTCCTTTCCTCATGGTATCTTTAAGCATTTTATTATATTACCATGAGGAAAGGAGTATGTAAAAAGAGAGATCCGGAAGCACTGGCCTCGCACTGAGACATGGCTCTATACACGCACCGGCGGATCAATACTATGGCCCACAGGTATTTGAATTAGTTTAATTAATACCTAAGATGTCAGCTTTTGCATGTGGCGCTTGTTAAATAATTAAATAATTAAGATCTATCAGGTGTCTCATTAGGCTAATTGCAAATGTGATTATTTATTGTAAACCGGGCGGTTACCTCGCTGTCATGATTAAGAGCGGAGGCTCGAAATGCGTCGACGCGATGTCCGCCTGAATATGCTCTCTATGCTGTCTTAAGCTGCGGTGCTGTTTTTATGCAAGAATATCAATAAAGAATGGATTATTTTTAACCACCTTGGCTGCGGGCTGGCTCGTCTTGTCACTAGACTATTATAGATAGACAGGGTTGTTGTAAATAGACGGGGCTGTTATAAACAGATGGGGTTGTTGTAGATAACAACTAGATAATTAAATAGAAGCATAGTTGAGCAACCCTAGTTTGGGTTGAAGAATAGTTCTGTTAACATACAGTATAGAGTTTTTTGAAGAGTTTTTGAGGTGTGGGTCTTAATGAAGAACAACCAACTGTTTAAGAAGTAAGCAGTTTTGGGCAGTAGATATGGGTTTGCATGTAAGAATTTTATCATGGTGCTAGACGTTAAGATGTTGTAAATAGATGTATTTGTATAGACAGATTAGGCTGTTGCAGAAAGATGGGGCTGGCCAAGATAAAGCTGTTATAAATAGATAGGGGTGTTATAGATAGAGCTGGTATAGATAGATGGGGCTGTTATAGATAGAGCTGGTATAGATAGATAGGGGTGTTATAGATAGAGCTGGTATAGGTGGGGCTGTTATAGATAGAGCTGGTATAGATAGATGGGACTGTTATAGATAGAGCTGGTATAGATAGATATGGCTGTTATAGATAGAGCTGGTATAGATAGATGGGGCTGCTATAGATAGAGCTGGTATAGATAGACAGGTCTGTTATAGATAGAGCTGGTATAGATAGATAGGGTTGTTATAGATAGAGCTGGTATAGATAGACAGGTCTGTTATAGATAGAGCTGGTATAGATAGATAGGGCTGTTATAGATAGAGCTGGTATAGATAGACAGGTCTGTTATAGATAGAGCTGGTATAGATAGACAGGTCTGTTATAGATAGAGCTAATATCACGCTCCAGGAACCACAATTAACCACTTGGACAACTCCAGCTCTCTTGGTAAGGACCTCAACCCCCAATCTCCGCAGCCAGCTTCACCTATAGGAGCCCCCGCTTGCCGAGACGCAGAACACGCCTGCTCGGGATCGGTTGCCCCCAGGACTTTATGGCTCAAAGGATGAAATCTTACGGTACAGAGGACTGGAGAGCCCGCGGCTGGAAGTGGAATTGGGTAGCCCGTATATGAGCGTAAGGTGGAAGTCCAAGGACAGGCTGGAGGTTGGTAACAGGAGACCTGAGGAGGCGACAGAACAATAGCAATAGACAGATCGTGGTCTAGGTTCGAGGCAAGGGTCGGCAGCAGGAGTGGAGATCGAGGATGGTCAAAGGCAAGCAAGGGTCGGCAACAGGAGTGGAGATCGAGGATGGTCAAACAGGCAAAGGTCGGCAACTGGAATGGAGATCGAGGATGGTCAGAGGCAAGCAAGCGTCGGCAACAGGAGTGGAGATCGAGGATGGTCAAACAGGCAAAGGTCGGCAACTGGAATCAGGATCAATATCAGGGATAAACAACTACTAGGGTCTAGGCGCTATCACAGGCACTGAGCAACTGGTGGGGTAAACCTTTATAGGGAACGGATATGATTAGGGCTGGGTGTGTGATTGGTGCTTACAAAAACCCAGCACCTGATTGGACATAGGGCGTACAGCCCAGCAACTCCTATTGGGCTCATTGGCCCAATACACAACAGAGGGCGTGCTGCCCAGCTGGGCTCATCGGCCCTTTAACTGGAAGGGGGCGTGCCCCTCTGATTTAATTATTCACCTCCTCCGGCGGCCGCGGTGAGTGCAGCGCCGCCGGAGGGCATAGAAGGAACGTGCTCGCGCGGGTGTTGTGTTGATGCCGGATACGCCGGCAGAAGGAGAAGGAGGGGGCGCGCCCGCAGCCACGCGAGCTGCCGCCCGGCGCGGCCGGCGCCTGGATGGCGGGGCGACGGGGACACCGCTGGAACGCGGCACAGGTAAGCTGATCGTGACACTACCCCCCCCTTCATGAGGGGCCTCCGGACCCTCACCAGGTTTCCCCGGATTGTCACGATGGAATTTTTTAATAAGAACTTTAGCATGCACATCTTTTGCCGCAACCCAACATCTCTTCTCAGGACCGTAACCAACCCAGTCAATTAAATATTGTAAAGAATTATGGAGCTTGCGTGAGTCAAGAATTTTGTTCACTTCATATTCTGGTTCGTTATCTACTAGAATAGGCGGCGATGATGGACGCGGTACATTCTTGGCTGGTTTTAGCAGTGACACGTGAAAAGAATTTGGGATTCTCATGGTTTGCGGGAGTTGAACCTTAAAGGACACGTTGCTTAATTTCTGAATAATGGGGAAAGGGCCAATAAACTTGGGCCCTAACTTACTGGACGGTTGCCGGAGAGAAATATTTTTTGTAGAAACCCAAACAAAGTCCCCAATCTGAAGCACGGGTTCTTGAGACCTGTGGCGATCGGCGAACCTTTTGTATCTAAGAATAGTTTCTTTCAAAGTCTCCTGGACGCGGGTCCAGATGTTCTTCCGCTCTTGGAGCCACTCTTCCAATGCCGGAAAATTGGAAGGGGACCCAGAGAGAGAGGAAGCCCTGGGATTCCTCCCAAAATTGCAGAAAAACGGAGAAACTTTGGTACTTTCACTCGGCGCATTATTGTATGCAAATTCCGCGAAGTCAATAAATTCTGACCACTGTTCTTGAGCGTCGGAAATGTAACACCGCAAATACTGTTCTAGACTTTGATTGGTTCTCTCTGTCTGTCCATTGGTTTGAGGATGGTAAGCAGAAGACAAAGATATCTGAATCCCCAAGCGAGAACAGAAGTTCTTCCAAAAACGCGAAGTAAATTGCACACCCCGATCGGAAACTATATTAGATGGTATGCCATGGATACGGAAAATGTGCGAGATAAATAATCGCGAAAGCTCAGGAGCTGATGGTAGCTTAGATAAAGGAATAAAATGTGCCATCTTACTGAAACGGTCGACGACCACCCAAATCACAGTGTTCCCATGTGAGAGAGGCAAATCTACAATAAAATCCATAGAGATATGAGTCCATGGTTCTTTAGGAATCTCAAGTGGCACTAAACACCCACTAGGGGCCTTGTGAACCCCCTTACTTCGTGCACAAACAGAACATGCGTCGATAAAGGTAGTTATATCGCGTCGCATAGTAGGCCACCATACAAGGCGTCGGGCTAAAATGAAAGTTTTACGATTTCCTAGATGTCCAGCAGTTTTGGCATCGTGAAACTCGCTAATTACATCGGAACGCAGATGCGGTGGTACAAACTGACACCCTAAAGGTACATCTACAGGGGATTCATTTTGAAATGGCGCCAAGGCATTCGAAAGATCAGGAAGCAAGGCCCCAATCACACAACCCACAGGCAAAATAGGTTCACCCATATCACCCCGATCCTTACAATCCCCAAACAAGCAGGACAGAGCATCCGCTTTAGAATTTTTTACTCCTGGCTTAAATGTAATTATAAAATTAAAGCACAAGAAAAATAATGCCCAACGAGCCTGACGAGAGTTCAGTCTCTTAGCTGAGCTAATGTACTCGAGGTTTTTGTGATCAGTATAGACCGTGATCGGATACAATGACCCCTCCAACCAGTGACGCCATTCATCAAAAGCCAGTTTAATCGCCTATAACTCCCTGTTTCCAACATCATAGTTCTGTTCCGCGGCACTAAATTTCCGTGAGAAGTAGGCGCAAGGATGCAAACGTTCAGGATGACCAGAGTATTGCGACAACACCGCCCCCACACCCAACTCAGATGCATCTACTTCAATGGTAAAAGGTTTATTAACGTCAGGGTGAACTAAAACTGGCGCTGAAGTAAAAGCCTGTTTTAGAGTCAGAAAGGCCTCATTGACCGAAGATGACCAGTTTACAGTGAAGGCGCCCTTGCGAGTAAGGTTGGTGAGAGGAGCAACAATTTTGGAAAAACCCTTAATAAAGCGTCGATAGAAATTAGCGAAACCTAAAAAACGCTGTAATTCTTTTAAAGACTTGGGTTGTACCCAATCCCGCACCGCCGAAACTTTCCCCGCATCCATCTCTAACCCCTGGCTAGAGATTATATAACCCAAAAAGGGAACGGTGGTGACCTCAAACATACATTTAGAAATCTTTGCATACAAGTTATTCTCTCTCAGTTTTTGATGTACCATTTTCACATGTTGTCTATGTTCGGACAAAGAGAAAATGAGGATATCATCCGAGCCCAAATAGTCTCGGAAGACGTCATTAACAAAGTCTTGGAAGACCGCAGGAGCATTACAAAGGCCAAAGGGCATGACTAGATATTCGTAATGACCATCTTTAACATTGAATGCAGTTTTCCACTCATCCCCTTGCCGAATACGAATCAGGTTGTAGGCCCCCTTTAGGTCTAACTTGGAGAACATCCGAGCACCTACTACTTGATTAAATAAATCCCCAATCAAGGGAAGGGGATACCGTTTTTTTAACGTGATCTTATTCAGGGCTCTGTAATCTATGCAAGCCCTTAAACCACCATCTTTTTTCTCCACAAAAAAGAAGCCAGCCCCCGCAGGTGATGTTGAAGGACGGATGAACCCCTTGCTTAAATTCTCGGAGATGTACTCCTTCATGGCCTGTTCTTCCGGCCGGGTAAGATAATAAATCTTCCCTCTAGGAGGGATGGTCCCGGGGAGCAGGTCAATGGGGCAGTCATAGGGCCTATGAGGGGGAAGGGAATCTGCAGAACGTTCAGAAAAAACATCAGCCCAATCTGCGTAAGGCTGAGGCAATCCCTGTGGCAGTATCTGAAAACTTTTGAGGGCAGTGGAAAAACAATGTGTCTTGCAGTAATTACTCCACCTCACTAAATCCCCAGTCTGCCAGTCTAAAATGGGGTTGTGGAGTTTTAACCAGGGATATCCCAGTACTACCGGGGTTTCTGGACAGTCAAAAACCAAGAACTCGATATATTCAGAGTGGGAAGAGCCAACAATTAAATTGAGAGGTGGGGTCTTGGTACTAACCGAACCTCCCTGGATGGCCTTCTCATTTATGGCCAGAACCTGTAGAGATTTTCCAAGGGGTACCAGCGGAATCCCCAGGACGGAGATCATGCTCCGATCCAGGAAATTACCCGCAGCTCCACTGTCGATAAAGGCGGATACTGCCCGTTTGGAAGGACCCCAAGCTCTATGGGGATTAACATTTTATTCAAGTGAGAGTAATTAACGGACTCACCTAGATCAGTACTCTCCTCCTGATCTAGGCGAGGAAGTTTCCCGCCGGGTATCCCTTGTTAGGACAGGACCTAGCAAAATGTCCCGGATTCCCACAATATAAGCAGAGACCCATGGAGCGTCTATGCTGCTTCTCGTCCTGGGTAAGACGAGCTCTACCGATCTGCATGGGTTCTTCCAGTGAGGAAGAAGGTGTGTTTGCCCCTGGGGAAGTGAGTGGGTTGGGGGTCTGAGATGGCTTAAAGGACGAGGAAGTCCTAACCCTTTCCCTGGCTCTTTCCCTAAGACGCCGATCTATTTTGATGGAGACCTGCATTAGCTGGTCTAGATCTGCTGGTGTAGGGAAATTGACCAAAGCGTCCTTGATACCCTCTGATAGACCCATACGGAACTGGCTACACAGGGCTGGGTCATTCCATCTGGAGTCTACTGCCCACCGCCGGAATTCAGAACTGTAATCTTCGGCAGTATTCCGACCTTGCTTCAAGGCCCGAAGCCTGTTTTCGGCTGTGGACTGCTGGTCTGGGTCGGCATATAACACACCCATAGCCTGAAAAAAGGAAGTAACGGAGTGCAGGGCAGCATCATCGGGAGGCAGGCTAAAAGCCCATGATTGGGGATCTCCTTGCAAAAGGGAGATAACTAACCCCACCCGTTGGGTCTCGGTGCCCGAGGATCCGGGCCTCAATCTGAAGTACAGCTCGCAGGAATTTTTAAAATTGGAGAATTTGGCTCGGTCTCCAAAAAATTTCTCCGGTAACGGGACCTTCGGCTCCGACACGTGAGGTGGTACAGCGGATGCAGGAATCTGCCTGGTTTCTTGATTGGCCACTCTCTGGGCAAGTTGATTTATAGCTGTGGCCATAGCCTGTACTTGCTGTACCAGGTCATCCATGAAGGCCTGTGATAATATCACGCTCCAGGAACCACAATTAACCACTTGGACAACTCCAGCTCTCTTGGTAAGGACCTCAACCCCCAATCTCCGCAGCCAGCTTCACCTATAGGAGCCCCCGCTTGCCGAGACGCAGAACACGCCTGCTCGGGATCGGTTGCCCCCAGGACTTTATGGCTCAAAGGATGAAATCTTACGGTACAGAGGACTGGAGAGCCCGCGGCTGGAAGTGGAATTGGGTAGCCCGTATATGAGCGTAAGGTGGAAGTACAAGGACAGGCTGGAGGTTGTTAACAGGAGACCTGAGGAGGCGACAGAACAATAGCAATAGACAGATCGTGGTCTAGGTTCGAGGCAAGGGTCGGCAGCAGGAGTGGAGATCGAGGATGGTCAAAGGCAAGCAAGGGTCGGCAACAGGAGTGGAGATCGAGGATGGTCAAACAGGCAAAGGTCGGCAACTGGAATCAGGATCAATATCAGGGATAAACAACTACTGGGGTCTAGGCGCTATCACAGGCACTGAGCAACTGGTGGGGTAAACCTTTATAGGGAACGGATATGATTAGGGCTGGGTGTGTGATTGGTGCTTACAAAAACCCAGCACCTGATTGGACATAGGGCGTACAGCCCAGCAACTCCTATTGGGCTCATTGGCCCAATACACAACAGAGGGCGTGCTGCCCAGCTGGGCTCATCGGCCCTTTAACTGGAAGGGGGCGTGCCCCTCTGATTTAATTATTCACCTCCTCCGGCGGCCGCGCTGAGTGCAGCGCCGCCGGAGGGCATAGAAGGAACGTGCTCGCGCACCCGCGCGAGCACGTGTGTTGATGCCGGATACGCCGGCAGAAAGAGAAGGAGGGGGCGCGCCCGCAGCCACGCCAGCTGCCGCCCGGCGCGGCCGGCGCCTGGATGGCGGGGCGACGGGGACACCGCTGGAACGCGGCACAGGTAAGCTGATCGTGACAGCTGGTATAGATAGATATGGCTGTTATAGATAGAGCTGGTATAGATAGATGGGGCTGTTATAGATAGAGCTGGTATAGATAGATGGGGCAGCTATAGATAGAGCTGGTATAGATAGATATGGCTGTTATAGATAGAGCTGGTATAGATAGATATGGCTGTTATAGATAGAGCTGGTATAGATAGATATGGCTGTTATAGATAGAGCTGGTATAGATAGATGGGGCTGTTATAGATAGAGCTGGTATAGATAGATGGGGCTGTTATAGATAGAGCTGGTATATAAAGATGGGGCTGTTATAGATAGAGCTGGTATAGATATATAGGGCTGTTATAGATAGAGCTGGTATAGATAGATATGGCTGTTATAGATAGAGCTGGTATAGATAGATATGGCTGTTATAGATAGAGCTGGTATAGATAGATAGAGCTGTTATAGATAGAGCTGGTATAGATAGATATGGCTGTTATAGATAGAGCTGGTATAGATAGATAGGGCTGTTATAGATAGAGCTGGTATAGATAGACAGGTCTGTTATAGATAGAGCTGGTATAGATAGATAGGGCTGTTATAGATAGAGCTGGTATAGATAGACAGGGCTGTTATAGATAGAGCTGGTATAGATAGATAGGGCTGTTATAGATAGAGCTGGTATAGATAGATAGGGCTGTTATAGATAGAGCTGGTATAGATAGATAGGGCTGTTATAGATGGAGCTGGTATAGATAGATAGGGCTATTATAGATAGAGCTGGTATAGATAGATGGGGCTGTTATAGATAGAGCTGGTATAGATAGACAGGGCTGTTATAGATAGAGCTGTTATAGATAGATATGGCTGTTATAGATAGAGCTGGTATAGATAGATGGGGCTGTTATAGATAGATAGAGCTGGTATAGATAGATATGGCTGTTATAGATAGCACTGTTATAGATAGATGGGACTGTTATAGATAGAGCTGTTATAGACAGATGGGGCTGTTATAGATAGAGCTGGTATAGATAGATGGGGCTGTTATAGATAGATGGGGCTGTTATAGATAGGGCTGGTATAGATAGATAGCACTGTTATAGACAGATGGGGCTGTTATAGATAGAGCTGGTATAGATAGATAGGGCTGGTTTAGATAGAGCTGGTATAGATAGATAGGGCTGTTGTAGATAGAGCTGGTATAGATAGATAGGGTTGTTGTAGATAGAGCTGGTATAGATAGATAGCACTGTTATAGATAGAGCTGGTATAGATAGATAGGGCTGATATAGATACAGCTGGTATAGATAGATAGGGTTGGTATAGATAGAGCTGGTATAGATAGATAGGGCTGATATAGATACATGGGGCTGGCCAAAATAAAGCTGTTATAGATAGATAGGGCTGTTATAGGTAGAGCTGGTATAGATGGGGTTGTTATAGATAGAGCTGGTATAAATAGATACGGGTGTTATAGATAGAGCTGGTATAGATAGATAGATGGGGCTGTTATAGATAGAGCTGATATAGATAGGGCTGTTATAGATAGAGCTGGTATAGATAGATAGGGCTGTTATAGATAGAGCTGGTATAGATAGATAGGGCTATTATAGATAGAGCTGGTATAGATGGGGTTGTTATAGATACAGCTGGTATAGATAGATGGGGCTGTTATAGATAGAGCTGGTATAGATAGATGGGGCTGTTATAGATAGAGCTGGTATAGATAGATGGGGCTGTTATAGATATAGCTGGTATAGATAGATGGGGCTGTTATAGATACAGCTGTTATAGATAGAGATGTTATAGATAGAGCTGGTATAGATAGATGGGGCTGTTATTGATATAGCTGGTATAGATAGATGGGGCTGTTATAGATACAGCTGTTATAGATAGAGATGTTATAGATAGAGCTGGTATAGATAGATGGGGCTGTTATAGATAGAGCTGGTATAGATAGATGGGGCTGTTATAGATAGATGGACAGTCATAGATAGATGGAGCAGATATATATATCGATGGAGGTGGTATAGATAGATGGGCTTGCTATAGACAGCTGGGGTAGTTGTAGAAAGATGGAGCTAGCATGGAGAAATGGCGCTGTTATAGATAGATGGAACTGGTATATTTAAATGGGAAGGTTATAGATAGATGAGGTTGTAGAAAGAAACATCTATTATACAGTATAAAGACGGGGCTGTTATAAATAACTAGATAACTAAAATAGACACTAGTAACACTAGTCTGGATTGAAGGACAGTTCTTTTAACATACAGAGAGTTGTTTTGGATAAAGCCAGTCAAGAGGTTTGAGCTCCTAATGGATAATAACCAACTGTTTAACAGTAGATTGGTTTGGGCATGGATTGATTTTTGATTGGTGCTAGGTTTGTTGTAGATAGGTGGGTCTGTTATAGATAGATGGGACAACAACTAGATAGCATAGTTGGAAAACATTAGTCTGGGTCGAAGAATGGTCCTATTAACCTATGAAGAAAACTTGGAGGAAAGACAGACACATTTGGGTCTTTATAAAGAACAACCGACAGTTCAAGAGAAAGGCAGTTTTGGACAATAGATGAGTTTGTTGTACAAAGATGTGGTTGTTTTAGCTAGATGGAGTTGTCATAAATATAATGGGTTGTTGTGGATACATGGTTGGTATAGACAGAGAAGGTTATTGCAGATAGATGGGGTTGTTGTAGATACATAGTGGGTATAGATAGATGGAGTTCTCATGGATAGATGAGGTTATTGTAGATACTTAGTTGATATAGATATATGGGGTGATAGAAAAAAGATGGAGTTGTTGTATATACAAGGTTAGTATAGATAGATTGAGTTGTCATGGATAGACAAGGTTATTGTAGATACATGATTGGTATAGATAGATTGATTTGTCATGAATAGTTGAGGTTATTGGAGATACATGGTTGGTATAGATAGATGGGGTGATAGCAGATAGATGGGGTTGTTGTATATACAAGGTTGGTATACTGTAGATGGATTGAGTTGTCATGGATAGATGAGGTTATTGTAGATACATGGTTGGTATAGATAGATGGGGTGATTGCAGATAGATGGAGGTGTCATAGATATAAGGGGTTGTTGTGGACACATGGTTGGTATAGACAGAGAAGGTTATTGCAGATAGATGGGGTTGTTGTAGATGCATGATTGGTATATATAGATTGAGTTGTCATGAATAGTTGAGGTTATTGGAGATACATGGTTGGTATAGATAGATGGGGTGATAGCAGATAGATGGGGTGATAGCAGATAGATGGGGTTGTTGTATATACAAGGTTGGTATACTGTAGATGGATTGAGTTGTCATAGATAGATGAGGTTGTTGTAAATACATGGTTGGTATAGATGAATAAGGTTATTGCAGGTAGATGGGGTTGTAGATACATAGCGGGTATAGATAGATTGAGTTGTCCTGGACAGACAAGGTTATTGTAGATACATGGTTGGTATAGATAAATGGGCCGATAGCAGATAGATGGGGTTGTTGTAGATACATGATTGGTATAGATAGACTGAGTAGTCATGGATAGACAAGGTTATTGTAGATACATGGTTGGTATAGATAGATGGGATGATAGCAGATAGATGGGGTTGTTGTATATATAAGGTTGGTATAGATAGTGTCACGCTCCCGGAACCACAATTTACCACTTGGACAACTCCAGCTCTCTTGGTAAGGAGCTCAACCCCCAATCTCCGCAGCCAGCTTCACCTATAGGAGCCCCCGCTTGCCGAGACGCAGAACACGCCTGCTCGGGATCGGTTCCCCCCAGGACTTTATGGCTCAAAGGATGAGATCTTACGGTACAGAGAACTGGAGAGCCCGCGGCTGGAAGTGGAATCGGGTAGCCGGTATGTGAGCGTAAGGTGGAAGTCCAACAGACAGGCAAGGGTCGGCAACAGGAGTGAAGATCGAGTATGGTCAAAGGCAAGCAAGGGTCGGCAACAGGAGTGGAGATCGAGGATGGTCAAACAAGCGAGGGTCGGCAACAGGAGTGGAGATCGAGGATGGTCAAGGCAAGCAAGGGTCGGCAACAGGAGTGGAGATCGAGGATGGTCAAGGCAAGCAAGGATCGGCAACAGGAGTGGAGATCGAGGACGGTCAAACAAGCAAGGGTCGGCAACAGGAATCAGGATCAATATCAGGGATAAACAAATACTAGGGTCTAGGCGCTATAACAGGCAATGACCAACTGGCTGAAGAGGGGTTATATAGGAAGCAGGTATGATTGGGCCAGGGAAGAGAGCCTGATGATTGGTGCAACTAGGATCTTTAATTTAATTGGATAACACAGGGCGTCCCGCCCAGGAGTCTGAAAAGGCTGATAGGAACACACAGAAATCAGAAGGAGATTGGCCAGTAATAAGAACACCCCCCTAACCCACAACTGCACCTAATTAACTCTCCTCCGGCGGCCGTGCTGGGAGCAGCGCCGCCGGAGGGTATAAGTGAAGCGTGCTCGCGCGCCCGCGCGAGCACGAGACCTAGAGCCGGGGCCGCCGGCCGACGCAGGCAGAGGCGCGTGCATGCCGGGCGGAAGAGAGGCCGCCGCCTGCCGCGGCCGCCGCTCAGACAGCCGTGCGGCGGGACGGGGAGCACCGCAGGAACGGGACGCAGGTAAGTGGATACTGACATTACCCCCCCCCTCACGAGGGGCCTCCGGACCCTCACCCGGCTTCCCCGGATTGTCACGGTGAAATTTCCGTACAAGAGCCCTGGCATGGACATCACAAGAAGAAACCCAGCACCTCTCCTCAGGACCGTAACCAACCCAATCAATTAAATACTGTAACGTATTGCGAACCTTACGCGAATCCAGAATCTTGTTCACTTCATACTCTTGCACATTATCCACTAAAACAGGAGGAGGACCAGCAGGAGAAGAGTTTTTAGCTGGTTTCAACAGTGATACATGAAACGAGTTGGAAATTTTCATAGTAGGAGGGAGCTGAACTTTGAAGGTCACGTTATTAAGTTTCCTGATAATGGGGTAAGGACCGATAAATTTAGGACCCAGTTTATAAGAAGGCTGACGGAGAGCAATATTCCTAGTGGAAACCCAAACAAGGTCTCCACACTGAAGGATAGGTTCCTGAGACCTGCGACGATCAGCAAACTCTTTATATTTAACGCGCATAGTTTCTAAATTTTCCTTGACGCGTGCCCAAACCTCTTTCCGTTTCTGAAGCCACTCTTCTAAGACCGGAAAATCAGAAGGTGCTGCAGAAATAGAAGAAGCTCTAGGATGCTTTCCATAATTACACAAGAACGGGGATATCTTGGTACTGTCACTTGGCGCATTATTATACGCGAACTCGGCAAAGTCAATAAATTCCGACCACTGCTCCTGAGTGTCAGAGATGTAACATCTTAAATATTGTTCTAAGCTTTGATTTGTTCTTTCAGTCTGCCCATTAGACTGGGGATGATACGCGGAGGACAAAGAAACCTGAATCCCCAAACGTGAACAAAAATTTTTCCAAAATCGTGATATAAATTGCACACCCCGATCGGAAACAATATTTAATGGAATACCATGAAGACGAAAAATATGCGAGACGAACAAGCGCGAAAGTTCAGGAGCCGAGGGTAGCTTGGGTAAAGCAATAAAATGAGCCATCTTACTGAATCTATCGACGACTACCCAAACCACAGTGTTCCCATGCGAAAGAGGTAAATCAACAATAAAGTCCATTGAGATGTGAGACCATGGTTCTTTAGGGATCTCAAGCGGAATCAGGTACCCACTAGGGGCCTTGTGTACCCCTTTACTTCGTGCACAAACAGGACATGCGTCGATAAGGGTAGTGATATCACGTCTCATAGAAGGCCACCATACGTGGCGCCGAGCTAAAATAAAAGTCTTACGAACTCCCAGATGCCCAGCAGTCTTTGCATCGTGGAATTCGCGAATAACATCAGAACGCAAATGCGGCGGTACAAATTGACATCCTATAGGTGCGTTTACAGGCGATTCATCTTGGAACGGCGCCAAAACATTAGAGAGATCAGGGAGCAAGGCCCCGACTACACAACCTGCAGGTAAGATAGGCTCACCAGTATCCCCCCGATCCTTACACTCACCAAACATGCACGACAGAGCATCGGCCTTAGTATTTTTCACGCCCGGCTTAAAGGTAATAATAAAATTGAAACGTGAAAAAAACAATGCCCAACGGGCCTGTCGAGAATTTAACCTCTTGGCGGCACCTATATACTCGAGATTTTTGTGATCGGTATATACAGTGATAGGATGTAAGGAACCCTCCAACCAATGACGCCATTCATCAAATGCCAGTTTAATAGCTAATAGTTCCCTATTGCCGACATCATAATTTTGTTCTGCGGTATTAAATTTCCGGGAAAAATAGGCACATGGATGCATACGTTCAGGAGATCCGGTGAATTGCGATAAAACAGCTCCAACACCTAATTCAGACGCATCTACTTCAATAACAAAAGGTTTGTTGACGTCGGGGTGCACTAAAACTGGCGCCGAAGTAAAAGCCTGTTTTAGGACACGGAAGGCTTCAATAGCTGATGGTGACCAGTTAACAGTGAACGCGGCTTTGCGGGTGAGATTGGTGAGAGGCGCAACGATACTAGAAAAACCCTTGATAAAACGTCGATAGAAATTAGCAAATCCTAAAAAGCGTTGTAATTCTTTTAAGGATTTGGGTTGTACCCAATCCCGTACTGCCGAAACTTTTCCCCCATCCATCTCCAACCCCTGACTAGAAATAATATACCCCAAGAAGGGAACGGAGGCGACCTCAAACATACACTTAGAAATTTTAGCGTATAATTTATTCTCTTTACATGTTGCCTGTGTTCGGAAAGGTTCTTAGAGTAAATGAGGATGTCATCCAAATAAACCACAACGAAGTTACCCAAAAAGTCACGAAACACGTCATTAACAAAGTCTTGAAAGACCGCAGGAGCATTACAAAGGCCAAAAGGCATCACTAAATATTCATAATGACCATCTTTAACATTGAACGCCGTTTTCCATTCATCCCCTTGCCGAATACGGATCAGGTTGTAGGCCCCCTTTAGATCTAGTTTAGAATAAATTCGAGCCCCCACAACCTGATTAAATAAATCGCCTATTAAGGGAAGAGGATAACGATTTTTAACAGTGATCTTATTCAAGGCTCTATAATCTATGCAAGGCCTTAAACCTCCATCCTTCTTCTCAACAAAAAAGAAGCCGGCACCCGCCGGTGAAGTTGATGGGCGGATAAAGCCTTTACTCAGATTTTCAGAAATATATTCTTTCATGGCCTGCTCTTCAGCTCGATTCAGATTATAGATTTTGCCCCTAGGAGGAATAGTTCCAGGAAGTAAGTCGATGGGACAGTCATAGGGTCTGTGTGGGGGAAGATTATCAGCGGACCGCTCAGAAAAGACATCTGCCCAATCTATATAAGGCAGAGGCAGTTCTTGGGGCGAAATCTGCACACTCCTAAGGATAGTGGAGAAGCAATGTGATCTGCAGAAATTACTCCACTTAACCAGATCACCCGACTGCCAATTAAATACGGGGTTATGGAGCTTTAGCCATGGGTATCCCAAAACTACTGGTGTCTCCGGACAATCAAACACCAGGAATTCTATATGTTCAGTATGAGATGAGCCGGCCACCAATCTGAGAGGAGGGGTCTTGTGACTGACCGGCCCTCCCAGGATAGCCTTCCCATTTATGGCCAAAACCTGAAGTGACTTTTCAAGGGGTACCAGTGGAACCCCTAGGATGGAGATTATGCTCCGATCCAGGAAGTTACCTGCAGCTCCACTATCGGCAGATACTGCCTGTTTGGAAAGACCCCAGAAAAGCTCCGTAGGGATCAACATTTTATCGTGATGAGAGTAATGCTTCAACCCACCTAGATCAGTACCCTCTTCCTGATCTAGGCGAGAAAGTTTCCCGCCGGATACCCCTTATTCGGACAGGACCTGGCAAAATGACCCGGGGACCCACAATAGAGGCAAAGACCCAAAGACCGTCTCCGTTGTTTTTCATCCTGAGAAAGATGGGCTCTGCCAACCTGCATTGGCTCCTCTTGAGAGGAGGAGGAGGTGTTTACCCCACCAGGGGTTGAAGGGTTGGGAGTTTGTGGAGGTCTAAAGGGAGTGGTAGCCCTAACCCTTTCTCTGGCTCTCTCCCTAAGACGTCTATCGATCCTGATGGAGACCTGCATAAGTTGATCCAAATCTTTTGGAGTGGGGAAATTGACCAAGGCATCTTTAATATTTTCGGAGAGCCCCATACGGAATTGGCTACATAGGGCTGGATCATTCCAAGTAGACTCCACTGCCCAGCGCCGGAATTTGGCGCTGTAGTCCTCGGCGGAATTCCGACCCTGCTTCAGGGCCCGAAGCCTGCTTTCCGCCGTGGACTGACGATCTGGATCCGCATACAGCACTCCCATAGCTGAGAAAAAGGAAGTAACGGAGTGTAAGGCAGGATCTTCAGGAAGCAAGCTGAAAGCCCATGACTGGGGATCTCCTTGCAACAGAGAAATAATTAAACCCACCCGTTGGGTTTCAGTGCCAGAAGATAAAGGCCGCAGCCTGAAATAAAGTTCACATGAATTCTTGAAGTTCGAATAACCGGTCCGGTCTCCAGAGAACTTTTCAGGTAAAGGAACCTTAGGTTCAGGAATATGAGGTGGTACAGCGGGTGTTGAAATCTGGCGGGTTTCTTGATTGGCCACTCTCTGGGCAAGTTGGTTGATAGCGGTGGCCATCGCCTGAACTTGCTGTACCAGGTCTTCCATATTAATAAGTGGGCCTGTTATAATGTCACGCTCCCGGAACCACAATTTACCACTTGGACAACTCCAGCTCTCTTGGTAAGAAGCTCAACCCCCAATCTCCGCAGCCAGCTTCACCTGCTTGCCGAGACGCAGAACACGCCTGCTCGGGATCGGTTGCCCCCAGGACTTTATGGCTCAAAGGATGAGATCTTACGGTACAGAGAACTGGAGAGCCCGCGGCTACCCGTGGAATCGGGTAGCCGGTATGTGAGCGTAAGGTGGAAGTCCAACAGACAGGCAAGGGTCGGCAACAGGAGTGGAGATCGAGGATGGTCAAAGGCAAGCAAGGGTCGGCAACAGGAGTGGAGATCGAGGATGGTCAAACAAGCGAGGGTCGGCAACAGGAGTGGAGATCGAGGATGGTCAAGGCAAGCAAGGGTCGGCAACAGGAGTGGAGATCGAGGACGGTCAAACAAGCAAGGGTCGGCAACAGGAATCAGGATCAATATCAGGGATAAACAAATACTAGGGTCTAGGCGCTATAACAGGCAATGACCAACTGGCTGAAGAGGGGTTATATAGGAAGCAGGTGTGATTGGGCCAGGGAAGAGAGCCTGATGATTGGTGCAACTAGGATCTTTAATTTAATTGGATAACACAGGGCGTCCCGCCCAGGAGTCTGAAAAGGCTGATAGGAACACAGAAATCAGAAGGAGATTGGCCAGTAATAAGAACACCCCCCCTAACCCACAACTGCACCTAATTAACTCTCCTCCGGCGGCCGTGCTGGGAGCAGCGCCGGAGGGTATAAGTGAAGCGTGCTCGCGCGCCCGCGCGAGCACGAGACCTAGAGCCGGGGCCGCCGGCCGACGCAGGCAGAGGCGCGTGCACGCCGGGCGGAAGAGAGGCCGCCGCTTGCCGCGGCCGCCGCTCAGACAGCCGTGCGGCGGGACGGGGAGCACCGCAGGAACGGGACGCAGGTAAGTGGATACTGACAGATAGATTGAGTAGTCATCGATAGACAAGGTTATTGTAGATACATGGTTGGTATAGATAGATGGGCCGATAGCAGATAGATGGGGTTGTTGTATATACAAGGTTGGTATAGATAGATTGAGTAGTCATCGATAGACAAGGTTATTGTAGATACATGGTTGGTATAGATAGATGGGGTGATTGCAGATGGGGTTGTTCTATATAAAAGGTTGGTATACTGTAGATAGATTGAGTTGTCATGGATAGATGAGGTTATTGTAGATACATGGTTGGTATAGATAGATGGGGTGATAGCAGATAGATGGGGTTGTTGTATATACAAGGTTGGTATAGATAGATTGAGTAGTCATGGATAGATTAGGTTATTGTAGATACATGGTTAATATAGATAAATGGAGTTATTCTAGATGGATGGGGTTGTTGTAGACATATCATTTTACATCCAAAGACTTTCTGGGATAACATGGCATACGGTATATCATATAAGACTACAAGGAAACAACTTACTGTTGGAGACCTTCTCCGCTGCATCCTGTTTCAGCAGCTTGACTAACAAAGCTTGAGTTGTGGGGTCGTTCAGTTGTCCCATATTCAGGGCCAGCAGGACACTGGGATCTGGAGGGACACATGGCCCCACACTACGAGCCATGTTGATAGCCAAGGTAGTGACAGGACCCTTCTTGGTGTCCGGAACAGCTAAGAGGAAAGAAAAGAGACCCTTCAGAGCTGTGCAGCATTAGATCAGCCTTCCTCCCCCACCAACCTCCTATTGCACTTACAGCAGACAGGGTCAGCATTGCAGGAGCAGGCAACTCCGAGCAGAGCAACGCATAATCCAAGCAGCGTCCTCATGTTGAAGAGCATAATGCATGTGACAAGCTCCGACTCATATATATATATAGGTTGCTGCCCTTGGCTTCATTTCAGAGACACCACCCCTTGTTTAAGGTTAATCTACTCCTACTTGACTTGGCACCGCACAGCTAGTTGGCTGCAACAGGTGTTAGCACATGAGAGGATTACGCAGTGCAAGGTACGGGAAGGCGGCTGAAGAGGAAGAGCACATAGATTTCAACATGTCCAAACAAAGAACTATACAAACCTTCCAGCGAATGTCCATCAAATTAGGTGGTGTGCACTTGATTTTCTGTTTTAGCTCCAATAAGATAAAAAAAAGTCCAGGTTAAGTTAAAGTGGAACTCGAAGCCACTCTAAGGGTGTAGGACCCTGGAAAAAGTCTAGTGGTGGAGTCAGGGGTTGAACCTAACCACCTTGCTGCCTAAGGCAAATTGTAGAAAGCACCCAACCCCCCTTCAGTGCCACTTGAGGCACCTCATTACAGGTGCACCCGTGAGTGGACGCCCCCTTTAAAGTGGACCAACACCCAGCTGGATCGGCCTATTATGCCCTAGGCCGGCATTACTCAACTGGCAGACCGGGGTCCAAATGCGGACCTCGGCACCAGTTTTCTGGATCCCTGACGGCCTTGCACTCAATTGCTCTCAGTTGCTTCTGTGTTGCTGTGCTCATCACTGCCCCTTTACTTGATCTGCGATGTAGCGCTTAGTCTCCATGCCAGTGTCATGGCTCCCAGGCACCTAGCGTTGCAATATGAAGTACTCCACAGCCGGGAAGTGGCATTGCAAGGTACACACAAACTTTGTTTCTCAATCTCTTTTCCCCATCCAAGCTGTCCCACTGCCCCAGCTCAACCCCATCCATTCCTGTCCCCCCAGCTTTGCCCCATCAATCCCAACCCCATCCATTCCTCCCCCCCCAGCTCTGCCCCATCCACCCCAGCCTTTTTTAGTTTTGCCTGTGGAATCTATAGCCCCCCTCTAGTGCATGGATTTCTAACTATCCACTCCCCTGCAATAGCCCCCCCAATAGCCTGTATATGGACATTTACAAGCAGTGGTTTAGTACCCCTGCCCTAGGCTTTGCTATGATTGGGGCTGGGTTATAGGAGGGGCCCAAATCATAGCACAGCCTAGGGCATAATGTAAGCCTCAACCTGGAGGAGGGGGGGCAGTTTGTTGAAAAAATCTATAATTCCTTACAGGGGTGCAGGGTGGAACACAAAGGGCCCTTACACAGCTTTATAAAATTTTGATCAATCCATGGACGCCCCAACCTACCAATTTAATGTTGCTGGGTGAGTTGTGGCCAATGAATTGTGTGGATATGGGATGCTGTGTCTAGACCGGCCCTGCCACCAACTACCAACTCCTTGTGAACCTACTGCAGCTACATCTCCCAAAGCCAAGTGGGACCATGTGATCCAAGCTAAAGTCAATTTAAAGCCCTCCACTGTTATTCCTGTTGCCCCATCGTCTTTCTCATCTCGTCCATTCTGGGGCACCACCAGTTGCAACGTGTGGGTTAATCTCAGCCATAGGCAGGGACTGCTAAATAGAAAATAAACACTGCTTCTAAGGAGACGCTTACTGCCCTCCCCTTTTCAGGGGGTCGTCTTTTTAGTTAGCCTCTGGATGATCTGGTCCGGAAGGCCAAGGCTGGGAAGTCGACTAGGCTTCTGCAGCAGCAGAAATTGAGGACCTTGTTTCACGTCACTACATTTTCATCCCGTCCAGAGGTTAGACAGTTTCCAGACAACGTGAGGATTTTTTGGGTAAGCGAAAGCCACAGGGGAGGCCTAGAACCCAAGGGGCCAGCTGTCCCAAGCCCCCAGCCAAGCCATCTCAGGGTTGACGGGGCACTCTCACCTGATCCCGTGGGGGGGGACAGCTTTTGCACTATGCACCGGTGTGGAGGGAACGGGTATCTGATGCCTGGGTTCTGGAACAGGCCTCCACACAGGTTTGTGGCGTCCAAGCCTTCCCACTTGGCAAAAAAAGTGGCGACTTACAACAGCATTATGCTGAACCGGGGAGTTGTAGTAGCTGTGCCCCCCTCAGAGCAGGGCTGTGGCTTCTACTCAATACTATTCGTCATCACGTTCAGGTGTGGAAGTTCCGCATGGAATCTCTAAGGTAGGTTGTGACATCGCTGGAACAGGGGGATTTTCTGGCCATGGTGGATATAGAGGATGTTTATCTGCATGTCCCGATCTTCCCTGGTCACCAGAAATACCTGAGGTTTCTGGTGGGCGCCCGAAACTTTAATTTGTGGAACTGCCGTTCGGCTGCCCGCTGCCCCATGAGTGTTCACAAAAGTCTTGGTGGTGGTGATGGCACTCCTGCGCAGGCAGGGAGTACACATCACCCCATACCTGGACGACTTGCTCATTCGAGCCCCATCTCTGGTAAAGGCACTGCTGGATGTTTGAGCACTCCTGTCCACGCTGGAACTTTTTGGATCGATGATCAGCTACCCCAAGTCCCAGATGGTTCCCTCCATGGTGGCGACTTATCTAGGTATGACATTGGATACTCTACGGGCATGGGCCCTTCTTCTGGTGCAGAGGTGCAGGGCTCTTCAGGAGGCTGTGAGGCTGCCATGTCCACTCTTAGCAGATGGATCAGGCAGGCAGTCATACAGGTCTACACCGGCAAGGGGAAGGAGGCACCCTTCTGAGTCACCGTTCATTCCACCAGTGCGATTGCTGCGTCTTGAGCTTTCCAACACCAGGCTTCAGGAACAGGTCTGCAAGGCGGTGACCTGGTCGTCTCTCCACACCTACACCAAGATTTTACAGACTTGATGTCAGGGCCTCTGCCAATGCCGCTCTGGCGCGTAAAGTGTTGCAGATGGTGGTGAACCCCTCTCCGGGGGTCTGAGCTTGAGATGTCAGTGCCGTTGTTCTTTGTTTTGTTGACACAGTCGGCTATTAGCTGTGCTTTCAAGGTACCACCCTTATTGAGGGTACAGCTTTGGGACGTCCCACGAGTTGCTACTGGTGGTCTAAGGGTACAAGACCGGGTGGGGGCAAGCAGGGCCGATCAATCCAAATGCCTGCATCAAAAATCGTGATGCCCCGCTGTGTGAAACTCCCCAGGTCGCCTGGTTCACTTACCTTGCTTCCCGTTCGAACGGCGCATGTTGACCACTGACGTCACATCGTCTAAGCCAGCGCCTAAGGGCAGTGGCTCCAACTGCGCTGGTGGCCACATCCCTGCTGTCCCTCTAGCAGGGCGTGTGCCCGCACCAGGCATTTGTGAATGGCCGACGCGGGTACACTCCCTGTCAGAGGGAAGTGGGGGATGCGGCCCCAGCACGCTCAGAGCCGCTGGCCTTAGACGCTAGCTTAGACAACGTGAGCGCTGATTGGTCAAGCGGCCGCACATGCGCCGTAGCCCCGGGAAGAGGTGAGTTGCGCTTGGCAATCTGGGGGGTTTCACACAGCGACCGGGGTGCCCTGGGGTAAAGGACCAAAACACAGGATAGTCAAAATCCTTGGTTTTGGTTCACTTTAAAATCTTATTTGACTTCCCATCTTTCTGTTGTCTCCTCTGTGCTTCCTGATCTGACCTGTTCTGCAGGTGGATCAGCTCTTTTACGTCATTGCATTTACTTCCGGGTACTGCAATGCCTCCGGGATGGACTTACCTGCTTCTGTGCCAGAGGCTCAGACAATGGGGTTTATCCATCAAGGGATAGCGGAAGGTAGCGCTTTGTAGCGTCAGGCAGCGTCTGGTGAATGCCGGACGCTGTATGCAAAACCACATTTATGAAAGCAAATCTGGTGAGCGACTTTAACAGCGCCATGTAGCGTCACATGTATTATTACAGGCGGCTCAGTGTATAGCGCCTCTAACAGCGCCATGTAGCGTCACATGTATTATTACAGGCAGGTCAGTGTATAGCGCCTCTAACAGCGCCATGTAGCGTCACATGTATAATTACAGGCGGCTCAGTGTATAGCGCCTCTAACAGCGCCATGTAGCGTCACATGTATTATTACAGGCAGGTCAGTGTATAGCGCCTCTAACAGCGCCATGTAGCGTCACATGTATTATTACAGGCGGCTCAGTGTATAGCGCCTCTAACAGCGCCATGTAGTGTCACATGTATTATTACAGGCGGCTCAGTGTATAGCGCCTCTAACAGCGCCATGTAGCGTCACATGTATTATTACAGGCAGGTCAGTGTATAGCACCTCTAACAGCGCCATGTAGTGTCACATGTATTATTACAGGCGGCTCAGTGTATAGCGCCTCTAACAGCGCCATGTAGCGTCACATGTATTATTACAGGCAGGTCAGTGTATAGCACCTCTAACAGTGCCATGTAGCGTCACATGTATTATTACAGGCAGGTCAGTGTATAGCGCCTCTAACAGCGCCATGTAGTGTCACATGTATTATTACAGGCAGCTCAGTGTATAGCGCCTCTAACAGCGCCATGTAGTGTCACATGTATTATTACAGGCGGCTCAGTGTATAGCGCCTCTAACAGCGCCATGTAGTGTCACATGTATTATTACAGGCAGGTCAGTGTATAGCGCCTCTAACAGCGCCATGTAGTGTCACATGTATTATTACAGGCGGCTCAGTGTATAGCGCCGGCGCTCTAGCTTCCAGAGTGCCAGGTATTACCTTTCGCTCAGTGTCGCTCTCCCATACATTTCAATGGACGTTACTTTTCTTCTCTTTAAACTGCTCTCAAATCATTGTGTGACGTCTCCTGGCCTAGAAAGAGTAATTTTTGAAAACCTTTTTGCTTTTTTTATATTTTTATGCAGAATTGTCATTACAGGTCTGGCACTAAAGTGTTTGTGTCACAGTTGTATAACAATGTCATTCCATGTTTTTTCGCTTTGTTACTGGTGGATATGTGTTCAGAAACAGACTTTAATCACACAGCGTCTGGCGATTTTTGCTATAGCTCCCGGGTTCCAGAGCGCCGACGCTGTGTGTGTGTCCTTTTTTGATAAGTATGGTGTGGAGCGCCAACAGTCAGTCGCAATGAGCTGGCGCTACCTCTCGCTCCCTGCAGCTCTGTACTGGTGTTAGAGCGCCCAACACACATCACTTTCATCAATGCCGGCCAGGTTACTACAGTGACTGAGGTGCTCTGTTACAGCGCCCGATACCCGCTTACAGCGTCTACTAGTGGTCAACAGAGTGGGGTTATATATTGGGGTTCATTGAGGTCACCCCGGGGAGTATTTCATTTTAGGATTATATGTAGTGAGTACTTGCCTTTTGCTGAGGATTAGGCCCAATCCTACTCTCTATAAAGGACCCAGCGCTCCCACCACACCACAGGGTTAGTTTTAAAATTTCGTTTTATTGCACAACATTTTTAAAACGGAGATCTTACAGATCATTAAGTATTCCACTTCTTTTTATTCATACAGTATGTGGGTAATACATTTTACATCAAATGAGTCAATATACATATATATAACCAGAGATGCACTCTAGATATCCTTAGACAGCAATTACATATTGGGGCTAGGATTTCTTACTGTTGTAGCAGTTGATGAGGGCAGACGTGTTTCGCCACAAGGCTTCTTCAGTGCCCTAATAAAGATATCAAACAGTACTTTTAATATATTTAGTGTAGTATCCTTGTTAAATAAGACATTGTATCGCAATATCAAATCATAGGCTTATGGATTGTATCACATCTCTGGGAGGCCGATTCATTAATAGCTGCAGGTAGCGACAGATGAGCGACTGTAGCAGTATTTTCACAGCGCCCGCTAGTATTCGCTGTGCTTGGCCGTTGTTCGGTTGTTGATAGCGACTCAGTCGGTGTGCAGTAATGTTGAATATTGGGTGAGGAGTCGCTATTTGACAGGTTCCGCGCTGTATGGGAGCGCATGTTAGCGAATGGCCATAGCGAACGGCTCCCAGCATATTCATTAACAAATCACGCTCAAAAAATTCTCGCGCTGTGAAATGCATGTTTAAACGCCAGAGCGCTGGCGGCGATGGGTTAAAAGTAGTTTTTTAACACCCAAACAACCATATTTTTGGAAACCAAAAAAAACAAGTTTATAAAAACATTTTGTAATATGAATACATTAATATCAGACCTGTAATATCAATTCTGCACAATTTTTTTTTTATTTTCTTTTACCTTAAAAAAAATATCTAACATTGCAGAAGTGGTCACAGAATTTTTGACATTAAAAAAAAAAAAAAAATATTAACAATTAATTATGAATATTTAAAGATTGCTCCATTGAAATGCATTGGAGAGCGCCAGGTAGCGAGAGGTCATACCTGTCGCTGTTCAAGGTCGGACGCTGGCGCTGTGGGCTGAGGCTGGAATAATGATGAATGAGTCGCTATATGGCGCTATCTCAGCCGCTAAGCAGGATTGGCTTGATAAATGTGTGATTGTGGTGGGGAGCCGGAGTTCTCGTGGCGGTGACCGTCATTACCGTTCGCTCACCAGTCGCTACCTGGCGCTATCCTTTGTTAAATAAGGGCCTTAGTAGACACATGCCATAAGCCAATGACTTAGATTATATTTCATTGTATCACAGTAACATAATAGCATATAGAAAAAACATCTAATGTTTACAGTTGTATTCCATGTCAGAATAAATGTGAAAACATACCCAAATTTGTTTAATGCAAATTCTGTTCATTGTAGTTTTACAATTAAATGAATAATTAGGCCCTTATTTAACAAGGGATAGCGACAGGTAGCGAATGGTGAGCGAACGGTAATGACGGGCCCCGCCACGAGAAAGCCGGCTCCCCACCACAATCCCACATTTATCAAGCCGATCCTGCTTAGCGACTGACAGAGCGCCAGATAGCGAATCATTCATCATTATTCCAGCCTCACCCCACAGCGCCAGGGAGCGACCTTGAACAGCGACAGGTATGACCTATCGCTCCCTGGCGCTCTCCAATGCATTTCAATGGAGCAATCTTTAAATATTCATAATTAATTGCTATTTTTTTTTTTTTTTTTAATGTCAAAAATTCTGTGACCACTTCTGCAATGTTAGATATTTTTTTTAAGCTAAAAAAAAAAAAAAAAAATTGTGCAGAATTGATATTACAGATCTGATATTAATGTATTCATATTACAAAATGTTTTGAAAAACTTTTTTTTTTTTTTTTTCAAAAAATATGGTTGTTTGGGGGTTAAAAAACTACTTTTAACCCATCGCCGCCAGCGCTCTGGGGTTTAAACAAGCATTTCACAGCGCGATAATTTTTTGAGCGTGATTTGTTAATGAATATGCTGGGAGCCGTTCGCTATGGCCATTCGCTGTCATGCGCTCCCATACAGCGCGGAACCTGTCAAACAGCGACTCCTAACCCCGTATTCAACATTACCGCGCACCGACTGAGTCGCTGTCAACAGCCGAACAACGGCCAAGCACAGCGAATACTAGAGGGCGCTGTGAAAATAACGCTACTGTCGCTCATCTGTCGCTACCTGGCGCTATTAATGAATCGGCCTCCCCGTATCACCAAAAAGGGCCATTTAGTTCTCCGCAGTGCGGGTCCTGATTCTGGTTCTTGGAGGAATGGAGACCCTGCCCCGGTTCCTTTGCCATATGTAAAATTTAATGTTGTTGACTGGCCCCTTAGGAAAGAGTATAGCAATCAATATGGATATAAATGTATAAAGGATGCACAAAGCCCTGTTTACTCCTATTTTCCTTTCCCAGCCTAAAGTATGTCGTTTCACCTGGTTCTTTAGAATATGCTTCAGACACATCCGAATAGGTATATATGTATATATTGCAGGCTCTGCATAGTGCTCAGATAAGGTTTTGGCTGTAGTTGTCCTAGATGGTCTTATGAGCGTCTGTATAAAGCATAGATAGGATCCTATGTAAATGCCTATGAGGCTGATTCATCACTAGCGCCAGGTAGCGACAGATGAGCGTCTGTAGCGGCATTTTCAGAGCGCCCGCTAGTAGTCGCAGTGCTCAGCCGTGAGTCACTAGTTCATAGCGACTCAGTCGCTGTTCAGTAATGTTGAATACATTGTGAGGAGTCGCTATTTGACCAGTACAGCGCTGTATGGGAGCGCATGTTAGCGACTGCTCATAGTGACCGACTCACAGCATATTCAAGAAAAAAAAAGCCTCACAAATCTCTGGCGCTGACAAATGCTTGTTTGAAGCTCAGAGCGCAGGAGGCTGTGTGTTTAAAGTCTGTTTTTCAGCATCTATCCACTAGTAACAAAGCGAAAACATATGGAATTACATTGTAACAACATTGTAACATGAACACTTTAATGGCAGAGCTGTAATGTCATTTCTGAGGAAATATATAAAAAAATTAAAACATTTTGAAAAAAATGCTTTTTCAATGCCAAAGAGGTCACAGAATTATTTGTGATTTTTTTGAAAAAAACAAAAAAAAAACAAAACCCTGTTTAAAGAGAAGAAAAGGTTCGTCCATTGAAATGTATTGGAGAGCGACAGGTAGCGAGAGGTCATACCTGGCGCAGTGCAAGGCTGAACGCCAGCGCTGTTCGCTGAGGCTGTGAAAATGATGAATCGGACGCTACATGGCGCTATCCCAGTCGCTAAACAGATTCTGCTTGATAAATGTGGAATTGCGTGCCGTGTCCGGCGTTCACCAGACGCTACCTGTCGCTACCTCTCATTAACCAGCCGCTACCTGACGCTATCCCTTCATGAATAAGGGCCTGTGTATATTTTTCACATGCATATACATAAAGGTCCCCTTGATAATATGTGTTTTTTTACCTTGACCACTTGCTGTAGTTCCACAATGATCTCGGCACACCCCGCACATAGTGCGCGTTCGGCGCTCCCACTCCCCGTCTTATCAGGAATAAAAAGGACAGACCTTCATTGTATGTGAAGATCTGCCCTAACCCATAGGTATTATATGTAGTGATTAACTTGTGTCAAGATCAAATAAAATACTATGAGGCCGATTCATTAATAGCGGCAGGTAGCGACAGTTGAGCGACTGTAGCGGCATTTTCAGAGCGCCCGCTAGTAGTCGCTGTGCTTGGCCGTTGTTCGGTTGTTGACAGCGACTGTCAACAAGCGACTGCGACAGCGACTGTGGGCAATCTGTATGTACAGGGGGGGAAACATATAAGATAGGCTCTTATTCAGGGTGAAGGTCCGGATTAATGTGGGCAATCTGTATGTACAGGGTGGGGGAAACATATAAGATAGGCTCTTATTCAGGGTGAAGGTCCGGATTAATGTGGGCAATCTGTATGTACAGGGTGGGGGAAACATATAAGATAGGCTCTTATTCAGAGTGAAGGTCTGCTTTAAGGAAGCAGATCAGTAACAAATCTCGGGGTTATTGTCTGATAGTAACAACATTGCATCGTGTGTAACCAGTGTAATGCGATTTGATTGGCTGTCACAATTTAAAACGGACCTCCAGCCAATAAAAAGAAAGGTTAGTAAATTGCTTCCCCTCTTATGATCAGCGGCACTGGAAATTTGAGAGTCTAAAAGACTCCAGGCCATCCGAGTTCCACATCTTGAATTGGGATGCCCCACTGTGTGAAACCCCCCAGGAACGCTGCTTCACTCACCTTGTCCCGCAGCCCTCGCAATGTCTCAGCGCCACGTATCCTCCTGCTCACCAACCCCCGGCCTCTGAATGGACAGTGCCGGAATGAAAGGAAAGGTGAGCTTATGGTCAATCCTGGGGAATACACACATTTCCATGTGCCCTCCTTCTTTTTCTCCATTCTCTCATTCCTTCCTTCCCTTTCCACACTCACTCCTCTCTTGTTTTTTTCACATTCCCTCCTTTTTCTCCAATTCCACATTTCCTTCTTTTTCTCCTTCTCCACATTCACTCCTTCAAAAATGTGTGTATTGCCCAGAATGGCCTGTAAGCTCACCTGTTCCCGGTTTCCTGGTTGCCACGGCCCATGTGCGGCTCGCTCAGCCGACCGGCAGCTGTGTATCCAGAAATGGAGCCAGGACCTCTTCTCTTTCTCCAGATTGACGCCTTCTTTCTTTCTCTCCTATTCCACATTCACTTGTTTCTTTCTCATCTTTTCCACATTCACTCCTTTCTTGCTTTTCCACATTCTCTCCTTCTTTCTCTCCTTTTCCACATTCCCTCCCTTTTTCTCTCCTTTTCCACATTCTCTCCTTCTTTCTCTCCTTTTCTACATTCTCTCCTTTTTTTGCCTTTTCCGCATTCTCTCCTTCTTTCTCTCTTTTTCAACATTCCCTCCTTCTTTCTCTCATTTTCCAAATTCTCCCCTTTTTGCTTTTCCACATTCTCTTATTTCTTTCCTTTTCCACATTCTCTCCTTCTTTCTCTCTTATTCCACATTCCCTCCTTAGTTCTCTCCTTTTCCACATTCCCTCATTCTTTCTCTCTTATTCAACTTTCCCTCCTTCTTTCTCTCCTTTTACACATTCCCTCCTTCTTTCTCTCATTTCCCACATTCGCCCCTTCTTTCTCTCTTATTCAACATTCCCTCCTTCTTTCTCTCCTTTTCCACATTCTCTCCTCCTTGCTTTTCCATATTCTCTCCTTCTTTCTCTCTTATTAAACATTCATTGTTCGTTTCTCTCTTTTTTCCACATGTATTTTCTTGCTTTTCCACATTCCATTGTCTTTCTCACCTTTTCCACATTCCTTCCTTCTTTCTCTCATTTTCCACATTCCCTCATTCTTTCTCTCTTATTCCACATTCCCCCCATCTTTCTCTCCTTTTCTACATTCTCTCCTTCATACTTTTCCACATTTCCTCCTTCTTTCTCTCTTATTCAACATTCCCTCCTTCTTTCTCTCCTTTTGCACATTCCCTCCTTCTTTCTCATTTATTCCCCATTCATTGTTTCTCTCGGGGGCACGGGGATGGGTGGGAGCGTGGCCCCTACTGATGCAGCTGGTCGGGTGAGAGATACGCGGCACACGGGGGCACGGGGATGGGTGGGAGCGTGGCCCCTATTGATGCAGCTGGTCGGGTGAGAGATACGCGGCACACGGGGGCACGGGGATGGGAGGGAGCGTGGCCCCTATTGATGCAGCTGGTCGGGTGAGAGATACGCGGCACACGGGGGCACGGGGATGGGAGGGAGCGTGGCCCCTATTGATGCAGCTGGTCGGGTGAGAGATACGCGGCACACGGGGGCACGGGGATGGGTGGGAGCGTGGCCCCTATTGATGCAGCTGGTCGGGTGAGAGATACGCGGCACACGGGGGCACGGGGATGGGTGGGAGCGTGGCTCCTACTGATGCAGCTGGTCGGGTGAGAGATACGCGGCACACGGGGGCACGGGGATGGGTGGGAGCGTGGCTCCTACTGATGCAGCTGGTCGGGTGAGAGATACGCGGCACACGGGGGCACGGGGATGGGTGGGAGCGTGGCTCCTACTGATGCAGCTGGTCGGGTGAGAGATACGCGGCACACGGGGGCACGGGGATGGGTGGGAGCATGGCCCCTACTGATGCAGCTGGTCGGGTGAGAGATACGCGGCACACGGGGGCACGGGGATGGGAGGGAGCGTGGCCCCTATTGATGCAGCTGGTCGGGTGAGAGATACGCAGCACACGGGGCACGGGGATGGGAGGGAGCGTGGCCCCTATTGATGCAGCTGGTCGGGTGAGAGATACGCGGCACACGGAAATAACCTGTGATATTTATTCAGGAGGGGGGAGCGAACCCGCCCAGCAGGATAGACGGCTTTTCTCTTAAAGGGGAAGGAGGCCTTTGTGGTGGAAGCCAGAGCTCCGAATTGCAGTGCGCAGTGCAGTGCAGTGCGCGGCCAGAAAGAGGCGGGGCCAAGTGTATTGTACTTACCTTGGCTGTAAAGGGAGGGATAAATCCCAACTCCAAGTGGGTTACAACGTGGGAGGGTTCGAAACATTCAGAGACACCTCATATAGACCATTATATACATTCCAGGATGGGAAAGAGGGACAATTGTTCAATTAGGCCATGCCCCCTGGTTGAAGGATAGAAGAAGCCACGCCCCCTCATTGAGGGATGGATGAAGCCACACCCCTCATTGAGGGATGGTGTGAAGGAACGATCCAGCTTACGTGCGGAAAACTCAGATATACAAGTCTGGAGTTCCCCTATATTTCCCCCTGTTAAAGTGGACCAACACCCTCCCGTGATCGGCCCGGGAATCTATAAGATTTCCGGACCGATCAGCCCCCTGACTGCGGGGCACCCCAATCGGTGTGAAAGCCCCCAGAAACCCCTAAATCCCTACCTGCTCCTCGATCCAGCAGCGCCCGCCACCGCCTCCCACGCGTCCCTCTACCAGGACGCGCACCCGCTTGTCCGTCGGCGGGGATTGGCAGCAGCGGTCACGTCGGAGCGGAGAGAGGTGAGTTTTTCGGGCTTTCTGGGGGGTTTCACACAGTGGGGCACCCCCGATTGGGGTGCTCCACCGAAAGTGGACCAAAACCCAGGATAGTCAAAATCCTGGGTGTTGGTCCACTTTAAGGCTTAAGTCATCATTATGCACAGGTCCTTATCTCCTCAGGAAGAGGAATTAGCATTTATGGGTTGAACAGCACAGATCACAGACTTCCTGCTGATCCTCTCACACCTCCAGCCTGGGGAGGCTCCAGTGCGTCTGTAGCTAGCTGGACCCCTGGCTGTGAATTTGTCACATCAAAAGACGAGGGCCGCAGACAAGCGGCACCAACACAAATCGGACCATAGCGGCGCCACCATGTGTCCCAGCACCAAGCCAGGTACAGAACCAGAACCGGCTCACAAAACCGCACACGGAGGTAGGTTTCACTGTGTACGGTAATAAAGGAAAACCAGGAAAATGGAGATCTAAGTTTCTGACCCACTTAGGGACCCCATTTCTGGACTCATTGGATGCCCGGCATCCAGCCCAATCGTTTGGTGCCGTATCCAAAGCCATACAACCCCCCTGCCCAAAGTTATAACCCCTAAAGGGTTTTAGGGGCTAAAGCGCGCTCCAGAACAGTGGGAGGTGACAACCTGTCCCACACATGGGAGGGGGTGGAGGGAAGACACCTGATTAAAGGCAGGCCAGGGGGATGAGAACATTGTCACTCCTGGATAGGTCACGGTTCCCGCGTGCCGGAGGTGTCCATCCACCCAGCTTGCCACTTACCTCTTGTGGGAGCTCTCATCACCACTACTCTGCAACTGCATGTAACTGACTATTGTCTCTGTGTAACTCACTGTATCCTGTAACCTTCTCAGAACAGCATTTGCATCATTTCATATTCCATCATAGCCAAATGTTTGTTATCACTGCCTAGTGTGCGCTCATTGCATTAAACTTTCATTAAACTTGAGCGATCTGTTTGCCTTAAGCCAAGAATCTGTGTGTCCGCAGGCTTCGGGCCTGGTATTCCTGATAGGAGGGATCGGACAAGGGTTTAAGGGAACGCGGTCTGTGTGTCCGGAGGTCCCTGATTGATAGTTGGATCACGTGACCTGCGGTTCCCTGACAGATGGTATCTTAAAATGATGCCAGTGACAGATGTCCCATACACTTACCTTGCTTTCCGGTCGAGCCGCGGCCGCTATCCCTCTAGCAGGGTGTGTGCCCGCATCAGGTATTTGTGAATGGCCGGCGCAGGCACGCTCCCTTTTAGAGTGATGCGGCCACCAGTGCGCTCAGCGAGCGTAGGACCGGGAAGAGGTGAGTTGGCATCAGCAATCTGGGGGGGGTTCACACAGCGGGGCATCTCCGATCGGGTGACCCCGGGGAAAGGACCAAAACCCCGGATAGTCAAAATCCTGGGTTTTGCTCCACTTTAACTTTGGCCCAGCACCAGCATCAGCCAATCAGCACGCAAGCTCCCCCAGAGGCCGGCAGAAGCCTCATCTCCTTGCAGACAGGTTCTCTTTGGCTCTCGCTCTGACCTCCTGTTTTTATGTGAGATAGCGGAGGGAGGGATGATGAAATCCCGGAATGTCAGAGATGAGGAAAGAGCCGAGTATTGCCCAACACCGTGTAACCCTTCCCTGCCGGAGACTCACGCCTCGCACAACACGTACCTACCGGCTATTCAGGGTGAGAAAGAGGGACGATTGTTAAATTAGGCCACGCCCCCTCATTGAGGAGATAGGATGTAACAGTTACAACAATAGAAACACTTTGAATAGGCAAATGAATCATTTATTGCTGCCGATCTGCATGTTACACCTCAAAGAGGGACAAATGAGAACAACGAGGGACAGGGGGACATGGACTCCAAAGAGGGGCAGTATGTAAATTAAGCCACACCCCTAATTGAGGGAGGGGGTGAAGCCACGCCCCCTCATTGATGGATGGATAGGAGATACATAGTAACAGTTACAACAATAGAAACACTTTGAATAGACAAATGATTAATTTATTGCTGCACATCTGCATGTTACACCTCAAAGAGGGACAAATGAGAACAATCAGGGACATGACTCAAAAGAGGGACACTCCCTCCAAATCAGGGGCACTTGGAGTGTTGGACCTCAGTTACGCAGATCCATATCTTTCAACACTAAAATACCACAAAGAACACAAAACAGACACTGACAACAACATTAAAATATAAATAAACTCATTGTTCTCCACCTGATACAAAATACAATAATGCCGGTGTAATATCGAATCAGGAGCACAGAAGGTCACCTGCTCATACCTCTCAAGTGTCCCTGATTTGGAGGGACTGTCCCTCTTTTGAGTCCATGTCCCCGTTGTTCCCATTTGTCCCTCTTTGAGGTGTAACATGCAGATCTGCAGCAATAAATGATTCATTTGCCTATTCAACGTGTTTCTATTGTTGTAACAATTCATCCCTTATTTAGGGGGCGTGGCATCATTTATCCCTCGATGAGGGGCGTGGCTTCATTTACATATTGTCCCTCTTTCAGGTGTAACATGCACATACACCAATCCTGTCTTAAACAGGACCATCAGCGTGATTTACTGAAAAGCCCAAACCCTTAAAAAACGATTCCCCAGCATCTAAAATTAAGAGAGGAGGAGGAGAGTAGAAAGGAGCACAAGGAGAATAGAGGGAGAGGGGAGAGAAACAAACAGAGAGGAGGAGGAGAGCAGAAAGGAGCACAAGGAGAATAGAGGGAGAGTGGAGTGAAACAAACAGAGAGGAGGAGGAGAGCAGAAAGGAAAACAAGGAGAATAGAGGGAGAGTGGAGTGAAACAAACAGAGAGGAGGAGGAGAGCAGAAAGGAAAACAAGGAGAATAGAGGGAGAGTGGAGTGAAACAAACAGAAAGGAGGAGGAGAGCAGAAAGGAGAACAAGGAGAATAGAGGGAGAGTGGAGTGAAACAAACAGAAAGGAGGAGGAGAGCAGAAAGGAGAACAAGGAGAATAGAGGGAGAGTGGAGTGAAACAAACAGAAAGGAGGAGGAGAGCAGAAAGGAGAACAAGGAGAATAGAGGGAGAGTGGAGTGAAACAAACAGAAAGGAGGAGGAGAGCAGAAAGGAGAACAAGGAGAATAGAGGGAGAGTGGAGTGAAACAAACAGAAAGGAGGAGGAGAGCAGAAAGGAGCACAAGGAGAATAGAGGGAGAGTGGAGTGAAACAAACAGAGAGGAGGAGGAGAGCAGAAAGGAGCACAAGGAGAATAGAGGGAGAGTGGAGTGAAACAAACAGAGAGGAGGAGGAGAGCAGAAAGGGGCACAAGGAGAATAGAGGGAGAGTGGAGAGAAACAAACAGAAAGGAGGAGGAGAGCAGAAAGGAAAACAAGGAGAATAGAGGGAGAGTGGAGTGAAACAAACAGAGAAAAGGTGGAGAGCAGACAGGAGCACAAGGAGAATAGAGGGAGAGTGGAGTGAAACAAACAGAGAGGAGGAGGAGAGAAGAAAGGAGCACAAGGAGAATAGAGGGAGAGTGGAGTGAAACAAACAGAAAGGAGGAGGAGAGCAGAAAGGAGCACAAGGAGAATAGAGGGAGAGTGGAGTGAAACAAACAGAGAAAAGGTGAAGAGCAGACAGGAGCACAAGGAGAATAGAGGGAGAGTGGAGTGAAACAAACAGAGAAAAGGAGGAGAGCAGACAGAAGCACAAGGAGAATAGAGGGAGAGTGGAGTGAAACAAACAGAGAGGAGGAGGAGAGCAGAAAGGAGAACAAGGAGAATAGAGGGAGAGTGGAGTGAAACAAACAGAGAGGAGGAGGAGAGCAGAAAGGAGCACAAGGAGAATAGAGGGAGAGTGGAGTGAAACAAACAGACAGGAGGAGGAGAGCAGAAAGGAGCACAAGGAGAATAGAGGGAGAGTGGAGTGAAACAAACAGAGAGGAGGAGGAGAGCAGAAAGGGGAACAAGGAGAATAGAGGGAGAGTGGAGTGAAACAAACAGAGAAGGAGGAGAGCAGAAAGGAGCACAAGGAGAATAGAGGGAGAGTGGAGTGAAACAAACAGAGAGGAGGAGGAGAGCAGAAAGTGGAACAAGGAGAATAGAGGGAGAGTGGAGTGAAACAAACAGAGAGGAGGAGGAGAGCAGAAAGGAGCACAAGGAGAATAGAGGGAGAGTGGAGTGAAACAAACAGAGAGGAGGAGGAGAGCAGAAAGGGGAACAAGGAGAATAGAGGGAGAGTGGAGTGAAACAAATAGAGAGGAGGAGGAGAGCGGAAAGGAGCACAAGGAGAATAGAGGGAGAGTGGAGTGAAATAAACAGAGAGAAAGAGGAGAGCAGAAAGGAGCACAAGGAGAATAGAGGGAGAGTGGAGTGAAACAAACAGAGAGGAGGAGGACAGCAGAAAGGAGCACAAGGAGAACAGACGGAGAGTGGAGTGAAACAAACAGAGAGGAGGAGGAGAGCAGAAAGGAGCACAAGGAGAATAGAGGGAGAGTGGAGTGAAACAAACAGAGAGGAGGAGGAGAGAAGAAAGAAACTCAAGGAAAATAGAGATAAAGTGAAGTGAAACAAACAGAGAGGAGGAGAGAAGAAAGAAACTCAAGGAAAATAGAGAGAAAGTGAAGTGAAACAAACAGAGAAAAGGTGGAGAGCAGACAGGAGCATGAGCATAATAGAGGGAGAGTGGAGTGAAACAAACAGAAAGGAGGAGGAGAGAAGAAAGGAGCACAAGGAGAATAGAGGGAGAGTGGAGTGAAATAAACAGAGAGGAGGAGGAGAGCAGAAAGGAGCACAAGGAGAATAGAGGGAGAGTGGAGTGAAACAAACAGGAGGAGGAGGAGAGCAGAAAGGGGAACAAGGAGAATAGAGGGAGAGTGGAGTGAAACAAACAGAGAGGAGGAGGAGAGCAGAAAGGAGCACAAGGAGAATAGAGGGAGAGTGGAGTGAAACCAACAGAGAGGAGGAGGAGAGCAGAAAGGAGCACAAGGAGAATAGAGGGAGAGTGGAGTGAAACAAACAGAGAGGAGGAGGAGAGCAGAAAGGGGAACAAGGAGAATAGAGGGAGAGTGGAGTGAAACAAACAGAGAGGAGGAGGAGAGCAGAAAGGAGCACAAGGAGAATAGAGGGAGAGTGGAGTGAAACAAACAGAGAGGAGGAGGAGAGCAGAAAGGAGCACAAGGAGAATAGAGGGAGAGTGGAGTGAAACAAACAGAGAGGAGGAGGAGAGCAGAAAGGGGAACAAGGAGAATAGAGGGAGAGTGGAGTGAAACAAACAGAAAGGAGGAGGAGAGCAGAAAGGGGAACAAGGAGAATAGAGGGAGAGTGGAGTGAAACAAACAGAAAGGAGGAGGACAGCAGAAAGGAGCACAAGGAGAACAGACGGAGAGTGGAGTGAAACAAACAGAGAGGAGGAGGAGATAAGAAAGGAGCACAAGGAGAATAGAGGGAGAGTGGAGTGAAACAAACAGAAAGGAGGAGGAGAGCCGAAATGGGAACAAGGAGAATAGAGGGAGAGTGGAGTGAAACAAACAGAGAGGAGGAGGAGAGCAGAAAGGAGCACAAGGAGAATAGAGGGGGAGTGGAGTGAAACAAACAGAGAGGAGGAGGAGATAAGAAAGGAGCACAAGGAGAATAGAGGGAGAGTGGAGAGAAACAAACAGAGAGGAGGAGGAGAGCAGAAAGGAGCACAAGGAGAATAGAGGGAAAGTGGAGTGAAACAAACAGAAAGGAGGAGGAGAGCAGAAAGGAAAACAAGGAGAATAGAGGGAGAGTGGAGAGAAACAAACAGGAGGAGGAGGAGAGCAGAAAGGAGCACAAGGAGAATAGAGGGAAAGTGGAGTGAAACAAACAGAAAGGAGGAGGAGAGCAGAAAGGAAAACAAGGAGAATAGAGGGAGAGTGGAGAGAAACAAACAGGAGGAGGAGGAGAGCAGAAAGGAGCACAAGGAGAATAGAGGGAGAGTGGAGTGAAACAAACAGAAAGGAGGAGGAGAGCAGAAAGGAGCACAAGGAGAACAGACGGAGAGTGGAGTGAAACAAACAGAGAGGAGGAGGAGATAAGAAAGGAGCACAAGGAGAATAGAGGGAGAGTGGAGTGAAACAAACAGAAAGGAGGAGGAGAGCAGAAAGGAGCACAAGGAGAATAGAGGGGGAGTGGAATGAAACAAACAGAAAGGAGGAGGAGAGAAGAAAGGAGCACAAGGAGAATAGAGGGAGAGTGGAGAGAAACAAACAGAAAGGAGGAGGAGAGCAGAAAGGAAAACACGGAGAATAGAGGGAGAGTGGAGTGAAACAAACAGAAAGGAGCAGGAGAGCAGAAATGGGAACAAGGAGAATAGAGGGAGAGTGGAGTGAAACAAACAGAGAGGAGGAGGAGAGAAGAAAGAAACTCAAGGAAAATAGAGATAAAGTGAAGTGAAACAAACAGAGAGGAGGAGAGAAGAAAGAAACTCAAGGAAAATAGAGAGAAAGTGATGTGAAACAAACAGAGAAAAGGTGGAGAGCAGACAGGAGCATGAGCATAATAGAGGGAGAGTGGAGTGAAACAAACAGAGAGAAGGAGGAGAGCAGAAAGGAGAACAAGGAGAATAGAGGGAGAGTGGAGTGAAACAAACAGAGAGGAGGAGGAGAGCAGAAAGGAGAACAAGGAGAATAGAGGGAGAGTGGAGTGAAACAAACAGAGAGGAGGAGGAGAGCAGAAAGGAGCACAGAAAGGAGCTTCTTTCTGTTGTCCCCCTCCTCTCTGTTTCACCCCACTCTCCCTCTATTCTCCTTGTGCTCATTTCTGCTCTCCTCCTCCTCTCTGTTTGTTTCACTCCACTCTCCCTCTATTCTCCTTGTGTTCCTTTCTTCTCTCCTCCTCCTCTCTGTTTGTTTCAGTCCACTCTCCCTCTATTCTCCTTGTGTTCCTTTCTTCTCTCCTCCTCCTCTCTGTTTGTTTCACTCCACTCTCCCTCTATTATGCTCATGCTCCTGTCTGCTCTCCACCTTTTCTCTGTTTGTTTCACTTCACTTTCTCTCTATTTTCCTTGAGTTTCTTTCTTCTCTCCTCCTCCTCTCTGTTTGTTTCACTCCACTCTCCCTCTATTCTCCTTGTTCTCCTTTCTGCTCTCCTCCTCCTCTCTGTTTGTTTCACTCCACTCTCCCTCTATTCTCCTTGTTCCCCTTTCTGCTCTCCTCCTCCTCTCTGTTTGTTTCACTCCACTCTCCCTCTATTCTCCTTGTGCTCCTTTCTGCTCTCCTCCTCCTCTCTGTTTGTTTCACTCCACTCTCCCTCTATTCTCCTTGTTCCCCTTTCTGCTCTCCTCCATCTCTCTGTTTGTTTCACTCCACTCTCCCTCTATTCTCCTCGTGCTCCTTTCTGCTCTCCTCCTCCTGTCTGTTTGTTTCACTCCACCCTCCCTCTATTCTCCTTGTCCTACTTTCCGCTCTCCTCCTCCTCTCTGTTTGTTTCACTCCACCCTCCCTCTATTCTCCTTGTGCTTCTTTCCGCTTTCCTCCACCTGTTCTTATGCTATAGTTTCGCTCTTTGGAAACACATCACGGCAGGAGGGTGTAATCATTGTTTTGTACACAAAGCAATCCTATCTAGAAGGGTGGATCTGGGGGCGTGGTCTGGGTGGACACGCCCCCCTCACTGTGCCTGTCATGCTTCATGAGGTTACAGAGAGACTATTGGACCGGGGCCAGCAAATAGCTCAGCGGTTACTTCTTCTACTTCCCGGAATAGGTTCTGCTAATCCTCCGGGGTTTGAGACCCGCGGGCGCTGTCTGACCCTTTTAATGCTGACAATTAATTATGTCACTTTTATTATTATGTATTGCTCTTTTATTCAAGTCACATGCTTATACCGCATAATCCTCCTTTTATTGTTTTTGTTTTGTTTTTTTGTTGCAGTGAAATGACAGGTGTGTAAGGTGTGCGATCAGGGAGACACCCCAACCTCCCCTGTATGGGGGCAGCTCGGCAGGACGACCCCTCTTAACCCCTCTTGTGCACATTTCTGCCTTTCTTTTCAGCTTATTCACATATCATCCTTTTTTTTATACCTTCCCTTCATCTCTCTTTTCCAGTTCTTGGCTTTCTTTTTCTATTTATAGAAGAAGCAAATGCACACTATCTGCGGCTAATACCGTAGGGTGCGATGACCTGGGTCCTCCAATCCCAAACAGCCAATCGTGAGAGAATATAGTAAAGGGTCTGCACTCCTAAAACGTAGCTTTTATTGCCATCCGGTTAAAATAGTCAAAAATCCTAAGCAGCAGTAAAAACAGTGAAGCATTATTACCCCTCGATTCAAAGAGCAAAAGTTAATTGATTTCTGATCGAGAATCGTAAGTTTGGGTGGGTGTTAGTCATTTTTTCCTGTTTTTTTGGCCATTTCCGACTCGCACGAGCCTACGTACGAATGCGTATATGCTCTTACGATCATCGGAAGTTCGTTCGTAAATTTTAGGATCAAAACCTAAAACTTAGGATAATCGAATGGGTTTAGGTGTGATTCAGAGAACAGTTTTCCAACCTCTAAATACGTTTTAAAAGAAAGCCACTGCCGACACCTTTTAGCAGCCGGATTGCTGTTCTTGAACAGGTTTTTTGGCTATGTGGAGGAGTCTGCGCGTCTTGAGCTCCAATGAACTGCATGTATCAGCATGGCCGAGGCCATAAATTGTATGGCAATGCATACCTGATTCATGTATGCCTTATAAAAGCATTTTAATGTGGACCTTAATTAGTCCTTTGCATGTAAACCTTTATTTGGCAATATATTTGCGTTAATTAAAGAAACTTACGTCCTTTGTTATTTATTTTTAAATTGATGTACTAGAATAATATTTTTAGATTGCATTTATTGGTGTAGTTGTTTACCTTTGCTTTGTTTAATTATTTAAGCACATCTTTGGTCAGATGCATCACACTTACTGAGGAGAGGAGAGCGGGATAAAGTGCAGGATGTGGGTTACTGCTGTATTTTGCACAGACACAGCAGAGCTGGGGGCACGGAAAGGTCAGAAATCAAAGAATGCAGAGCAACACAGTCACAAGGCCCTTTCTGTTTGCAGGCTGCCCGAGAATACCTGACCCACCATCTTGGCTGTTTCTAGGCTCATAACATGCTGAAGTTGCTGGGTGTTTTTTTATATTTGAGAGCAATCTGTATGTAGAGGGTGTGGGTAACCACACACAACATTTTAAGTTGTACCATTTGAAGGCAAAATATTAAAATTAAATCCACAAGTAAAAAATGCAAGTTAACTAAAAATTAAACAAAGTAAGATTTACTTATGCAAATGCATTCATTAATGGTTGGTTACTACAAAATGAATGAAATAAAGAAAAATAAAAAACCCAAATATTTAGAATGCACTTTAATGAGGTAAGTTTGTAGTGCGCAGCCGCAAGATCAGAAGGATTTACGTCCAGACAAAAAAGGAAAAAGGGCAAAACCAATGTTGCAACCTGAGAAATGAAACGGAAAATTCAGGATGGAAACTGACATAGGTCTGATTCCCGAACTGCCATACGAACGGACGGACATTTTAGGATAGAAACGTATTTGCTTATAGAATCACTCGCAAGTTCATACGAACGCACGAGCGGACGGGAAAAATAGGATGATCGGCACCCAAATCCAAGCTGTTACATGTTTCTTTGAATCGACCCTCTAGTCTCCTCTAACGCGTTTCGGGTTAGGCGCCCTTAATCATAGATAAATATTACACTGGATAATGCTGAGTATTTATACACAGATACATATGACTTACCTCCTTCCCCGACGCCACCAAAAGCCGCTTCCGGGTTGCAGTCCTCTGCGTCACTCCGCCGGCCGACGGCGCATCGTAATGACGTACTGAGCGCCCGCCTGATGGATAGAGGAGGACGCCAGTGAGAAGGGGAGACATGCCGCATCGCGCCGCGTCCCCATAGCAACGGGGGACGCCGATGCGGAAGGGCGGAACGTGATGCGTCATGCCGCGTCATGACGTGCCGCGTAATGGCACCCCATAGTAACGGGGAACGTGGCACGTCATGCCGCATCCCCATAGTAACAGGGGACGCCAGATGGTTGAAGCCCGGAGCGAGCGAAGACGCCGCCCCATCACCGTCATCGCAAGCCAATCAAGCCACAAACACCGGCGTCACCTATTTTAACCGGATGCCAATAAAAGCTACGTTTTAGGAGTGCGGACCCTTTACTTTCTTTTTCTATCCCTTTTTTTCTCGCTCACTGACTTTATTTTTCTAAGGCCCTTATTTAAGAAAGGTAGCGGCTGGTTAATGAGAGGTAGCGACAGGTAGCGGCTGGTTAATGAGATGTAGCGACAGGTAGCGACTGGTGAACGCCGGACACGGCACGCAATTACACATTTATCAAGCAGAATCTGTCTAGTGACTGGGATAGCGCCATGTAGCGTCCGATTCATCATTTTCACAGCCTCAGCGAACAGCGCCGGCGTTCAGCCTTGCACAGCGCCAGGTATGACCTCTCGCTACCTGTCGCTCTCCCATAGATTTCAATGGACGATCCTTTTCTTCTCTTTAAATGGGGTTTTTGATGGGGTTTTTGTTTTATTTTTTTTTTTTTCAAAAATCACAAATAATTCTGTGACCTCTTCTGGCATTAAAAAAGCATTTTTTTCAAATTTTTTATATATTTCTTCAGAAATGACATTACAGGTCTGCCATTAAAGTGGACCAACACCCAGGATTTTCACTATCCTGGGTGTTGGTCCACTTCAGCCCCGCTGTTTGAAACCCCCCCCAAAAACCCCAAAAAACGTACCTTTGCGGCGACGGACAAGCGACGGAAAAGCCGCCGCCGCCACCTCCCGTGCGTCCCTCTCACAGGGCGCTCGCCCGGCAGTTTGTGAATGGCCGGCGCGGGAACGCGCACTTCTAGGGGCGGCGGCGGCTGATCTGTCATCGCAAAGGTAAGGTTTTTTTGGGGTGTTTGGGGGGGTTTCACCCCGCGGGACATCCCGATCTCGGATGTCCCGCGGGGTGGGAGGTGATCGGCCCGGGAATCTTATAGATTTCCGGGCCGATCACCTCTCGGTGTTGGTCCACTTTAAAGTGTTCATGTTACAATGTTGTTACAATGTAATTCCATATGTTTTCGCTTTGTTACTAGTGGATAGATGCTGAAAAACACACTTTAAGCACACCGCCTCCTGCGCTCTGGGCTTCAGAGAAGCATTTTTCAGCGCCAGAGATTTGTCAGGATTTTTTTTGCTGAATATGGTGTGAGTTGGTCGCTATGAGCAGTCGCTAACATGCGCTTCCATACAGCGCTGTACTGGTCAAATAGCGACTCCTCGCAATGTATTCAACATTACTGAACAGCGACTGAGTCGCTATGAAGTAGCGACCCACGGCTGAGCACAGCGACTATTAGCGGGCGCTCTGAAAATGCCTGCTACAGACGCTCATCTGTCGCTACCTGCCGCTAATGATGAATCAGCCTGCCAGATTTTTTCTTTCTCTCTCTCTCCTTTTCTTGCTTTCTTTTTCTTCTTCCTTACTCCCTGTCTCTCTCTCTTTCTCTTTCTATCTCCTTCTTTCAATGTCTCTCATTTTTATTATTTATTTTCTCCTTCTTTCCTTCTTCTTTAGCTCTTTCTCTTTATCTCTCTCTCTCTCTCTGTACTTCTCTCCTTTATTTCTCTGTAATTCTATTTTACGCTTTCATTTCTTTCTCTCTCTCATTTTTACTTTCTCTCTCTCTCTCCCACTCCTTCTTTCTCTCACTCTCTTCTCTTCCCCCCACTCTTTGTTTATTTCTCTTTTATTCTCTCTCTCTCCCACTCTTTCTTTCTCTCTCCCCTTCTTTCTCTCTCTCTCTCTCTCCCACTCTTTCTTTTTCTCTCTCTTTTTCTCTCTCCCACTCTTTCTTTTTCTCTCTCTTTTTCTCTCTCCCACTCTTTCTTTTTCTCTCTCCTTTTCTCTCTCCCACTCTTTCTTTTTCTCTCTCCCACTCTTTCTTTCTCTCTCTCTCTCTCTCTCTCTCCCACTCTTTCTTTTTCTCTCACTTTTTCTCTCTCCCACTCTTTCTTTTTCTCTCTCTTTTTCTCTCTCCCACTCTTTCTTTTTCTCTCTCTCCCACTCTTTCTTTTTCTCTCTCTTTTTCTGTCTCCCACTCTTTCTTTTTCGCTCTCTCTTTCTTTCTCTCTCTCTCTTTGACACTCTTTCTTTCTCTCTCTGCTCTCTTTTTTTCTCTCTTGGCAGTGAAAGTGTTAATGGTGCCAGTAACATTCTTTAAAGTGATTTTTTCTATCCTGGGTTTTGGTCCTTGAACCCTGATCGGAGATGCCCCTCAGTGTGAAACCCCCGAGTTGCCCAAACAAACTCACCTCCTCCCAATCCTGCGGCGCGTGCGGTCACTCGTCCAATCAGCACGCTTGGATCCGCTCCCGCCCCTTTGCCTAAGACAAGCGGATCCGAGTGCGCTGGTGGCCGCATCCCTCGCTTCTCTCTAACAGGGAGCGTGCCATTCACTAATGCCAGACGCGGGCAAGCGCCCTGCTAAAGGGAGAGCGGGGATGCGCCATCGCACCATCCTGATTTTGGATGGGAATCGATCGGCCGGAGAATCTTCTAGATTCCTGAGCCGATCTGTGGGTTTTGCTCCACTTTAATGTACTTGGCAGTGACGGGGTTAGACGCAGAGTGATCAAAATCAAATCTCTCTCCATTGAAGAGTTAATAGCGACTGGACTTTGAAGGGGTTAATGGTGACTGCGCTCAGCAGCAAAGGGGTTAATCAATGACAGAGCTGGGGGCGGGGTCTTGCAGAACACGCCCCCTCCGATGTGATGTCACTGCTGAGCTTTATGAGGTCGGAGAGAGGACTTAGCACCCGGGTCGGCAAATAGCTCAGCGGTTACTTCTCAAACCTACCACTATGTTTCTAAACAATCCTCTGGGTTCAAGACCCGCGGGCGCTGACCGACCCTTTTACCCCACTGACCTTATAGTATTATATTACATTACTAACTTTTACCCCACTGACCTTATAGTGTTATATTACATTACTAACTTTTACCCCACTGACCTTATAGTGTTATATTACATTACTAACTTTTACCCCACTGACCTTATAGTATTATATTACATTTCTTTTACCCCATTGACCTTATAGTCTTATATTACATTACTAACTTTTATTCCACTGACCTTATAGTATTATATTACATTACTAACTTTTACCCCACTGACCTTATAGTGTTATATTACATTACTAACTTTTACCCCACTGACCTTATAGTGTTATATTACATTACTAACTTTTACCCCACTGACCTTATAGTGTTATATTACATTACTAACTTTTACCCCACTGACCTTATAGTATTATATTACATTACTAACTTTTACCCCACTGACCTTATAGTATTATATTACATTACTAACTTTTACCCCACTGACCTTATAGTATTATATTACATTTCTTTTACCCCATTGACCTTATAGTGTTATATTACATTACTAACTTTTATTCCACTGACCTTATAGTATTATATTACATTACTAACTTTTACCCCACTGACCTTATAGTATTATATTACATTACTAACTTTTATTCCACTGACCTTATAGTATTATATTACATTACTAACTTTTATTCCACTGACCTTATAGTATTATATTACATTACTAACTTTTATTCCACTGACCTTATAGTATTATATTACATTACTAACTTTTACCCCACTGACCTTATAGTGTTATATTACATTACTAACTTTTACCCCACTGACCTTATAGTATTATATTACATTTCTTTTACCCCATTGACCTTATAGTCTTATATTACATTACTAACTTTTATTCCACTGACCTTATAGTATTATATTACATTACTAACTTTTACCCCACTGACCTTATAGTATTATATTACATTACTAACTTTTATTCCACTGACCTTATAGTATTATATTACATTACTAACTTTTACCCCACTGACCTTATAGTGTTATATTACATTACTAACTTTTATTCCACTGACCTTATAGTATTATATTACATTACTAACTTTTACCCCACTGACCTTATAGTGTTATATTACATTACTAACTTTTACCCCACTGACCTTATAGTATTATATTACATTACTAACTTTTACCCCACTGACCTTATAGTGTTATATTACATTACTAACTTTTACCCCACTGACCTTATAGTATTATATTACATTACTAACTTTTACCCCACTGACCTTATAGTCTTATATTACATTACTAACTTTTACCCCACTGACCTTATAGTATTATATTACATTTCTTTTACCCCATTGACCTTATAGTATTATATTACATTACTAACTTTTACCCCACTGACCTTATAGTATTATATTACATTACTAACTTTTACCCCACTGACCTTATAGTATTATATTACATTACTAACTTTTACCCCACTGACCTTATAGTATTATATTACATTACTAACTTTTACCCCACTGACCTTATAGTGTTATATTACATTACTAACTTTTACCCCACTGACCTTATAGTATTATATTACATTTCTTTTACCCCATTGACCTTATAGTATTATATTACATTACTAACTTTTACCCCACTGACCTTATAGTATTATATTACATTACTAACTTTTACCCCACTGACCTTATAGTGTTATATTACATTACTAACTTTTACCCCACTGACCTTATAGTATTATATTACATTTCTTTTACCCCATTGACCTTATAGTATTATATTACATTACTAACTTTTATTCCACTGACCTTATAGTGTTATATTACATTACTAACTTTTACCCCACTGACCTTATAGTATTATATTACATTTCTTTTACCCCATTGACCTTATAGTATTATATTACATTACTAACTTTTATTCCACTGACCTTATAGTATTATATTACATTACTAACTTTTACCCCACTGACCTTATAGTGTTATATTACATTACTAACTTTTACCCCACTGACCTTATAGTATTATATTACATTTCTTTTACCCCATTGACCTTATAGTATTATATTACATTACTAACTTTTATTCCACTGACCTTATAGTATTATATTACATTACTAACTTTTACCCCACTGACCTTATAGTATTATATTACATTTCTTTTACCCCATTGACCTTATAGTCTTATATTACATTACTAACTTTTACCCCACTGACCTTATAGTGTTATATTACATTACTAACTTTTACCCCACTGACCTTATAGTGTTATATTACATTACTAACTTTTACCCCACTGACCTTATAGTGTTATATTACATTACTAACTTTTATTCCACTGACCTTATAGTGTTATATTACATTACTAACTTTTATTCCACTGACCTTATAGTATTATATTACATTTCTTTTACCCCATTGACCTTATAGTCTTATATTACATTACTAACTTTTACCCCACTGACCTTATAGTGTTATATTACATTACTAACTTTTACCCCACTGACCTTATAGTATTATATTACATTACTAACTTTTACCCCACTGACCTTATAGTATTATATTACATTTCTTTTACCCCATTGACCTTATAGTATTATATTACATTACTAACTTTTACCCCACTGACCTTATAGTGTTATATTACATTTCTTTTACCCCACTGACCTTATAGTATTATATTACATTACTAACTTTTACCCCACTGACCTTATAGTATTATATTACATTACTAACTTTTACCCCACTCACCTTATAGTGTTATATTACATTACTAACTTTTACCCCACTGACCTTATAGTATTATATTACATTACTAACTTTTACCCCACTCACCTTATGGTCTTAAATTACATTACTAACTTTATTATTTACTATATTACTATTATTATTATTAATAATAATACTTAGCATTTCCTTGATTCATTGATATCTCAGACTCGCGGCACGTTACTGATGACATCATTGTATTTATCACACTGACGTATCCTATAGAGTAAAATGAGCTGATGTTGGATGATGTTAGCACATTATTTTCTGGTCTGTGTTAAAGTGGACCAAAACCCACAGAGATCGGCCAAGGAAAGATTGATTCCCTCCTCCAACTGGCAGCAGAGTTTCCCTTTGCTCCACTTATTAAAGTGGACCAAAACCCACGGTCTGACAGCCCTGGAGTCTATAAGATTCCAGGGCTGCTGTATTCCCTCCCCAAAGGGTATCCAGAAACTGGATGCCCCACAGTGTGATACCCCCCAGGTCTCCCATAAACTCACCTTCTTTCCCGGTCCAACAGCGCATGCGCGAGCAGTGGCCACATCCCCGCTATGCCTCTAGCAGGGCGTGTACCTGCGCCGGTGCGGGCACACTCCCTGTTAGAGGGAAGCGGGGGATGCGGCCGCCAGCGCGCTCGGATCTGGTCGCCGTAGACGTGCTGACGTGAGCGGATCCGAGCGCGCTGATTGGAGAAGAGGTAGCTCAGGACTGGGAAGAGGTGAGTTTGTTTGAGCGATCTGGGGGGTTTCACATAGTGGGACACCCCCCGATCGGGGTGCCCCGGGGACAAGGACCAAAAACCCGGATAGTCAAAATCCTGAGGTTTGGTCCACTTTAAATATGGCCCACAGTGTTCGCCATTTCCGCCCACGTTCACACCTGTCTGCTCGCGTTTTGCAGCAAGAATCTCATTTTGCGTTTGCGCTTTTGTTCACGTCGTGCGTCTGTTTCCTGACCTATGCGCCGCCATCTTGCCTATTGTATCCCATTAAGGCCTATGGGGCCGCAAACGCAAAACACATGCGCTAACGCATTTTTAAAAAAAAAGCACTTGCAGTCGCATTTGACAGTAAAGTGTTTGGCAGTAAAGAGGTTAACGCTAACTGACCATAAAGTTCTTTAAAGTTGACCAAAACCCACGCCCCAATGGATCTAGAAGATTCCAGGGCTGCTGGATTCCCTCCCCCCATGGAATCCCAATTTTGGCTGTGTGAAACCCCCCAGGTCGCCTCATACACTTACCTAGTTTCCTGGTCCAACAGCGCATGCGCGAGCAGCGACCGCATCCCTGCTATTCCTCTAGCATAGCTCATGCCTACACCAAGCATTTGTGAATGGGCGGCACGGGTACGCTCCCTGTTAGAGGGAAGCAGAGGATGCGCCTTAGACGAGCTATTAGACGAAGGGGCGGGAGCAGATCCGAGCACAATGATTGGACGCTGTACATGCGCCGTAGGACTGGGGAAGGGTGAGTGAGATCGGGAAACATGGGGGGGTTTCACACCTTGGGGGTGTCCGGGGGCAAGGACTCAAAATCCTGGGTTTAGGTCCATTTTAAAGCGGAAGAAAACCAAGGAATTTAACACTCCTGGGTTTTGTTCCGTGCACCCGATTCGGGTCCGTTGCACCCCGCCCCAGGACGCCCCGAAAAACTCACCTCGCCCCTACGTTACTCGGCAGACGGCTCTCATTCAAATCAATGGGGAGTGTGCAATGCCGCATCCCTTGAATCCCCCGGATGTGCGCCCTCCCGTCTCAGCCTATCTATAAAACAATGGGAGCCACCTGCTGAATGATGATGTCACAGCAGCATACCACCCAACTTATCAGAATGGGAAATCGGGACAGTATGTGAATGAAGCCACGCCCCCTCATTGAGGGATGGATGAAGCCACGCCTCCTCATTGAGGGATGGATGAAGCCACGCCTCCTCATTGAGGGATGGATGAAGCCACGCCTCCTCATTGAGGGATGGATGAAGCCACGCCTCCTCATTGAGGGATGGATGAAGCCACGCCTCCTCATTGAGGGATGGATGAAGCCACGCCTCCTCATTGAGGGATGGATGAAGCCACGCCTCCTCATTGAGGGATGGATGAAGCCACGCCTCCTCATTGAGGGATGGATGAAGCCACGCCTCCTCATTGAGGGATGGATAGGAGATACATTGTAACAGTTACAGCAATAGAAACACTTTGAATTGGTAAATGAATCATTTATTGCTGCAGATCTGTATGTTACACCTCAAAGAGGGACAAATGAGAACAACGGGGGACAGGGGGGCAGTCCCTCCAAATTAGGGACACTTGGGAGGTATGCAGCAGGCGTCTCTCATTGAGCGTGAGCCCGCGCACGCGCCGTTAGAGCGTGGAGAGGTGAGTTTTTTCAGGCTTCCTGTGGGGGGTTCACACAGCGGGGTTCCCCAGGGAAAATCCAGCAGCCGGCCCTGGAATCTTATAGATTCCAGGTCCGGCTCATGTTACTTTTAGTATCACACATTAAGAGTAAATCTGAAAGAAAATTTCATTTACTAGATTAATGACGTTCCAATGAGAAGAAGGAATGTTGAATGATTTTAGCACATTCGATCTCTTTTGTCCATAACACTGTGGTCTCTGTCTTTCTGGGAGGGAGGGGCCTGGGTGACCACGCCCCCTCTGCTATGCCTGACACGTCACAGGATTTACTAGATTAAACCGGACCTTCACCATGATTTATAGAAAAGCCCAAACCCTTATAAAACGGTTCCCCAGCATCTAAAATTATTATATTTTACGTTTTTAGTCACTTACTTATTATTCTTTCCCCCGCTGGGCTGCAACTCTGTTCAGGACTCTAGGATACGGGCGCCGCCATCTTGACTCAGAAGCATCACATACTGAGGAGAGGAGAGCAGGATAAAGTGCAGGGGGCGGGGTTATAGCTGTGCTTTGCTCAGACAGAGCAGAGCTGGGGTCAGGAAAAGGTCAGCAGTCCCAGAATGCAGAGCAGCACAGTCAGAAGACACTTCCTGTTTGCAGGCTGTCTGGTGCTCCATGAGCCGCCATCTTGGATGTTTAAAGGCTCATAACATGCAGTAGATGCAGGTAGGATGATTTTTAATGTGAGCAATCTGTATGTACAGGGTGTGGGAAACATATAAGATAGGCTCTTATTCAGGGTGAGGGTCCGGATTAATGTGGGCAATCTGTATGTACAGGGTGTGGGAAACATATAAGATAGGCTCTTATTCAGGGTGAGGGTCCGGATTAATGTGCACAATCTGTATGTACAGGGCGTGGGAAACATATAACATAGTCTTTTATTCAGGGTGAGGGTCCGGATTAATGTGGGCAATCTGTATGTACAGGGTGGGGAAACATATAAGATAGTCTTTTATTCAGGGTGAAGGTCCGGATTAATGTGGGCAATCTGTATGTACGGGGGGGGCATAAAAGATAGGCTCTTATTCAGGGTGAATGTCCGGATTAATGTGGGCAATCTGTATGTACGGGGGGGGGGGGGCATACAAGATAGGCTCTTATTCAGGGTGAATGTCCGGATTAATGTGGGCAATCTGTATGCACAGGGGGGGAAACATATAAGATAGGCTCTTATTCAGGGTGAGGGGTCCACTTTAATGACGTTCCAATGAGAATGAGGAATGTTGAATGATTTTAGCACATTAGATCTCTTTGTCCATAACACTGCGGTCTCTGTCTTCCTGTCTGAAAGAGCTGAGAGCTGGGGGCGGGGCCTGTCTGGGTGACCACGCCCCCTCTGCTATGTCTTACACATCACAGGTGAGCTTTGTAAGGCTGGAGACAGGAGGGAGTTTCCAGGGGCTGGCATATAGCTCAGCGGTTACTTCTGGTCACGCTAGAATTTCATTCTACTAACCCTCCGGGGTTCGAGACCCGCGGGCGCTGACCGGCTCTTTTACTGCTGACCTTAATTTACATTTCTTTTCCATCTGATTGATACTATTTATTATTATCTCCACATCCTTAAAGTGGACTGAAACCCCAGGATAGGCAAAATACTGGGTTTTGGTCCACTTTAAAGCGGACCCTCACCCTGAATAAGAGCCTATCTTATATGTTTCCCTCCTGTACATACAGATTGCTCACATTAATCCGGACCCTCACCCTGAATAAGAGCCTATCTTATATGTTTCCCACACCCTGTACATACAGATTGCCCACATTAATCCGGACCTTCACCCTGAATAAGAGCCTATCTTATATGTTTCCCACACCCTGTACATACAGATTGCCCACATTAATCCGGACCTTCACCCTGAATAAGAGTCCATCTTATATGTTTCCCCCACCATGTACATACAGATTGCCCACATTAATCCGGACCTTCACCCTGAATAAGAGTCTATCTTATATGTTTCCCACACCCTGTACATACAGATTGCTCACATTAAAAATCATCCTACCTGCATCTATTGCATGTTATGAGCCTTTAAAAATCCAAGATGGCGGCTCATGGAGCATCAGGCAGCCTGCAAACAGGAAGTGTCTTCTGACTGTGCTGCTCTGCATTCTGGGATTGCTGTCCTTTCCCTGACCCCAGCTCTGCTCTGCCTGTGCAAAGCACAGCTATAACCCCGCCCCCTGCACTTTATCCCGCTCTCCTCTCCTCAGTATGTGATGCTTCTGAGTCAAGATGGCGGCGCCCGTATCCTAAGTCCTGAACAGAGTTGCAGCCCAGTGGGGAAAGAATAATAAGTAAGTGACTAAAAACTTAAAATATATTAATTTTAGATGCTGGGGAATCGTTTTTTAAGGGTTTGGGCTTTTCAATGAATCATGGTGAAGGTCCGGATTAATGTTTTCCATTTCAGCGTGTAACAAGGAGGAACTACTGAGACACAAAACTTTTTTAGGTTGCATTAAAGTGGACCAAAACCCAACGGCTATATAAGATTCCAGGGCTGGTAGATTCCCTCCCAGGTCCCCCCGAAACTCACCTCCGTTGCCAGTCCAATGGTGAACGCATGAGCAGGGCACGCACCCGCGAGAGGCATTTGTGAATGGCGGCATGGGCACGCTCTCTGAGGGTAGCGGGGGGCGCGTCCACCAGCGCGCTATTATCCACTCGCCTTAGAGCTGATTGGACGAGAGGCCGCACATGCGCCGTAGGACCAGGAAAGGGTGAGTCAGATCAGGTGACCTCAGGGGTTTCACACAGCCGCAGATCGGGGCGGAACAAGCCCAGGATAGTCCTAATCTTGGGTTTTGGTCCACTTCATGTAAATACTGTGATGTACTGAACAACAGGGGGAGGAGCTGTCACAATTCAGGTAAGTATGGGGGTTATTGCTCAATGACATAGAAGGTAATGATACATTGAGCCACTAGGGGTCGCTATTGTACCTGAGACACAGATACAATATAAAGACAAGCTTATAACCGAAGAGGAACAAAGAGACTGCACCAACATTAAACCGGACCTTCAGCGTGATTTAATGAAAAGCCCAAACTCTTAAAAAACGGTTCCCCAGCATCTAAAATTAATATATTTTAAGTTTTTAGTCACTAACTTATTATTCTTTCCCCCTCTGGGCTGCAACTCTATTCAGGACTTTAGGATACGGGTGCCGCCATCTTGACTCAGAAGCATCACACTTACTGAGGAGAGGAGAGTGGGATAAGGTACAGGGGGGGCGGGTTATAGCTGTGCTTTGCTCAGACAGAGCAGAGCTGGGGTCAGGTAAAGGTCAGCAATCCCAGAATGCAGAGCAGCACAGTCAGGAGGCACTTCCTGTTTGCAGGCTGCCTGATAAGATGGCGGCTTCCATAAGCCGCCATTGTCACAGAAAACCTAGGTGTATTTAATTTCTCAATGTGTGTATGAATATATATATATATATATATATATATATATATATATGTGTGTGTGTGTGTGTATATGTATGCCTTGGCCAGACCTTTCTGCTCTGCAGAACTTCCCCCCTGAGTGCCATAAACCCCCCCCCCCCTGCATGCACACAGGGTCACCTTGAATTACTTTCTCCCCTCATAAACTGCAAAGCATAAACAAAGTCTTATCAGGATCAGACAAGGTCCATATCCTGCCCCCTTCCATGGAATGTCATGTCGGGCAGTGGGTGACACCAATTGTTCTATCCATGGGAGGGGTCGTAAGCTGACCCCTGGTTAGAGGGATGAGTATGAGCTTGAGAAGGGGGAGAGTGACTCGATCTGACCATCAAGATTGACACACGCTGCTTTTAACATCCAAGCTGAACAAGACCAGAAAGCGTGTGAGGACAATTGATTCGATCAAAGAGAACGCAGCCCAGACAGACTTTTAAGTATATTTTCCACCTCTCTTTTATTTTTGCATTGCTATTTATTTATTTACCGTGCTTATAGTCAATTCTGTTTTATCACTTGCATCGTGTTTCGTGTTGTCCTTGTGTTTTCTGTTTGTTTGAATAAATCCTAAATACAGCATAGTCCCTGATGCTCTTATTGAAAGATCTAAAAGGCCCGTGCTATTCTGAAGAGACTGGCTACCTTACTTGCCTAGGACGCTCTATCGCCCCCGCCTGGAAGTGGTTGTGGGTCGATCGATACGTTCGATCTGATTGTATTGTGTGTGGCCTATATTATATTATAGAGTTGAGCACTGTTGTGCTCTGGTGGCAGCAGTTTATAACGTGTTTATAACGTGTGGTACGATTGGCCGGTCTGATCAGATGAACGATCAATAGGTCTGATCAACCCGTGCAATCGTCACAGCCATCTTGGATGTTTAAAGGCTCATAACATGCAGTAGATGCAGGTAGGATGATTTTTAATGTGGCCAATCTGTATGTACAGGGGTGTGGGAAACATATAAGATAGGCTCTTATTCAGAGTGAAGGTCGCTTTAAATATAATAGTGTGCTATTCTGTGCAGGGTGAACGGAAAACACTGTTACCACATGAAACCAAAACGGGGGGGGGTCCCACACACCACCCACCCAACCCTGAAACCACAGAAGCACCACTAGACAATGAGCAGCTATGCAAAGAATAATAATGTTTATTGCTACATATAACTACCTACATTATTTACACAATACCATGTGACAATTCTAAAAACATTTTAAAAAACATGTCAAGACAATACTAACACCGAGGAGGGGGCACAAAATAAGGGGGAGGGGCAATCTGACCCGATGACAACGCTGCTATTAATTCCTATATAATAAGTGAAAAACCCCACCCTTAGCTATACTAATAACTAATAATATAAACATGAAAACTAAATAATAAAGCACAGAGCTGTAAATAACTTTAAGAGAAAATTAAGTCTCTCAATGTGAATTCAAAGTGAAGAAGAGTGAAAAAAGTTCTTTTGGACAAAGATTCTAGAGAAGCCCGTCACGTGATGATGTCCAGAAAAATAGTGTAATGAAAGATAATCCTCCACTTTCTGGATTGAACTCTTACCAGACAATCTTCATAATAAAGCCATAATAACCAACTCCTTCATCCTCCAAGTTGTCACATATAGAAATCCAATGTAGCCAGTGGAAATAAACTGTGTTGTAATATAAAGCTCCGACGTAGACGAAATACAATATTACTCCGCACCACTATAAATCTAGAGGTGTGCAGGTCATATACAGGTCCCAACCATAAATGGTAGACGGCCTGAGGAAGTGATCCAGCCGGGTCACGCTACGCGTCGCCTATCGCTCGTTTTTGACCCCCAGGAGGACAGCCTTGTATATCGGGTGAAGTACTTTATATCTTCTATTAGTCCCCAATCGGGCAGCCATAGCTACATAGTAGTCACGTTCATGTTAGGGTAGTAGGACTGTTTAGTTCATGTCACTCCATCCAGTCCTCCTGAGACAGGCATCACTTGTATATATTTGCACTATAGGGTCGATTCAAAGAAAGATGTAACAGCTTGGATTTTGGTGCCGATCATCCTATTTTTCCCGTCCGCTCGTGCGTTCGTATGAACTTGCGAGTGATTCTATAAGCAAATACGTTTCTATCCTAAAATGTCCGTCCGTTCGTATGGCAGTTCGGGGAATCAGACCTATGTCAGTTTCCATCCTGAATTTTCCGTTTCATTTCTCAGGTTGCAACATTGGTTTTGCCCTTTTTCCTTTTTTGTCTGGACGTAAATCCTTCTGATCTTGCGGCTGCGCACTACAAACTTACCTCATTAAAGTGCATTCTAATATTTGGTCTTTTATTTTTCTTTATTTCATTCATTTTGTAGTAACCAACCATTAATGAATGCATTTGCATAAGTAAATCTTACTTTGGTTTCATTTTTAGTTAACTTGCATTTTTTACTTGTGGATTTAATTTTAATATTTTGGCTTCAAATGGTACAACTTAAAATTTTTTGTGTGGTTACCCACACCCTCTACATACAGATTGCTCTCAAATATAAAAAAACACCCAGCAACTTCTGCATGTTATGAGCCTAGAAACAGCCAAGATGGCGGCTCAGGTATTATCGGGCAGCCTGCAAACAGAAAGGGCCTTGTGACTGTGTTGCTCTGCATTCTTTGATTTCTGACCTTTCCGTGCCCCCAGCTCTGCTGTGTCTGTGCAAAATACAGCAGTAACCCACATCCTGCACTTTATCCCGCTCTCCTCTCCTCAGTAAGTGTGATGCATCTGACCAAAAGATGTGCTTAAATAATTAAACAAAGCAAAGGTAAACAACTACACCAATAAATGCAATCTAAAAATATTATTCTAGTACATCAATTTAAAAATAAATAACAAAGGACATAAATGTATTTAATTAACGCAAATAAATTGCAAAATAAAGGTTTACATGCAAAGGACTAATTAAGGTCCACATTAAAATGCTTTTATAAGGCATACATGAATCAGGTATGCATTGCCATACAATTTATGGCCTCGGCCATGCTGATACATGCAGTTCATTGCAGCTCAAGACGCGCAGACTCCTCCACATAGCCAAAAAAACCTGTTCAAGAACAGCAATCCGACTGCTAAAAGGTGTCGGCAGTGGCTTTCTTTTAAAACGGATTTAGAGGTTGGAAAACTGCTCTCTTGAATCACACGTAAACACATCCGATTATCCTAAGTTTTAGGTTTTGATCCTAAGTTTAGGTTTTGATCCTAAAATTTAGGAACGAACTTGCGATGATCGTAAGAGCATATACGCATTCGTACGTAGGCTCGTGCGAGTCGGAAATGGCCAAAAAAAACAGGAAAAAATGACTAACACCCACCCAAACTTACGATTCTTGATCCGAAATCAATTAACTTTTGCTCTTTGAATCGAGGGGTATATGTCTAATTAGTTTTGTGTAAGATTAAAGTTTAGTTGGCACTTGGCACTTTAACATAGATTTTTATTGATAGAATTGTTATGGATATATAATCATTAATGGCACATATATCAAATATTTTTTACGTTATATATATTATGACACTTATAATCACTATACATATGGTTGCATAGTGTTGCTCACAGCTAAGATACTGTATCCCTAGGGACTTATTATATTAATTAAGCTTACAAAAAATATTGTCCAATTATTATCCAGGGGGTCTGATTATTTTAATTGCATGTTTTTTAAATGTGATAAGTATGTTCTAGCGCTATACCAATACCCACATATAAATAAAGGGTTCTTATTAATTTATTCAATTCTGGTTGTTGCGGTCTATTTATACAGGTATAATTTAGGGGTGTTTTGGGTCACCCCCTTTGGGTGGAATTAGTAATATAAAGCTCCAAGATCTAGAGCTTATTTCTGCCAAAAGTGACCATATGTCTTGGTCCACAATTCATATGGATATAATATATCACTCCAAGTGAAAAATCATGAAAAGAAAAAAGAAAAAAAATCTAGTGCAGCACCCCTATAATTTGTTTAAAAAATTATTTACTAGAGCTTATGCACTCACGATATAAAAAAGCATAACCAGCACTATGTACAATCCAGCACGTTCATATAACAGCTCTCACCGCCGGATCCCCCGTCCTCGAAATACCCGTGGTCTGTGTAAAAAAACGGGTGATGCCAACCGCACGCTACCTACGCGTTTCGTCCCTCACAGGGACTTTAGCCATCTTTATAAACATACATGATTTACAATATTCATAAAGATAGTGCCAAACGTGCTTCACTTTAAATAATTGATTACACTGAATCAACGCCTAATAATCTTGCCTCTGCCACACTAAAACAACACACACCATGAGAAAGTGACGCTGTGACGTCATGAAACGCGTTGGTGAGGAGGGTGGGGGGGGTCTGTTCATGGTAGTCTGCTTTGGTTAATACATTTTGTTATACGATCTATTGTTCGTATTTCCCACCTGGTGAGTCCTCATTTCATGTCAAGTTAGGATTATGGTTAGTGTTTAGTAGTCTTTCAATCTGTGTTATGATTTTCAACATATGTTGTTTTAGTGTGGCAGATTATTAGGTGTTGATTCAGTGTAATCAATTATTTAAAGTGAAGCACGTTTGGCACTATCTTTTTTTGTGCCCCCTCCTCGGTGTTAGTATTGTCTTGACGTGTTTTTTAAAATGTTTTTAGAATTGTCACATGGTATTGTGTAAATAATGTAGGTAGTTATATGTAGCAATAAACTTTATTATTCTTTGCATAGCTGCTCATTGTCTAGTGGTGCTTCTGTGGTTTCAGGGTTGGGTGGGTGGGTTTTCCCCCGTTTTGGTTACAAGCTTATAACCCTTATGGTTGCACTGTAATGGCAGTGCCCTCAGCCGTACAGTGTACAAAAGACTGAGTTTAAAGTGGACCAAAATCCAGGATTTTGACTATCCCGGGTTTTAGTCCTTGCCTCTGGGGCATCCGGATGCATGACCCCCCCCCAGATCGCCCCCAGTCTAACTCACCTTTCTCCGGTGCTACGGCACATGCTCGGCCTCTCGTCCAATCAGCGCGCTCGGATCCGCTCCAGCCCCTTCATCCAGGAGCTTGTCTAATGTCAGCGGATCTGAGCGTGTTGGCGGCCGCATCCCCTGCTTCCCTCTAACAGGGAGCGTGCCCGCACCGGCCATTCACAAATGCCTGGCACGCACCCTGATGTTGGATCGGGGGGAGAAAGTGGGTTTACTGGACAACTTGGGGGTTAAACAGCGGGCGTCCCGAATCTGGATGCCCTGAGGGGAGAGAATCAGCCATCATTCCAGGGCCATCAACCATGGGTTTTGTTTCTACTTTAATACAGAGCTTTTTGGGGTGTCTCAGTAGTTCCTCCTTATTACGTGTTGTACTATTTTGACCAGTAATACTATACAGGGATTCTGGGTTTTGTTCCTCACCCCTGCGACATCCCGATTTGGGATGCAACTGTCACCCCATGGCTATCTGCGACTGTCACCCCATGGCCTCCTGCGACTGTCACCCCATGGCTATCTGCGACTGTCACCCCATGGCTATCTGCGACTGTCACCCCATGGCTATCTGCGACTGTCACCCCATGGTTATCTGCGACTGTCACCCCATGGCTATCTGCGACTGTCACCCCATGGCTATCTGCGACTGTCACCCCATGGCTATCTGCGACTGTCGCCCCATGGCTATCTGCGACTGTCACCCCATGGCCTCCTGCGACTGTCACCCCATGGCTATCTGCGACTGTCACCCCATGGCTATCTGCGACTGTCACCCCATGGCTATCTGCGACTGTCACCCCATGGCTATCTGCGACTGTCGCCCCGTGGCTATCTGCGACTGTCACCCCATTGCTATCTGCGACTGTCACCCCATGGCTATCTGCGACTGTCACCCCATGGTTATCTGCGACTGTCGCCCCGTGGCTATCTGCGACTGTCACCCCATGGCTATCTGCGACTGTCGCCCCGTGGCTATCTGCGACTGTCACCCCATGGCTATCTGCGACTGTCGCCCCATGGCTATCTGCGACTGTCACCCCATGGCTATCTGCGACTGTCGCCCCGTGGCTATCTGCGACTGTCTCCCCATGGTTATCTGCGACTGCCTCTCCATGGCTATCTGCGACTGTCGCCCCGTGGCTATCTGCGACTGTCTCCCCATGGTTATCTGCGACTGCCTCTCCATGGCTATCTGCGACTGTCACCCCATGGCTATCTGCGACTGTCACCCCGTGGCTATCTGCGACTGTCACCCCCATGGCTATCTGCGACTGTCGCCCCATGGCTATCTGCGACTGTCACCCCGTGGCTATCTGCGACTGTCACCCCATGGCTATCTGCGACTGTCGCCCCGTGGCTATCTGCGACTGTCACCCCGTGGCTATCTGCGACTGTCGCCCCATGGCTATCTGCGACTGTCACCCCATGGCTATCTGCGACTGTCACCCCATGGCTATCTGCGACTGTCGCCCCGTGGCTATCTGCGACTGTCACCCCGTGGCTATCTGCGACTGTCGCCCCGTGGCTATCTGCGACTGTCGCCCCGTGGCTATCTGCGACTGTCGCCCCGTGGCTATCTGCGACTGTCGCCCCGTGGCTATCTGCGACTGTCACCCCGTGGCTATCTGCGACTGTCACCCCATGGCTATCTGCGACTGTCACCCCATGGCTATCTGCGACTGTCGCCCCATGGCTATCTGCGACTGTCACCCCATGGCTATCTGCGACTGTCGCCCCATGGCTATCTGCGACTGTCGCCCCATGGTTATCTGCGACTGCCTCTCCATGGCTATCTGCGACTGTCACCCCATGGCTATCTGCGACTGTCACCCCATGGCTATCTGCGACTGTCGCCCCATGGCTATCTGCGACTGTCACCCCGTGGCTATCTGCGACTGTCACCCCGTGGCTATCTGCGACTGTCGCCCCGTGGCTATCTGCGACTGTCACCCCATGGCTATCTGCGACTGTCGCCCCATGGCTATCTGCGACTGTCACCCCATGGCTATCTGCAACTGTCACCCCATGGCTATCTGCGACTGTCACCCCATGGCTATCTGCGACTGTCACCCCATGGCTATCTGCGACTGTCACCCCATGGCTATCTGCGACTGCCTCTCCATGGCTATCTGCGACTGTCGCCCCATGGCTATCTGCGACTGTCACCCCGTGGCTATCTGCGACTGTCGCCCCATGGCTATCTGCGACTGTCACCCCATGGCTATCTGCGACTGTCACCCCATGGCTATCTGCGACTGTCACCCCATGGCTATCTGCGACTGTCACCCCGTGGCTATCTGCGACTGTCACCCCGTGGCTATCTGCGACTGTCGCCCCGTGGCTATCTGCGACTGTCACCCCATGGCTATCTGCGACTGTCACCCCATGGCTATCTGCGACTGTCACCCCATGGCTATCTGCGACTGTCACCCCGTGGCTATCTGCGACTGTCGCCCCGTGGCTATCTGCGACTGTCGCCCCGTGGCTATCTGCGACTGTCGCCCCGTGGCTATCTGCGACTGTCGCCCCGTGGCTATCTGCGACTGTCACCCCGTGGCTATCTGCGACTGTCACCCCATGGCTATCTGCGACTGTCACCCCATGGCTATCTGCGACTGTCGCCCCATGGCTATCTGCGACTGTCGCCCCGTGGCTATCTGCGACTGTCGCCCCATGGCTATCTGCGACTGTCACCCCATGGCTATCTGCGACTGTCACCCCATGGCTATCTGCGACTGTCACCCCATGGCTATCTGCGACTGTCACCCCGTGGCTATCTGCGACTGTCACCCCGTGGCTATCTGCGACTGTCGCCCCATGGCTATCTGCGACTGTCACCCCATGGCTATCTGCGACTGTCACCCCGTGGCTATCTGCGACTGTCACCCCGTGGCTATCTGCGACTGTCGCCCCATGGCTATCTGCGACTGTCACCCCATGGCTATCTGCAACTGTCACCCCATGGCTATCTGCGACTGTCACCCCATGGCTATCTGCGACTGTCACCCCATGGCTATCTGCGACTGTCACCCCATGGCTATCTGCGACTGCCTCTCCATGGCTATCTGCGACTGTCGCCCCGTGGCTATCTGCGACTGTCGCCCCATGGCTATCTGCGACTGTCGCCCCATGGCTATCTGCGACTGTCGCCCCGTGGCTATCTGCGACTGTCGCCCCGTGGCTATCTGCGACTGTCACCCCATGGCTATCTGCGACTGTCACCCCATGGCTATCTGCGACTGTCACCCCATGGCTATCTGCGACTGTCACCCCGTGGCTATCTGCGACTGTCACCCCGTGGCTATCTGCGACTGTCACCCCGTGGCTATCTGCGACTGTCACCCCGTGGCTATCTGCGACTGTCACCCCGTGGCTATCTGCGACTGTCGCCCCATGGCTATCTGCGACTGTCACCCCGTGGCTATCTGCGACTGTCGCCCCGTGGCTATCTGCGACTGTCACCCCATGGCTATCTGCGACTGTCACCCCATGGCTATCTGCGACTGTCACCCCATGGCTATCTGCGACTGTCACCCCATGGCTATCTGCGACTGTCACCCCATGGCTATCTGCGACTGTCACCCCATGGCTATCTGCGACTGTCGCCCCATGGCTATCTGCGACTGTCACCCCATGGCTATCTGCGACTGTCACCCCATGGCTATCTGCGACTGTCACCCCATGGCTATCTGCGACTGTCACCCCATGGCTATCTGCGACTGCCTCTCCATGGCTATCTGCGACTGTCGCCCCGTGGCTATCTGCGACTGTCGCCCCATGGCTATCTGCGACTGTCACCCCATGGCTATCTGCGACTGTCGCCCCGTGGCTATCTGCGACTGTCGCCCCATGGCTATCTGCGACTGTCACCCCATGGCTATCTGCGACTGTCGCCCCATGGCTATCTGCGACTGCCTCTCCATGGCTATCTGCGACTGTCACCCCCATGGCTATCTGCGACTGTCGCCCCATGGCTATCTGCGACTGTCACCCCGTGGCTATCTGCGACTGTCACCCCATGGCTATCTGCGACTGTCGCCCCGTGGCTATCTGCGACTGTCACCCCATGGCTATCTGCGACTGTCGCCCCATGGCTATCTGCGACTGTCACCCCATGGCTATCTGCGACTGTCACCCCATGGCTATCTGCGACTGTCGCCCCGTGGCTATCTGCGACTGTCACCCCGTGGCTATCTGCGACTGTCGCCCCGTGGCTATCTGCGACTGTCGCCCCGTGGCTATCTGCGACTGTCGCCCCGTGGCTATCTGCGACTGTCGCCCCGTGGCTATCTGCGACTGTCACCCCATGGCTATCTGCGACTGTCACCCCATGGCTATCTGCGACTGTCACCCCATGGCTATCTGCGACTGTCGCCCCATGGCTATCTGCGACTGTCACCCCATGGCTATCTGCGACTGTCGCCCCATGGCTATCTGCGACTGTCGCCCCATGGTTATCTGCGACTGCCTCTCCATGGCTATCTGCGACTGTCACCCCATGGCTATCTGCGACTGTCACCCCATGGCTATCTGCGACTGTCACCCCATGGCTATCTGCGACTGTCACCCCATGGCTATCTGCGACTGTCACCCCGTGGCTATCTGCGACTGTCACCCCGTGGCTATCTGCGACTGTCGCCCCGTGGCTATCTGCGACTGTCACCCCATGGCTATCTGCGACTGTCGCCCCATGGCTATCTGCGACTGTCACCCCATGGCTATCTGCAACTGTCACCCCATGGCTATCTGCGACTGTCACCCCATGGCTATCTGCGACTGTCGCCCCGTGGCTATCTGCGACTGTCGCCCCATGGCTATCTGCGACTGTCACCCCATGGCTATCTGCGACTGTCACCCCATGGCTATCTGCGACTGTCACCCCATGGCTATCTGCGACTGCCTCTCCATGGCTATCTGCGACTGTCGCCCCATGGCTATCTGCGACTGTCACCCCATGGCTATCTGCGACTGTCGCCCCGTGGCTATCTGCGACTGTCGCCCCATGGCTATCTGCGACTGTCACCCCATGGCTATCTGCGACTGTCACCCCATGGCTATCTGCGACTGTCACCCCATGGCTATCTGCGACTGTCACCCCGTGGCTATCTGCGACTGTCACCCCGTGGCTATCTGCGACTGTCGCCCCATGGCTATCTGCGACTGTCACCCCATGGCTATCTGCGACTGTCACCCCGTGGCTATCTGCGACTGTCACCCCGTGGCTATCTGCGACTGTCACCCCCATGGCTATCTGCGACTGTCACCCCATGGCTATCTGCGACTGTCACCCCGTGGCTATCTGCGACTGTCACCCCGTGGCTATCTGCGACTGTCGCCCCGTGGCTATCTGCGACTGTCACCCCGTGGCTATCTGCAACTGTCACCCCATGGCTATCTGCGACTGTCACCCCATGGCTATCTGCGACTGTCACCCCATGGCTATCTGCGACTGTCACCCCATGGCTATCTGCGACTGCCTCTCCATGGCTATCTGCGACTGTCGCCCCGTGGCTATCTGCGACTGTCGCCCCATGGCTATCTGCGACTGTCACCCCATGGCTATCTGCGACTGTCGCCCCGTGGCTATCTGCGACTGTCGCCCCATGGCTATCTGCGACTGTCACCCCATGGCTATCTGCGACTGTCACCCCATGGCTATCTGCGACTGTCGCCCCATGGCTATCTGCGACTGTCACCCCGTGGCTATCTGCGACTGTCACCCCGTGGCTATCTGCGACTGTCACCCCGTGGCTATCTGCGACTGTCGCCCCATGGCTATCTGCGACTGTCACCCCATGGCTATCTGCGACTGTCACCCCATGGCTATCTGCGACTGTCACCCCATGGCTATCTGCGACTGTCACCCCATGGCTATCTGCGACTGTCACCCCATGGCTATCTGCGACTGTCACCCCATGGCTATCTGCGACTGTCACCCCATGGCTATCTGCGACTGTCGCCCCATGGCTATCTGCGACTGTCACCCCATGGCTATCTGCGACTGTCACCCCATGGCTATCTGCGACTGTCACCCCATGGCTATCTGCGACTGTCACCCCATGGCTATCTGCGACTGTCACCCCATGGCTATCTGCGACTGCCTCTCCATGGCTATCTGCGACTGTCGCCCCGTGGCTATCTGCGACTGTCGCCCCATGGCTATCTGCGACTGTCACCCCATGGCTATCTGCGACTGTCGCCCCGTGGCTATCTGCGACTGTCGCCCCATGGCTATCTGCGACTGTCACCCCATGGCTATCTGCGACTGTCGCCCCATGGCTATCTGCGACTGCCTCTCCATGGCTATCTGCGACTGTCGCCCCTGTCACCCCATGGCTATCTGCGACTGTCACCCCATGGCTATCTGCGACTGTCACCCCATGGCTATCTGCGACTGTCACCCCATGGCTATCTGCGACTGTCACCCCATGGCTATCTGCGACTGTCACCCCATGGCTATCTGCGACTGCCTCTCCATGGCTATCTGCGACTGTCGCCCCATGGCTATCTGCGACTGTCGCCCCGTGGCTATCTGCGACTGTCGCCCCGTGGCTATCTGCGACTGTCACCCCATGGCTATCTGCGACTGTCGCCCCGTGGCTATCTGCGACTGTCGCCCCATGGCTATCTGCGACTGTCACCCCATGGCTATCTGCGACTGTCACCCCATGGCTATCTGCGACTGTCACCCCATGGCTATCTGCGACTGTCACCCCGTGGCTATCTGCGACTGTCACCCCGTGGCTATCTGCGACTGCCTCTCCATGGCCTCCTGCGACTGTCGCCCCATGGCTATCTGCGACTGTCGCCCCGTGGCTATCTGCGACTGTCACCCCATGGCTATCTGCGACTGTCACCCCATGGCTATCTGCGACTGTCGCCCCATGGCTATCTGCGACTGTCACCCCATGGCTATCTGCGACTGTCTCTCCATGGCTATCTGCGACTGTCGCCCCATGGCTATCTGCGACTGTCGCCCCGTGGCTATCTGCGACTGTCGCCCCATGGCTATCTGCGACTGTCGCCCCATGGCTATCTGCGACTGTCGCCCCATGGCTATCTGCGACTGTCTCCCCATGGTTATCTGCGACTGTCACCCCATGGCTATCTGCGACTGTCACCCCATGGCTATCTGCGACTGTCACCCCATGGCTATCTGCGACTGTCTCCCCATGGCTATCTGCGACTGTCACCCCATGGCTATCTGCGACTGTCGCCCCGTGGCTATCTGCGACTGTCGCCCCATGGCTATCTGCGACTGTCTCCCCATGGTTATCTGCGACTGTCACCCCATGGCTATCTGCGACTGTCACCCCATGGCTATCTGCGACTGTCGCCCCATGGCTATCTGCGACTGCCTCTCCATGGCTATCTGCGACTGTCGCCCCATGGCTATCTGCGACTGTCGCCCCATGGCTATCTGCGACTGTCGCCCCGTGTCTATCTGCGACTGTCACCCCATGGCTATCTGCGACTGTCGCCCCATGGCTATCTGCGACTGTCACCCCATGGCTATCTGCGACTGTCACCCCATGGCCTCCTGCGACTGTCACCCCATGGCTATCTGCGACTGTCACCCCATTACTATCTGCGACTGTCACCCCGTGGCTATCTGCGACTGTCACCCCGTGGCTATCTGCGACTGTCGCCCCGTGTCTATCTGCGACTGTCACCCCATGGCTATCTGCGACTGTCGCCCCATGGCTATCTGCGACTGTCACCCCATGGCTATCTGCGACTGTCACCCCATGGCCTCCTGCGACTGTCACCCCATGGCTATCTGCGACTGTCACCCCATTACTATCTGCGACTGTCACCCCGTGGCTATCTGCGACTGTCACCCCGTGGCTATCTGCGACTGTCGCCCCATGGCTATCTGCGACTGTCACCCCGTGGCTATCTGCGACTGTCACCCCGTGGCTATCTGCGACTGTCACCCCGTGGCTATCTGCGACTGTCACCCCGTGGCTATCTGCGACTGTCACCCCGTGGCTATCTGCGACTGTCGCCCCATGGCTATCTGCGACTGTCGCCCCATCTGCGACTGCCTCTCCATGGCTATCTGCGACTGTAACCCCATGGCTATCTGCGACTGTTTCCCCCTTGGCTGCCCGCCCACTGATTCCCACGGCTGCCATCCTACGGCCACCCACAGAAGCCATGGGGCGACAGCTGCAGGTGGGAAGTTATGGGACAGCAGTTGTGGGTAGCCATGGGGCGGCAGCCACCAGTAGCCATTAGGAGGCAGTGGCAGGAGGCCGTGGGGCGGCAGCCGCAGGTGGGAAGCCCTGGAGCGGAAGCGCGCATGCGCCAGTGGGGAGTGCATGGGAACGCGCGTGCACCTGGGAGCTGGTCTTGGCCTCCAATGTTGCCTAGCAACAGGGAGAGAAGGCAGGAGCACAGCAGGCGTGTAGCAAAAGCTTGTATTTGAGGAGGGATTTCAGTCATACTCCTCCCCTTATGCTGATTATTATGCTAATATAACAGGGCATCCAGTCTATAGAGGGGCGGGGCCTATCTTAACCAAGCCCCTATGTTCGCCCGATACGTCACTGCTGAGCTTCTTTAGGTTAGAGAGAGGCAGGGGGCGGGGGCCTGTCTTAACCACGCCCCTGTGTTGTGCCTGCCGCGTCCCTACTACGCTTCATTAGGCTTCATTAGGCTAAAGAGGGGCCGTGGCCTGTCTTAACCACGCCCCCGTGCCGTGCCTGAAGCCTCTCCTTTAAGCTTTAATTGGTTAGAGAGAAGCAGGGGGCGGGGCCTGTCTTAACGCCTCTGTGTTGTGCCGGACACGTCACTGTTAAGCTTCATGAGGTTAGAGAGAGGCAGCAGCTTCCGGGCCAGCAAATAGCTCAGCGGTTACTTCTTGAAACTACCGGAATTTGTTCTGCTAATCCTTCGGGGTTCGAAGCCCGCGGGCGCTGTCTGACCCTTTTGTAGCTTTATAATTTTTAATGTGCTATTTTTAGCTTATCTTTATTTTTTAATGTTTTATTTTTAGCTTATCTTTACTTTTTAATGTTCTATTTTTAGCTTATCTTTATTTTTAATGTTCTATTTTTAGCTTATCTTTACTTTTTAATGCTCTATTTTTAGCTTATCTTTATTCTTTAATGCTCTATTTTTATCTTATCTTTATTCTTTAATGCTCTATTTTTAGCTTATCTTTATTTTTTAATGTTCTATTTTTATCTTATTTCCATACTATAGATCCACCGCAGACTCACTGCCTTCACATGTCCAATATTTATTCTATTTATCCTCTTGAAATCAGCGCAAATCAGTTTGTTTCTTATTCGGCCAGTTTCTTATTTGGGATGAAACCGTTTTTGCTAATTTCCCTCCTTCTTATAAAGGAAAATGACCTTCAGCATGACTTATTAAAAAGCCCAAACCCTTAAAAAAACAATTCCCCAGCATATTAATATATTTGGGCAGGGCTGCAACTCTGTTCAGGACTTTAGGATACGGGCGCCGCCATCTTGACTCAGAAGCATCATACTTACTGAGGAGAGGAGATCAGGATAAAGTACAGGGGCGGGGTTATAGCTGTGCTTTGCACAGACAGAGCAGAGCTGGGGTCAGGAAAAGGTCAGCAATCCCAGAATGCAGAGCAGCACAGTCAGAAGGCACTTCCTGTTTGCAAGCTGCCTGATGTTCCATGAGCCGCCATCTTGGATGTTTAAAGGCCCATAACATGCAGTAGATGCAGGTAGGATGATTTTTAATGTGAGCAATCTGTATGTACAGGGTGTGGGAAACATATAAGATAGGCTCTTATTCAGGGTGAAGGTCTGGATTAATGTGAGCAATCTGTATGTACAGGGTGTGGGAAACATATAAGATAGGCTCTTATTCAGGGTGAAGATCCGGATTAATGTGAGCAATCTGTATGTACAGGGGGGAAACATATAAGATAGACTCTTATTCAGGGTAAAGGTCCGGATTAATGTGAGCAATCTGTATGTATAGGGTGTGGGTAACATATAAGATAGGCTCTTATTCAGGGTGAAGATCCGGATTAATGTGAGCAATCTGTATGTACAGGGGGGGGGGACATATAAGATAGACTCTTATTCAGGGTAAAGGTCCGGATTAATGTGAGCAATCTGTATGTATAGGGTGTGGGTAACATATAAGATAGGCTCTTATTCAGGGTGAAGATCCGGATTAATGTGAGCAATCTGTATGTACAGGGGGGGGGAACATATAAGATAGACTCTTATTCAGGGTAAAGGTCCGGATTAATGTGAGCAATCTGTATGTACAGGGTGTGGGGAACATATAAGATAGACTCTTATTCAGGGTGAAGGTCCGGATTAATGTGGGCAATCTGTATGTACAGGGTGTGGGAAACATATAAGATAGGCTCTTATTCAGGGTGAGGGTCCGGATTAATGTGGGCAATCTGTATGTACAGGGTGTGGGAAACATATGAGATAGGCTCTTATTCAGGGTGAGGGTCCAGAATAATGTGAGCAATCTGTATGTACAGGGTGTGGGAAACATATGAGATAGGCTCTTATTCAGGGTGAGGGTCCGGATTAATGTGGGCAATCTGTATGTACAGGGTGTGGGAAACATATAAGACAGGCTCTTATTCAGGGTGAAGGTCTGGATTAATGTGAGCAATCTGTATGTACATGGTGTGGGAAACATATGAGATAGGCTCTTATTCAGGGTGAGGGTCCGGATTAATGTGGGCAATCTGTATGTACAGGGTGTGGGAAACATATAAGACAGGCTCTTATTCAGGGTGAAGGTCTGGATTAATGTGAGCAATCTGTATGTACAGGGTGTGGGAAACATATAAGATAGGCTCTTATTCAGGGTAAAGGTCCGGATTAATGTGAGCAATCTGTATGTACAGGGTGTGGGGAATATATAAGATAGACTCTTATTCAGGGTGAAGGTCCGGATTAATGTGGGCAATCTGTATGTACAGGGTGTGGGAAACATATAAGACAGACTCTTATTCAGGGTGAAGGTCCGGATTAATGTGAGCAAACTGTATGTACAGGGTGTGGGAAACATATAAGATAGACTCTTATTCAGGGTGAAGGTCCGGATTAATGTGGGCAATCAGTATGTACAGGGTGGGGGAAACATATAAGATAGGCTCTTATTCAGGGTGAAGGTCTGCTTTAAAATCAGCCTTACGCGATGCTGAAGTTTGTTTCTTATTCGGCCAGTTTCTTATTTGGACTGAAACAGTTTTTGCTCATTTCCCTCCTTCTTCTGAAGGGAAAACGTCCATTAATGATGCCAGTTATTCTATGGAGCTCTGAGCAATATCACATTAAAACTGGCACAGAAATGGGCAATAAGAAATGTTATATGGGGGCTAAATGGCTTTGGGCCACTGATGTCACTGCGCCACCTGACAGAGGAGGACCTCCTGCAGGCATACAAATGGGTTCAAGTGCAGGAATGGAGAATTGAACACCCTTCAAGCAGAAATGCATTTAAAAGGAAGATTTTTTTTAATGCTGTTAGCAAAAATCGGTGACATCAATCAAGTTTATATACAAAGCTTGGTACATATATCAAAGAACACCAGCACAGAATAACAGAAAATGATGCCGATTGTGGTTTAGTCACTGATGCTATGGTCAGCACTGAGGGCCATAATGTCCTTGTATTGTTCCAAGGAGTCAATGATAGCAAATAGCAAGGATATAGTTCGCAAATAAAGAGAAAATGGTCTCCCTGGATTAATTAAGCTAATTAATTAATTAAGCGTAATTAATGGACGTCCCTTAATAGATAGAGTAGATCCTAACGTTTCGGCTGAATAGCGAGCCTGACCGCTCCTCGTGAAGAAGGCTCGCTATTCAGCCGAAACGTTAGGATATACTCTGGGCCTTATTTAAGAAGGGATAGCGTCAGGTAGCGGCTGGTTAGAAGAGGTAGCGTCTGGTGAACGCCGGACACGGCACGCAATTACACATTTATCAAGCAGAATCTGTTTAGCGACTGGGATAGCGCCATGTAGCATCCGATTCATCACTTTCACGGCCTCAGCGAACAGCGCCGGCGTTCAGCCTTGCACAGCGCCAGGTATGACCTCTTGCTACCTGTCGCTCTCCCATACATTTCAATGGACGATCCTTTTCTTCTCTTTAAACGGGGTTTTTGGGTTTTTTTTGTGTTTTTTTTTTAAAAACTCAAATAATGTTGTGACCTCTTCTGGCCTAGAAAAAGCTGTTTTTTCACAAATATTTCATGTTTTATATATTTCCTCAGAAATGACATTACAGGTCTGCCATTAAAGTGTTCATGTTACAATGTTGCTACAATGTAATTCCATATGTTTTCACTTTGTTACTAGTTGATAGATGCTGAAAAACTTTAAAGTGGACCAACACCCTCCCATGATCGGCCTGGGAATCTATAAGATTCCCGAACCGATCAGTCCCCTGACTGCGGGGCACCCCGATCGGGAGTGCCCCGCTGTGTGAAACCCCCCAGAAACCCCTAGATCCCTACCTGCTCCTCAATCCAGCGGCGTCCGCCACCGCCTCCCGCGCGTCCCTCTAGCAGGACGCGCACCCGCGCCGGCTGTTTGTGAAGTGACGCGCTCTCTTGTCCGTCGGCGGGGATTGGTAGCAGCGGTCACGTGGGAGCGGGGAGAGGTGAGTTTTCGGGGCTTTCTGGGGGGTTTCACACAGCGGGGCCCGATCGGGGTGCCCCACCGAAGTGGACCAAAACCTAGGATAGTCAAAATCCTGGGTGTTGGTCCACTTTAAAGACTTTAAACACAGCCTCCGGTGCTCTGGGCATTTTTCTGAGTTGTGTGAGGCTGTTTTTTTGCTGAATATGTTCGCATGAGTTGGTCGCACTGACCAGTCGATAACATGCGCTCCCATACAGCGCTGTACTGGTCAAATAGCGACTCCTCACAATGTATTCAACATTGCTGCACAGCGACTGTGTCGCTATGAACTAGCGACCCACGGCCGAGCACAGCGGCTACTAGAGGGCGCTCTGAAAATGCCTGCTACAGACGCTCATCTGTCGCTACCTGGCGCTAATGATAAATCAGCCTGCTCATCCACCTGGTGCTGCAGCCGCCCAGCCTGTTAACCCTGTAAGTGCCTCTTGCATCCGTTTTTCACTCTAAATGCCATTTGGCAGAATGGATTAAGGGACGTCCATTAATTGCCTCCAGGGAGACCTTTTTCTCTTTATTTGCGAGCTATATCCTTGCTATTTGCTATCATTGACTCCTTGGAACAATTTTCTGTTATTCTGTGCTGCTGTTCTTTGATATATGTACCAAGCTTTCTATATACACTTGATTGATGTCACCAATTTTTGCTAACAGCATTAAAATGCATTTCTGCTTGAAGGGCGTTCAATTCTCCATTCCTGCACTTGTATATTGCCTTGGAGGCCGATTCATTAATAGCGCCAGGTAGCGACAGTTGAGCGACTGTAGCAGTATTTTCACAGCGCCCGCTAGTAGTCGCTGTGCTTGGCCGTTGTTTGGTAGTTGATAGCGACTCAGTCGGCTTGCAGTAATGTTGAATACGGGTGACGAGTCGCTATTTGACAGGTTCCGCGCTGTATGGGAGCGCATGATAGCGACTGGTCAGAGCGACCGGCTCCCACCATATTCATCAAAAAATCACGCTCAAAAAATTCAAGCGCTGTGAAATGCATTTTAAACCCCAGAGCGCTGGAGGCGATGTGTTAAAAGTCGTTTTTTAACCCCCAAACCACCATATTTTTGGAAACCAAAAAAAAATATATATTTTTTTAAGAATTTAGTAATATGAATACATTAATATCAGACCTGTAATATCAATTCTGCACAAATTTTTTTTTTTCCTTTAAAAAAATTATCTAAAATGGCAGAAGTGGTCACAGAATTTTTCACATCAAAAAAATTAATAACAATTAATTATTAATATTTAAAGATTGTTCCATTGAAATGCATTGGAGAGCGCCAGGTAGCGAGAGGTCATACCTGTCGCTGTTCAAGGTCGGACGCTGGCGCTGTGGGCTGAGGCTGGAATAATGATGAATGAGTCGCTATATGGCGCTATCTCAGTCGCTAAGCAGGATTGGCTTGATAAATGTGTGATTGTGGTGGGGAGCCGGCGTTCTCGTGACGGTGAGCGTCATTACCGGCCGCTCACCAGTCGCTACCTGTCGCTATTCCTTCATAAATAAGGGCCTTGGTCCGCGGTGAGTAGGCGTACCGTGGAATTTTGGAACCCCTGACATAATTCTACATTGTATGATAACTTTTTCTAATAACAGTGTGCCACATCCTTTAATTAATATTATACAAATGAGTTCAGCCTGACCCAACATTTTTCTGGCTATAAAACTGGCATTAAAATGTGCAAAATGGCTCTTTTCAATGAAGTGAATAAGTAACAGCTTTTTGCAAGGGGTTAAATGGCTTTGGGCCACTGATGGCGCAGCGCCAAGTGACAGAGGGGTGTCCCGTGCATGGTATACAGCCCCTTGAAAATAGCTGTTACTTATTCGCTCCACTGAAAAGAGCCATTGTGCCCACTTTGATGCCAGTTTTATGGGCAAAACAATTTTGGGCCAGGCTGAACCCAACTGTATGCCATGCAGGGGGGTCCTCCTCTGTCAGTTGGCGCCTTGATATCATTTAGCCCCTTATAATCACATATCTTATTGCTCATTTCTGTGCCAGCTAATTCAGGATTTGTGCCAGTTTTAATGTGATATTGCTCAGAGCTCCATAGAATAACTGGCATCATTAATGGACGTTTTCCCTTTATAAGAAGGAGGGAAATGAGCAAAAACTGTTTCAGCCCAAATAAGAAACTGGCCGAATAAGAAACCAAGGAGCTGATGTTGAATGATTTTGGCACAGTCGTTTCTGGTCTAACAATAAAACCACAGCTGATGGCGAAAAGCTTATCGGTGGCCGGTGACAAAGGGGTTAAAGTGGACCAACACCCAGGATTTTGACTATCCTGGGTGTTGGTCCACTTAGGTGGGGCACCCCGATCGGGGGTGCCCCGCTGTGTGAAACCCCCCCGATCGCCGCAAAAACTCACCTCTCCCCGCTCCCATGTGACCTCGTCCGGCCAATGACAGCGCTCAGAGCAGCTGTGGTATGCGTGTCCAAAGCCGCTGGGCGCGCATACCAGAGCGCTGTCATTGGCTCCGTCTCTCGCTTCCCTCTAACAGGGAGCGCGCCTGCGCCGGCCATTCACAAAACGGCCGGCGCGGGAGCGCGCCCTGCTAGAGGGAAGCGAGAGACGCGGCCGCGTCTCGCGCATGCGCCGTTGGATCGCCGGTAAGGTGAGGATTGTGGGCCTCCTGGGGGGTTCCTCCCCGCGGGACATCCCGATTTCGGATGCCCCGCGGGGAGGGATCTGATCGGCCCGGGAATCTTATAGATTTCCGGGCCGATCCCCCCTGGGTGTTGGTCCACTTTAACGATGAACCTACAGGGAAAGATATTTCTAGTTCTGACAGGGAAAAGGTTAATGGCGACAAAGTGCTTTATAGTACTTGGCAGTGAAGGGGTTAATAGCAACTGACGGTTCTGGCAGTTTAAAGTGGACCAAAACCCATCGCAATCGGCCCGGGAAGCCAAACGATTCCCTCCCCCCGGGGCATCCAGAATCGGGATGCCTCAATGCGTGAAACCCCCAAGGTTGCCCCATTCACTTACCTTGTTTCCTGGTCCAACGGCGAATGCGTGAGCCGCGGCCGCATCCCACGCTCCCTGTTAAAGGGAAGCAGGGGATGCGTCCGTCAGCGAGCTCGGAGCCGCGTGACATCAGCGGCTCTGAGCGTGATGATTGGACGAGCGTCCGCGCCGTGGAATGCGAGTTGGCATTAGCGATCACACAGCAGGGCATCTCTGATCGGGGCAAGGACCAAAACCCAGGATAGTCAAGATCCTGGGTTTTGGTCCACTTTAAAAGAGGATCAAGACCCACTCCCAATCTATAAGATTCCAGGGCCCCTTGATTCCCTCCCCCGGGGCATCCAGAATCGGGATGCCCCGCTGTGTGAAACCCCCCCAGGTTGCCCAGAAACTCGCCTTCTTACCAGGTCCAGCGGCGCATGTGCAAGCAGCCGCCACATCCCTGCTATCCCTCTAGCAGGGCGCCTGCCCACACCAGGCATTTTGAATGGCCGGCACGGGCACACTTCCTTTTAAAGGGAAGCGGGGGAAGCAGCCGCCAGCGCATTCGGATCCGCTCCCTTAGACAAAGGCTTAGATGAGGGGGGCGGGAGCAGATCCGAGTGCGTTGATTGGACTGAGGCCGTGCATGTGGGGTAGGGGCGTAGCTGGGGGGGGAGCAGCTGGGGCACTTGCCATGTATGCAGTAGGTCAGGGGGTCCCGAGCACAAATGGGGGGCGCCATTTTAAATCTTTGCCATTGATTCCAGAAAGCCTAGCAACACCTCTGGCACTGGGGAAAGGTGAGTTATTTCGGGGGGCCTGGAGGTTCTTCATACAGCGGGGCATCCCCGATTAGGGTTCCCCCTGGAGGCAAGAGCCAAGCATAGTCAAAATTCTGGGTTTTGATCCACTTGAAAAAGTTCATTATCGTTCTCGGTAGTGAAGAATCCAAAAAAGAGAGCAGCAGGCTCCGCCTAAATCAAAATCCTGTGCGCGCTCCTAGGTCTGTGCCACACCAATAACTATAAACTACCACATAGGCACAAATGGGCACCGCACATATGGGTTGATTCAAAGAAACATGTAACAGCTTGGATTTGGGTGCCGATCATCCTATTTTTCCCGTACGCTCGTGCGTTCGTATGAACTTGCGAGTGATTCTATAAGCAAATACGTTTCTATCCTAAAATGTCCGTCCGTTCGTATGGCAGTTCGGGAATCAGACCTATGTCAGTTTCCATCCTGAATTTTCCGTTTCATTTCTCAGGTTGCAACATTGGTTTTGCCCTTTTTCCTTTTTTGTCTGGACGTAAATCCTTCTGATCTTGCGGCTGCGCACTACAAACTTACCTCATTAAAGTGCATTCTAAATATTTGGTCTTTTATTTTTCTTTATTTCATTCATTTTGTAGTAACCAACCATTAATGAATGCATTTGCATAAGTAAATCTTACTTTGTTTAATTTTTAGTTAACTTGCATTTTTTACTTGTGGATTTAATTTTAATATTTTGGCTTCAAATGGTACAACTTTAAATTTTTGGTGTGGTTACCCACACCCTCTACATACAGATTGCTCTCAAATATAAAAAAACACCCAGCAACTTCTGCATGTTATGAGCCTAGAAACAGCCAAGATGGCGGGTCAGGTATTATCGGGCAGCCTGCAAACAGAAAGGGCCTTGTGACTGTGTTGCTCTGCATTCTTTGATTTCTGACCTTTCCGTGCCCCCAGCTCTGCTGTGTCTGTGCAAAATACAGCAGTAACCCACATCCTGCACTTTATCCCGCTCTCCTCTCCTCAGTAAGTGTGATGCATCTGACCAAAGATGTGCTTAAATAATTAAACAAAGCAAAGGTAAACAACTACACCAATAAATGCAATCTAAAAATATTATTCTAGTACATCAATTTAAAAATAAATAACAAAGGACGTAAGTTTCTTTAATTAACGCAAATATATTGCCAAATAAAGGTTTACATGCAAAGGACTAATTAAGGTCCACATTAAAATGCTTTTATAAGGCATACATGAATCAGGTATGCATTGCCATACAATTTATGGGCTCGGCCATGCTGATACATGCAGTTCATTGGAGCTCAAGACGCGCAGACTCCTCCACATAGCCAAAAAACCTGTTCAAGAACAGCAATCCGACTGCTAAAAGGTGTCGGCAGTGGCTTTCTTTTAAAACGTATTTAGAGGTTGGAAAACTGTTCTCTGAATCACACCTAAACACATCCAATTATCCTATTATCCTAAGTTTTAGGATTTGATCCTAAGTTTTACGTTTTGATCCTAAAATTTAGGAACGAACTTGCGATGATCGTAAGAGCATATACGCATTCGAACGTAGGCTCGTGCGAGTCGGAAATGGCCAAAAAAACAGGAAAAAATGACAAACACCCACCCAAACTTACGATTCTCGATCCGAAATCAATTAACTTTTGCTCTTTGAATCGAGGGGAAAATATATATAGTCAAAATATAAATCTTTATTTTAGTGACTCTACTACATAAAAAACAAATAGAGACAATATTAAAAACTATTGCACCAATAGGAAGCCCTATTGCTCTGATAAAAATAAATCAGAGACTTTATCACCTCCATACTGGGAATATCACATCAAAAACAAATCTAAATTCATAATGTTACACATATCCTAAATACTAATCCTATCCAATACAGAAAAGATACAATAAATATAAATGTGACTATATATATATATATCTCCAACCCTGTGCTATAAGCTACAATGAAACACATATCCTAAATACTAATCCTATCAAATACAGAAAAGATACAATAAATATAAGAGGCCGATTCATTAATAGCGCCAGGTAGCGACAGATGAGCGCCAGTAGCGTGATTTTCACAGCGCCAGCTAGTATTCGCTGTGCTTGGCCGGGGTTTGCTTGTTGACAGCGACTCAGTCGGTGTGCGGTAATGTTGAATACGGGGTTAGGAGTCGCTGTTTCACAGGTTCCGCGTTGTATGGGTGCGCCTGACAGCGAATGGCCAGAGCGAACGGCTTGCTGCAGATTCATTAACAAATCACGCTCAAAAATTTCTCGCGCTGTGAATTCCTTGTTTAAACCCCAGAGCGCTGGCGGCGATGTGTGTAAAGTAGTTTTTAACCCCCAAACAACCATTTTTCTTTAATGTAAAAATTATACAAGTTTTTCTAAACATTTTGTAATCTGAATACATGAATATCAGACCTGTAATATCAATTCTGCACATATTTTTTTTTTTTTTTTTTTTACCTTAAAAAAAAAAACATTGCAGAAGTGGTCACAGAATTTTTGCCGGTAAAAAAAAAAAAAACACATAAACTCAATTAATTATGAATATTTAAAGATTGCTCCATTGAAATGCATTGGAGAGCGCCAGGGAGCGACAGGTCATACCTGGCGCTGTGATGGGATTAGTAGCGGCGCTGTTCGTTGCAGTCGGCTACATGATGAATCCCGCGCTAGCTGACGCTCTCGCCGGCGCTAGCCTCATTTAGCGTGATAAATGCGTCATTGTGACCGCCGCCGGGCGTACTTGAGTCGGTAGCCGCCGTTAGCTTGCGGGACCTGGCGCTCGTCAGACACTACCTGGCGCTAGCCCTTGATAAATAAGGGCCAAAGTGCAGATGCTGAAATGGCAGCAATACCATTAATCAAGCTCAATATAAATCCACTGTGTGATCCTACGATCCTCGGTAGTGAAGAATTTAATGGTGATCACCAGTACAGAGCTTTATAGTACTTGGCAATGATGAAGGTTAATGGGAGGGGCATGTGCCCTGGGTGCAGCTGGTCAGGGTGGGGGGCGCCATGTCAAATCTTTGGGTGATAATAAGGGTGGACAGTGCCTTTAAGTCTTGGCAGTAATGAGGTTAATGGTAACTGAAGGTAAACTTTTTAAACAATAACAAAAAAAAAAATCATTGAGCTCCAGTTTTAGGAGCACAGATCAGGGGGCAAGTTGGAAAATGAGAAGTTGTTGAATGATTTTAGCACATGGGCTATAAAACATTGAGCGAGGTTGGTATTTTGCGCTATAGGAAATAGCGCCCTCTGCTGGCTGAAGCACTTGTTGCACATCACTGCTGAGCTTCATTAGGTTTGAGAGATGCAGCAGCTTCCGGGTCAGCAAATAGCTCAGCGGTTACTTCTACGCATTCAATGGAATTTATTCTGCTCTCCCTCCGGGGTTCAAGGCCCGCGGGCGCTGTCTGACCCTTTTGTGCCCACAGTGACTTTATAATTTTTATCTTTAGTCTTAATGTTCTATTTTTATCTTTATTGTTCTATTTTTCTCTTATTTCCATACTATAGATCCTTCGCAGACTTGTAGTGTGGGGTAGTCTGAATAACGGAATAAAACGCACCACACCAGATAAATAAGAACCAATTTAGAATTTAACGGTTGAATATTAGGCAAAGTATTGAACACAATAGTTGGTGTATATAGCCACTGGATTAAGGCAATAAATAACTGTATAATTTCTACTTCAAGAATATGGGGGGGGGGGGATATCTCAAACAAAGGATAAACCTGTGTCTAGGTCACTTTATCATATATGGCTATTTGGATAACTTTAAAACACACTGTATGCGCTGTGTAATTCAAACAATCTATCAATACACACACAAAGGGTTTGATTCAACAAAGGTAGAAAATGGATTTTTCGTGTGTTTTGTGCTTAAAAAGTTGCGATTTTGCGATTGTTTTTTTTTACAAGTGATTCAGCAACCTGGAACCATTGTAAAACACGAGTCACTCGAATTAAATTCGATTGCGATTGTAAAAGTGCGAAATAAATTAGTGGATCGAAAAATGTACTACTGCATTTTGTGATTCGAAAATTTCACTACTGATTCAGGTGGACTTGATGAGCCACACACATGATATAAATTAGAGGGTTTCACAGTAGTTTTTTATGCAGCTTTCAGCAGGAGAAAACTCATTTTGCTCTTTCTCACAATGGAGACCTTCGACTTTCTTTGCATTGACTTCGAGCAGATGATGTGGTGCAGAGAAGGCGCAGACTACCCATTCCCAAGTATTTTCGGACAAGTTTGGCACCATTAACTGGTAGAGGATATGCAATTTCTGGAATGACGAATCTAATAGTTTGCTTGCAATTTCTGGCCAGTGGCTCATCTCAGCGCCTGGGTGGTGTGGCAGTTGGCATGTCCCAAACTTCTGTATGCCATGCTGTAGGTAAATATTTAAAGGCAATGCAAGCCATTTTGCCAAGTTATGTGCATTTACCCTCCTCACCCCAGGAATGGACTGTAGTAAAACGGGGTTTTTATCGCATTGCATGGGGGCTGTGGATTGCACCCATGTTTGCTTTATTCCACCCAGTGTGGATGAATATATCTACTGCATTTGCAAGATGGGACATTCACTGAATGTACAGATGATTGCTGGTCCAGATCTTAAAATAGCTTTGTGGCTGGATTTCCTGAATCATGTCATGATGCCCACATTCTGCGAAATGCATCAATTTTTCGACTATTTGAGGAGGGGCATTTATCTGGTGGATGGCTTCTTGGTAAGTGTTTAAACATTATTGCCTAACTTTGTGCAGAGTGCTTGTGACATTTTGGAAAGCTCCAACCTTTTAACCCCTTGCTAGCCTCACCCTTATAGAAACTTAGAATCTGCAACTGATGTTAAGGTCCCAAAGTATGCTGTTCCTTGATGTTATTGCACAAAGGTTTGAGTATGGAAGTGTAACATTTTACCCATTTATTTGCTTATTTGGTGACCGCCATGGGCTTGCCTATTTAGGCAATAGCGTTATTGCTGACATGCTCTTACAGTGCCCCCAAAACCACCACCTTTGCTCCGGCAATTGTTAAAACCCTATGGCTACTTGTTTCCTTGCCTTTGGCTGACTATAATTTTACATGAAACAACCTAGGTTGCCTAGTATACTCACCAACTGCCACACTTCAAGGATGCATGCGCAAGCAGGGGACACTCCTTGCTATAACTTTAGCAGGGTATGCCTTGGCACCAGTCATTTGTAAATGTCTGGAGGAGGCACACTCCCTGTTTCAGCCCAGCATGGATGTATCCACTGGCTTGTTGATGCAAACGCAGGTATACTATGCTCAACTGGACTGTTGCTGAGTCCGGAAGAATGCATGGGAGGCCGCGCATGCGCCATAAGAACAGGGGAAGGTAGACAGGAGTGGTCGACCTTTGGGTTTTTACACAGCGGGGCACCAAAACCCAGAATAGTCAAAATCCTGGGTTTTGGTCTACTTTAAAGTGTAAGCATGGTAATGTAAGAATGGTGTACCACTAGGTTATCCTCGTGGTCAGGCACTCCAGCATACCATTCACTGGCAACATATGCAAAGCCAGCAAAGAGCTGCATCCTGTAACCAAGGACACGTGGTGCTATGTGAGCAAGCTTTGTATAGAAAACAATGGACACATTTCTGCATTAAAGGAAATATTGTTTAATACAGGTCCCTGGCAATCCAACCAACCCCCCCCCCCCAAAAAAAAAAAAACAATATACATGCCTCTTACAAATATTACTGTTTAATTAGTACTTCCACTACAGCATACCTTGCCTCTTTATTACATGTATCCACAATGTTAGCCATGTCCATACAGCTACACAGGCAACTTAAAAAGTTGAAAAAAAATATGCATTTACATTTACCCATTAAAAAGCCTTACAACAACATGCAACAATCAGAAAACAATACTAAACAATAGAAAACAAATTCAAGTACATTTTCCAATAATTTTCGCTTGCGACAGTCTTTACAAGCGATTTGAAAATGTTATGAGCGATTCGAAAATTTTACGATTGCATTTTCGAGTGCACGTATTTAATTAAACCCCTTTTCTGAATCACTCAAAAAAGTTAAAAATGTACGCATGCGATCCGATTTTTTGAGCGACACAAATTTATTTCTACCTTTGTTGAATCAAGCCCTTTGTCTCTGGTTCAGGATCCTATGGTCTTCACTTGGGATACCTTGGCATTCCCTTGGACGGAGTTCGGAGTTCTCTATGAGTTCCCTCTGTTCCTCTCCTGGGCAGAGTTATGTGCACCATAACCCAGGGGCGGGTATCTGCCACCCTGGAGGCCTTCTTGGCTGTTGAGAGCTTCCATCTTATGGTCTAGCAGTTGCTTGATTCTGTTGTTGATACCAGGATTAGGGCCAGGAGGAAGTCCTCGTGCCTGGCCTATTACATGGTCTGGCATGCTTTCATTGACTGGTAGAACTCCAAGTCTCTTTCCTGTAGGATGTTTTTCTATTCCCAGGATTCTAGAATTCTTGCAACTTGGTTGAATTTGGACCTTCTTCTTAAGTACACTCTAAGGCCATGTTTGTAGCTCTGGAAAAGTTTTTCCAACAGGCCCTTGCCATCATCTGCTGGTGCATGGGTTATTTTCCAGGGTGTTTTTTCACTTGCGTCCCCCCAGGTAGCCTTGCTGTCTGTCTAGGATCTGAATCTGGGGCTACTGGTTATGCAGGGGCCTCCTTTTCAGTCTATCCGTGAGGCCGCCTTGCCCCTTTGTTGACTCTTAGAGTAGCCCCCCTTTTTGTACGACTATCGCCTCTGTAAGGCGAGTTCTGAATTAGCAGTGTTTTTTTCATCAAAACTCCTTATTTTGAGTGTCTTTAGAGTTAGGCGCTGTTAGACTTAGGCCAGATTTCGGCCTATGGTTGGGTATGCCTTTCATCTTATTCAGGGCGTTGCCTTGCCTTCATTGTGTTCCAATCTAGCTACTTCCATGGAGCGGACTCTGCATTCTATGGATGTGGTCTGGGCTCTGATGTTCTTTTTGGTGCTATGGAGAATTTTGGGAAGTCTAATTTTCTGTTTGTTTCACTTTACGAATACGAATACTTTATTGGTCGCCAAGTATGTACAGAATACAAACAAGGAATACTTTTTGGAAGGGGGGTTCTCCATAGAACTTGAACATTTGCTAGACACACAACTATATACGGTACAACAACACACATACTATACACATCAATGGGGTTTAAACATTTGCTAGTTATACATATTTACAAGGGGATTTAGTTACATACGATATTCCTTTAAATAACTGGTGATGCGCTGGGGACCGAAAGTTTTTAGGATTCTTAGAGTTGGTTATTTAGTGCTTTAACAGCAAGTGGGAAGAAACTGTTTTTATACCGAGAGGTCCTGGACGATAGAGCCCGGTACCTCCGTCCAGAGGGTAGGAGAATGAAGATGGGGTGACCTGGGTGTGTGGGGTCCGCAACTATTCTTTTTGCCCTTGAGCGGATCCTTTCCTTGAATTGTTCATCTAGGTCAGGTAGGGGACACCCTATGATCCGCTCAGCAGTCCTGGTGATCCTCTTCAGCCTGATCTTGTCTTTGGCTGTGATCCCACAATTCTGTGAATGAGACTGGGAATGGTTTGCCTCCTGCTGGATCCACTGTCGGTAAGTGGATACGTCAGGTGATGGTTCAAACCTATTCTGCTAAGGGGTAGACTCCTCCCTTTAGGGTGACTGTTCTTTCCATGCGTGCTATTGGACTCTCTTGGAGCTTTGTCAGCACCAAGCTTCTGTGGAACAAGTTTGTAAGGCCGTTTTAGGGTCTTCTGTTCATACTTTTCTCTAACTTTTTACAAGGTTGATGTTTAGGCCTCAGCTGATGCTGCTTTGGGCCGCAAGGTTTTCAGGTGGTAGTGTCTTTAACTACACATTGGGGATCCCGCCCTACTTTGGACACTGCTTTTGGATGTCCCATCAGTTATGAATACTGAAGCAGGCCGTGCCATGCATCAAAGAATAAAGCAATTCTGTGAGTACTCGCCTGTAGAATTGTTTTTGTTCTTGCATGGCACGGCCCGCTTCGCCCCACCCTTGTTATAGTTGTTCTTGGTTGCCTCTTTATGGTGATTGTTCCAAGTTATATTGGGGTTTTTTACCTTTTTTACATTCTTACCTTTATTCTCTCCCGGCTTCTTGTCTCACTGTTCGTCTACGCTGGGAACTTGTTGGTTGGTCTCGTTTTTATAGGGAGCCGGGACAAGCCACAGCTTTCTGCAGTGACGGGAAAGGAGACAGCGCATGCGTGTTATAGAATCATATACAGAACACTGCCATCTGGTGGTGGGAAAGGAGACAGCGCATGCGTGTTATAGAATCATATACAGAACACTGCCATCTGGTGGTGGGAAAGGAAACAGCGCATGCGTGTTGGAGAATCATAGACGGAACACTGCTGCGCCACCCGGTGGCGGAATACCCATCAGTTATGATGAATACCGAAGCGGGCCGTGCCATGGAAGAACAAAAACAATTCTACAGGTGCGTACTCACAGAATTGCTTTATTAGTGGCTGGCAGTAAAGGGGTTAATAGTAACTGGTGGTAAAGGGGTTAATAGCAACCGGCGGTAAAGGGGTTTCCGTCCCGGCCACCAGATGGCAGTGTTCCGTCTATGATTCTCTAACACGCATGCGCTGTTTCCTTTCCCACCACCAGATGGCAGTGTTCCGTATATGATTCCATAACACGCATGCGCTGTCTCCTTTCCCGTCACCAGATGGCAGTGTTCCGATTATGATTCTCTAACACGCATGCGCTGCCTCCTTTCCCGTCACCAGATGGCAGTGTTCCGTATATGATTCTCTAACACGCATGCGCTGTTTCGTTTCCCACCACCAGATGGGAGTGGTCGTGCAGCTTCCACTCTGACCTTGACGGTCTCTTCCTCTATCTCGTGACGTCACGTCCACAGCAAGATGGTGGCGCGCTGCTGACAGGGGTGACGGGCAGTCTCCGGATAGGATCGCTGTGGGAATGGCGCTGCCGCTGTGGAATCGCTTGGTGGGGCTCCGTCACGTCCTCCTGACAGGTAACGGAGCTCAGTCTCAACCCCCCCGGTACATTGCTGGAGCGACACTCACCGCACTGATCGCTATCACATGTATCCTGCAGCGGCTGTCTCCAAGGCCTTGCACGGGTAGCCATTTTGTTGTAGTCCATTTTTAAGTTGAAGCCAATGGCAAGTACTCTGGCAACATGGCGTCCTCGCAGAGGACACAACGTGCAATTTAATCGTATCATTCTATTTTGATTGTGGAAAGAGTATTGATCGTTTTTATAAAAAGTCAGTGTAGTCATAAGCCGTAATTATTTAAAAACAGAAGTAGAATTTTAATTTCAGTTATTAGCCATTGACGAAATATAGATTCGTTATTCTAAACATGTAAAAGCATTTAAAGCGGACCTTCACCATGATTTCATGAAAAGCCCAAATCCTTTAAAAACGGTTCCCCAGCATCTAAAATTAATATATTTAAAATTTTTAATCACTTTTTATTCTTTCCCCCACTGGGCTGCAACTCTCTTCAGGACTCCAGGATACGGGCGCCGCCATCTTGCTGCAGAAGAATCACACGTGCTGAGGCAAGGAGAGTGGGATAAAGTAAAGGGGGCGGGGTTATAGCTGTGCTTTGCACAGACAGAGCAGAGCTAGGGTCAGGGAAAGGACAGCAATCCCAGAATGCAGAGCGGCACAGGCAGAAGGCACTTCCTGTTTGCAGGCTGCCTGATGCGCCATAAGCCGCCATCTTGGATGTTTAAAGGCTCATAACATGCAGTAGATGCAGGTAGGATGATTTTTAATGTGAGCAATCTGTATGTACAGGGTGTGGGAAACATATAAGACAGGCTCTTACTCAGGGTGAAGGTCCGGATTAATGTGAGCAATCTGTATGTACAGGGTGGGAGAAACATATAAGATAGGCTCTTATTCAGGGTGAAGGTCTGCTTTAAGGGAGGTGTGTGGTCATGGCTGCCATGATTGTTGATGGAGTGACAGGTCCTGTTTGTTTGTGTCCCCCGCAGGGCGCGTCTGGAATGCGCAGCGAGTCGCCACCGCCGGGCTGAAGTCCTATGAGCCGCCGCCTGATTTCAGAGGTGAGACGCATTAAAGCGGACCAACAGTCAACAATGACTTTGTTTATTTTAACACTCTCCCCTGGGGCGTCCCAGTTGGGGATTTCTCTACAGTTAAAGTTGACCAAAACCCAGGGTTTTGACTATCGTGGGTTTTGGTTCCTTCCCCGGTGCACCCCAATCGGAGGAGCCCGGCTGTGTGAAACCCCCCAGATCGCTGATGCCCAGTCCTACACTGCATGTGCGGCCTCTCATCCAATCAGCACGCTCGGAGTCGCTGACGTTGCGTCGTCTATGCCTTTGTCTAAGGCCAGCGGCTCCGCATCCCTTGCTTCCCTCCTAATGGGAGCGTGCCGGCCAATCACTAACGCCTGGCGCAGGCGCACGCCCTGCTAAAGGGAAAGAGGGGATGTGGCCGCATCTCACGCTTGCGCCGCTGGCCCGGGAAATGGTAAGTGTATGGGACGACCTGGGGGGCTTCACACACCCGATTCTGGATGCCCCGGGGGAGGAAATCGATCTTTAAAGTGGACCAAAACCCATCACGGGAGTCTATAATACTCTAGGGTCACCTGATTCCCTCTTCCCTGGGCATTCCAAATTGGGATGTGTGAAACCCCCTGAATCCCCAGTAAAAAGTGAGTTTCCTGTCCCCCATTGGATAGATCTCTGTTGGGGAAAGGTGAGTATCTCTCTAATGTAGGGATCACTGGTGGAGTTTCCTGTCCCCCATTGGATAGATCTCTGCTGCGGAAAGGTGAGTATCTCTCTAATGTAGGGATCACTGGTGGAGTTTCCTGTCCCATGGATGGATCTCTGTTTGGAAAAGGTGAGTATCTCTCTAATGTAGGGATCACTGGTGGAGTTTCCTGTCCCCCATTGGATGGATCTCTGTTGGGGAAAGGTGAGTATCTCTCTAATGTAGGGATCACTGGTGGAGTTACCTGTCCCATGGATAGATCTCTGTTGGGGAAAGGTGAGTATCTCTCTAATGTAGGGATCACTGGTGGAGTTTCCTGTCCCCCATTGGATAGATCTCTGTTGGGGAAAGGTGAGTATCTCTCTAATGTAGGGATCTCTGGTGCAGTTTCCTGTCCCCCATTGGATAGATCTCTGCTGCGGAAAGGTGAGTATCTCTCTAATGTAGGGATCTCTGGTGGAGTTTCCTGTCCCATGGATGGATCTCTGTTGGGGAAAGGGGAGTATCTCTCTAATGTAGGGATCTCTGGTGGAGTTTCCTGTCCCCCATTGGATAGATCTCTGCTGCGGAAAGGTGAGTATCTCTCTAATGTAGGGATCACTGGTGGAGTTTCCTGTCCCCCATTGGATGGATCTCTGTTGGGGAAAGGTGAGTATCTCTCTAATGTAGGGATCTCTGGTGGAGTTTCCTGTCCCATGGATGGATCTCTGTTGGGTAAAGGTGAGTATCTCTCTAATGTAGGGATCACTGGTGAAGTTTCCTGTCCCCCATTGGATAGATCTCTGTTGGGGAAAGGTGAGTATCTCTCTAATGTAGGGATCTCTGGTGCAGTTTCCTGTCCCATGGATGGATCTCTGTTGGGGAAAGGTGAGTATCTCTCTAATGTAGGGATCACTGGTGAAGTTTCCTGTCCCATGGATGGATCTCTGTTGGGGAAAGGTGAGTATCTCTCTAATGTAGGGATCACTGGTGGAGTTTCCTGTCCCATGGATGGATCTCTGTTGGGGAAAGGTGAGTATCTCTCTAATGTAGGGATCACTGGTGGAGTTTCCTGTCCCATGGATGGATCTCTGTTGGGGAAAGGTGAGTATCACTCCAATGCTGGACCTAAGGGGGGTAGATGAGGTTACTTTGCCCTTCCCCTATCACCTATCAGCTGGAGCTTGGTGAGTATTTCTGTGATGCAGGGCTCACTGGTGGTGTGCGGGGTATTGTGTACCCAAACAGCTCTGGCAGCTCTATGCGGGTTTAGGTAAGCTTTAACCCCCAACTGACTGGGAAAGACTCATCCTGTCCCTTAGGGTGAAGATTGGGCCTCACTTAGTGTCTCTCGGGCGTCACCATCGCTGCTTCTGTGACCTAATGCCACCCAGGGAACTTCTGTGACTTCCGACCAATCAGGAAGCGAGGGCGGATCTTCACTGCGGGGTGACTGAGAGGTGGCTCTAACCCCACCGCTGTATTCAGAGCCCCGCCCTCATCGTGTGATTGGCCGGGAGGCGTGGCCAGACACCGACCTATCTCTCTTCTTCAGGGGTCGCTATGAAGGAGCGTCCGAAGCTGCGCTTCATGAACAAGGCGCCGGACCTGGTGAAGGTGGTGCGAGCTCCCCGCAGCCTGCGCGACATCCGCGGCCCCGCAACCGAGGGGCGGGACTTCCAGGAAGGAGAGTACGGGATCCTGGTAAGGAGGAGGAGCCAATCAGCTGTATTTCCCATGTGGCCTGTGCCTAGGGCGGCTTAAACCCCAAACGCAGCCCTGGTTTGGGGGGTGATATCATTTGATTGGCCAGGAGAAATAATGACCTTATGACCCTAATAATAATATTAATAATGATAACCCTTTAGTTTGGCCACTGCAGGCTCTCATAATGACCTTATGACCCTAATAATATTATTAATAATAATAACCCTTTAGTTTGGCCACTGCAGGCTCTCATAATGACCTTATGACCCTAATAATATTAATAATAATAAGCCTTTAGTTTGGCCACTGCAGGCTCTCATAATGACCTTATGACCCTAATAATATTAATAATAATAAGCCTTTAGTTTGGCCACTGCAGGCTCTCATAATGACCTTATGACCCTAATAATAATATTAATAATAATAACCCTTTAGTTTGGCCACTGCAGGCTCTCATAATGACCTTATGACCCTGATAATATAATTATTATTATTAATAATAACCCTTTAGTTTGGCCACTGCAGGCTCTCATAATGACCTTATGACCCTAATAATATTAATAATAATAAGCCTTTAGTTTGGCCACTGCAGGCTCTCATAATGACCTTATGACCCTAATAATATTAATAATAATAAGCCTTTAGTTTGGCCACTGCAGGCTCTCATAATGACCTTATGACCCTAATAATAATATTAATAATAATAACCCTTTAGTTTGGCCACTGCAGGCTCTCATAATGACCTTATGACCCTAATAATAATATTATTAATAATAACCCTTTAGTTTGGCCACTGCAGGCTCTCATAATGACTTTATGACCCTAATAATATTATTAATAATAATAATAACCCTTTAGTTTGGCCACTGCAGGCTCTCATAATGACTTTATGACCCTAATAATATTATTAATAATAATAATAACCCTTTAGTTTGGCCACTGCAGGCTCTCATAATGACTTTATGACCCTAATAATATTATTAATAATAATAATAACCCTTTAGTTTGGCCACTGCAGGCTCTTATAATGACCTTATGGCCCTAATAGTAATATTAATAATAATAACCCTTTAGTTTGGCCACTGCAGGCTCTCATAATGACCTTATGGCCCTAATAATATTATTAATAATAATAACCCTTTAGTTTAGCCACTGCAGGCTCTCATAATGACCTTATGACCCTGATAATATAATTATTATTATTAATAATAACCCTTTAGTTTGGCCACTGCAGGCTCTCATAATGACCTTATGACCCTAATAATATTAATAATAATAAGCCTTTAGTTTGGCCACTGCAGGCTCTCATAATGACCTTATGACCCTAATAATATTAATAATAATAACCCTTTAGTTTAGCCACTGCAGGCTCTCATAATGACCTTATGACCCTGATAATATAATTATTATTATTAATAATAACCCTTTAGTTTGGCCACTGCAGGCTCTCATAATGACCTTATGACCCTAATAATATTAATAATAATAAGCCTTTAGTTTGGCCACTGCAGGCTCTCATAATGACCTTATGACCCTAATAATATTAATAATAATAAGCCTTTAGTTTGGCCACTGCAGGCTCTCATAATGACCTTATGACCCTAATAATAATATTAATAATAATAAGCCTTTAGTTTGGCCACTGCAGGCTCTCATAATGACCTTATGACCCTAATAATAATATTAATAATAATAACCCTTTAGTTCGGCCACTGCAGGCTCTCATAATGACCTTATGGCCCTAATAATATTATTAATAATAATAACCCTTTAGTTTGGCCGCTGCAGGCTCTCGGGTTTTTACATTTTCCGGTAGAGTTCCCCTTTTTTTCCCCCTTTTCACTCCCATCTGCAATTGGCGGCAGAGTTTCCCTTTACTCCACTTATATTAAAGTGGACCAAAACCCACGGCATGACAGCCCTGGAGTCTATAAGATTCCAGGGCAGACTCCCTCCAGAATCAGGATGCCCGGCTGTGTGAATCCCCCCGCAGGTCGCTCGCTGTTAGATGGAAGCGGGGGATGCGGCCGTCGCATTCGCTGGCCTTAGACGAAGGGGCCGCAATGGATCCGAGCGCGCTGACTGGACAAGAGGCTGCGCATGCGCCATATTAAAGTGGATCAAACCCCAGTTTAGTGACTGTCCGATCAGGGATGCCCCACTGTGTGAACCCGCAGGTTGCCCAAACAAACTCACCTCTTCTCAGTCCTACGGCGCATTTGCGGCCGCTCGTCCAATCAGGGCGCTCGGATCCGCTCCCGCCCTTCGTCCAGGAGCTCGTCTAATACGCGGATCAGAGTGCGCTGGTGGCCGCGTCCCCCGCCACCCTTTAACATGGAGTGTGACCACGCCGGTCCTGGAGTGGCCTTAGATGATTGTTTTCAGATGGCGGTGTAGCGCCCCCTATGTCAGAGGCAGGTGGGGCCCTTGCAGTGGTTGATGCACGCGTTCCTCTCCGCAGGCTCTGGGCGGCGGCTACCTGCGCTGGGGCCACTTCGAGATGATTCGCTTGACCCTCAACCGCAACTTCGACCCCGACATCACTTTCAGCATCTGGATGGTGGAGGCCCCCCACAAGCCCATCACCCGCAAAGGCCTGGGCCAGCGCATGGGCGGGGGCAAGGGGGCCGTGGACCATTACGTCACCCCGGTGAAGGCCGAGCAGCTCATCCTGGAGGTTGGGGGGCGCTGCGAGTTCGATGAGGTGCTGCCCGTGCTGCAGCAAGTGGCCAAGAAGCTGCCGTTCCCGGCCAAGGCTGTGAGCAGAGACAGCCTGCGCCACATGCGGGAGAAGGAGGAGGAGAGGAGGAGGAACAACCAGAACCCCTGGACCTTCGAGCGACTGGTCTCCGCCAACATGATGGGCTGCAGGAAGTACCTGAGCCCCAACGACCTGCACTTCAAGGGGCGCTACTTGGGGAAGCGCTACCTGAAAGAGCGCGTGTGACACCGGGCCAATCAGCAGGCTCGGATCTGCTCGAGCCCCTTAGACCTGGAGCGGATCTGAGCGCATCGGAGGCCGCATCCCCCGCTGTCCCTCCCCCTGTGCTAAGACTGATCCAGGCCTTAATATAATAAAGCAACTCCGCCCCTGATGCCGGTGGGGAGCAGAGATCTGCTGGACAGCAGGGGATTGGCTGACTGACCTGTCACTCCAGATCCCGGCTTCAGCTTCTTTACTGATCACCTGCCCCCCGCCCTTCCAGTAAGTTTTTTTTTGTTAGTGCCCAAGTTGGGCTTAGCACAGGGGGTGGGTGGAGTGTTACAAAATGTTTGGAGTTCCTCTTTAACACTAATTGGGTATGATGCACCACTAGTAATGCTAGGTAGGGGCGTGCTTTCTTAACTACATATTAAATCCAAACTAAAGTGGAACCTAGGGTCGAATAGTCCACCAGGGACCACAACAAACAGAGCACAGCCAATAAACAATCTATGAAAATGTATTAAGACATCAAAAACAAACATTTAAAATCAACAAGAAAGACATCTAAAAATACCACCCCTCTAATAGTCCTGTATTGTTGAATAACAAATATGTATACAAAAATTACCTATACAGTATGAGATTGCTGCTATATTACAGATTACTTATGCTTACAGACAATAATATAGATATTTGTGTCTAATCCCCTTTGTGCCGGCACAAAGACTACCCACATCTATAAACCAAAGTGCTAAAAAAAAAGGAAAGAAAAATTTCATATAAAACAGTGCCACAAATACCTCACTATATACAACCTAAATACTTAGAATAATCAAAATTAATTTATAAACCTTATAAAGACTCAAATGCATACAAATCTACAAAGAAGAAAAAATACTCAGCTGAATTCCTAGCAAGCATGCAATCACCGGGGAGGACAGACAGGACGTAGAGGGTACTGCACCTGCGCTTCGCGGTGCCCAGGACCGCTTCTTGCTTGGGTGCGACCAGTGATTGCATGCTTGCTAGGAATTCAGCGGAGTATTTTTTCTTCTTTGTAGATTTGTATGCATTTGAGTCTATCTTGTGTCTTTCACGCAACATTCTGATGACTGCCTTTTGGCGTTCTATATGTGGATATATTTTGTCTTTTTAATGGGCTTATGAATTTGTCTGTATTAAGTATATATAATCATGTGTACCTATGTTGATGGTTTACACAATGCACATTTCCTCGATTGTTCTAAGCACCTTTAGTAAGATTTGTGATAGAGGTTTATACATTAATTTTGATTATTCTAAGTATTTAGGTTGTATATAGTGAGGTATTTGTGGCACTGTTTTATATGAATTTTTTCTTTCCTTTTTTTTAGCACTTTGGTTTATAGATGTGGGTAGTCTTTGTGCCGGCACAAAGGGGATTAGACACAAATATCTATATTATTGGTGTAAGCATAAGTAATCTGTAATATAGCAGCAATCTCATACTGTATAGGTAATTTTTGTATACATATTTGTTATTCAACAATACAGGACTATTAGAGGGGTGGTATTTTAAGATGTCTTTCTTGTTGATTTTAAATGTTTGTTCTTGATGTCTTAATACATTTTCATAGATTGTTTATTGGCTGTGCTCCGTTTGTTGTGGTCCCTGGTGGACTATTTGACCCCAGGTTCCACTTTAGTTTGGAGTTCCTCTTTAACCTCCAGAAAGTAACGATCCAGAACAAGGAGAGGTCCCCCCGTGCTCTCCAATCACATTCCCTCTCGCTGGTCACGTGATGATGTCATAGAGAGCGTTCACTTCTGTGTTATTTGTACTGAGCAGCAATAAACTGAAGCCTGTGATCACCTCCTGCTTTATTATAAAATGACTGATTCTGCGCCGTTACTTTATTGTTAGAAAAGACTCCGGCCAGACGTACAGCAACGCGTTTCTATAAGCATCTGGATAAAGGGATCTGCACAATGCCCTGTAATCACCGGAGGTGCCGCTCCCAAAGCTACATAAAGCTCATCTCAAGAACATAGAATCATAGAGCAGCGGTTCTCACCCTGTGGGTCGGGACCTCGGCGGGGGGTCGAATGACCAAAACACAGGGGTCGCCTAAAGCCATCGGAAAATACTTATTTCCAATGGCTTTAGCCGCTGAGAAGTCGCGCTACCGTCTGCAGCGGCGCTATTCAGCTGGAACGCACGCCGCTATGGATGCGCGTTCCAAACTGAATGACTGCGCAGACGTGATTGCATCATCCGTCCGGGGCCTAAGGGGCGGGGGAAGCGGGGGAAACGCTCCACAGTCCATAGCAGCGCATTACGTGTGTCCGACGCTTGCTGACATCATCAGTGGGCGGACGCAGCAGACGCGAGACGCCTGCTGGTGTAATAACAGCACACACACCATACACACAATACTGTGTAAGTGTGAGGTGCTTTGTGTGTAATCATTACACTTACACAAAGCACCAGACATTTACACAGTGTCTTATACTATAAGAGACACTATAAGACGTAGTTCACACTGTTCCCCAATGTATAATTATCTCCCACTATATTCCAATATTCTGAATGAGGAAATTCTGGCATTGAATCTGCCTTCTATTGATTTCATTGTGTGTGCGACGGATTTTGTGGAAGAGAGCTCCCGAGAATCTCGAGTTACCACACAATCCTCCGCAGCCTCCTATTGATTTCAATAAGAGGCGGAGAAATGACAGTTTCCGACACATGCTATGCCATGGTGAAATGTTATTTTTTGGAATTAGCAATAAATATTTCTCAACATATAATTAAATATTGTTTTTATGATTAATCACTATGTTTTGATTTGTAGCAATGAGAATACATAATGCATATCGGGTATTTACACCCTACCCACAGCAGCCTAAAGGGGTCCCTGCACCCCAACCTACCCACAGCAGCCTAATGGGGTTCCTGCACCCCAACCTACCCACAGCAGCCTAATGGGGTTCCTGCACCCCAACCTACCCACAGCAGCCTAAAGGGGTTCCTGCACCCCAACCTACCCACAGCAACCTAATGGGGTCCCTGCACCCCAACCTACCCACAGCAGCCTAAAGGGGTCCCTGCACCCCACCCTACCCACAGCAGCCTAAAGGGGTCCCTGCACCCCAACCTACCCACAGCAGCCTAAAGGGGTCCCTGCACCCCAACCTACCCACAGCAGCCTAAAGGGGTCCCTGCACCCCAACCTACCCACAGCAGCCTAAAGGGGTCCCTGCACCCCAACCTACCCACAGCAGCCTAAAGGGGTTCCTGCACCCCACCCTACCCACAGCAGCCTAAAGGGGTTCCTGCACCCCAACCTACCCACAGCAGCCTAAAGGAGCCCCTGCACCCCACCCTACCCACAGCAGCCTAACGGGGTCCCTGCACCCTACCGTACCCACATCAGCCTAAAGGAGCCCCTGCACCCCACCTGCATCAGCCTAAAGGGGTCCCTGCACCCCAACCTACCCACAGCAGCCTAAAGGGGTCCCTGCAACCCTCTCTACCCACTTCAGCCTAGAGATCCCTTCAACCCAACCTACCCACAGCAACCTTAGGGGTGGCAAGTGAGGGCATTGGCCCTGGGGCTGCAGGTTCTGCATCCATGATTTAGAGGAAAATGTAATGTGTCCACTCCCACACAAAACAAGGGCCCCCTCTAAAGAACACACAAGACTTATCTACTGTTATAAACTCTTTATTTAAGTAACATTTTTTACATCTGATATAATCTTCTTATTTCTTCTTTTGTGAGATTTCCAGGGCCGGTCTGCAGTGTTCAAGAGAAAAAAAAGGAGGCCACAAGGTCATAACAATCCTGAAAGTTTTTCATTCCATTACCAAATTACTGTGATCTGCAAGTGTTAGCGTAGGTAATGGCTGCTCCATGAAATGCAATGTGAAAACTGCATTAAAGTGGACCAAAACCCAGGATTTTGTCTATCCTGGGTTTTGCTCCTTTCACCCCGGGTCACCCTCATCGGGGATGCCCCACTGTCTGAACCCCGCCCCCCCCCCCAGATCACCTCTTCCTGGTCCTACGGCGCATATGCGGCCGCTCGTCCAATCACATCAAGTCGTCTAAGCCTTCATCTAAGGGCAGCGGCTCCGAGCGCGCTGGCATCCGCATCCTGCCCTTCCCTCTAACAGGGAGCGTGCCCGTGCCGGCCATTCACAAATGCCTGACGGATAGTGGGGATGCGGCCACGGCTTGCGCATATGCACTGATGGACCAGGAAGCAAGGTAAGTAAACTGGGCGTCCTGGGGGGTTTCACACAGCGGGGCATCCCGATTTTGGACGCTCTGTGGGGAGGGAATTGATCGGCCCGGGAATCTATACGATCGCCTTGGGTTTTGGTCCACTTTAAGGTGTCAGATAAGTAGAGCCCAATTTGTCATCATTTAGAGTTAGGGGGTCTAGTTTGGTGATTAGGTTTACCTTATGTTCAGAGGTTAGGTTGGGAGTTGAGTCAGGTTGGGCAGATGGGTTAAAGCAGGCCAAAAGTCTTAAAGTAAAAAGAAAAAAATATTTAAACATAAAAATAAAAAAAGGTAATAAGCATGCAAACTGCTGCATGCTTATTAATGACCTACTCACCTTACTAGGCTGCCAGGCGGGGGAATGTGCCCCGGGTGCAGCAGGTCAGGGGGGCGCCACCGGGTGCCAGTAAGCCTAGCCACTGGGTCTCGCGTCGCCATCTTGCTACACCCAGGAGTATGTATCCCACAATCCTCGCGGGTGCGGACAGAGTGGCCGGCTTTGAGCAAGCAGCAGTAAGAGGTCGGTAAGCGGTGGAACATCGGGGGACCTCCGGAAACGGAGCTACTCGCTGATCTGCAGCTTTATACTGGTTCATGTAGCGCGTTTTACCCTTAAAGTGGACCAAAACCCAGTGTGATTGGGTTTTGGTGTAGTTCTCGGGCCGATCGATTCCCTCCCCCCCGGGGCATCCAAAATCGGGATGCCCTGCTATGTGAAACCCCCCAGGTTGCCCCGTTCACTTACCTTGCTTCCCAGTCCAATGGTGCATGCGTGAGCTGCGGTCGCATCCCTGCTATCCCGCTAGGCATTTGTGAATGGCCGGCACGGTGACACTCCCTTTTAGAGGGAAGCAGGGGATGCAGCCGCCAGCGCACTCGGAGCCGCTGGCCTTAGATGGCGTGACGTCAGCGGCTCCAAGAACGCTTATTGGACGAGCGTACGCACATGCACCTTAGGACTGTGAAGAGGTGAGTTGTGCTCAGCGATCTGGGGGGGTTTCACACAGCGGGACATCCCCTGATCGGGGTTCCCTGGGGACAAGAACCAAAACCCAGGATAGTCAAAATCCTGGGTTTTGGTCCACTTTAAGCAGCAGGCAAAAGCAGCAGCACAATCGACAGTAAGTCAGCTGTGTGCTGCAGGAGCATCCAGACCAGCGTCTGGAAGGGAATTCCTCTGAGCTTTTTTTTTTTTTTTTTTTTCTGGCTTTTGGTCCCCTTTACATTTGAGAGGTAGCTTGTGTGTTAAAGGAGCACTATCGCCAAAAAATGGCCGAATGATAAAAATCCATATAAATATGCTGGATGGCAGGAGGGGTCACCTATACACCCGGCATCGAGAAATATCCAGCCAGGCTTGTTTCTATCTTTTAATGGAAGAGGACATCTGGGGTGACCGGCTCTGTGCTCCCTGATACACTAAACCTGTCGGCCCTGGATTTTATTCCTACCAGAAGAAACCACAAGCTTGGCGGAAGATTTATTCAGTTTGGGTATATAAGTGGCCCCTCCTCTCATTAGCTGATTTGTTTATATAGATTTTTGATATTACACAATTTTGTGATACACCACCTTTAAGGTTAGTTTAGGGGCCTCAGAGAGAGGGTTTACTCCCAGAAATTAGCAGTCCAAACCACACCTCTGAGTATTTGTTTTCAGGAAATCATGGAATGAGCTTCTCTGTTTGGACACTGAGGGGTGAAACCCAATCTATAATCCTTTGATCTCTGCTGAGTCTCCATTAAGGAAAACTGAAAAGACTCTTTAAAAACTTCACGAGGGTTAGGGGGCTAGGTTTGTTGTTTAGGTGATTCTTAAGTTCAGGGGTTAGGTTGGTAGTTAAGTTTTGGTGTCAGCTTGGGCAGAAGGGTTAGGTTTGGGAGTCAGGTTGGGCAGTAGGTTTGGGGGTCAGGTTGGGCAAAAGGGTTAAGTTTGGGTATCAGGTTGGGTAGAAGTGTTAGGTTTGGAAGTCAGGTTGGGCTGAAGTTTTAGGTTTGGGAGTCAGCTTGGGCAGAAGGGTTTGGGTTGGGGGTCAAGTTGGGCAGAAGGGTTAGGTTTGGCAGTCAGGTTGGGCAGAAGGCTTAGGTTTTGGGGTTAGGTTGGGCTGAAGGGTAAGGTTTGGGAGTCAGGTTGGGTAGAAGGGTTAGGTTGGGCTGAAGGGTTAGGTTTGCGAGTCAGGTTGGGTAGAAGGGTTAGGTTGGGCTGAAGGGTTAGGTTTGGGAGTCGGGTTGGGCAGAAGGGTTAGGTTTGGGAGTCAAGTTGGGTACAAGGGTTAGGTTGGGCTGAAGGGTTAGGTTTGGGAGTCAGGTTGGGTAGAAGTGTTAGGTTTTGGAGTCAGGTTGGGTAGAATGGTTAGGTTTGGGAGTCAGGTTGGGTAAAATGGTTAGGTTTGGGAGTCAGGTTGGGTAGAAGTGTTAGGTTTGGGAGTCAGGTTGGGCAGAAGTGTTAGGTTTGGGAGTCAGGTTGGGTAGAAGTGTTAGGTTTGGGAGTCAGGTTGGGTAGAATGGTTAGGTTTGGGAGTCAGGTTGGGTAGAATGGTTAGGTTTGGGAGTCAGGTTGGGCAGAAGGGTTAGGTTTGGGAGTCAGGTTGGGCAGAAGGGTTAGGTTTGGGAGTCAGGTTGGGCAGAAGGGTTAGGTTTGGGAGTCAGGTTGGGCAGAAGGGTTAGGTTTGGGAGTCAGGTTGGGTAAAATGGTTAGATTTGGGAGTCAGGTTGGGTAGAAGTGTTAGGTTTGGGAGTCAGGTTGGGCAGAAGTGTTAGGTTTGGGAGTCAGGTTGGGCAGAAGTGTTAGGTTTGGGAGTCAGGTTGGGCAGAAGTGTTAGGTTTGGGAGTCAGGTTGGGTAGAATAGTTAGGTTTGGGAGTCAAGTTGGGTAGAATGGTTAGGTTTGGGAGTCAGGTTGGGTAGAATGGTTAGGTTTGGGAGTCAGGTTGGGTAGAATGGTTAGGTTTGGGAGTCAGGTTGGGCAGAAGGGTTAGGTTTGGGAGTCAGGTTGGGCAGAAGGGTTAGGTTTGGGAGTCAGGTTGGGCAGAAGGGTTAGGTTTGGGAGTCAGGTTGGGCAGAAGGGTTAGGTTTGGGAGTCAGGTTGGGTAAAATGGTTAGATTTGGGAGTCAGGTTGGGTAGAAGTGTTAGGTTTGGGAGTCAGGTTGGGCAGAAGTGTTAGGTTTGGGAGTCAGGTTGGGCAGAAGTGTTAGGTTTGGGAGTCAGGTTGGGTAGAATAGTTAGGTTTGGGAGTCAAGTTGGGTAGAATGGTTAGGTTTGGGAGTCAGGTTGGGTAGAAGTGTTAGGTTTGGGAGTCAGGTTGGGCAGAAGGGTTAGGTTTGGGAGTCAGGTTGGGCAAAAGGGTTAGGTTTGGGAGTCAGGTTGGGCAGAAGGGTTAGGTTTGGGAGATAGGTTGGGCAGAAGGGTTAGGTTTGGGAGTCAGGTTGGGTAGAAGGGTTAGGTTTGGGAGTCAGGTTGGGTAGAAGGGTTAGGTTTGGGAGTCAGGTTGGGCAGAAGGGTTAATTATGGGAGTCAGGTTGGGTAGAAGGGTTAGGTTTGGGAGTCAGGTTGGGCAGAAGGGTTAGGTTTGGGAGTCAGGTTGGGCAGAAGGGTTAGGTTTGGGAGTCAGGTTGGGCAGAAGGGTTAGGTTTGGGAGTCAGGTTGGGTAGAAGGGTTAGGTTTGGGAGTCAGGTTGGGCAGAAGGGTTAGGTTTGGGAGTCAGGTTGGGCAGAAGGGTTAGGTTTGGGAGTCAGGTTGGGCAGAAGGGTTAGGTTTGGGAGTCAGGTTGGGCAGAAGGGTTAGGTTGGGGAGTCAGGTTGGGCAGAAGGGTTAGGTTTGGGAGTCAGGTTGGGCAGAAGGGTTAGGTTTGGGAGTCAGGTTGGGCAGAAGGGTTAGGTTTGGGAGTCAGGTTGGGTAGAAGGGTTAGGTTTGGGAGTCAGGTTGGGTAGAAGGGTTAGGTTTGGGAGTCAGGTTGAGTAGAAGGGTTAGGTTTGGGAGTCAGGTTGAGTAGAAGGGTTAGGTTTGGGAGTTGGTTTAGGTTGTGTGCTAAGTTAAGTTTATTAGATCCTAGGAAGAAGGTTAATTCCTTGGGTTAAGTTGTGAGCAGTCCATGCCACACTTCAAATATTTACTATTTTTTCCCGGGCTTTGGTCCCCCCTCCCCCTGCCACGAGCACCCCGGTGTGAAGCCCCCCCCCCCCCCCCCGGTTGCTGAATCTACTCCCCTTTTATGGAGCCCATGGCGCAGATGCGGTCACTGATCCATCAGCTTCTATGGCCGCGCATGGCGAAGCTAAATAGACTCCCCAGCTGCACACATCACTTGCTGGCCACGTGTTGGGTCATAGGCAGTGTGTATTAAGCATGGGGAAAGGTGCTTCAAAGGGTGGCAAATCTGCGCAGCAGATTGGTTAAGCCAGATAATGAGCTCATAGAACTAGATGAGTTGGGGAGTGATACATTGTATAGGGGAGGGGATTCTGGAGGAGTCAGTTGGCACTTGTGAAGTCCTGAAGATGAAAGTGGGAGGAAGTGATCAGGACGATGAGGACATGTAGAGTTCCCGGGGGCAGAGGAGCTTGTGTCTGGGCTGAAACCTTTGGATTAGTGGTCAAATGTAGGGCAGGGCTTGTCCCAAAAAATTTTTGTTAAAGTGGACCAACACCCCTGCCGGCGCAGGATGTTAAAAGGTGGTTATAAAACCAAGTCTGGAGTAGGGGGCACCCAGAATGCTGGAGCCCCCCTCACAAATAACATCCCAGAATGCCTGTAAAGCTTACCTTAAAGTGAGCTAAAAGCCACTGCGATCAATTCCCTCCCCCCGGGGCATTCAAAATCGGGAGCATGTGCGAGCCACGGCCACATCCCCGCAACCCCTCTAGCAGGCATTTGAGAATGGACGGCGCAGGCATGCTCCCTGTTAGAAGGTAGTGGGGGTTGCGGCTGCCAGCACATCCCCCACTACCTGGAGCAACTGGCCTTGGACAAAGACTTAGACGACGTGACGTTGGTGGCTCTAAGCGTGCTGATTGGATGAGCGGCCACACATGCACCAGAGGACCGGGAAGAGGTGAGTTGGCTTCGGTGATCTGGGGGAAAGGACTAAAACCCATGATAGTCAAAATCCTGGGTTTTGGTCCACTTTAAACTGGACCAACACCCGTTTTTTCTTTAATATGAAATAAGAACAAGCTTGGGGGGCATCCAGAATGCTGGAGCCCCCCCCCCCAACATAACCCCCCCAGAACTCTCCTTACCTTCAACTTCGGGAAAGGAATCCCTCAATTGGCCGCTGGGCAGTGACGTAGGCCATGGTCGCATCCTCGGCGCCGGCCACTGGAACGCCCCACCCATGTGACCACCCAGCGGTCAATCGGGGGACTCCTTTCCCGACGTTAAAGGTAAGGAGATCGGGCGTTCTCAGGGGGTTATGTTCGGGGGGCTCCAGCGTTCTTATTCATTGTCTGTGGGACCAACACCCGTTAAAGAAAAAACGGGTGTTGGTCCGGTTTAACCACGAGCCCCCACTGGAATCCAGTGCAGTGGTTGGCTGCACAATGTAGTGTGTAGTGAGCCCCGCCATTGTTCCGGCCACCGAAATAACCTGCCCACATGAGCGCCATGCGGCCATTCGCGGTGCTAGATTCCCGGCATGGGTTCGAGGTTAAGGTACACTTTATGGGCGTTCTGAGGGTGGTGTTAGAGGCTGAATGGGTCTATGAGTTGACCAAGACTATGGCCTTGATTGAAAAACATTCTCATGGTAGTAAAAAATGCAATTTATGAGAAAAAAGCCTGAAAATGTCACTGTTGCTGAATCACCAGATAGGAAGACAATGAAAGTCAATGGTACTTCATACTACAGAGTAAAAAGGAGTAAAAAGTTCAATACTTTTCTAAGGAGTAAAAAAGTTGACTTTCATTGTCTTCTTATCTGGTGATTCAGTAACAGTGAAATTCTCAGGCTTTTTTCTCATGAATTTTTTACTACCATGAGATCTTTTTTGAACTCATGGTGAATCAAGACCTATAGGTGTAAACTGAAAAGAGTAGGGGTCCACCTCAGGTAAGTGCTGCACACTCTGCATTTGTTTTATGGTCCCGATGGCCCCTTGACATGCAGCCTGGGTGGAGAAGTTGGGGGGGGGGGGCGAGGGGCACCCAGAGGCATTGATTTCAATGGGGACAGGGTTTGGATCAAGTCTGGATACCAGAACCAAACTTGTGTTCAAAGTTTGGCCGAACCTGAACCTCTAGGGGTTGGCCCAACACTCATGAGCACCGCTGATTTATTCTTCCCTTGATTTTCAGTGAGGGTATATGTCCATTATTGTGTGATAGTATCACAGCAGGGTGGTAAATCTAATCTCCACGTCCCCTTTTCTATGTTGATACTGTATCAACCTGTGTCGGACACTGAAAACCTTAAAATTCAATAGGAACCAGTTGCAAAAAGGACTAATTCTACGGATCCCATAATAATACAACATTAAACAGTTTATTCTACATGTCTCAATGATTACATGTAAAAGATAAATTAATATATACAAGTGACCACAATAAATACAGTGTCCGTTTGGCCTCCTATGATCCCCGAGGGGCTCTCACCTCAGGCAAAGATTCCTCCGATGGTGGATGCTATGACAATGATTAGGATTATACAGCAGATCAGGATCATTATCTTCTTCTGCAGCGTGTAGGAGGTCGGAGAACAGAGGACATTTTACAGAGAGACAGAAAGATTAAAGATGACTCTAGAACGTAAATGGGGAATTTGGGGTGACTTGTATGATGGAGGCGTGGCCAAATTGATCATTACTAAACATGTTTCGGCCTATGCTTGGTTTGACTTCTTTTGGAATCCTTCAACATAAGTAAAGGCTCATGCAAGCTCTCCTTATCTCAAGTCCCTCTACTAAGAGAATGACCATTTTTGGTCCACCGCAGCTGCGTCTTGTATTTTTGGATTTTTTGGGTTTGAGTGGTTATCCTCTGCGACAGAACAGTAGCCTTAAATTTGGTTTCAGAGGACATTGTCCGAAGGAGCTGTGTTTCCCTCAAAGTGGACCAATCACCGAAGCTAACTGCCCCCGGGGCATCTTGATTCAGGAAACCCCACTGTTTGAGCCCCCCCTCCTAACTGACCACAGACCCTTACCTTTCCACCTTCACGGCCACATCACCGGCATCGAGAATACTGGAGCCCCCCTCGCAGGGTCCTAATACTCGTCTTCATTACGAGCCAGCGCTGGGAAAGGCATCTCGCAATTGGCCGTCGGGCAGGTCCTGTTGGTGGCCAGCACAGAGGATGCGACTACGGCCCAGCGTTTTGTGCGGTTACCTGCGAGGGGGGCTCTAGCTGACAGCGGGACCAACACCCGTTAAAGTAAAAATGGGTGTTGGTCTGGTTTAAGTGTGATTTCACACAGCAGGTTATCCCAAATTGGGATGCCCCAGGCACAAGGACCAATCATCGAGATTGTGAAAATCCTTGCGATTGGTCCACTTTAAGAAACAGCAAACCTATGTTGGCTGCCACTTTGTGTCGAATTGGTAAAAATACGTCTTCCTACCAGTTAGGTTGATTTACAGTAGCCAATGGGAAGCAAATGTGAGCTACTCTTTCTCATCACAAATTAGAGTTCATGGTAGGGGGTTTTCGATGGTAGTTCCCACAGCGTATTTGTCCATAATAAACTTAGGATTCACTAAATTCTAAATCCACAAACTGGAAATTACTTCAAATTGCCCCATGACACCCCATTTCCTCCTACGCACTATAAATACCCAGTGTATTCTGATCAATGACTCAGATTGGCAGACCTCAGGTGGCCCCCTGGTAGATCCCAAAGGTTTTATCCAAAATACAGTAGCTTTTACAATTTTCTTTCTCTAAGGCCCAATTTACACCCAACATTTAAAACAACCCACCCATATAAATCATCAATGTAGCATAGCCTTCATCATACATGAGCCTAAAGACATAAAACATAGGTAGAGAGGGGGTTCCTTCATTTTTCTATAGAGCAGTATTCACAAATGTACACAAATAACATGAATTATTTATTGGGAGCAGGTAGGTGACATCCTTGTTGGGGAGCCACATATACCGGCCTCCTCTCTTTCTCCTTCTTGCATAAAAATAAAAAGTCTGAGTTACCATTGCCTGGCAAGGGAACTGGTAGTTGCCACTTGCCTTTGATGATGAGGTTTGATGACAGCAGCCAAGGAGTGGGCCTAAAGCTTCAGCTGATTGAATTTAGGTTTCATTCTAACTTGAAACTAAAAAAAAAGTTCAGATTTTTTTGTTTGGAAGGATACAGAAAACCAAGGTAATGCACTATATGCTTAATTTCCCTTAAACCTAAAACCAGCATAGTCAAAGTAGAACATAGGTGAGAAGTCAAAGTTTCCATATTAAAAAAGAACTGAATAATGAAAGATCGATAGATATCGACGACCTTAGCTAACTAGTGGGCCAACTTGGCACAACATCAAGAAGACATCTGTCATTCATGTGGCACAGTGGAAGCCAACTGTTGACTTTTGTTTCTTGAAGGACGTACTAAATTATTATAGATCCATAGATGTTGGCGCCTTTTCTAACTAGTGGAACAACCTGGCAAAACATCAAGAAGGAATCCGTCATTCAAGGGGTGAAAATGGCCCAATAAAATGCTGGAGGTGTCACTTATACACACGGCATCAAGAAATATCCAGTCAGGCTTGTTTTTTTATTTTATTAAAAAGAAGAGGAAATCAGGGGTTCTGCCACCCCTGATACATTAAACCCGTAATCCCTGGATTTTATTCCTATCAGGATAGAATAAACCACAAGCTTGGCGGGAGTTTTATTCAATTCGGGTGTATAAGTGATCCCTCCTCTCATTAGCCAACGTGTTTAAATTGATTTTTAATATTACACAGTTTTGCGATAGTGCTCCTTTTATGTGGCACACTGGGATAATCATTGCCCCACCAAGTAGCAGAACCTAAAACAATGGTCCCAACGGAAGCCAACTGCTGACTTTTGCTTCTTGGAGGAAGTACTAAATCATTATAGATCTTGGTGCCTTATAACTAGTGGGCCAATTAAGTGCAGCATCAAGAAAGCATCTGACATTCTTGGGGCACACTGGGAAAATAACTGCACCACCAAGTAAAATAATCATACAAAACAATGGTCCTAATCGAAGCCAACTGTTGACTTTCTTGGTTTGGCGTCTTAGAGGAAGAGCTAAATCATTAGAGATTCATTCATGTTGATTCCTTATCTAGCTAGTTTGCCAACTTTGCACAACATTAAGAGGGGATCTTCTTTATGGAAAAACAAAATCATTAGAGATGCATAGATGTTGGCATAACATCAAGAAGGCATCTGTTCACAAAAAACACAAGAAGAATCCTCAAACAATGGTCCCAACAGAAGTCAACTCTTGACTTTTGTGTTTTTGGAGGAAGTACAAAATCATTAGAGATCCATAGATGTCAATGCCTTATCTAGCTAGTGGGTCAACTTGGCACAACTTAAAAAAGGCATCTAACGTTTACACTGGGAGAATCACTGCCCCAACAAGAATGAGGAATCTTAGAACCCTAGACAATGTTCCCAAGGAAAGCCAACTGTTGACTTTTGCTTCTTGGTGGAAGTACTAAATCATTATAGATCCGTAGATGTTGGCGCCTTAACTAACTAGTGTGCCACCTTGCCACAACATCAGGAAGGCATCTGTTCACAAAACACGCTAGAAGCATCTTAAAACCCCAAACAATGATCCCAATGGAAACCAACTGTTGACTTTTGATTTTTTGGAGCAAGTACTAAATCATTAGAAATCCATGTCAATGCCTTATCTAGCTAGTGGGTCAACTTGGCACAACTTCAAGAAGACATCTAACGTTTACACTGGGAGAATCACTCCAAGTAAGTATACTTTCATCAAGTATGAGGAATCCTAGAACCCAAGACAATGGTCCCAACGGAAGCCAACTGTTGACTTTTGCTTCTTGGAAGAAGTACTAAATCATTATAGATCCATAGATGTCGTCGCCTTATCTAACTAGTTGGTGAACTTGGCACAACTTCAAGAAGGCATCTAAGTTCACATTGGGAGAATCACTGCCCTAACAAGTATGAGGAATTCTAGAGCCCAAGACAATGGTCCCAACGGAAGCCAACTGTTGACTATTGCTTTTTGGAGGAAGAATTAAATCATTATAAATCCATATATGCCAATGCCTTATCTAGCTAGTGGGCCAACTTGCCACAACTTCAAGATGGCATCTGTTCACACTGGGAGAATCACTGCCCCAACAAGTATGAGGAATCCTAGAACCTGAGACAATGGTCCCAATGGAAGCCAACAGTTGACTTTTGCCTCTTGGAAGAAGTACTGAATCATTATAGATCCATAGTTGTAGTCGCTTATCTAACTAGTGGGCCAACATCAAGAAAACATCCGTCATTCAATGGGGACACTGGGAGAATGACTACCCCAACAAGTAAAAGAATCCTAGAACCCAAAATAATGTTGACTTTTGCTTCTTGGAGGAGGTAAGAAAGCATATTTGGGGTCTTTCTGAAAGACAAGGAGATCACAAAAGTGAAGAAGTGCCAATGATTGCAAGAATAGTATCTAAAATGAATCACCAGGTTATGGCAAAGCACATGCAGATGGCAAACTCGCCTTTTTGTTAGTCTTGTGCCACTGGTCTTCGTAAGTAAAACAATTATAAAGATTAGTAATCATTAAAGCTATGGCTTATACATCTTTCAGAGACCCCCACCCACACTGAGATTTTATTAACAAGCCAACTGCTCCGGCCTTAAATGAGAACACAGATATATCAACTTATATATTTTCTGTAAGAGGAACGTCATTGTTAACTTGGGCTTCTTCTGGGGCATCTCAAAATCTTGAAGAACAACACTATCAATCATTTACGCGCTGGAAGACTACAGCAATGCAGGCATGTTTGGTCACATTTGCAAAAGAATGTGACCAGGAATGTCCCATAACAAAAATGCCAACAATGTCAAACCCCTACGATAGCTGCCAAGTTCACTAGAGCAAAGCCTGCCAACCTGTTCTAGTTACCCTTTTGACCCGAGAGATGAACGCAGAATGTATTCATAGTTTTGGCCATGAAACATCCGAAACGGGACAAACTTCCAAAACAGGTTGGACCAGTATGAATAGGTATTAATAACAACCATCTGCACTTATGTATGGGAATATTCTCATGACTGCAACGTAAGGGAAATTTGAAGCACTGTTGTGTACCAGCTCTGACTCCAAGCAATTGACCATTCTTATCTTCTTAGACAATAAGTACACAGCTACAGCTACACTGTTACTATGGGATATAACAAAGGGGGAACTTTAACTTTTCCTTCTGGGCATCCATTCCATGCTTGAAGGCCCATAAATATGAAGCTGAGGTACCATAATGCTTTGGAAGATCTTTTTTGGATCCCTCCAGCTATGGTTCTGTAGTATATCCTAGGTTTCTTTGTATGACTGTTGCCGTCCCTTGTTTTGTTTACCTGACTGTCTGCCCTTTGACCTGTGCTTTGGATACCTGATTATGAATCTTGCTTCCTGGCCCGACCTTTGCTTCGGATACCAACCATGAACATCAGCCGCCTGCCCACGACCATAGTTCACGGACTGGAACTTGCTATCTCACTTTGGTACCAGCTTCCTGCCAAGGACATCTGTCTAGCCCCGGGGTTCCCAACCTTTATTTCACCAAGTGCCTCTTTTCATTTTCTTAGGTACCACCTGGGTTGTTTGTGTGGGTTGTCAAAAGTGCATGAAATGCACAGAAGTTTGTGTCAACTTTAGGAGCAGTTTTGTTCTTATGAATCATTTCAGGCTTAGACAATGAATAGATAGTGGCAGACTGGTTGGAGTGCAGGTCGGTTTGCAGCCTTGTTGAGGACCACCTGATAGGAGATAAAGTACCACCAGTGGTACTAGTATTACTCGTTGGGACCCCCTGGTCTAATCAATTGGTTATCAGGCCATCACTCTCTGTCTGTCCAGGTCTTCTGTTTCCTGGTTGCACAGCCTGGGGCTTCCCTACAGCTCAGTCTGTCCTCTCTTGTGGGGGGCTCCAGTGAAGACAAGGATGCCCTCAAGACTTCAGGCTCGGGGTTGTGCTGATCCTGTTACAGCAATGTGACCTCTATTCCCCCGCAATCAAACCTACTCACAGAAATGTACAATTCCTTTACATTTTTAGTTAAACCCTTTGGTAAACCCAACACGGCAGCCACCCTTCCCATATAGTAAATAAGAAGTGGGGCAGAGTTGGATTGGCTCAGACAGCTCTATTGTTGGTTTTTATCTCACTGGTGTGGGCACATAACATTCACAGGAAGCCATGTCACAGGCGAGCTACCATGGACTCCAAAGAAGATAGTTGGCCGAAGTGGTCTACATACAGGTAAAATAATTCCTAAAACTCAGTAATAAAGAGAACAAAGCCCATGACTGAGCACATTTGTGACCCTCATATATAAAAAAACGATCAATTGCAAAGAAGGAGGTGGTTAAGATAAGGTGCAACTAATGGTCGAGCAAAGATAAACCATTATGGTCCCTTTCTATTAATATGTATAGAGCCATCCTATGGATCATGTTCTAGTGCAGGTTAAATAGATTAATCCAACAAATTTTTGATTGATTTTCTTCTTTTTTTGTACTTTGAGGCCGGTTTTGTTTAACCCCAAATTTTATGTCTTACTCTTTCTCAGTTTACTTAAGTAGTGCAAAAAGTTCAGTAATCCACAAAAGCAGTCTTTCCTAAACATGGCAGGACAGCTCAAGGCAACGTTCAGGTGAGATGGGATCCAGACTTCAGTACACATGGCTAAATTGATAGCACATGCATGGAGAAGTTTTAAAGTGGTTTTAAAAGTCATTTATATATTAAGCATTTAAAAAAAAATCACGCAACAGTCAGTTGGTCTGGTCCTTTCTCATACTTGTAACAGATTATAAGGTTGTTCAGGAGAAGGGCACAAGACCACGGTGTGTTTCCAGGGAAGCAATAATGGATAAGGCCTTCATGAAGGGTAGGAGGTTCTTCTACAGGTGCAACAGGGTAACGGTGCAGGAGAAGTCTGGAGGAGGTAGTTAGGATCAGGATAAGGCATCATGGGTGGAGTGGTTCACTAAGGAACAAATAAGAATGGCTGTTACAAAAACAGTGATCAAAAACAACAGTTATCAAGCACAACAAAACAGGAAAGACTATTGTGGATCGGCAAAGCAGTTTATTACTTTTATTTTACCGAATTTTTTGCCCTATAAGACGCACCATTTCCCCCAAAAGTGGGGGGAAATGTCAGTACATCTTATTGCACGAATATAAAAAAAAGTGTACAAAAAAGTGCCAGTGTGGGAATGCCACATTGGCACAATACCACAATGGGATGGGGGAAATGCGCATTGCCTATGGGGAATGAGAGGGGAATGCCACACTGCCTATGAGATGGGGGAATATCACACTGCCTATGGGAAATGAAAAGGGGGATGCCACACTGCCTGTAATGGGGTGTTTTAGCACAACATTTGGTTTAGAATATTTTATTTCTTATTTTCCAAATCCTATGTGTGTCTTATGGGTGGGTGCATCTTATAGGCCGAAAAATATGGTATGTTCATGGTTCTCTTCAGAAAAGAATAGAATTACTTTATCACTAGGGTTTCCTCTTTGAATGGTTACATTCAGGGAAAATAAAATATCTCCACTCATTAGACATTCTTACCGCTGCGTTATGGGGTACATAGGCTCAGGAGTCATCAGTCTCTATTAGACTCCTGCTATCCTGCTCACTACACCATGTGACACAAAGGCTCAGGAGCCATCAGCCTCTATTAGACTCCTGCTATCCTGCTCACTACATCATGTGACACAAAGGCTCAGGAGCCATCAGCCTCTATTAGACTCCTGCTATCCTGCTCACTACACCATGTGACACAAAGGCTCAGGAGCCATCAGCCTCTATTAGACTCCTGCTGTCCTGATCACTACACCATGTGACACAAAGGCTCAGGAGCCATCAGCCTCTATTAAGACTCCTGCTGTCCTGATCACTACACCATGTGACACAAAGGCTCAGGAGCTTTCAGCCTCTATTAGACTCCTAGTATCCTGTTTTCTGTCGTTCTAGTGATATAATGACATGATATACATATATCCCAGAGATCAACACACAGTGGACCTGTTTTATTTGACCTCATGGTGTAGATGTGTTATAATGGAACACATGGAATACAGGTGCTCTGAAGAGCCTTAGGGTATATAGGTACACTAAAAGGGCTCATGATATTCTAGAAGGCCTTGAGGTAGGGTATTCTAGAAGGTTTTAGGCTATGCAGAGGTTCTACAGGCCCTTGACATATACTGGTTCCCTAGTGGTTCCTTTCCTCAAGTTCCCTAGTGGTAGGCAGGTACCCTAGCAGACTTTAAAGTCTCCTAGTGGTCCATTTAGTCTTCATGTGTCCTAGCAGGTCTTGTGGTGTACATGTGCCCTAGTTAAGTCCACATAAATTGTGGTGGAGGCCTCTGGGCAGCCTAGTGGCTGCTTGTAGGCACAAGAATTGCAAATTCCTTCTGTGACTGGCGCTGTAACAGAAGGCAGGTGCAATCATGTGGTGTAGGCCAGCATCAGATGGGGGTGTCGGGGCTTGCAAGAAGAGCTGATTATGGGGCTTACTCTACAGCTTGTGATGCCCTACTGCACATCCCCTGCCTGGGAAGCCTGAGACCAGGCAAACAGGCAGCACCTGCTACTTATGAAGGGTTTGCCCCAGGCCATAGGCCCCTGGTGCTAAGTGCTTAATTCAGCCCTGACCCTAGTTGCCTTCAAGCTATACATGTGCATCTGAAAAACACATTGCCCGAGATGTGTGATGATAGCCGAATCTACTGCAGAGGAGCATAAAAAAAACTAAAAGACTTTATTATGTGACAACAAACGAGTTATTGGTTGTGAAGTGAACGCATGTATTTCCGGATTATTCTCGACCAGCTCTCTTTAAAGTTGTTCTACTTACAAGTGCATGGCCCCAACACAGAGGGGTGATAGGCTCACTTCTTCAGTCCGACGGATAAGCCAATAATTAGGGCCAAAAGGCCCAGCAGTATAATTACTACCACAATAATTATGATCATTTTCTGGGGAAGGGAACATAAAAGACAGGGATTATACACAATGCCGATGTCAACTGCCACGTCTTTGTCTTTTAACCGTCGTTTGTCAGAAATAAGAAAGACAGTGTCTACTACTAAAAGTTTAAGTCTACCTGAAGCCAACCATGGTGGTGCATGGATGAGATCAGTTTTAAATACCTCCTTGCCGGATGTTTGATCATGTCTTAAAAATGTTTACCTATGGCAACATTACCTGATCGTCAGTTTGTTGAAAGCTGGTGATTGTCATGGAAAATTTCATGTAAAAGTTGCAATGTTCGCTCATTTAATGTGGCCAGAGAGAGGAAGGAGAAAGAGCGGAAGCAGGTAAAGAGCAACAACACAAAACTACTATTGGCCTCACTTATGAAAACTGGAGGAACGAGGGGTTGACATGTTGATCATAAAATTGCAGATTGATGCCAATAGACTTTTGCACAACAAGTCCCCTCTCTCATTACTCTCTGCATATCCCACCCAAACACGTTTCCAGCAGTTCAACCTCAGTACATCCTTGCCTGCTTACAGTATTTTTAATTCAACACCTTCACCCTGGAACCAAAAATCCCTAGAACATATTTGCTTGCCTGTTCTGCTCTTTATTCAGTACTTTCCTGTCAACAGTCTTCCCCTGGATCCAAAATGTCCACTTCCAAGGAACCTCAGCATGTTATGTCCTGTAACTAACATTTCCACATTTGAGGAATCAAATGATCAAAGTCAACATATCTATAGATCTATCAATTTAAGGAATCCAAGGTCATATCTCTGGATCTTATATTCTCAACTCTAAGGAAACCCATAACATTTTTCCCTGGAACTAATATTTCCACTTTTGAGGAATATGTCTCTAGATCGAACATTTCAACCCTCAACCCAGCAAGTTATTTCCTGGAATTAACATTTTCACATTAAAGGAATCCAAGGACTTGGATGGATCTTTGGATCCATAATTGCGACCTCCAGTGAACCCCAGCACGATATTCCCTGGAACAAACATTTTCCCATTCGATAAATCTAAGGATGTATCTCCAATGACATGTCTAGAGCCAGCATTTCTACTTCCAAGGAAGCACAACACGTTATTTCCTGGAACTAACATTTTCACATTCAAGGAATCAAAGGACCTATCTCTAGATCCATCATTTTCATCTCCAAGGAACCCCAGCATGTTATTCCCTGAAACTAACATTTCCACGTTTGAAGAAACCAAGAGCATATCTGTAGAGCCAACATTTTCTCCTCCAAGGAACCCCAGCACATTATTCTCTGGCACTAACATTTCCACATTTGAGACATCCAAGGGCATGTCTCTGGATCTAATATTTTCAACTCCAAGGAACCCCAGCACATTATTTTCTGGAACTAACATTTCTACCCTGGAGAAACTAAAGAACCATTCATTTTTACCTCCAAGACACCCCAGAACTAATCTCTGGATACAACATTTCCACCTTCAAGAAACCCATAAACTTCTTTGCGCACTTAAATACAGATTTCTCTCTTCTGGGGGCAAAATCACTGTAAACCACCAGGAACCACCAAGGATTCCACCAATTCTTTCAATATCACCGGAATTACCAGGAACCACCAAGAATTACACCAATTCTTCAGAAATCACTGTAACAACAAGGAACCACCAAGGATTCCGCCAATTCTTCCAAAATCACTGGAACCACCAAAAATTTCACCAGTTCTTCCGCTTCCTTACTAAAGCCTATCATTTTCAATTCCAGGAAACCCCTAGACCTTTCCTCCCTGTCTTCATAATTTCTATCTCTAAGAAATACCAGGATTAAATTCTTACATCCAGTAATTCCACCTCAAGGAATACTAAGGATTTTTTCCCCCCTAGTCCAGTACTTTCTGCTTACAAAACACCCAGTCATCTTTTGTAGCCTTCACCTACATGTCTGAAAATATTGCAAGTGCCTCGTTCCCTGCACCCACCACAACCCTGCTTCCACACAACCAACACCTCGTCTCACAATACCCCCTCAAAACTTTTTTCACTGCATTAAACACTGCAAGAATCCCTGGTACCCTCCTCCTTGCACCCTATACTTTGAAGGCAAGAAAACCTTGATCCTTTTGTTCCATGCGCCCAACACATCTGCTTCTAAGAAATCCTGATATTTCTTGTCGCCCAGCATATTCACTACCAAGAACTCTAGAACCTTCCTTATCTTTTTTTCTACCAAATATCTTCATCACTAAGAAAATTGTTTAACCTCAATGAAACCCCAACACTGTTAGGTTAACACTGTAGGTTAACTCCAAGAAACCTCAGGACCTGCTTATCTTAAGACCACCAATGCCCCTTTTCTACTTGTATTTACTTTTTCCTATCCCCAACAGTACCTTTAAGAGGTTAAACATCTTAGTTTCTCCCAAAATACCCATATTTAAAGCCCTATTCCAGCAAAAATTATGTTTGATGGATGGGGTTGGTAAAAAGCCATTCCGTAAACAATACGAAGATTTAGTCTTACTTCCTGTCTGGGTTGGTCAAAGAGTGTTCCATAAGAATATTGTGTGAGAGACCATTTGAGATTTCCTGCGGTTGGGACAACTTTTTACTGCAACCTGGGGATAAAATACTACTCTTTTGTTCTTGTTCTCCAGTTTGATAAACGAGCAACTAAAAAGAATTGAAATGTAAACAACTACAATCTTCACATTATCTACACACCATACGTCTACTGAAACACGAAAATAAATCTAGATCTAATAACTACTGAGGGAGTCATGAACAAGACCAAGTTCTAAGTTGCTACTGGGCAATCCTGGAGGTTCTTCTCACCCTTCGGGCCTCACTCTGGTATTTTACAGCTTTTTTGGTATCGGCCACCGCTCTCTCCACAAATCCCACTGACTGGTCCATGTTATTCTCTATGCGGTCTATAAGAGCACCCTTAATAGAAAGAGATGAAGAAAAACAGGAGCAGCAAGAAAAATATAGAAGAATACGTACCAGAAAATGTGGATCTCGCCCCATGCATTCCTAATGTTTTTGTGACTGGTGTTTTTTTTTTATTCCATAAACTCTAACCCAATCACACCCATACTGGTGTCTTTGGTTTCCTGGTTTCCACTCATCCTGATGTGTTTCTGATCTCTAGGCTTCCTAGTTCCTACCAAGCTGACCCATATATTTTTGGTGTAGATGTTGGTGTTGTCGTTCAATCTAGGCCTGTGTGTTTCACATCTGTAGGTGAATAAATCTGGTCTGCTGAATTATAGGCCTTCTTACGCAGATGTTCCTGATCTCCAGGTTTTCTGTTCCCAGCATCCCGACATGTCCTCAATCTGTATTCTGATTGACTCATGTGTATACCCCATAGCATTCTAAAGCAGTCTAAGGTCAAGAGTTGGAGTTATGGTGGAGATTTAGGTACTGATTGCTGGTAAAGTGGCCATAAAATCCATGTATTGTTAATTTTAAAGCCAAGAGTTAGTGCTAAAGGACTAGAGTTGGTGTTATAGTTAAGATTTAGGTCAAGGTTGATTTTCAATAATCTTAAGGGTAGGGGTCAAGAGTTGGTAATATTGTTGATGTTTAGGTCAAGACTGATATAAATAATTATAAGTCAAGTGTTAGTGTTATGGGTGATGCTTTGGTCAAGGTTTTTGCTAAGGTTAAAGCTAAGGTCAGTGGTTCTCTGGTTAATATTAAGTCCAGGATGATTGTTATGGTTGATGTTAAGGTCAAAAGTTAGTGTCTTTATTACTGTTAGGGTGAAAAGCTGGCGCCATGGTACATGTTTTGATGCTTGATGTTGTACACTTTCAAGGACCAGAGCTAGAGTAAGTAAGTAAGTAAATAGGGGCTAATTAGAATGACTAGATGGACCATTGGGTCTCCTTCTGCTATCAAACATTTGTGCTTCTATTTAAAAGAATGTAGACCAATAGGAAGAGTAAGTCAGAATAAACACAATAACGCGATACAGCGAGAAGACAGAGAAACCACAGAAGACCTAAAGCATAGTTAAAGATAATAAAGTAATGGGGCAGGAAAGAAAGTTTAGAGGACATGGTAAGCCAAGCGATTGAGCAAATGGGAAGATGAAGAACACAAGGATATGGTCCAAGGAAGAAGAACAAGAGTGATAACAGAAACCACAGAAGCTCCATGGTGGTCCAAGTCATAAATCACATAATGCAAAAAGACACAAAGAGGAGTGTAATGGTAGCCATATAAGATATTTGGAAGAAAATTGTTTTTGAGTAGGATATCATAAGAGGTATGTAGTGTGATATCACACAGGATATTTTAGATAGTCAGGTGCTGTCCTCAGTCTTATGCTAGATCAGTTACGTCAGTGTCCACTTGGCCCATCAACTCTCACCTTCCGGGCTTTGTTCTGGTACTTTACAGCTTTGGTTGTTTCTACTCGAGCTTTTTCTACATGCTCTACTGCTTTCATGACATTGATCTCTATGTTATCGGTCACCTCCCCCTGTGGTACAAAGCATCGATTAGTTCATTTTAAAAGAGAGGATCATTTCTTTATTGAAGCTGCAAAGACTGCAGAGATGAGAGCTGTAGTTACCTGAACTTGGTTGCACCCCAGTCTCCAAGCAAAGCATTAAAGATAGAAAACAAAACACATCTGAGATGCCCAGTGACTTACAGGAGGTCCGTGTTAGGACCATTTATGATCAGGCATGTATCTACACCCAGTGTCCCTTTGTTTTGTGTGCACTATTACTAGATTGCATAGGATGGTTACCTGGTTCTCTACCAACATGGCAATATCCATGAACATGTCATGAAGCTCCTTCAAGCTGCTCTCTAGCCGAATGATGTCTTTATGCCGAGATTCAATCTCACTCAGAGCTTGGCGTGAAATTTGAGAGTCATTTATGATCTACAAAGAAAACAGACATAACAAGACACAATGAGGATATTGGAGGTGATCGTCTAGGGAGAAATCAGGGGTCAACGGTTATTGTGTATATTGTTGACTGTATCATGCGCTAAGCATGAAAAAAAGTGTAGATACATTAACCCTTTTGGTGCCAAGCACGTAACACCTACGTGCTGGCTTGGCTGGGCCTTAAGTGCCAAGCCCGTAGGTGTTACGTGCTTGACTTTCCTCGCTTCTAGTTTAAAAAATAAAAATCAAAAATACTCACCTGACCCCTTGTTGGATCCGGCCGGGTCTCCTCTTTAATTTGGTGCCATCCGATCCCCCGTGGGGGGTCGGATGGCTCCAGGAGAGCCCCCGGAATAGGCCGCCCCCCCCCCGCTTCTGCAGCAGCAGCTGCTAACTGTAAAAAAAAAAAAAAAATAAAAATGACATTCACTTACCTGTGTGTGCGCTGGCTCCCGCTGTCCCTCCTCTTCACCTGGGGGGCCTCCGATCCCCCCCCAGGACTTACCGTTCTTCAGGAGAGAGCCTGGGAGGCTCTCTCCTCTCTTCTTCAAGATGGCGGCCGCCATCTTGCCTCTAAGCCCCGCCCCCTTGGGGGCGGGGCTTATGACGTCATCCCGGTCCCGATCACCGGCTTCAGCTTTCTCAGCTTCTCAGATGCCGGTGATCGGTGCCCTGGAAGGAGGTGACAGGAGATCCTCTGATCTCCTGCCTTCTCCTTCTCTGGATGCCGATCACCGGCATCTGTCAGCTGAGCGGCGAGGGACAAGAGCTTGCAATCGAAGGTAAGTACAGTAAAAAAAAATTTTTTTTTTTTCTAATAAAATACTTTTTATTATTGTGTGGTGTTTTTTTTTCACATTAACCCTTTGTGAGCTGGTAAGGGGTCCATGAGACCCCTTATACCAGTTCACAAGGCTGGGGGGGTGGCAAGTCACCTGCCCTAGCGGGTGGCTTGCCATTAACCCCCGCACCCCCATTACCTGCCTCCCCAAAGGCCAGGGGGGGGCAGAAGAGCCCGGGCCCACATAGGCTATGTGGGCTCGTAGGCTGCAGGGTGGGGGGGCCACCAAAGCTGGCCCCCCCACTCTGTGCCTACAAGCCCCCATAGCTGGTCCCGGGCTGGTTACTTTGGGTAAGGGGGACCCCACGTCATTTTTTTTTTTGGATTTTTAAGGGTTTTTAACCCTTAAAAATCCAAAAAAAAATGGGGTCTCCCTCCCCGGGAAGGGGGACCCTATGTCATTTTTTTTTTTGAATTAACCATTTGTCATCCAGCAGCTATAAAAGGCTTCTGGGCAGGAAAGGGTGTCTACCTATACATATGTGGTATCGCTGTAACCGGGAGAAATTGGGGTTTCTCACGCAATAAGATTTTATTGACAAACTTACATTTTTTATTACAAAAAACTCGACAAATTGTAAAAAAATATATTTTTTTTAATTTTTTTCACACATTTCACCCAAAAATGTTGAGAATACACCTAAAAAATACAAACAAGACATTTCATGTTAAAGCCCAGACTCTGTTGAAAAAAACAATATATAATTTTCCTGGGAAATCCCTGGAAATCCTTTCAAAAATGACAGTTGAACATGTGTAGCGCGAAACAGTCAAACTCAGTCTGGCAACAGGGAGTGGCAAATGCTGCAGGTAGGCTGGCAGCGAAAGGGTTAACTTTTGAGCCAATGGTAACCCAGGTCTACTATTGATCTATCTAAACTCCTAGGCCATTTGAATGTTCTGAAATCTTGTCTTAATACATTGATTAGGGAGCACAATCAGTGTCCATCCATCAATGTCACCAAATCCACTGCTGCCACCTCTACTTGGCAATAGGCCCCTCCTATGTAAGTCTTCTTCCAACCTTTCATCTTAACTGAGGCTCTATTTAACTACCTTTACACAACAGTTCTATTTACCCCTCCCACTTTCCCCACAGCAGGTCAGGGGCAGATAGCTCCAAGGGCCACATATGGGCACCGGGCCAGGAGTTGAGCATATTTGGTATAACTTAACAAGCTTAACAAAAAGCTTCTATCTTTTCTGCAAGCTGTCAGGATGGCCATCATAACCACAGGCTGCAATGTTAGTTTAGTGAATACAGCCCTGTTAATAGCACTTAAAAACAAAAGCTCAGCCGACAAACTCCATTACAGACTCCACTATGACAGATATATATAAAAAAAAAAAAAAACACATCTTACCCCGGGTGTGAAGATGGGATTTCCACTTTCCAGCATTTCCTCTAATTCAGCATCGGTTGTGCTTTTTCCAGCTAAATGTAAGAAGGACAGAAGTTGGTGGGAGGTTAGAAACAAAGACACGTATGACATCCCCCACCTACCCCCTCCATGCCCTACCATATAAATGTACAATACCATAAAGATATACCCTGCTGTACCACGATGGTGAGCTACTTTTAATTGCAGTGCCCCCAAAGGACAAACTTGGAACTGAAACCGGACTGAATTATTAAAAATACATGAATAAAAAGTTAGTGTCTGAAAACATAAAATATATTAATTTTAGATGCTGGGGATTAGTTTTTTAAGGGTCTGGACTTTTCATTAAATTATGCTAAAGGTCCAAACATCGCACCCACTGGACACACCGCCAAATAAGAAGGCAAAGGTGGAATGATGAGTACACTGATTTAACCATTGCACAGCTAGTCAATCAAGGTAAAGCCAAGTTAACTATGGGGCCTGCTATAACCAAAGGGGCCCTACAAAGACACAAAACGCAACCCAGGGGACCCAAAAATTAGAACCATTGAAATCAAATATGTTCCCCAATCTTGTTTTATCTGGATTTTATACGATTAATTAAAAGTTACGCTTTAACTGCAGGATCCAGGTGAGTGTGTACTGGATATTCATGTATTTCTCCTTGCTGGGGTGAACAGCGATCCTCCCAGCCACCATCACCATTGCACTTTATATCAGGATGGGTTAAGGTACACATCAGTTTTCTATGTTCTCAGCAAAAAAGGTTACAGCTAATAATGAGACGGCGTTCTTGTTTTTTCTCTATTAGATGCTGTGCAAAGTTGTTTCACATTTTCCTCTTTCAGGTCTGTTTGCTTTTCAGGATGAGGATTCTGTATCCTCTGTCCGGTTTATATAAAAGGAACAAAGAGAAAACCACAAAACACAAACACTTGCGGGTGACTCACTGATCTCCAGTTGCCTCTGAATCCGCCCTTTGCTCCGCTCCCTGAAGTCTACCTGAGCCTCGTTATACTTGGTCATGACGTCCACAAACTTCCGTGACAGGACAGAATGCTGCAGGGAGACAAGTGGTGGAACCTTTACAAGGTGGCTGCATTTATTGGACAGCTTATATTAAATTTAAAAGTGGATGTGGGATAGGGGAGAGAAGGGAGTGTGAGGAATTATTTCTGAGTCTATGTATTTATGAGTCTAGGGAAGGTTAGGCAACTCTGAACTCAAAGATAACTTGGTTCCGTGTGGTCATTCACACAGGCGCCGACATTTTGTTGGTTTGATTTTATATAGTGTGATATATTAAGGTCAAGAGTTGGTGTTCTGGATGATATGGTCAAGTGTTGGTGTTCTAGTTGATATTAAAGTCAAGATTTGGTGTTTTGATTGATATTAAGGTCAAGAGTTGCGGTGTTGTGGTTAAAATTAGGGTCAAGAGTTGGTGTTTTAATGGATATTAAGGTCAAGAGTTGGTGTTCTGGTTGACATTAGGGTAAAGTGTTGGTGATCTAGCTGAAATTAAGGTCAAGAGTTGGTGTTCTGGTTGAAAATAAGGTCGAGAGTTGGTGGTCTGGTTGATATTAAGGTCAAGAGTTAGTGTTATGACCGATATTAGGGAGTTCTGGTTGATATTTGGGTCAAGGTTATATACAGGTTATATACAGTATAGCTGATTTTTATTACTCTTAAGTTATTATGGTCTGGAGTTGATGTCATTGTTAATGTTTAACACTGGTTTGTTTATAGGTCAAGAGTTCAAGTCCATGTTTTGGTCAAGATTGTTGCTAAGGTCAGAACTTGATTTTTATTAGGTCTTGGTGGTTGTTGTGGTTGATTTTAAGGTCGGTGTTTTTATAAATGTCACGATTTTAGGGTCAAAACTGGTGTTGTGGCTCATGTTGAAGATTCACTTCAAAGGAGAACAAGAGCTAGGTAAGTAAATATCTAATCTGAGCTAAAGAGGAACAATACAAGCCAATTAAGCTTTAACAGCTCATATATACTATATAATTATTCACAAGATTCCTAAATATGTGTGGGGTTAGCACTCAAAGAGGACCAGCTCAAGCAAGCTGCTCAGAATGTTGTTCTCAGATTGAGTCTACAAATTATAAACTCATAGTGCAACCCTTCCATGTGCACCATTGCTCCCCTCAGCACTCACCTGAGACTTCCGTATTCTGAGATCTGCCGAAGATTGTCCTCCATCTTGTTCTATTGTCTGTTCCATGGCTAAAAAGGTGAGAGGAACCCTTCATTAATACATTGCTTCAGGAGCACAAGCGGCTTTCAGAAGAAACAATAAGAACATATCGCAGCCAATGAGATGTTTGTTTGGAAGTCAGTTCAGTAAGCTATGTGCAGTTATTCTCTCTTTGAGGCTGATTCATTACTACGGCCATTGAAATTTATGAAAGAGCGACACTGAGCGAAAGGTAATACCTGGCTCTCTGGAAGCTAGAGCGCCGGCGCTATACAATGAGCCGCCTGTAATAATACATGTGACACTACATGGCGCTGTTAGAGGCGCTCACCAGATTTGCTTTTATAAATGTGGTTTTGCGTACAGCGCCCGGCGCTCACCAGACGCTGCCTGCCGCTACGAGTTACTACCTGCCGCTATCCCTTGATGGATAAACCCCTTAGTCTTTGTTCAGATCATCATTGAGGACCACACGGACATGAAGGAAACATAATCCAGGCAACAATTATGGAGAGGTCCCCTAACCCTCCTTGTCCTTTCCGCAGTGAGGATAATCTTTGCACTTTTTTCCGCCAAGGTAACTGACCATGACATCATGGAGACAGAGCGTGGGAGCTCCTATGACATACACGGTCAATGAAAGCCATTGGGGACCACTTCTCCATAGATGGGCCTGTAAGCACATGGACGGGAACCTTATCCAGCTCTCCTACTAAAAAGATACAGAGGTTCTTTGGACCAGTATATCTGGGATCCAAGATCTGTGCTTTGTTGTGGATCTTACTATCTGGATGCCACATACTGTCCAAATTAGGAGGAAACCAGTGTCAGACTGGCCCACCAGAAGAGCAGACCCTCAAGTAGGCCCTTGGCACTGACCCAATGCCACCATCTGGGAAGTACAGGAAGTCAATGACAAACACAGTGTTTTTGGTTTGCCTAAAGTGTTTTCTGATCTCTCCATATTGGCTGCCAGGAGCTGCATCTCTCATTCAGCCTGCTTTATATTTCTTGATAACTCCCAGTAAACTATTTCCCTTCTGTAGGACCTTCTCGGCAGCAGATATTGACTCATCCATGCATGTTTCAATGGGAGGGAGCCTGACACTGATCTCTCTGTACTCACCTTGACCCAGTGATCCAATGGCACATGCACGGGTATTGCATCCCACCTCCCCCAGGGTTACCATCAGGAATTTTTGGACCCCATACACCCACAATGATCCCCTCCACCCCCCCACCAAAAAAAAATGACCTATATGGCATGACTGAGCCACTAATTTGTATTGTCCCAGCGTCCCAGGCTGCCACTCAATCAGATCACCTGCATCCTGAGGAAGTGGGCGGGGTCACGCCCACGTAACGAGTAGATGCTGATATAGCCCCCTGAGTGGCAGCCTGGGACTCTCAAGTATTATGGTGATATGAGCTCTACTTATCTTTAAATATATGCCTGTCTCTTATATATTATGAAATTGCATTATGGACTTTGTGATCAGGTTGAATGTTTGCACATGCTGTAATTTTGCACACGTGGTCATTGTTTGTAGCACATTGCACTTTTCGATTATGCTGGGTTATGTATAAACCATAGTCTTGGTTGATACATTCCCAAAAGAATTTTTGTTTTTCTTGGGTCGTGTTTTTTATTCTTTCTTATTCTTTATATTAATTATCCACTAAGTTATATTGTAATACTCACTATCTTGTGATAAATTAGTTGTTCACGTATCATGAAGCCATGCAGTCATTAGCTATATACCTTTCAAATGAGTCAGGCAGTGCATAAATACTTTTATTAGAGTTACTAAAGGTTTGGCCACTAGAGGGCTTTGTCCTTTATGTTTTTTAAATAGTTTTTGTGTATGTGAAGTGTATAGTTTGTCTTAAAGCGGACCTTCACTCTAAATAAGAGTCTATCTTATATGTTTCCCACACCCTGTACATACAGATTGCTCACATTAAAAATCATCCTACCTGCATCTACTGCATTTTATAAGCCTTTAAACATCCAAGATGGCGGCTTATGGAAGCTGCCATTTTTGCAGGCAGCCTGCAAACAGGAAGTGCCTGCAAACAGGAAGTGACTGTGCTGCTCTGCATTCTGGGACTGCTGACCTTTCCCTGACCCCAGCTCTGCTCTGTCTGAGCAAAGCACAGCTATAACCCGCCCCCCTGTACCTTATCCCACTCTCCTCTCCTCAGTAAGTGTGATGCTTCTGAGTCAAGATGGCGGCGCCCGTATCCTAAATTCCCGAACAGAGTTGCAGCCCAGTGGGGGAAAGTATAATAAATGAGTGACTAAACATGTAAAATATATTAATTTTAGATGCTGAGGAATTGTTTTTTAAGAGTTTGGGCTTTTCATTAAATCATGGTGAAGGTCCGGTTTAATTGTATTGGTACTTTTTGATATTAAAGATATACAATTTTATATTTGGGTTTGTGCGGCCTTGTTTGAAGGGGATTTTTTTGAGCTTGTGCTGGCAGCTCATTGTGTTTAGTGTTGATCAATGTTTATTAACTGATACTCACTGACCTGAGCAGCAATACACGGGTGACATTGCCAGCAGCACGGCTGGCTCATTAAGCGGAGGTGTGTGTGAGTCAGTGATGGCGGCCTCCATTATTATCTCTCTGACAGGTATTACTTTATATAGCCCTGGTGGCTGCACAGACAGGGCCGGCGCCAGCACAGGGCAAACCTGGGCAATTGCCAGGGCCCCTGGCATCTTCAGGGGCCCACTCAGGCTCACACTTGGCCGGGGTATTATTCTACAGTGGACCCAAACTATCGAATGCCGGGTGCTGTGTGCAGACCTGCTCATGGCTGGCCTCAGCAACAGGGGAGGATCAACAACAATGGAGAAGGTGGCCTGGAATGGAGGGCAATTGATGGAAGCGAGAACCAGGTGACAACTGACAAGGACTGGAGGGCGATCAGCAGAAGGAGATGACCCATTTGTGGCAGTGGAGCTGAAACTTGACATCATGTGACTACTTTGGGGCCCACTAAGATTCTCCCCCACAAACCCGAAGCCGGCTCTGTGCACAGGTATAAGGCAATCCCATGTGTTACTCGGGTGCACTGGCCCTTTAAGACTCATCCTCTGTCGGAGTGTGGGCGAAACCCTCCTAATCCGGTTAATCCGGTTCAGGTCACATGCGTGCTGTACTCACCCTTTAAACGAGACCTGACGTTGTTTGCTGCCTTTTTTATCTCCAGCGTCAGGTTTTCCAACTCATCCTTCGTTTCTAGAAAGCAACAGAGGGTTATGTTAATGTGCGCTGTTACGGGTTGGGGGTGGACGCGCATTAAAGGGGCTTAAGTCATTATTAATCTGTTATCCTACAGGAAACGCCAAGCGGGGGCAGTATATAGCTTGGGAATTACAGCAGTGACAATGGTCCCCTCCCCATGAGATCCCTTAAAGTGGACCAAAGCCCAGGATTTTGACTATCCTGGGTTTTTGTCCTTTCCCCTGGGGCATCCTGATCAGGGATGTTCCGCTACGAGAAACCCCCCAGATCGCCCGAAAAAACTCACCTCATCCCAGTCCTACGGCGCATGTGCGGCCACTTGTCCAATCAGCTCACTCGTAGCCGCTGAGTTATGCGCGTCTGAGAGACGTCTTAGCAGAGCGTCTCTGAGCACGCTGGCGGCCACATCCCCCGCTTCCCTCTAACAGGGAGCGCGCCCGCGCCGACCATTCACAAATGGCACATGTGCCGTTGGACCGGGAAGTAGTAGCGGGCGACCTGGGGGGTTTCACACAGCGGGGCATCCCGATTTTGGATGCCCTGGGGGGGGAGGGAATCGATCGGCCCGCGAATCTTATAGCTTCCTGGGCCGATCCGGCTGGGTTTTGGTCCACTTTAAGCTACAGGAATGGAACACCTTTCTATGTGGTGTCCATAAATGGCTGATCTAATGTGGATGTAGCAAGGCCAGATTCTAAAACTCCAGGGCCATCCAAGTTCTATTACTTGGGGCCAGTGTCGGCTACATTGAGAGGGTCCCAGGGAGAGAGTATGGGGAACACTAACATACCCCCCAACTGTCCTGATTTCCACTGGACAATCCCGCTTTTGAGCATTTGTTCCGGTGTCCCGCTGCGCTTGCACAGCTTGCGCCGCCGCTCTACGTCGCCCGTTACTGGAAGGCTGCCGTGCCCTCATTGGTGGTTCAGTGGGTGGGCGGGACTCCAGGAAGGAGTTGTCCAATTTCCACTTCTTGGGGCCAGTGGTGGACTGGGGCCAAAAATCAGCCCTGGATTTTTACAACCCCTGACCGGCCCGAGACATCCCCACTGCACGCACCGGCCTTTCTGATTGGGCAGTGTGGGCACGCCAAGGCTGAGCACGGGATGTGGCCGGTGGCGTACTCGGTTCCCTTCAGCCCTACTCGGGTGCTTAGCAATTCAGGCAGCTTAGCTGTATGCAGATCCATAGGGAGCCCAGTGCCGAGGCTGCGCCCTGGGAATGCCAGGAAGGTGAGTGGAATGGGCGATTACACACAGTGGGGCATCCCAATTCACGGTGCCCTGCCTGAGAGGAACAACTCACGGGGCAGTTACATTCCTGCAAACTAGAGATCTAAGTTTTGTTTCTTTTGCCTGGGGCATCCCCCCGATTTGGGATGTCCTGTTGGGTGTATACCCTAAAAACTCATTCATTCATTTCCCGAGTTCCACTGAGGCCCCCCAACCATGATGCCGGGGCTATAGCATTGAGAGCGGGGGTTCCTCGGCTTGTGGGTACAGTGGCGCTGGGTACAAGGGGCTGAGAGGGAGACTAAGGGGCGGTGAGGGAGGTGAGTGGAATGGGCGATTTGGAGGGATACACACAGTGAGGTATCCCAATTCCTGATGCCCCATCTGAGAGAAACAACTCATCAGGCAGTTAAATTCCTGAAAACCCGAGATCTGAGATCTTGTTACTTTTGCCTGGGGCATCCCCCTGATTTGGGACGTCCTGTTGGGTGTATTGCCCCCAAAAACTCATTTATTCATTTCCTGAGTTCCACTACTTGGGGCCAGTGGTGGACTGGGGTCAAAAATCAGCCCTGGATTATATCAACCCCTGACCGGCCCGAGACATTCTGAGGCCCCCAACCATGATGCCAGGGCTACAGCATTGGGGGCTGGGGTTCCTCGGCTTGTGGGTATCGTGGGGCTGGGTACAGGGGGCTGAGAGGGAGACTAAGGGGGCAGGGATTGAATGTGGGTGTTAAAAGCAGCAGCCCAGGCCCAAAAGCAGAGCGGACGTCGGCATTGTCCTGGGTCTCCCTATGGCCAGTCTGCCCCTGCTTGGGGCATCCCCCAGATCTACTCACCTGATCCCGGTGCCCTAACCATGCACTATGCCTAAGACATGGGGTGAAATGGCTGTAGGCCCAGTCCAGAGGAGTAGCTAGGGTTTCTGCCACCCAGGGGCAAAGATTCGAAATGGCGCCCCCCTGACCTGCTGCACCCAGGGCAAGTGCCCCCCCCCCCCCGCTCCCTCTATTCCATAGGCCTGTGCAGGGGTTGTGGTCAGGACTACATGGACACAATGGCGGATCATCTGCCAGGTGAGGAGGGGGTCATAGGGGTATGATGGATAATAATGACATTTACACACTCTGCTCAGGTAGGGGTGCGGACAGCATGACACTGTGCAGCTTCTTGGTTTCGCTAACGCTCTCCGAGATCTTCTCAATGTTAAGCCGGATCTCCTCGATCTAAGAGACACAAAGAGAGAGGATGAGCAGTTAATCAAAGGGTGATAGGAAGCCCTGTTCTGGCTGAGGCTTAGGGCCTTATTCATGAAGGGATAGCGCCAGGTAGCGCCTGTACAGCGCCAGGTGAACACCGGACACAGCACGCAATTACACATTTATGAAGCCGATTCTGGTGAGCGACTGGAACAACGCCATGTAGCGTCCGATTCATCGTTACCCCAGCCTCAGCGTACAGCACCGGCGTTCAGCCTTGCAGAGCGCCACGTCTTATCTGTCGCTACCTGGCGCTCTCCAATACATTTCTATGGACGATCCTTAAATCCCTTTCCTGATCCCAATTTTTATTTTTTTTAACTTTTTGGATTAATAATATATTTATGCAGAATTGTTCTTACATGTCTGGTATTAAAGTGTTAATGTTACAATGTAATAACAATGTCATTCCATATGTTTTCGCTTTGTTACTAGTGGATACATGTTCCTAAACAGACTTTAATCACACAGCCTCTGGCGCTATGGGCTACAACTACATGATTTTGGGCGCCGGCGATGTTTGAGGCTGTTTTTTTGTTGAATGTGGTGTGAGTGAGTCGCACTGAGCTGGCGCTACCATATGGTCCCATACAGTGTAGTACTGCGACTCACCCAACATATTCATCAATGTCGGCCAGCGACTGAGGCGCTCTGAAACAATGATTTATGGCCGAGCACAGCGACTGCTAGCGGTCGCTCTGAAATCCGCACTACAGACGCTCATCTGCCGGTACCTGGCGTTAGTAATGAATGAGCCTGCCCGTATGCTTAGGAGTGTGCTCCCTCTAGTGTCCGGCGTCTGCTACTACACCCAGAGTCATACTAAACACCAAAGGGAAAACAGCGTTCTGTTAGTTCTTCCCGTGGCTTACATTGTTGCAGACGTGGGCTCCCTCTAATGTTCGGTGCATGACATTACACCTGCTGCCATCGTGCACATGAAACTCTTACAAAGTAGATAGGAAGAGTCCCTCAATGCACTAAGGGGCATAGACACAAAAATAAAGTGAGGCTCAAATGAAGGCGACATTGAGGGGGTCCCTGGAAGAGACAATCCCGCTTTCAGGCGTTTGTCCCGGTGTCTCATGCCGTCGTGCTCTGTCGCCCGTTATCGGAAGGCCGGCGCCGGCCCCTAGAGTGCAGCCGAGTGCTCACACTCTGGCTGCTTTTTTTCCTCCTTGAGCTCATTGGTGGTTCAGTGGGTGGGCGGGACGCCATGGAGGAGCCTGACCTCGCTGCAGGGGGAGATCACCTGCATTGCAGTGAGTGTGTGTCTGCCTGTGTTGCCTCTAACTGGATGTAATGAGGGACGCTCCTCACTGGCTGTAATGAAGGATGTCCCTCACTGGATGTAATGAGGGATGCTCCTCACTGGCTGTAATGAAGGATGTCCCTCACTGGATGTAATGAGGGATGCTCCTCACTGGCTGTAATGAAGGATGTCCCTTACTGGCTGTAATGAAGGATGTCCCTCCCTGGCTGTAATGAGAGATGTCCCTCACTGGCTGTAATGAAGGATGTCCCTTACTGGCTGTAATGAAGGATGTCCCTCATTGGCTGTAATGAGGGATGCCCCTAACTGGCTGTAATGAGGGATGCCCCTTACTGGTTAAAATGAGGGATGCCTCTCACTGGCTGTAATGAGAGGTGCCCCTAACTGGCTGTAATGATGGATGCCCCTCACTGGCTGCAATGAGGGATGCTCCTAACTGGCTGTAAAGAGGGGTGCCCCTCACTGGCTGGAATGAGGGATGCCCCTAACTGGCTGTAATGAGGGATGCCCCCTACTGGTTATAATGAGGGATGCCTCTCACTGGCTGTAATGAGAGGTGCCCCTAACTGGCTGTAATGATGGATGCCCCTCACTGGCTGCAATGAGGGATGCTCCTAACTGGCTGGAATGAGGGATGCCCCTCTCACTACAACCCCTGGCTGTAATGTGCATGCAGAGGGCTTGCCTGTATTAGGTGGTGGTTCCCTTAAAGTGGACCACCACCCAGGATTTTCACTATCGTGGGTGTTGGTCCACTTCAGTGGGGCATCCGAGATCAGGATGCCCCGCTGTGTGAAACCCCCCAAAAAACTTACCTTTTCGACGACGGACAAGCCGCCGCTGCCGCCTCCCACGCATCCCTCTTACAGGACCTTACCTTATCGGCGATGGATCAGCCGCCGCCGCCTCCTCTAGCAGTGCGCGCGCCCGCGCCGGGCGCTTGTGAATGGCCGGCGCGGGCGCGCGCACTGCTAGAGGAGGCGGCTGATCCGTCACCGATAAGGTAAGGTTTTTTGGGGCTTTTGGGGGGGTTTCACCCCGCGGGACATCCCGATCGCGGATGCCCCGCGGTGAGGGAGGTGATCGGCCCGGGAATCTTATAGATTCCCGGGCCGATCACCCCTGGGTGTTGGTCCACTTTAAAGGGCCTGGCTGGGGAGTGTAAAAAATGTCCGTGGCATTGAAAAGGGGTTTCAGGGGGTACAGACACCTCTAGCATACCTATCAACTTTTCTGGGTGGGAAAGAGGGACATTTGTTAAACTAGGCCACGCCCCCTCATTGAGGATGGATAGGAGATACATTGTAACGGTTTCCACAATAAAAACACTTTAAATAGGCAAAGGAAACATTTATTGCTGCAGATCTGCGTGTTACACCTCAAAGAGGGACAAATGAGAACAACAAGGGACATGGGCTCAAAAGAGGGACAGTCCCTCCAAATCAGGGACACTAGGGAGGTATGCTGCTGTCCCTTTTGCTATATGGAGCGGCGTTTCATAATAAATTAGAGGGAGCTGGTCACACATATTGTAGAACCTACAATCAGGGTGTGGTGGAGGGATGGAGTATGGTCCGAAGGCAAAGCCCGGGGTAGGATTATAGGACTGGATAATCACTAATTAGGGGGAAGTGATACTATGTATCTAGAGATGCCCCAGTGAACATCCCAGATAACTGGCCGCACACATAACAAGTAATATCAAGAATAGTTTATTAGAATGAATTCAAATATCCAATGCAAAAACATATAACGTGTTCCAAACAGTACACACTGACAAAACAAACATACAGCACTGATTAAAAAACAAAAGGAAGATATGAACACAAAGGAGTAACACAAAGGAGTTATTATGTCAGAGTGCCATATGACATCATCAACAACCCGATCTTTGCCAACCAGTAAACATTGGTGGGTCATAACCCTTATCGCCAGGGCCGGATCCAGGTTTATGTGTTGGGCGGCATGATCTTAGTGGGCCCCTTTGTGGAGAACAGTCGCCTCACATTACTGAGGGACATCCCAAATCTGGGTACTCCCTGGAGGCACCTTCCAGACCGTCAAATGCCGTCGCACACCCCAAAGGCTGGCCCGGTCAGGGGCCCCCGGCAGCTGCCCCGCCTTGCCGGAACTGCTGGGAGATATTACGTTATCCTTGGCTTGTATGCCCCATGCAAATACTTTCTGTTTTAGGAAAGCACTCTAAGAGGCACTCTAAGAGGGTTTCTTAGCACCCTTTACCCTAACCTCCAAACTGTCCCTCTTTTGAGTCCACGTCCCCCTGGCCCTCGTTGTTCTCATTTGTCCCTCTTTGTGGTATAACATGCATTTGCATATTCAAAGTGTTTCTATTGTTATAACTGTTTAACACTGGGATGCCCCTCTGTGAACCCCCTCCCCTACCACCTGCCAATCTTACCTTTTCCTCAACCCCAAGGCACATTCATAACCAGCGCCAACATCACTCGCCTTCTTGGCTGTGCCTGGCCCCACCTGCCGCACCTGAATGGCTGTACGTGGCCGTGCATAGACGAAGGGAGCTGAGTAATGCTGTGTGCCGCTCACAAGTGTGGCTAGGATTCCTTAATGTGGCCCTAGCCGCAGTGTGGGTTCGGGGGGAGCATGGGAGGAGAGAAATCCGTGGGAATTCACACAGTGGGACACCCCAGGGGGAAGAACCAAAACAGTGACAATCCCGGGCTTTGGTTTACTTTACGAACTTGAAAAAATGGTTCCAACATTTTAGTGTCATGCCAATGCCCATGTGGACACGGCCAGCTCCATAAAGGCCTACAGCAGCCTGTTAAAGAATTATTTAATTTGATTTAAAAGCTTGACTTCTGAAATCTGTATTCTGTATAATCTGAGATATAGAGGTCTCCCTTAGATATATCACATGTACCAAGCTGTTGTAAAAAAAAACCCACTCGCAATAGATAGATCTTATAGCCATCAAGAGCTGTTACCATCAATCAGATCCCCCTCTAGCAAGAAGCGGCACAGGAAGCTGCGCGCGCAGTTGCTTTTGTCTCCTGCTGCCCACCTGCTCTCCCTCCCCACTTTCTGGACAACATGTGTTTCTTTCGTTTGGATTGGTAACAATGTATCTGTGACCTGGCTTTGCACTTTTTGATTTATTTCTTTGATTGTAACACTTGTATCGTCAATCACTGAGTCATGATTCATCCACTGCTTTACTTGCTTACACATTGGTTACAATGCTGACAGATATTTTGTGTAATAGCATTTTCACTGGATTAGGTTTTGAGAGAATGTCATAAGTTTCATTTGTTTGTTTGAATAGACTTTTAGCTACTTTATTGTAACACATTTTGGTCATTGCTCTGCAGGTGTGACTGCATATATTTTTCACATGTGCACTTATTGCTTTGGATATTTCAGATAGGGGTATTCTATTCATATTTCATAATTATCTTTTGTGCCGGCACAAAAAATGACATTGATAGCTGTGTTTTACCAGCAATAACATTGCAATTTTTCACATGGGTCCTCCCCATTTGGGATAGCCATTTTGTTGTCTGTGGGTCACTATGAGGTGAGACAGGACTGGGGTAGTCAGTCGTTGGTTTTAAATGTCTTGATGTGTATATGTGTTTTTAAAATGTTTTTGTACTCCAATAAAATGATTTTCTAAACTAGAATTTCTTCTTTGGTGGTGCTCCCTTATTTGTGGCTGTTGTGGCTGGTTATTTCTGCATCAGATGAGCCATCAATATGAGCGCATGTATACTGATTTGACTGTTCACTTATGATTAGATGTAACATTTGTTTTGCCCAAATATGTCTTAAGACGCCCATTTGTTTCACTGTATTAAAAGCCAGCGGGAGGTCATTTTGTGAGTGACCTTTCCGGGGGAATACGGAAACTACGCTGTGTCCGTGTGTCTTTGGGTAACAAAAGGTTTCTCAGAATTCGGACTCCATTCAAGCACAGCTTACCTTGACAAACTTGAAATCAACCTAAAATTCTCCAACAGCTTCATGTATTATTTGGTATTGACTGGCTTCCACCAAGGCCAGTGAGCTGGGCCCAAGCCCTTGATCACAGCCACACTCCAAAATCTATTGAAAAACTTTACCATGGGAGTAAGGAGTAGCCCCTCCACCTCCACATTATTGTCTATGGTTTGATCTATAGGGGTGACAAGATGCACATGGCGTGGTGGTGCTGGTTCAGCATATTTTTTGGCTTGTACAATACAACTTATATATAATATCTCCATTTGAACAAGCAACAATAGCTACCCTATGATTCTACCTAACTATATATACTACTATATCCTACTATACTATATTAAAATATATATAAATACATATATATATATATATATATATATATATATATATATGTATATTATACACACACACACACACACACACACACACACACACACACACGCATAAGTAGTACCAACCTGGACAAAGAAATCATCCATGAAGGCTGCATTATCAATGGCGATGTGGATGTCATCTGGGTCGTCTGTGTCCTGAGTCTGCAGAAAAAACAGAAAAAAAATAACATTATCTATCTCCCAAATATACAGTTATAGAAAATAAATGTTAAATAGGTCATTTGGGAATGATCGGTCCAAACAAACGGTCATGTTCTGTTCAGTCCAAGAGGCAGGCTATCTGGGGGTCAACAGTGCAACAAGAGAACATTTGGGTCTGACAAGTCTAGTAAGAGGGCTTTTGAATATTTTTTGTCAAAAAGATACATCTGGGGCGTCATAAGTCTTCATAGGGGTTTGGGAGTATTTTAAGTTCAAGGGCGGGGCCTTTGTACATTACTTGTACAGGACAGGGCCCATGGGCCTCATCAGTGCAAGCATGATGCCTTCAGGCATCATCAGTCCAAGGATAAGACATGTAGGTATCATCAGTTAAAGGATGGGGCCTGTAGATTCCATCAGTCCAAGGATGGAGCCTGTAGGCATCATCAGTCCAATGACAGGGTCTGTAGGTTTCCTTAGTGCTTGGACAGACCCTGTGAACATGACCAGCCAAAGGAGGGGGTTTGTGAACTTCATCAGTTCAAAGCCAGTGCCTGCAGGCATTAGCATTCCAAGGATGGGGACTGTGGGCATCACCGGTCAAATGACCAGTCACCAGACCTGTACATGTTGTTATTTCAAAGATAGGACAGGGTCTGTGGCTACCTGTGTCATTTGGGAATGATCATTCCAAACAACAGGTCATGTTCTGGTTATAGTTAGTCCAAATAGGTGACTAGTGGGCAACGTTGGTTCAAATAGGTGACCACTGGGCAACGTTGGTTCAAATAGGTGACCACTGGGCAACGTTGGTTCAAATAGGTGACCACTGGGCAACGTTGGTCCAAATAGGTGACCACTGGGCAACATTGGTTCAGGAAGGGAGCCAGGGCATTATAAGACCAAGGGGGAAGGTGAGCATCTTCAATGTAGGAAGGGACCCAAGGTATGTAATGTGGATCGTAGGTCTTACATAGTTGTAAAATCAGATTTTCAACTGGACCTTCAGCATCATTTAATGAAAAGCCCAAACCCTTAAACTATTCCAAAGCATCTAAAATTATTATATTGCCCCCCGGGGCATCCAGAATCGGGATGTCCCATTGTGTGAAACCCCCAGGTTGCCCGAAAACGCACCTTCATTCCCGGTCCAATGGCGCATGCGCGAGCAGTGGCCGCATTCACGCTATCTTTTTGGGCACGTGCAGGGATTTGTGAGTGGCTGGAATGGACATGCTTCCTGTTATAGGGTAGTGGGGGATGCAGCTGCCAGCATGCTCAGATCCGCTCATATTAACACGGGCTCCTGGAGGAAGGGACTCAAGCGGATCTGAGCGCGCTAATTGGACGTGCGCCCGCGCATGCGCCATAGGACCGAGGGAGAAGTGAGTTTGATCAGGCAACCTGGGGGGTTTCACACAGCGGGGTAAGGACCAAAACCCAGGATAGTAAAAAGCCTGGGTTTTGGTCCACTTTACAACATTGTATCGACTTTGTAAATGAGTGTTGCAATGCTCTGCAGCAGCCATTGACTTACATAGTTATCCCCTCCAGCAGCGGGTGATCAGTATGTGTAATAGACGCGCCAATTCCCCATCCCTCCTCGCTCAGTTTGGTGAGGGCTGCCTATAACAAAATCCCACATTTAATTGACAGCCTGCGTTGTGGGGAGACACAATATCACACAGGCACACAGCAGCCAAGATGATCTTTACATCAGTGCAGCCAGCTACAGAAGAATTTGATCCCCTTCTAACATTCCTTGTGGAAACAGATAACATCTCTCTCTGGCTGGTTGGGCTGATTATAAGGACTGAAGTGTGTCTGTGGGTTAGCAAATACTCTCCCCCCCATCCCCTAATGCTGATGTGTAAGCAGGGCTCTCAGGCGTAATCCAAGATGGCCGCTCTCATTTCATTTTAGCAGTGTAGCTATTCAACATCTAAAAATGGTTTATGCCCTTTCAAACTGCATACACCACTAATCGCCAAAGGGGAGGCTTTAGGGGAGTAAATTACTAAACAACTAAACTTACTAAACTTTATTTTCCTGGCTGAAGGTCTGCTTTTAAAGTGGACCAAAACTCACGCCGATTGGCTCGGGAATCTATAAGATACCCAGGCCGAGCGAATTCCTCCCCCCCGGGCATCGGGATGCCCTGGTGTGTGAAACCCCCCCAGGTCGCCCCGTACACTTATCTTGCTATCCGGTCCAATGGCACATGTGCAAGCCGTGGCTGCATCCCCGCTATCCCTCTACCAGGCATTTGTTAATGGCCGGCGCAAGCAAGCTCCCTGTTAGAGGAATGCGGGGGATGCGGCTGACAGCGCACTGGCCCTAGACAAAGGCTTAGTCGACGTGATGTCAGCGACTCCGAGCGTGCTGATTGGACGAGCGGCCGTGCATGCATCGTAGGCCTGGGAACAGGTGAGTTGGCACCGGCGATCTGGGGGGTTTCACACAGCGGGGCATCCCCTATCGGGGGTGCCCCGGGGGGAAAGGACCAAAACCCAGAATAATCAAAATCCTGGGTTTTGGTCCACTTTAAAGCGCACCAAAACCCACATTTTTACCTAGCATCCCCTGAACTGCTTCTCCCATGAAGAGTAGCTTTTGCCGATTTTCAGTGCTCCTGCTTCACTGTAGTCCTAAAGCTCCGCCTCCTTCATCCATTGTTGTGTATGGCAATGATGTCATAGCCACACTTATGCAATGGCTGATCACCTGCCATCTTACAGAGAGCAAAAAAAAAAAAAAATATGTGTTCCAGGAAAATTCGAAAAACAAAATCCAAAAACGAGATCCATTTTTAGTTCTACACCCTAAGGAGGGAATATTTGCAGTGGCTATGGCCAAATGTATTTCACAAGTCTGGTGGGTTTTGGTCCACTTTTAAGTTCTACAAATGTGTTTGTACAAGGTATGATCAGATTGAGTAAGACGGTTGCAATCAGAGATTGTCCAATCAGGAGGTTACTTTGCTGTTGCCAGATGCTCTAATAATGAGTTGGAGGAGGATGGCGGAGGCGCGCGCCGGATGCAGATGGTCACCAGATAATCCCGCTAATGCCCATAACATGCTATTAAGGGGTTTATGCTGTGACGGGGGGGGGGGGGGGGGGGGGGGCTCGCTGGTAAACAGCTCAACTAAAACACAGAGAAAACTCTGCTAACAGAGCCAAAGAGCAAAGCAAATCTCCCGTCCAATTAGAATTCAGCTTTTACGACTTCCTGTGCTGACTTCAATCTGACACCTGATTGGCTGATAGCCGTGAACATGTGAAGGTACACTACTATAGCATACCTGCCAAGTTTTCCTGATTTGGAGGGACACATACATTAGCACCGAGCTGTCTTCTTGTTGATGAAAAAGTCTCCCTAAATAAATGTTCATAATTTAACAGAATCCCGCGCAGAGGTGATCATGTGACCGAGGCACAGAGAGCTGATTGTTCCATCTCTGGCGGGAGGTTGATGACCGGCTATTGGCTGACCTCTGGCCTTTAAATCAATCTCTTGTGTTTGAAGTCGGGTCACTGATCAGCCGGTGTCTTATTATCTCTGTGAATAGGAAGCTTGTTCACTGGCTGACGCTCAGGTGATTGTTCTGCCCTCTGCACTTGTGCCTTGCATTGTGTGTATAGAGAACATGACATGACTCCGCCCCATGAAAGCTAAAGCCAATTGTAATCCTTGTCAGGTTGCATAGTTACTACGGCTGAAAAAAGACATCTGTCCATCAAGTTCAAACCAAGGGGCGGGGCTGGGGAAGTTATTTTTTATTATTTATTTTAATTTCTTTCTTTTTTTTCCTGATAACAGCTAATAGTAACTGTTAATGTTACTTTTTGCTAGAGCAGCGGTTCTCACCCTGTGGGTCGGGACCCCGGTGGGGGGTCGAATGGGCAAAACACAGGGGTCGCCTAAAGCCATCGGAAAATACATATTTCCGATGGCTTTAGCCGCTGAGAAGTTGCGCTACCGTCTGCAGAAGCGCTATTTAGCTGGAACGCACGCCGCTATAGATGCGCGTTCCAAACTGAATGCCTGCGCAGACGTGATTGCATCATCCGTCCGGGGCCTAAGGGGCGGGGGAAGCGGGGGGAACGCTCCACAGTCCATAGCAGCGCATTACGTGTGTCCGGCGCTTGCTGACGTCATCAGTGGGCGGACGCAGCAAGCGCCGGAGGACAGAAGCCAAGAGAGCCTGCGAGACGCCTGCTGGTGTAATAACAGTACACACACCATACACACAATACTGTGTAAGTGTGAGGTGCTTTGTGTGTAATCATTACACAGTACACAAAGCAGCTTACACTTACACATTTACACAGTGTCTTATACTATAAGAGACACTATAAGATGTAGCTCACACCGTTCCCCAATGTATAATCATCTCCCATATCTCCCACTATTTTCCCATATTCTGGTGGAGGCAGTGCCCCCGTGTCTTTATAGAGGATTTTAGAAATATATTTCCCCCATATTTTTTGTATTGGCCATTTATATATTTATACAAGTTAATCATGATGTCTCCTCTCAAGACTTAACAGATTTAATTACCGTATATACTCGAGTATAAGCCGAGTTTTTCAGCCCACTTTTTGGGCTGAAAAAAGCCGCCTCGGCTTATACTCGAGTCAGTGGCCGCTCTCACACACGCTGACACTTACTGGCTGTTGCGCGCAGGTTGGTGGGAGGCGTCCATTGTTTCTATTGGATGCCGACCACATGGGGCACGCCCACCAACCGGCGCGCAACAACCAGGAAGTTCCTGCGCGCGTTTGTGATAGCGGCGGCGGAGGCAGTGGCGGCGGCGGAGGGAACGGAGGTGGCCAACGCGCGTTTGTGAGAGCGGCGGCGGAGGCAGTGGCGGCGGCAGAGGGAACGGAGGTGGCCAGCGCGCAACAACAGGTAAGTGTGGGGGGGACCACTGGGTTTTTTTTATTTTTAATTGTTGTTAACTGTTAATGATGCCAAGTGAGCACACATATGATATCCAGGGCCAACCTGAGGAGAAGAAAAGATGGGAAAAAGAGTAATACTTCCAGAAGTTGGAACAAGAGATGGACAGAATGTGGAAAAGAGAATTTAAAAAGTAGTAAAGTAGTAAAGAGTGAGTTTAGAAAAGGGAGAGAGGGGTAATGAGGAAACATGAAGGAAGAGAAGGTGATAGAAACCTATGTGTGACGGCTTGGCCCCTAGTTTGAATTGGGCCCCAGCGCAAACCAGCCTGGGGGGGGGGGGGGCAGGCACTCTCATTTATAAGCAACACCAGCAGCAATAGTGTGGCAACCTGCATGTCTCAGGTCAGAGTGGCCATTATTTCATCCCTTGGACCCCTATACCTGAGTCCCTAATGGCTGCTGTCATCACATCCACAGCCTGCATTTCCCACCCTAGGCTTATACTCGAGTCAATAACTTTTTCCAGTTTTTTGTGGTAAAATTAGGTGCCTCGGCTTATATTCGGGTCGACCTATACTCGAGTATATACGGTATTCATTCTTCGTTTGTTTATAACTAAGATCCTTCATTCCTTATTAGTTTGGTGGCTCCTCTGCACCCTTTCCATAGTCAGAGCGTCCTTTCTATGAATGGGTGCCCAGAACTGGACGGCATATTCCAGGTGAGGGCGCTCCAGTGCCTTGTAACATCCCTATCCCGTGATTCCAGGCCTCTATTAATGCATGATAATATCTTGGTGGCCTTGGAAGCAGCTGCTTGGCATTGCATGCTGTTATTTAGCCTGTGATCTACCAGTACCCCCAGATTCTTCTCAACTAGGGATTCTCCCAGTTTTACTCCCCAGAGGATATATGAGGCCTTCAGGTTATTAGATCCAAGTGCATTACTTTACATTTCTCCACATTGAACTTCATTTTCCAAGTGGAGCCCAGACACTCAATGAGTCCAAGTCAGCCTGAAGCTTGTGAACATCTTCAATAGACTGCACTGTGCTACATATCTTTGTGTCATCTGCAAAAATAGAGACAGTGCCATTAATTCCATCTTCTATGTCGTTTATAAACAAGTTGAATAATAGTGGGCCCAGCACTGAACCCTGGGGTACACCGCTTACAACTGGTAACCATTCAGAGTAGGTATCATTAACCACAACTCTCTGCACACAATCCTTCAGCCAGTTTTCAATCCAGTTACAAACTGTGTTTTCTAATCCTGAAGATCTCAGTTTCTCCAATAAGCGTCTATGGGGGACAGTGTTAAAATCTTTTCCAAAATCCAGAAAAGTATCTACAGCCGTCCCTCTGTCCAGGCTTCTAGTCACCACCTCATAGAAGACAATCAGGTTAGTCTGGCAGTTTCTGCCCTTAGTAAAACCATTTTGGCAGTCACTTATAAAATTATGGAGAGTTACATAATCCTGTATGTAATCTCTTAATAGCCCCTCAAGCAATGTTCCCACAATGGATGTTAAGCTTACAGGTCTGTAATTGCCTGGAGAAGGCCTAGAGCCCTTTTTAAAAATGGGCACCACATTTTCCTTGCGCCAGTCCCTTGGCACTATACCAGTTGGTAGTGAGTCTTTAAAGATCAACAACAGGGGTGATGAGATAACGGAACCGAGTTCTTTGAGAACTCTTGGGTGAAGTCCATCCGGTCCTGGAGTCTTATTCACATTTAAATTATTCAGTCTTTCTCGGATGGTATCCACGTTTATCCAGCTAAGAATTATGCTTGAGGTGTGTGAAGTCACTCTTGTCTTATCTTATTGCTGTGTAACTTATCTCCTTGCCTGTGGATGTGTCAAAAGAAAAGCTGTCAGATTTCTTTGCTTGATAATGCCCCAGAGCTAAAGAATGACTTAACCCCCTGTTACTAATGACGTATGACTTATCTCCTTGCCTGTGGATGTGTCAAATCAAAAGCTGTCCTATTTCCTTGACTGTGGATGTGTCAGAACTAAGGAATGACTTGTGGTGTCACCTGCTGCCAGAATAATACTGTGTCATCTCCTTGCAAGCTGATTGGTCAAAACTGAGGCCTGCTAATGCCGTCTGAACTGAAATCTGACTTATCCTTTGGCCTGCTGATTTGGCAGAATCAAAGATGGACTTACCTCTGGTAGGCATGGCCATGTGTCTGAAACAAAGTCTGTCTTATATCCAGGCCTGCTGATTTGTCAAAATTAGCCAGTGGCCGCCGGCTTATATGACAGGCTGAGGGGGGGGGGGTGCATTCATTGTTGGAGCCACCCACCCCACTCATAACCCCCCCCAGGACTCCCATAATCCTTACCTTAAAATCGCTTTCCCGATGGAAATCCAGCACCGTGATTGGTTTCCCAGGGCTCACGTGGGTACTGACGTCCTGGCCGCTGAATGTCCTGCCCACGTGGCACTAGATTCCCGGCGGGTCCAGCATTCTGGATACCCCCCCAGACAGTTATTTAGTGACAGCGCCGGCGGCAACCAACACCCCTGTTTGCTCTGCTTTAAAGTGGACCAAAACCCACTGTGATCGACCTGGGAATCTATAAGATTCCCAGGGCGATCGATTCCCTCCCCTGGGACATCCAAAATCGGGTTGCCCTGCTGTGCAAAACCCCCCAGGTCACCCCGTACACTTACCTTGTTTCTCGGTCCAATGGCGCATGCGTGTGCCGCGGCCGCATCCCCACTGTCCCTCTAGCAGGGCGTGTGCCCGCGGCAAGCATTTAATTGTTGGCACGGGCACACTCCCTGTTGGAGAGTAGTGGGTGATGCAGCCGCGGCTCGCCCATACGATGTGATGTCAGAGGCTCCGAGCGCGGAGGACCAGAACCCAGGATTTTGACTATACTGGGTTTCGGTCATTTCCCCCGGGGCACCCCGATCGGTGCATCTAAAGTCCGCCAACCTTGGAGACCAGCTCCTTTAAGGGTGCGGCTTAGTTGGCGGATTTTGTGGAACAAATATTTTTTACAAAACCTCCAAAATGTGATCAAAATTCTCCTAGAATTTAAAGAGGGACAAAAACCAGGATTTTGACTATTCTGGGTTTTGTTCCATGCCCCGGGGATGCCCCGCTGCGTAAAACCCCCTAGATCACCCGATTCAGCACACTTTTTCCCAGTCCAACAGCGCATGATCGATCTCTTGTACAATTAGAGCTGTTTGTTGTACATGTGTAATGCTGGGCACCCAGCCTATCTGAATGGCTGGGAGTGGGAGCGCGCTCACTGCTCGATGTGGGGAAGTGGCCACCCAATGTTTACAGCCTATCTGAATGGCTTGGAGTGGGAGCGCGCTCACTGCTCGATGTGGGGAAGTGGCCACCCAATGTTTACAGCCTATCTGAATGGCTGGGAGTGGGAGCGTGCTCACTGTCCGATGTGGGGAAGTGGCCACCTAATGTTTACAGCCTATCTGAGTGGCTGGGAGTGGGAGCGCGCTCACTGCCCGATGTGGGGAAGTGGCCACCCAATGTTTACAGCCTATCTGTATGGCTGGGAGTGGAAGCGTGCTCACTGCCCGATGTGGGGAAGTGGCCACCCAATGTTTACAGCCTATCTGAATGGCTGGGAGTGGGAGCGTGCTCACTGCCCGATGTGGGGAAGTGGCCACCCAATGTTTACAGCCTATCTGAATGGCTGGGATTGGAGCGCGCTCACTGCCCGATGTGGGGAAGTGGCCACCCAATGTTTACAGCCTATCTGAATGGCTTGGAGTGGGAGCGCGCTCACTGCCCGATGTGGGGAAGTGGCCACCCAATGTTTACAGCCTATCTGAATGGCTGGGAGTGGGAGCGTGCTCACTGTCCAATGTGGGGAAGTGGCCACCCAATGTTTACAGCCTATCTGAATGGCTGGGAGTGGGAGCGCGCTCACTGCTCGATGTGGGGAAGTGGCCACCCAATGTTTACAGCCCATCTGAATGGCTGGGAGAGGGAGCGTGCTCACTGCCCGATGTGGGGAAGTGGCCACCCAATGTTTACAGCCTATCTGAATGGCTGGGAGTGGGAGCGTGCTCACTGGCCGATGTGGGGAAGTGGCCACCCAATGTTTACAGCCTATCTTTATGGCTGGGAGTGGGAGCGTGCTCACTGGCCGATGTGGGGAAGTGGCCACCCAATGTTTACAGCCTATCTGAATGGATGGGAGTGGGAGCGTGCTCACTGGCCGATGTGGGGAAGTGGCCACCCAATGTTTACAGCCTATCTGAATGTATGGGAGTGGGAGCGTGCTCACTGCCCGATGTGGGGAAGTGGCCACCCAATGTTTACAGCCCATCTGAATGGCTGGGAGAGGGAGCGTGCTCACTGCCCGATGTGGGGAAGTGGCCACCCAATGTTTACAGCCTATCTGAATGGCTGGGAGTGGAAGCGTGCTCACTGCCCGATGTGGGGAAGTGGCCACCCAATTTTTACAGCCTATCTGAATGGCTGGGAGTGGGAGCGTGCTCACTGCCCGATGTGGGGAAGTGGCCACCCAATGTTTACAGCCTATCTGAATGGATGGGAGTGGGAACGTGCTCACTGCCCGATGTGGGGAAGTGGCCACCCAATGTTTACAGCCTATCTGAATGGATGGGAGTGGGAGCGTGCTCACTGCTCGATGTGGGGAAGTGGCCACCCAATGTTTACAGCCTATCTGAATGGCTGGGAGAGGGAGCGTGCTCACTGCCCGATGTGGGGAAGTGGCCACCCAATGTTTACAGCCTATCTGAATGGCTGGGAGTGGAAGCGTGCTCACTGCCCGATGTGGGGAAGTGGCCACCCAATTTTTACAGCCTATCTGAATGGCTGGGAGTGGGAGCGTGCTCACTGCCCGATGTGGGGAAGTGGCCACCCAATGTTTACAGCCCATCTGAATGGCTGGGAGAGGGAGCGTGCTCACTGCCCGATGTGGGGAAGTGGCCACCCAATGTTTACAGCCTATCTGAATGGCTGGGAGTGGGAGCGTGCTCACTGCCCGATGTGGGGAAGTGGCCACCCAATGTTTACAGCCTATCTGAATGGCTGGGAGTGGGAGCATGCTCACTGCCCGATGTGGGGAAATGGCCACCCAATGTTTACAGCCTATCTGAATGGCTGGGAGTGGGAGTGTGCTTACTGCCCGATGTGGGGAAGTGGCCACCCAATGTTTACAGCCTATCTGAATGGCTGGGAGTGGGAGCGTGCTCACTGCCCGATGTGGGGGAGTGCCCACCCAATGTTTACAGCCTATCTGAATGGCTGGGAGTGGGAGCGTGCTCACTGCCCGATGTGGGGAAGTGGCCACCCAATGTTTACAGCCTATCTGAATGGCTGGGATTGGGAGCGCGCTCACTGCCCGATGTGGGGAAGTGGCCACCCAATGTTTACAGCCTATCTGAATGGCTGGGAGTGGGAGCGTGCTCACTGCCCGATGTGGGGAAGTGGCCACCCAATGTTTACAGCCTATCTGAATGGCTGGGAGTGGGAGCGTGCTCACTGCCCGATGTGGGGAAGTGGCCACCCAATGTTTACAGCCTATCTGAATGGCTTGGAGTGGGAGTGTGCTTACTGCCCGATGTGGGGAAGTGGCCACCCAATGTTTACAGCCTATCTGAATGGCTGGGAGTGGGAGCGTGCTCACTGCCCGATGTGGGGGAGTGCCCACCCAATGTTTACAGCCTATCTGAATGGCTGGGAGTGGGAGCGTGCTCACTGCCCGATGTGGGGAAGTGGCCACCCAATGTTTACAGCCTATCTGAATGGCTTGGAGTGGGAGTGTGCTTACTGCCCGATGTGGGGAAGTGGCCACCCAATGTTTACAGCCTATCTGAATGGCTGGGAGTGGGAGCGTGCTCACTGCCCGATGTGGGGGAGTGCCCACCCAATGTTTACAGCCTATCTGAATGCCTGGGAGTGGGAGCGCACCCACTGCCCGATGTGGGGAAGTGGCCACCCAATGTTTACAGCCTATCTGAATGGCTGGGAGTGGGAGCGCGCTCACTGCCCGATGTGGGGAAGTGGCCACCCAATGTTTACAGCCTATCTGAATGGATGGGATTGGAGCGCGCTCACTGCCCGATGTGGGGAAGTGGCCACCCAATGTTTACAGCCTATCTGAATGGCTGGGAGTGGGAGCGTGCTCACTGCCCGATGTGGGGAAGTGGCCACCCAATGTTTACAGCCTATCTGAATGGCTGGGAGTGGGAGCGTGCTTACTGCCCGATGTGGGGAAGTGGCCACCCAATGTTTACAGCCTATCTGAATGGCTGGGAGTGGGAGCGTGCTCACTGTCCAATGTGGGGAAGTGGCCACCCAATGTTTACAGCCTATCTGAATGGCTGGGATTGGAGCGTGCTTACTGCCCGATGTGGGGAAGTGGGCCCCCAATGTTTACAGCCTATTGAATGGCTGGGAGTGGGAGCGCACCCACTGCCCGATGTGGGGAAGTGGCCATCCAATGTTTACAGCCTATCTGAATGGCTGGGAGTGGGAGCGGGCTCACTGCCCGATGTGGGGAAGTGGCCACCCAATGTTTACAGCCTATCTGAATGGCTGGGAGTGGGAGCGCGCTCACTGCTCGATGTGGGGAAGTGGCCATCCAATGTTTACAGCCTATCTGAATGGCTGGGAGTGGGAGCGTGCTCACTGCCCGATGTGGGGAAGTGGCCACCCAATGTTTACAGCCTATCTGAATGGCTTGGAGTGGGAGCGCACCCACTGCCCGATGTGGGGAAGTGGCCATCCAATGTTTACAGCCTATCTGAATGGCTGGGAGTGGGAGCGGGCTCACTGCCCGATGTGGGGAAGTGGCCACCCAATGTTTACAGCCTATCTGAATGGCTTGGAGTGGGAGCGCACCCACTGCCCGATGTGGGGAAGTGGCCATCCAATGTTTACAGCCTATCTGAATGGCTGGGAGTGGGAGCGGGCTCACTGCCCGATGTGGGGAAGTGGCCACCCAATGTTTACAGCCTATCTGAATGCCTGGGAGTGGGAGCGTGCTCACTGCCCGATGTGGGGAAGTGGCCACCCAATGTTTACAGCCTATCTGAATGGCTGGGAGTGGGAGCGTGCTCACTGCCCGATGTGGGGAAGTGGCCACCCAATGTTTACAGCCTATCTGAATGGCTGGGAGTGGAAGCGTGCTTACTGCCCGATGTGGGGAAGTGGCCACCCAATGTTTACATTGGCAGTTGAGTATGGGAGCAGGTGAGTGCAGTGGCGCCCTGGGAGTGTCTCACACAGCGCAGCATCCTGATCTGCCCCGGGGGAAGGCTAGCGGCCAATCCTGGAATTTTTTAGAGCAGAAGTCTGGCTTTGGAAGAAAGTCACTGCCAGCAAGTTCATACATTGCTGGACAGTAGCAATCAACACACAATATGGCTGCCCATCACATGTTTATCAAGCAGATACTTAAAGTGAGCCAACAACCTCCAGCCGCCGGGGCCACCACTAAAATGACAGGCTTAGGGGGGGGGGCATCCAGAAAGCTGGAGCCCACCTGCACATAACCCCCCAGATGCCCATAAACCTTCCTTAACCTTGCTTCCCCTCCGGGAATCCAGCTGCACAATTGGCCGCCCACCAGTAATGTGAGGTTCCGGGTGCCGAATGCAGCCAATCGTGCCACTGTCACAGCCCACATGACCCATGGGTGGCCAATCGCGGCACCTGGGCGGGGTTCAGGTGTGGGGGCGAGCATTCTGGATGCCCCCGAGCCTGACATGTTTGCGCTAGTGCAGCACATACAAATGAATTTACCTGCTGGGGTCAATTTTAAAAACAAGATGGCGGCTCATGTATGTGCAGGCCACCTACAAACAGGAAGTGCTGCTGCTGGGCTTCCTGCTACTGCACATTGTCAGTTATGTCAGTGGAATCCAGGCAGCAGCATGGCTGAGATTCTGGGAAAGGAAGCTCCAAAATGGCCGCTACCTTTCTTTTCCAACCATGCCGGGCTGTTGTTCCGCTTAACAAATGTCCCCCTTTCCCACCCTGAAAAGTTGCTAGGTATGGACATGGACAGTCCCTAGCAATGCAGTGGTAAAGGTGAACCGTCACAGTGGTAGATGCAAACAGTCCCTAACAACAAAGGCAGACTTTACCAGTCCCTAGCAACGCAATGGTAGATGTGTACAGTCCCTAGCAATGCAGTGGTTGATGCAAACAGTCCCTAGAAACAAAGGCAGACTTTACCAGTCCCTAGCAACGCAATGGTAGATGTGTACAGTCCCTAGCAATGCACTGGTTGATGCAAACAGTCCCTAGAAACAAAGGCAGATTTTACCAGTCCCTAGCAACACAGTGGTAGATGCAAACAGTCCCTAGCAACGCAGTGGTAGATGCAAACAGTCCCTAGCAAAGCAGTGGTAGATGCAAACAGTCCCTAGCAAAGCAGTGGTAGATGCAAACAGTCCCTAGAAACAAAAGCAGACTTTACCAGTCCCTAGCACCTCAGTGGTTTATGAGAACAGTCCTTAGCAACACAATGGTAGACATGGACAGTCTATAGCATCAGAGGCAGACTTAAAACTTCCTTACAGCACCTCCACACCTCAGCAAGTCACCCGGAAAGCTCTCCACCTGAAAAAGTCACCCAGAGAATATTTCCACCTCACCAGGTAACTCAGAGAACATCTCTACCTCAAGGCCTCACCTGCGTATATAAAGTTGCCACCTGGCTGGTATTTTTTTTTACTTTACTGACCTGGCAGTGCTGGTATTTGTTTACTGGTAATTTAGGAAGGGAAAAGTAGACCCACAATAAAAATGAGGGGGTGGGGCTTCATCCATCACTGAATGAGGGGACGTGGCTTCATTTAACAATTGTCCCTCTTTCCCACCCTGAAAAGTTGGAAGGTATTTGGGGGGTGCTCCGGGGGGAGTGAGAATACCTGGCCTGGAGTCTCATAGACTGCAGGGTGGGTTTTGGTCCACTTTAAACTCAATTGGATGCAGGAAATAAAAAAAAAATGTAAAGACAGAAAGGTGTGGAAAGGGTTAACATCCGGTGGAGCGGTGCGCTTATCCTTTAGTCTGTGAGGTGTGTGCGGGGATGATGTCAGCACAGTCACAGCGCGCTGCCGAGCAAACACCTCGCCACTCCAACAAAGGAATTTCCGTGTTTACATCCATGGGCCGGGCGTTGCCCCCGCTGCCAGCTCAGCTCTGCTGACATACATCTTACAATCTGATTGTACAATCTCCATACCAGCCGGGTGCTGGCTAGGTGAGAAAAAGCCCTTAAACCGGACCTTCACCGTGATTTAAAGGAGCAGTATCGCAAAATTTGCATTAAAAAAGATAAATAATTAAATAGCCACACAATAGCTTCTAACATGTGTATAAATAATCTGGCGATAGAAATAGGAAAAAATATCTGCCTTACTTTTAAATTGTATAATGACAATGGCTCAGTCCATTTGCTGAATAGGGGGATCTGCTGGGTTGTATTTAGTGAGCTGCTTCATTTAGCCCACTGGTCTCCTAGCAACACTTTACCTCAGAGGCTGACACTGTAATCAGTGGTAACGGCTGTGTGTGTGTGAGGTGCTGATTTTGTTATGAGACCAGGTGACTCAAATGTTTAAAATCTATATAAAATAAAATAAACTGACTGAAAATAACTGAAATTCTTCTTTGAATAACTGTGCAGGAAAATTTAAAGGTATTAAAGTGGAACACAACCCTGAGTGGCCGACCCTGAAGTCTATAAGACCCGGCCATTGACCTTGCCCCTTGGGCATTCTAAATCAGGATGCCCACTGTGTGAAACGACCCATGGATAACCACAGATCCCCCCATTTTTCTGGCGCGCTCACGCAGATAGTCATTTAGACAGGCCGGGCGGCCAGGAAGGTTACTGCTCAGGCTCCCCATCTGCGTGCAAACAGAGCTGATTGGATGAGAGCCCGCGCATGCGCTGTGGGACAGGGAAAGGTACGTTTTCACAGGCGAACTTGGGGATTTCACATATCAGGGCATCCGAAGTTGTGATGCCCCTAGGGGCACAAAACAAAACTCCAGATAGTGAAAATCCTGGGTTGGGCTTTGCTCAAAACACACAAAGCTGAAAGAAAGATCATATGGAAAAAGGTGTTTAGAAAAGAGAGAGAAAATGGTAAACTGAAAGATTCTGCAGCAGAGCCAACATGAAGGGAAAACTGTCAAAATCAGCTAAATGACTTCTAGAGCTTTTCTCTCTGTTTTAGATATATAAGTTCTGGCCAGGCAATGTTGCAATGTTGTTATCTTATGCTGGACGGCTGCCAGCACTGAACAGCTGATACTTTGTTACATTGTTTCACCCCTCTCCTCAGCGTGGAACAGGCCAGAGTGTCGGGTCCCGACACTCAGCAGACATAAACATGAGCTATTAGTCTCTCAGCTGCTCAACACAGACATCATTTTTTTCTAAATTTGTAATTCTTACTCCAACACTTACCTACATTCAAAGTACCATTTAAATATAAGTCACCAAGAAAAATTTGCGATACTGCTCCTTTAATGAAAAGCCCAAACCCTTATAAAACGATTCCCCAGCATCTAAAGTTAATATATTTTGTGTTTTTAGTCACTTACTTACTAATTCTTTCCCCCACTGGGCTGCAACTCTGTTCAGGACTTTAGAATATGGGCGCCGCCATCTTGCCTCAGAAGCATCACACATACTGAGGAGAAGAGAGTGGGATAAAGTACAGGGAGTGGGGTTATAGCTGTGCTTTGCTCAGAGCGGAGCTGGGGTCAGGGAAAGGACAGCAATCCCAGAATGCAGAGCAGCACAGTCAGAAGACACTTCCTGTTTGCAGGCTGCCTGATGCTCCATGAGCCGGCATCTTGGATGTTGAAAGGCTCATAACATGCAGTGACTGCAGGTAGGATGATTTTTAATGTGAGCAATCTGTATGTACAGTGGGGGGACATAAAAGATAGGCTCTTATTCAGGGTGAGGGTCTGGATTAATGTGGGCAATCTGTATGTACAGGGTGTGGGAAACATATAAGGTAGACTCTTATTCAGGCTGAAGGTCCGGATTAATGTGAGCAATCTGTATGTACAGGGTGGGGAAACATATAAGATAGGCTCTTATTCAGGGTGAAGGTCCGGATTAGTGTGGGCAATCTGTATGTACGGGGGGGGGGACATATAAGCGGACCTTCAGCATCATTTAATGAAAAGCCCAAACCTTTAAAAACTATTCCCCGGCATCTAAAATTAATATATTTAAAGTGGACCAACACCCCGCTGCCCCGCTGTGTGAAACCCCCCCGAACCCCCCGAAAAACTCACCTCTCCCCGCTCCCAGCGCCGACGGACAAGCCGCGGACAAGAGGCTCCTCCGCCGCCGCCTCCCGCGCGTCCCTCTTGACGCGCGCGGGCGCGCGCACGTCTAGAGGGGCGTGAGGGAGGCGACGGCGTCCGGCCGCCACCGAAGACAAGGTAAGGGGATTTGGGGTGTTTGGGGGGGTTTCACCCCGCGGGACATCCCGATCTCGGATGTCCCGTGGGGAGGGAGGTGATCGGCCCGGGAATCTTATAAGTGACTTTAACATTTTTAGTCACTTACATTTTATTCTTTCCCTCACTGGGCTGCAACTCTGTTCAGCACTCTAGGATACGGGCGCCGCCATCTTGGTTCAGTAGCATCACATACTGAGGGGAGGAGAGGGGTCTGAAGTACAGGGGGCGGGGTGATAGCTGTGTCTTGCACAGACAGAGCAGAGCTCTGGGGCCTAATGACAGCTGCTTCTGTGTTACAGGGGCTGATAAAGGCTGCTTCTGTGTTACAGGGGCTTGAGAAAAGCTGCTTCTGTGTTACAGCGGACTGAGAAAAGCTGCTTCTGTGTTACAGGGGACTGATAAAGGCTTCTTCTGTGTTACAGGGGCTGGAGAAAGGCTTTTTCTGTGTTACAGGGGGCTGAGAAAGGCTGCTTCTGTGTTACAGGGGACTGATAATGGCTGCTTCTGTGTTACAGGGGACTGATAAAGGTTGCTTCTGTGTTACAGGGGCCTGAGAAAGGCTGCTTCTGTGTTACAGGGGACTGATAAAGGCTTCTTCTGTGTTACAGGGGACTGATAAAGGCTGCTTCTGTGTTACAGGGGGCTGATAAAGGCTGCTTCTGTGTTACAGGGGACTGATAAGGGCAGCTTCTGTGTTACAGGGGACTGATAAAGGCTGCTTCTGTGTTACAGGGGGCTGATAAAGGCTTCTTCTGTGTTACAGGAGACTGATAAAGGCTGCTTCTGTGTTACAGGGGGCTGATAAAGGCTGCTTCTGTGTTACAGGGGACTGATAAGGGCTGCTTCTGTGTTACAGGGGCTTGAGAAAAGCTGCTTCTGTGTTACAGCGGACTGAGAAAAGCTGCTTCTGTGTTACAGGGGACTGATAAAGGCTTCTTCTGTGTTACAGGGGCCGGAGAAAGGCTTTTTCTGTGTTACAGGGGGCTGAGAAAGGCTGCTTCTGTGTTACAGGGGACTGATAATGGCTGCTTCTGTGTTACAGGGGACTGATAAAGGTTGCTTCTGTGTTACAGGGGCCTGAGAAAGGCTGCTTCTGTGTTACAGGGGACTGATAAAGGCTTCTTCTGTGTTACAGGGGACTGATAAAGGCTGCTTCTGTGTTACAGGGGGCTGATAAAGGCTGCTTCTGTGTTACAGGGGACTGATAAGGGCAGCTTCTGTGTTACAGGGGACTGATAAAGGCTGCTTCTGTGTTACAGGGGGCTGATAAAGGCTTCTTCTGTGTTACAGGAGACTGATAAAGGCTGCTTCTGTGTTACAGGGGGCTGATAAAGGCTGCTTCTGTGTTACAGGGGACTGATAAGGGCTGCTTCTGTGTTACAGGGGACTGATAAAGGCTGCTTCTGTGTTACAGGGGACTGATAAAGGCTGCTTCTGTGTTACAGGGGACTGATAAAGGCTGCTTCTGTGTTACAGGGGGCTGATAAAGGCTTCTTCTGTGTTACAGGAGACTGATAAGGGCTGCTTCTGTGTTACAGGGGACTGATAAAGGCTGCTTCTGTGTTACAGGGGGCTGATAAAGGCATTTTCTGTGTTACAGGGGCCGGAGAAAGGCTTTTTCTGTGTTACAGGGGCCAGAGAAAGGCTTCTTCTGTGTTACAGGGGACTGATAAAGGCTTTTTCTGTGTTACAGGGGCCGGAGAAAGGCTTTTTCTGTGTTACAGGGGCCGGAGAAAGGCTTCTTCTGTGTTACAGGAGACTGATAAAGGCTGCTTCTGTGTTACAGGGGGCTGATAAAGGCTGCTTCTGTGTTACAGGAGACTGATAAAGGCATTTTCTGTGTTACAGGGGCCGGAGAAAGGCTTTTTCTGTGTTACAGGGGACTGATAAAGGCTGCTTCTGTGTTACAGGGGACTGATAAAGGCTTCTTCTGTGTTACAGGGGCCGGAGAAAGGCTTTTTCTGTGTTACAGGGGGCTGAGAAAGGCTTCTTCTGTGTTACAGGGGACTGATAATGGCTGCTTCTGTGTTACAGGGGACTGATAAAGGTTGCTTCTCTGTTACAGGGGCCTGAGAAAGGCTGCTTCTGTGTTACAGGGGACTGATAAAGGCTTCTTCTGTGTTACAGGGGACTGATAAAGGCTGCTTCTGTGTTACAGGGGGCTGATAAAGGCTGCTTCTGTGTTACAGGGGACTGATAAAGGCTGCTTCTGTGTTACAGGGGACTGATAAGGGCTGCTTCTGTGTTACAGGGGACTGATAAAGGCTGCTTCTGTGTTACAGGGGGCTGATAAAGGCTGCTTCTGTGTTACAGGGGACTGATAAAGGCTGCTTCTGTGTTACAGGGGACTGATAAAGGCTGCTTCTGTGTTACAGGGGGCTGATAAAGGCTTCTTCTGTGTTACAGGGGACTGATAAAGGCTGCTTCTGTGTTACAGGGGACTGATAAGGGCTGCTTCTGTGTTACAGGGGACTGATAAAGGCTGCTTCTGTGTTACAGGGGGCTGATAAAGGCTGCTTCTGTGTTACAGGGGACTGATAAAGGCTGCTTCTGTGTTACAGGGGACTGATAAAGGCTGCTTCTGTGTTACAGGGGACTGATAAGGGCTGCTTCTGTGTTACAGGGGACTGATAAAGGCTGCTTCTGTGTTACAGGGGGCTGATAAAGGCTGCTTCTGTGTTACAGGGGACTGATAAAGGCTGCTTCTGTGTTACAGGGAATTGATAAGGGCTGCTTCTGTGTTACAGGGGACTGATAAAGGCTTCTTCTGTGTTACAGGGGACTGATAAAGGCTTCTTCTGTGTTACAGGGGGCTGATAAAGGCTGCTTCTGTGTTACAGGGAATTGATAAGGGCTGCTTCTGTGTTACAGGGGACTGATAAAGGCTTCTTCTGTGTTACAGGGGGCTGATAAAGGCTGCTTCTGTGTTACAGGGAATTGATAAGGGCTGCTTCTGTGTTACAGGGGACTGATAAAGGCTTCTTCTGTGTTACAGGGGCCGGAGAAAGGCTTCTTCTGTGTTACAGGGGACTGATAAAGGCTGCTTCTGTGTTACAGGGGGCTGATAACGGCTGCTTCTGTGTTACAGGGGACTGATAAAGGCTTCTTCTGTGTTACAGGGGCCGGAGAAAGGCTTCTTCTGTGTTACAGGGGACTGATAATGGCTGCTTCTGTGTTACAGGGGACTGATAATGGCTGCTTCTGTGTTACAGGGGACTGATAAAGGCTGCTTCTGCGTTACAGGGGACTGATAAAGACTGCTTCTGTGTTACAGGGGATTGATAAGGGCTGCTTCTGTGTTACAGGGGACTGATAAAGGCTGCTTCTGTGTTACAGGGGACTGATAAAGGCTGCTTCTGCGTTACAGGGGACTGATAAAGACTGCTTCTGTGTTACAGGGGACTGATAAAGGCTTCTTCTGTGTTACAGGGGACTGATAAAGGCTTCTTCTGTGTTACAGGGGAATGATAAAGGCTTCTGTGTTACAGGGGACTGATAAACGCTGCTTCTGTGTTACAGGGGACTGATAAAGGCTTCTTCTGTGTTACAGGGGACTGATAAAGGCTTCTTCTGTGTTACAGGGGACTGATAAAAGCTTCTTCTTTGTTACAGGGGACTGAAAAAGGCTTCTTCTGTGTTACAGGGGACTGATAAAGGCTTCTTCTGTGTTACATGGGACTGATAAAGGCTTATTCTGTGTTACAGGGGACTGATAAAGGCTTCTTCTGTGTTACAGGGGACTGATAAAGGCTGCTTCTGTGTTACAGAGGGCTGATAAAAGCTGCTTCTGTGTTACAGGGGACTGATGAAGGCTGCTTCTGTGTTACAGGGGACTGATAATGGCTGCTTCTGTGTTACAGGGGACTGATAGAGGCTGCTTCTGTGTTACAGGGGACTGATAATGGCTGCTTCTGTGTTACAGGGGACTGATAGAGGCTGCTTCTGTGTTACAGGGGACTAATAATGGCTGCTTCTGTGTTACAGGGGCCTGAGAAAGGCTGCTTCTGTGTTACAGGGGACTGATAAAGGCTTCTTCTGTGTTACAGGGGGCTGATAAAGGCTGCTTCTGCGTTACAGGGGACTGATAACGGTTTCTTCTGTGTTACAGGGGACTGATAAAGGCTGCTTCTGTGTTACAGGGGGCTTATAAAGGCTTCTTCTGTGTTACAGGGGACTGATAGAGACTGCTTCTGTGTTACAGGGGACTGATAAGGGCTGCTTCTGTGTTATAGTAGATCGATAAAGGCTTCTTCTGTGTTACAGGGGACTGATAAAGGCTTCTTCTGTGTTACAGGGGGCTGATAAAGGCTTCTTCTGTGTTACAGGGGCCTGAGAAAAGCTGCTTTTTTGTTACAGGAGACAGATAAAGACTGCTTCTGTGTTACAGGGGACTGATAGAGGCTGCATCTGTGTTACAGGACACGGTTAAAGACTGCTTCTGTGTTACAGGGGCCTTAGAAAGGCTGCTTCTGTGTAACAGGAGACAGATAAAGACTGCTTCTGTGTTATAGGGACTGATAAAGGCTGCTTCTGTGTTACAGGACACGGTTAAAGGCTGCTTCTGTGTTACAGGGGACTGATGAAGGCTGCTTCTGTGTTACAGGGGACTGATAAAGGCTGCTTCTGTGTTACAATAGACTGATAGAGGCTGCTTCTGTGTTACAATAGACTGATAAAGGCTGCTTCTGTGTTACAATAGACTGATAAAGGCTGCTTCTGTGTTACAGGGGACTGATAAAGGCTGCTTCTGTGTTACAATAGACTGATAATGGCTGCTTCTGTGTTACAGGGGACTGATGAAGGCTGCTTCTGTGTTACAGGGGACTGATAGAGGCTGCTTCTGTGTTACAGGGGACTGATAAAGGCTGCTTCTGTGTTACAGGGGACTGATAAAGGCTGCTTCTGTGTTACAGGGGACTGATGAAGGCTGCTTCTGTGTTACAGGGGACTGATAGAGGCTGCTTCTGTGTTACAGGGGACTGATAGAGGCTGCTTCTGTGTTACAGGGGAATGATAAAGGCTTCTTCTGTGTTACAGGGGACTGATAGAGGCTGCTTCTGTGTTACAGGGAACTAAAATACATTGTTACAGGAAACAAATACTGCTGCTGGGGGGTGATAAAAGCTGCTGCTATTCAGGGAGCTGATAAGGACTGATGTATTATCACAGGAAGACAGATAAGACGGCGCTTTACACTGCCGCAATGTCATGTGATTACAGGGTGTTACAGGGCGCTGGTAACGCTTGCCACATTGGCTACTGGTATTACTGCTATTGCTGTGGTTTGCATTGTTAATTGATGCAGTGTTACCACATGAACAACGGAAAAAAAAAAAATGAAAACCATAAAACAATTCCTTTATTATAACTATTGTTCCCACAACATGGAATCCGGGGTCCTATATTATATATCCGGATCTGCAGATAACACCCCCCCCCCCAAAGCAATATCAGTATCCCCACTATAAACAACGGATGCACCATTAGGTGTGTACATACACAGGAAACATACGCTTATGCTGCTTATACAAGATTATATCATACACAAAAAATGAAATTAAAAAATAACTGTAAGGGCACCACTTCTAATTATCTGAGAAATTCTAGAACAACCATGAGTGAGCCCGAAAACACATAGAATCCCAAAAACTTTAAAGGGCACTCCACCAAGCTATATAAAACCAATCTGTTTTATTTTATTTGTAAATCACCAGCTAAAACCACATATACACACAAGACACATTAAAAACACTTATGTACAGCCTCCAGGTCTTATAATAAATGATCAATTAATAAATACATATAAATATAATCAATATAATCAATCATTGTGTATCAAGGCCAGTTATTATATTGATTATATTTCTATGTATTATTATATATCTATTTATATGTATTAATGTGTATCAATTAATAAATACATATAAATATAATCAATATAATCAATCATTGTGTATCAAGGCCAGTTATTATATTGATTATATTTATATGTATTTATTAATTGATCATTTATTATAAGACCTGGAGGCTCTACAAGAGTGTTTTTAATGTGTCTTGTGTGTATATGTGGTTTTAGCTGGTGATTTATAAATAAAATAAAACAGATTGGTTTTATATAGCGGGGAGGCAGATTCATTAATAGCGGCAGGTAGCGACAGTTGAGCGACTGTAGCGGTATTTTCACAGCGCCCGCTAGTAGTCGCTGTGCTTTGGCCGTTGTTTGGTTGTTGACAGCGACGAGTCGCTATTTGACAGGTTCCGTGATGTATGGGTGCGCATGATAGCGACTGGTCAGAGCGACCGGCTTCCACCATATTCATTAAAAAATCATGCTCAAAGAATTCTCGCGCTGTAAAATGCATGTTTAAACCCCAGAGCGCTGGCGGCGATGGGTTAAAAGTCGTTTTTTAACCCCAAAACAACCATATTTTTGGAAACCAAAAAAAAACAAGTTTTTAAAATAATTTTGTAATATGAATACATTAATATCAGACCTGAAATATCAATTCTGTACGTTTTTTTTTTTTTTTCTTTTACCTTAAAAAAATTATTTAAAATGGCAGAAGTGGTCACAGAATTTTTCACATTAAAAAAAAAAAAAATAATAACAATTAATTATTAATATTTAAAGATTGTTCCATTGAAATGCATTGGAGAGCGCCAGGTAGCAAGAGGCCTGTCGCTGTTCAAGGTCGGACACTGGCGCTGTGGGGTGGAATAATGATGAATGAGTCGCTATATGGCGCTATCTCAGTCGCTAAGCAGGATTGGCTTGATAAATGTGTGATTGTGGTGGGGAGCCGGCGTTCTCGTGGCGGGGCCCGTCATTACCGCCCGCTCACCAGTCGCTTCCTTCATAAATAAGGGCCTTGGTGGAGTGCCCTTTAAAGTTTTTTGGATTCTATATGTGTTTTCAGGTTCATACACAAAAAATGTGCAAAAATGATAAAATCTTTGGGGCCACTCCAGCCCTTTCCAAAAAAATGCCGGCTGGGACTACAGGAACATGGCGGCGGGTGTAAGGTGCCGCCGACTTCACCAGCTGCATTCATGGTGAAGATGAGGGTCTTTTTTTTTCTTTTGTTAAATGTTCAATATCGCTAATAAGAGGGGGCAAGGCGGGGGGGGGGGGGGGTAAGTCATTTTTTGGGAGCAGGGCTGGAGTGGCCCATTAAAGCGAGACAAAATACCCCAAAACGACTCTATCTATTTTGCTCCTCCACCCCAGGTACATTACGGTTTGGATGTTTTCTGGCCACTACAATTTATTGAAAATAGTGCTAAAAGGAAGATAACAGCCAAAAGAATATTTCATTTTCCCTTAATTTTCCCCCAAACTTTTCTTTTAAAGAAAAAGGAAATTGTTTGTGAGTATTTTTATCTAATTCATTACAGGACACAAATGTTTTTCAAATGTAACCTTTCATAGGATGTGGGTGGTCCACTTTAATAACTAAAAAGAATACATCTTGCAAATGAGCTCTGAGAAAGTGGCTTAGTTTGCCATAGAACGCATGTGGTGCTTTATGGCTGCCGTCTACTGTGGAAGGTGGAGAAGGCGGGCACGTCTGTGAAAGGTGAAGGACATGCACAAGTCTATGGAGGGTGGAGAAGGCAGGCACGTCTGTGAAAGGTGAAGGACATGCACAAATCTATGGAAGGTGGAGAAGGCAGGCACGTCTGTGAAAGGTGAAGGACATGCACAAGTCTATGGAGGGTGGAGAAGGTGGGCACGTCTGTGAAAGGTGAAGGACATGCACAAATCTATGGAAGGTGGAGAAGGCGGGCACGTCTGTGAAAGGTGGAGGACATGCACACGTCTATGGAGGGTGGAGAAGGCAGGCACGTCTGTGGAATGTGAAGAACATGCACAAGTCTATGGAGGGTGGAGAAGGCAGGCACGTCTGTGAAAGGTGAAGGACATGCACAAGTCTATGGAGGGTGGAGAAGGCAGGCACGTCTGTGAAAGGTGAAGGACATGCACAAGTCTATGGAGGGTGGAGAAGGCAGGCACGTCTGTGAAAGGTGAAGGACATGCACAAATCTATGGAAGGTGGAGAAGGCAGGCACGTCTGTGAAAGGTGAAGGACATGCACAAGTCTATGGAGGGTGGAGAAGGTGGGCACGTCTGTGAAAGGTGAAGGACATGCACAAATCTATGGAAGGTGGAGAAGGCGGGCACGTCTGTGAAAGGTGGAGGACATGCACACGTCTATGGAGGGTGGAGAAGGCAGGCACGTCTGTGGAATGTGAAGAACATGCACAAGTCTATGGAGGGTGGAGAAGGCAGGCACGTCTGTGAAAGGTGAAGGACATGCACAAGTCTATGGAGGGTGGAGAAGGCAGGCACGTCTGTGAAAGGTGAAGGACATGCACAAGTCTATGGAGGGTGGAGAAGGCAGGCACGTCTGTGAAAGGTGAAGGACATGCACAAGTCTATGGAGGGTGGAGAAGGCAGGCACGTCTGTGAAAGGTGAAGGACATGCACAAGTCTATAGAGGGTGGAGAAGGCAGGCACGTCTGTGAAAGGTGAAGGACATGCACAAGTCTATGGAGGGTGGAGAAGGTGGGCACGTCTGTGAAAGGTGAAGGACATGCACAAATCTATGGAGGGTGGAGAAGGCAGGCACGTCTGTGAAAGGTGAAGGACATGCACAAGTCTATGGAGGGTGGAGAAGGCAGGCACGTCTGTGAAAGGTGAAGGACATGCACAAGTCTATAGAGGGTGGAGAAGGCAGGCACGTCTGTGAAAGGTGAAGGACATGCACAAGTCTATGGAGGGTGGAGAAGGTGGGCACGTCTGTGAAAGGTGAAGGACATGCACAAATCTATGGAGGGTGGAGAAGGTGGGCATGTCTGTGAAAGGTGAAGGACATGCACAAGTCTAGGGAGGGTGGAGAAGGTGGGCACAGCTGTGGAATGTGAAGAACATGCACAAGTCTATGGAGGGTGGAGAAGGCAGGCACGTCTGTGAAAGGTGAAGGACAGGCACAAATCTATGGAGGGTGGAGAAGGTGGGCACGTCTGTGAAAGGTGAAGGACATGCACAAATCTATGGAGGGTGGAGAAGGTGGGCATGTCTGTGAAAGGTGAAGGACATGCACAAGTCTATGGAGGGTGGAGAAGGTGGGCATGTCTGTGAAAGGTGAAGGGCATGCACAAGTCTATGGAGGGTGGAGAAGGCAGGCACGTCTGTGAAAGGTGAAGGACAGGCACAAATCTATGGAGGGTGGAGAAGGTGGGCACGTCTGTGAAAGGTGAAGGACAGGCACAAATCTATGGAGGGTGGAGAAGGTGGGCACGTCTGTGGAATGTGAAGAACATGCACAAGTCTATGGAGGGTGGGGAAGGTGGGCACGTCTGTGAAAGGTGAAGGACATGCACAAGTCTATGGAGGGTGGAGAAGCCAGGCACGTCTGTGGAATGTGAAGAACATGCACAAGTCTATGGAGGGTGGGGAAGGTGGGCACGTCTGTGAAAGGTGAAGGACATGCACAAGTCTATGGAGGGTGGAGAAGGCGGGCACTTCTGTGAAAGGTGAAGGACAGGCACAAGTCTAAGGAGGGTGGAGAAGGTGGGCACGTCTGTGAAAGGTGAAGGACATGCACAAGTCTATGGAGGGTGGAGAAGGCGGGCACGTCTGTGAAAGGTGAAGGACATGCACAAGTCTATGGAGGGTGGAGAAGGCGTGCACGTCTGTGGAATGTGAACAACATGCACAAGTCTATGGAGGGTGGAGAAGGTGGGCACGTCTGTGGAATGTGAAGAACATGCACAAGTCTATGGAGGGTGGAGAAGGTGGGCACGTCTGTAAAAGGTGGAGGACATGCACAAGTCTATAGAGGGTGGAGAAGGTGGGCACGTCTGTGAAAGGTGAAGGGCATGCACAAGTCTATGGAGGGTGGAGAAGGCAGGCACGTCTGTGAAAGGTGAAGGACAGGCACAAATCTATGGAGGGTGGAGAAGGTGGGCACGTCTGTGAAAGGTGAAGGACAGGCACAAATCTATGGAGGGTGGAGAAGGTGGGCACGTCTGTGGAATGTGAAGAACATGCACAAGTCTATGGAGGGTGGGGAAGGTGGGCACGTCTGTGAAAGGTGAAGGACATGCACAAGTCTATGGAGGGTGGAGAAGCCAGGCACGTCTGTGGAATGTGAAGAACATGCACAAGTCTATGGAGGGTGGGGAAGGTGGGCACGTCTGTGAAAGGTGAAGGACATGCACAAGTCTATGGAGGGTGGAGAAGGCGGGCACTTCTGTGAAAGGTGAAGGACAGGCACAAGTCTAAGGAGGGTGGAGAAGGTGGGCACGTCTGTGAAAGGTGAAGGACATGCACAAGTCTATGGAGGGTGGAGAAGGCGGGCACGTCTGTGAAAGGTGAAGGACATGCACAAGTCTATGGAGGGTGGAGAAGGCGTGCACGTCTGTGGAATGTGAACAACATGCACAAGTCTATGGAGGGTGGAGAAGGTGGGCACGTCTGTGGAATGTGAAGAACATGCACAAGTCTATGGAGGGTGGAGAAGGTGGGCACGTCTGTAAAAGGTGGAGGACATGCACAAGTCTATGGAGGGTGGAGAAGGCAGGCACGTCTGTGAAAGGTGAAGGACATGCACAAGTCTATGGAGGGTGGAGAAGGCAGGCACTTCTGTGAAAGGTGAAGGACAGGCACAAGTCTAAGGAGGGTGGAGAAGGTGGGCACGTCTGTGAAAGGTGGAGGACATGCACAAGTCTATGGAGGGAGGGGAAGGCAGGCACGTCTGTGAAAGGTGGAGGACATGCACAAGTCTATGGAGGGTGGAGAAGGTGGGCACGTCTGTGAAAGGTGAAGGACATGCACAAGTCTATGGAGGGTGGAGAAGGCAGGCACGTCTGTGAAAGGTGAAGGACAGGCACAAATCTATGGAGGGTGGAGAACGTGGGCATGTCTGTGAAAGGTGAAGGACATGCACAAGTCTATGGAGGGTGGAGAAGGCAGGCACGTCTGTGAAAGGTGAAGGACATGCACAAGTCTATGGAGGGTGGGGAAGGCAGGCACGTCTGTGAAAGGTGAAGGACAGGCACAAGTCTATGGAGGGTGGAGAAGGTGGGCACGTCTGTGAAAGGTGAAGGACATGCACAAGTCTATGGAGGGTGGAGAAGGTGGGCATGTCTGTGAAAGGTGAAGGACATGCACAAGTCTATGGAGGGTGGGGAAGGCAGGCACGTCTGTGAAAGGGGAAGGACAGGCACAAGTCTATGGAGGGTGGAGAAGGTGGGCACGTCTGTGAAAGGTGAAGGACATGCACAAGTCTATGGAGGGTGGAGAAGGTGGGCACGTCTGTGAAAGGTGAAGGACATGCACAAGTCTATGGAGGGTGGAGAAGGTGGGCACGTCTGTGAAAGGTGAAGGACATGCACAAGTCTATGGAGGGTGGGGAAGGCAGGCACGTCTGTGAAAGGTGAAGGACAGGCACAAGTCTATGGAGGGTGGAGAAGGTGGGCACGTCTGTGAAAGGTGAAGGACATGCACAAGTCTATGGAGGGTGGAGAAGGTGGGCATGTCTGTGAAAGGTGGAGGACATGCACAAGTCTATGGAGGGTGGAGAAGGTGGGCACGTCTGTGAAAGGTGGAGGACATGCACAAGTCTATGGAGGGTGGAGAAGGCGGGCACGTCTGTGAAAGGTGGAGGACATGCACAAGTCTATGGAGGGTGGAGAAGGCAGGCGCGTCTGTGAAAGGTGAAGGACATGCACAAGTCTATGGAGGGTGGGGAAGGCAGGCACGTCTGTGAAAGGTGGAGGACATGCACAAGTCTATGGAGGGTGGGGAAGGCAGGCACGTCTGTGAAAGGTGAAGGACATGCACAAGTCTATGGAGGGTGGGGAAGGCAGGCACGTCTGTGAAAGGTGGAGGACATGCACAAGTCTATGGAGGGTGGAGAAGGTGGGCACGTCTTTGAAAGGTGAAGAACATGCACAAATCTATGGAGGGTGGAGAAGGCAGGCACTTCTGTGAAAGATGAAGGACAGGCACAAGTCTATGGAGGGTGGAGAAGGTTGGCACGTCTGTGAAAGGTGAAGGACCTGCACAAGTCTATGGAGGGTGGAGAAGGCAGGCACGTCTGTGAAAGGTAAAGGACATGCACAAATCTATGGAGGGTGGAGAAGGCAGGCACTTCTGTGAAAGATGAAGGACAGGCACAAGTCTATGGAGGGTGGAGAAGGTGGGCACGTCTGTGAAAGGTGAAGGACCTGCACAAGTCTATGGAGGGTGGAGAAGGCAGGCACGTCTGTGAAAGGTGAAGGACATGCACAAATCTATGGAGGGTGGAGAAGGTGGGCACGTCTGTGAAAGGTGAAGGACATGCACAAATCTATGGAGGGTGGAGAAGGTGGGCACGTCTGTGAAAGGTGAAGGACATGCACAAATCTATGGGGGGTGGAGAAGGTGGGCACGTCTGTGAAAGGTGAAGAACATGCACAAGCCTATGGAGGGTGGAGAAGGCGGACACGTCTGTGAAAGGTGAAGAACATGCACAAATCTATGGAGGGTGGAGAAGGCAGGCACTTCTGTGAAAGGTGAAGAACAGGCACAAGTCTATGGAGGGTGGGGAAGGCAGGCACGTCTTTGAAAGGTGAAGAACATGCACAAATCTATGGAGGGTGGAGAAGGCAGGCACTTCTGTGAAAGGTGAAGAACGGGCACAAGTCTATGGAGGGTGGAGAAGGCAGGCACGTCTGTGAAAGGTGAAGGACAGGCGCAAGTCTATGGAAGGTGGAAAAGGTGGGCACGTCTGTGAAAGGTCAAGGACATGCACAAGTCTATGGAGGGTGGAGAAGGCAGGCATGTCTGTGGAATGTGAAGGACATGCACAAGTCTATGGAGGGTGGAAAAGGTGGGCACGTCTGTGAAAGGTCAAGGACATGCACAAGTCTATGGAGGGTGGAGAAGGCAGGCATGTCTGTGGAATGTGAAGGACATGCACAAGTCTATGGAGGGTGGAGAAGGCGTGCACGTCTGTGGAATGTGAAGAACATGCAGAAGTCTATGGAGGGTGGAGAAGGTGGGCACGTCTGTGGGATGTGAAGAACATGCACAAGCCTATGGAGGGTGGAGAAGGCCGGCAAGTCTGTGAAAGGTTTAGGACATGCATAAGTCTATCTAGAGTGGAGAAGGCAGAAATATCTGTGGAAGGTGGAGGGCATGCACAAGTCTATGGAAGGTGGAGAAGGCAGAAATGTCTGTGGAAGGTGAAGAACATGCACAAGTCTATGGAGGGTGGAAACGGCGGGCACATCTGTGGAAGGTGGAGGACATGCAGTAGTGTACATACAATAGAGAACATGCACAAGTCTATGGGGGTTGGAGAAGGCAGGCACATCTGTGGAAGTTGGCAGCCATGCAGGAGTATACAGAGAATGCAGGACATGCACAAGTCTATGGAGGGTGGGGAAGGCAGGCACGTCTGTGAAAGGTGAAGGACATGCACAAGTCTATGGAGGGTGGAGAAGGTGGGCACGTCTGTGAAAGGTGAAGAACATGCACAAGTCTATGGAGGGTGGAGAAGGTGGGCACGTCTGTGAAAGGTGAAGGACAGGCGCAAGTCTATGGAGGGTGGAGAAGGCAGGCACGTCTGTGAAAGGTGAAGGACAGGCACAAGTCTATAGAGGGTGGAGAAGGTGGGCACGTCTGTGGAATGTGAAGAACATGCACAAGTCTATGGAGGGTGGAGAAGGTGGGCACGTCTGTGGAATGTGAAGAACATGCACAAGTCTATGGAGGGTGGAGAAGGTGGGCACGTCTGTGGAATGTGAAGAACATGCACAAGTCTATGGAGGGTGGAGAAGCCAGGCACGTCTGTGGAATGTGAAGAACATGCACAAGTCTATGGAGGGTGGAGAAGCCAGGCACGTCTGTGGAATGTGAAGAACATGCACAAGTCTATGGAGGGTGGAGAAGGTGGGCACGTCTGTGAAAGGTGAAGGACATGCACAAGTCTATGGAGGGTGGAGAAGGCAGGCATGTCTGTGGAATGTGAAGGACATGCACAAGTCTATGGAGGGTGGAGAAGGTGGGCACGTCTGTGGGATGTGAAGAACATGCACAAGCCTATGGAGGGTGGAGAAGGCCGGCAAGTCTGTGAAAGGTTTAGGACATGCATAAGTCTATCTATGGTGGAGAAGGCAAAAATATCTGTGGAAGGTGGAGGACATGCACAAGTCTATGGAAGGTGGAGAAGGCAGAAATGTCTGTGGAAGGTGAAGAACATACACAAGTCTATGGAGGGTGGAAACGGCAGGCACATCTGTGGAAGGTGGAGGACATGCAGTAGTGTACATACAATAGAGAACATGCACAAGTCTATGGGGGTTGGAGAAGGCAGGCACATCTGTGGAAGTTGGCAGCCATGCAGGAGTATACAGAGAATGCAGGACATGCACAAGTCTATGGAAGGTGGAGAAGGCAGAAATGTCTGTGGAAGGTGAAGAACATGCCCAAGTCTATGGAAGGGTGAAGAAGGCGTGCACGTCTGTGGAAGGTGGAGGACATGCACAAGTCTAAAGAAGGGTGGAGAAGGCGGGCACGTATGTGGAAGGTGAAGAACATGCACAAGTCTATGGAGGGCGGAAAAGGCGGGCACGTCTGTGGAAGGTGAAGAACATGCACAAGTCTATGGAAGGTGTAGGAAGCAGGCACACCTGTAGAAGGTGGAGGACATGCAGTAGTCTACATACAATAGAGAACATGCACAAGTCTATGGGGGTTGGAAAAGGTGTGCACATCTGTGGAAGTTGGCAGCCATGCAGGAGTATACAGAGAATGCAGGACATGCACAAGTCTATAGAGGGTGGCATGCACAGGAGAGTAGAAAAAACACACATCTCTACACAGGAATAAGAAAAGGAAGTCTAAAGTATATGTAATATGGAGAAAGCACAAGTCTACAGATGATGAAGGGCATGCACAAGTCTGTATTCAGTGGAAGAAATTAGCAACTCTACAGAGAGTTGGGAACATGCACAAGTCCATTGAGGATAGAGAACATTTGGTCCACGACCAGTGAAGAAAAATGGCAAGTCTGTGGTAGGGGGAGGACATGCTCAAGTCTAGAGTGGGTGGATGCCACCTACAGGTTCACTGGCATAGAGTAAAGGAAATGCACAAGTCTACAGACAGTGAAGGACATGCAGAACTCTACAGAAAGTGGAAAATATATACGACTCTACAAAGAATGGAGGAAGAAGCACAAGTCTCTGGGGCAGGGGGTAGAGGAAACGCAAAATTATACAGAGGGTGAAAACACACACATGTTTACGGAGAATAGAGGAAACACACACATTTATGGAGGGTGGGGGAAATTGAAGAGTCGATGGAGGGTTGAGGACATGTCTAAATCGATGGGGAACATACCCAAGTCTTTAGCGCATGAGGGAGTCTGTGAGAGTGGAGGACATGCTCACGCATAAGTCTATGAAGAGCCCTCCCAAGGACCCTAACAATTCACATACATCTAGGTGGTTGGATCCTAGGTGCAAGTCTATGGAGAACATCTACAGAGGTTGCCATCAACTTTTGGGTGGTTACAAGTTTAAAGAGGAGGGTGGTGAACATGTACTTATCTATGAAGGCACAAGTCTATGCAGGGTGAAAGACAAGTCAACTGAGGTTGCTTGCAAAGCTTAGGTGTTAATTCACAAGGGCCTTAAAGGAGCAGTATCGCGAATTTTTCTTGGTGACTTATATTTAAATGGTACTTTGAATGTAGGTAAGTGTTTGAGTAAGAATTACAAATTTAGAAAAAAATGATGTGTGTGTTGAGCAGCTGGAGACTAATAGCTCATGTTTATGTCTTTTGAGTGTCGGAGCCCGACACTCTGGCCTGTTCCATGCTGAGGAGAGGGGTAAAACAATGTAACAAAGTATCAGCTGTTCAGTGCTGGCAGCCGTCCAGCATCAGATAACAACATTGCAACATTGCCTGGCCAGAACTTATATATCTAAAACAGAGAGAAAAGCTCTAGAAGTCATTTAGCTGATTTTGACAGTTTTCCCTTCATGTTGGCTCTGCTGCAGAATCTTTCAGTTTACCATTTTCTCTTTCATATTCTTATTTTTCATTTTTCCATATGATCTTTCTTTCAGCTTTGTGTGTTTTGAGCAAAGCCCAACCCGGGATTTTCACTATCTGGAGTTTTGTTTTGTGCCCCTAGGGGCATCCTGACTTGGTATGTGAAATCCCCAAGTTCGCCTGTGAAAACGTACCTTTCCCTGTCCCACAGCGCATGCGCGGGCTCTCATCCAATCAGCGCTGTTTGCACACAGATGGGGAGCCTGAGCAGTAACCTTCCTGGCCGCCCGGCCTGTCTAAATGACTATCTGCGTGAGCGCGCCAGAAAAATGGGGGGATCTGTGGTTATCCAGGGGTTGTTTCACACAGTGGGGCATCCCGATTTAGAATGCCCAAGGGGGAAGGTCAATGGCCGGGTCTTATAGACTTCAGGGTCGGCCACTCAGGGTTTTGTTCCACTTTAATACCTTTAGATTTTCCTGCACAGTTATTCAAAGAAGAATTTCAGTTTTTTTCAGTCAGTTTAGTTTATTTTGTATAGATTTTACACATTTGAGTCACCTGGTCTCATAACAAAAGCAGCACCTCCCACACACACACACAGCCGTTACCACTGATTACCGTGTCAGCCTCTGAGGTAAAGTGTTGCTAGGAGACCAGTGGGCTAAATGAAGCAGCTCACTAAATACAACCCAGCAGATCCCCCTATTCAGCAAATGGACTGAGCCATTTTCATTATACAATTTCAAAGAAAGGCAGATATTTTTTCCTTTTTCTATCGCCAGATTATTTATACACGTTAGAAGCTATTGTGTGGCTATTTAATTATTTATCTTTTTTAATGCAAATTTCGCGATACTGCTCCTTTAACAAGCCAACTGAGGCCCCTAACATACGGAGGTGGACACATACAAGTTTCTGGAGGACATATAGCTTGTACAGGTCTATGGAGGGTGCAGACCGAACACTTCTTTAAAGAGCTTAAAGACTATGGAGGTCTGACAGCACTCAAAAGTCTATTGAGGGTAAAGGACAACAGATATCTATAGATTTTGAAAAAGGTCTGTGGAAGGTGAAAGTCTTCTGAGATTCACTCACAACTCTCGGATGGTCATTTCAATTTTCAGAGTTTCAGAGGGCCCTAACAAGTCTACTAAGCACCCTCACAACTCTTGGTTGGCTGTCCACAAATTTACATAGGGCCCTCCGTAGACTTGTGAGTGCAAGTCTATGAGAGAGTAGAACATGCAAGTGTAGGGAGCGTTTTATGTATGCATGTTTATTTAGGTCATTCAGCTCTTGGTTGGTTGCTCACAAGTCTACACAGGGGGACGGGAAACACACACATCTTTGGGGGGGGGTGGACATGCACATATCTATGGAGGGTGGAGAACACAAATCGGTCTATGGAGGGTGGAAGACATGCAAATATCTATAGAAATTGGAGGACACACACAAGTCTATGGAGGGTGGGGAGCAAGTCTTCAGAGGTCCACTGAGATTGCACTCAGCTCAACTTAGGGGTTTATTGGCAAGAGCCATTGCAAGCCTAGTGATGTCCCTCACAACACTTGGATGGTTGCTCAAACATTTTTGGAGCCTTCAGAGATTGTCCACATCAGTACGGGTATATTTATGGAGTTTGAAGCATGTCGTAAACCCTCCACCCACCACCGTTTCCCTAGTTAGTCACCCAGGAAAGCAGAGCAGTATGACAGCCTTGTAACAAAGGAGGTCACCAATGGCAGCCCCTATGTTTCCACCACTGCAGGTCTCCTTACTGAATCCTTTCCTCGTATCTGATCAGCTAGACTGAATCTAAAGTGACATAAGCCGTTCATGTCATTATGTCACATGACCAGTGCAGATGGCACGGCGCAAGCTTTATCCCAGTAAACTGAATTAAATCTATTAGCAGCAGCTGGCCTGACAGGCCCACCTCTTCTAGTAATTCAGTCTGGGGGAATTCTGGGAAAAATTCACAAAGCCTGACTTATGATTGCTCCTGCAATAACATTGTGATGTCATGTCATAGAGGCTGAATATCGAGATGAGATGACTTCATAATTATGAAGTCAGTCATATTACAAATCATCCAAAAGCTCTAAAACTGATAATTTATGGAAAAGCACTGAAAAATTGTCTCAGAATTCCAATGGGACACATGAGAGTTCTGAGTTAGGTAGCCAGAGTTCTAAGAAAAATTCAAAAGTCGGGTCATGAAATTCTAACATAGACGGCAGAAGGAGACCATACGGTCCATCTAGTCTGCCCTTATGTGTATACTGTATGTTCTCTTTATCTTAGGTTAGATGGAGGCTTATCCCAGACATTTTTAAATTCACTCACTGATGATCTTTCAACTACCTCTGCTGGAAGCTTGTTTGCAGCATCTACTACTCTCTCTGTAAAATAATATTTTCTAACATTGCTCCTGATCTCGACTAGCTTTAGGTTGGGCCCCTTGTTTCTTCAATGCTTCCATCATACATCTCTAGGTTCTGAACTAATAATTTAGACCTCTAGGCCAGAATCTAAAGTGCTTTTGAGGTGTTGAAATATCTACAAATTCTGAGGAACTATAAATCTAGGAACTCGAAGTGACTGAAGAGAGATGAGTCAGAAATATATAGAGATGAGTCAGATTATATTTTTAGAAGGTCTACACGCTGACCTCATCAGTTCTCAGAACTTTACATTCTATGGCTTTTACGATCAGGCATCTAGGTTTACAGTTCTAGACTATAAGACAATAGATCAGATTCCTGAAAAAGAAAAAGAACTAGATTGGAAACATGGGGCTAGGACATAATCCAGTGGGGCAGAGGCCCGCCATTGTTTTCTGCACATCCCGCCATCTCCAGGGTGCGCTCCTTCTTCCAGGTTACAGAAGCCACTCACAAGTTTTCAGAGGGCCCTAACATGTCTACTAAGGTCCCTCACAACTCTTGGTTGGCTGGCCACAAATTTACATAGGGACCTTTGTAGACTTGTGAGTGCAAGTCTATGAGAGCGTAGCACATGCAAGTGTAGAGAGCATTGTATGTATATGTATGTTTTTTTTAGTTCATTCAAATATTGGTTGGTTGCTCACAAGTCTACGCAGGAGGGCGGAGACCACACACATATCTATGGAGGGTGGGGAACATGCACATACCTATGGAGGGTGGGGAACACACATCGGTCTATGGAGGGTGGAGGACACGCACAAGTCTATGGAGGATGCCATTGTTTTTCTGCACATCCCACCATCTCCAGGCTTGGGAAAAAAAGGCTTCCTCGCTTATTGTAGGGAACGGTGCAGGGTCCTCTGAACTCATCATGGTTAGAAATGAATGGATTTCTTAAATTTGATTTGGACGATTCGCCTCATTTCCCCATTAAATTAACTTAATTCTGCAGCGTCATCAGATTTGGCCTGTGAGTGACAGAGCTGGGGTGGTCCTGCACCATTAAAGTGGACCAAAACCCACAATCTATAAGATTCCCGGCACGATCGATTCCCTCTCCCTGGGGCATCCAAAATCGGGATCCCCCACTGTGTGAAAACCCCCCAGGTCTTAAATCTTATAGACTCCAGGGCTACTTAATACTCACTCCCCGGGGCATTCCGAAATCGGTGTTTGAACCCCCCGGATCACCTGTAAATTTTCCGCTGATCCAACGGCTCATGCACGGCCCACACTCTGCTTTACCTTTAGCCAGGTGCGTGTCCTTGCCAGGCATTTGTGAATGGCCAACACGGACATGCCCCCAGCTCGAGCATAGCGGGGGATGCGGCCGGTGGCGCAGTTGGCTCTATTCGTCCCTTAGTCGACAAGAGATCTAGTCGGATAAGACTAAGAAAAGCTGAATGGAGATCAATGTTGTCCCGCGTCTCTATCCAAGGTTTTCATTTTGGCCCGCTGAGTATTTGAGTTTGACACCCCTGCTCTTTACGGTGCTGGCCAATGTGCTCATCATCCTTCGGGTCTTCCCTTGGCTCTGGTAGTGGCAGCGGCTTCGGTGACCTCTTCATCCAGGTAAGTGGCTCTTTCTCTTCATTCTTGACCTGCTGTCTTTGACTGGCAGATGACAGCCGATTAGCTGCCAGGCCGCTGCCAATTCACACACAGGAAGACAGGGCATCTCCCATCTTTATCCTGCTGCGCTCAGGTAATAATGGGGCCAATCGTGGCCCCATCGTTACCCAGAGATGGTTCTTGGGCTATAGAAGGGAGACCTCGTGTGTAACTTGGAGACGACTTGGCATCTAATCAGCTGCCGTCCACCAGCCAAAGACCATCGACAACAACCCTGGACACAGGAGGGCAGACCGGCCCAAAGAGAAAGAGCTGGCTCGCTGGATGAAGAGGAGGACACCAGAGCCAGGGGGAGAGGCACTGGATGATGAGGAGATTCCTGGTGCCCGAAGAAGGTGAGCTTTGTTTAACATTTGGGGTGTTTCAGGAATAAATGTATTTGTTATCACAAATCAGCAAGCAGCACTGCGATGGAGAGTAACCTGCACATTGCAAAAAGCTGTTAAAGTGGACCAAAACCCACCGCGATCAGCCCTGGAATCTATACGATTCCTGGGCCGATCAATTCCCTCCCCCCGGGGCATTTAAAATCAGGATGCCCCGCTGTGTGAAACCCCCCAGTTCACCCATAAATTTCTGCAGCCGTATCCCTACTATCCCTCTAGCAAGGTGTGTGCCTGCGCCAGGCATTCGTGAATGGGGAGTGCGGGACGCTCTGTGTTAGGGGGTAGCGGGGATGCCGCTGCCAGCGTGCTCGGATCCGCTCACATTAGATGAACTCCTAGACGGAGGTGCACAAGCGGATCCGAGTGCGCTGATTGGATGAGTGCCGCACATGCATCATAGGACCGGGAAGAGGTGAGTTTGTTTGGGCGATCTGGGGGGTTTCACACAGTGGGTCATCCAAAATCGGGATGCCCTGGGGGGATTCAATTCAAATCAATTGGCCTGGAAATCTTATAGACTTTAAAAACAAATTGGACCTGAAATTTGCCAATATTCTGTTTTGTCCCAGCCAAAGCGAATTTGCTTCCTTGACCCTGAACAAGAGCTTATCTTGTATGCCCCCCTCCCCCCCGTACATACAGATTGCCCACAGGAAGTGTCTTCTGACTGTGTCGCTCTGCATTCTGGGATTGCTGTACTTTCCCTGACCCCAGCTCTGCTCTGTCTGTGCAAAGCACATCTATAATCCCACCCCCTGCACTTCCCCCCCCCTCTCTTCTCCTCAATATGTGATGCTTCTGAGACAATATGGCGGTGCCCGAGTCCTGAATAGCGTGAAGCCCATTTGAAATTTGAAAATTTGAAATTAAAATGTTAAAATTAAAAAAAAAAAAAAAAAAAATTAAATTAAAAATGGGGAAAGGATAAAAAGTAAGTGACTAAAAACTTAAAACATATTCATTTTAGATGCTGGGGAATAGTTTTTTAAGGGTTTGGGCCTTTCAATAAATGATGCTGAAGGTCCGGTTTAATTCCAGATGAATTTACTTTTCCCCTGAATCCGAAGCCGAACACTAGTCAGCATCCTAGAACGCTCCAAAATAATAAGGGCCTTATTTAACAAGGGATAGCGCCAGGTAGCGACTGGTGAGCGAACGGTAATGACGGTCACCGTCACGAGAACGCCGGCTCCCCACCACAATCACACATTTATCAAGCCGATCCTGCTTAGCGACTGAGATAGCGCCACATAGCGAATCATTCATCATTATTCCAGCCTCACCCCACAGCGCCAGCGAGCGACCTTGAACAGCGACAGGTATGACCTCTCGCTACCTGGCGCTCTCCAATGCATTTCAATGGAGCAATTTTAAATATTAATAATTAATTGATATTAATGTTTTTTTTTTTTTTTTTTTAAATGTCAAAAATTCTGTGACCACTTCTGCCATGTTATTTGATATGATTTGATTGATATTTTTTTTAAGGTAAAAAAAAATAAATAAATAAATTGTGCAGAATTGATATTACAGGTCTGATATTAATGTATTCATATTACAAAATGTTTATAAAAACTTGTTTATTTTTTTTTTCAAAAAATATGGTTGTTTGGGGGTTAAAAAACTACTTTTAACCCATCGCCGCCAGCGCTCTGGGGTTTAAACAAGCATTTCACAGCGCGAGAATTTTTTGAGCGTGATTTGTTAATGAATATGGTGGGAGCCAGTCGCTATGGCCATTCGCTATCATGCGCTCCCATACAGCGCGGAACCTGTCAAACAGCGACTCCTAACCCCGTATTCCACATTACCGCACACCGACTGAGTCGCTGTCAACAACCGAACAACGGCCAAGCACAGCGAATACTAGCGGGCGCTGTGAAAAAACCGCTACTGCCGCTCATCTGTCGCTACCTGGCGCTATTAATAAATCGGCCTCCCCGACAGTTTAGGGTTCTTTGAGAGTTATGCCTGCGCCCAGGGGAGTAGCTAGGGGGGAGCAGGGGGACACTTGCCCAGGATGCAGCAGGATAGGGGGGCGCTATTACCAATCTTTGCCCCGGATGCCATAAAAGCCTAGCTACTCCTCTGCCGGCTCCACTGCTGATTTAGGTGGCAGTGCTGGTGCTGGTGCCTCCTGATACCACTGGATACAACTCCCTATAGGTGATGAGGACCTACCAATATGTCACCCGCGGCAGTGGACACCGCTGTCAGATTATAATCCCGCTTGTGGGTCTGATCGTTCTGGATATGAACAATCAGATCCCCGCTGGATCGGTCTTGTCTTTACCTCCTGTGGGAGGAGCTCAGACAGCATCACAGGAAGCGATGGACCGCTGGATCTATGTTAACCACCGAGGATCTACAGCAAGCTTACAAACTAAGTTATGAGTTATTATCTCAGAGCTCCGTGTTTTTTACTTTGAGAGGATTATTCACCTAACTGGGGAGGATTTCTTCACTTCAGCTGAAGGTCACAGAACTTCCCCAACATAATGAAAGTGGACCAAAACTCAGGATTTTGACTATCTTGGGTTTTGGTCCTTGCCTTTGGGGCACCCCAATCGGGGATGCCCTGCTGTGTGAAACCCCCTCAGGTCGCCCGAACAAACTCACCTCTTCTCTACGATGCATGTGCTCGTCCAATCAGCACGCTCGGACCCGCTCGAGCACCTTTATCCATGAGCTTGTCTAATACGAGGGTAGTGCGGCTGCATCCCCCGCTACCCTCTAACAGGGACCATGCCCGCAGCGGTCATTCATAAATGCCTGGCATGGGCACACGCCCTGCTAGAGGGTTAGTAGGGATATGGCCGCGGCTTACACATGCACCATTGGATTGGTAAAGAAGGTAAGTGTATGGGGCCACCTGGGGGTATCACACAGCGGGGCATCCCGATTTTTGATGCCCTGGGGGGAAGGGAATCAATAGGCCCAGGAACCTTATAGATTCCTGGGATGATCTCTGTGGGTTTTGGCCCACTTTAACCAGTATTTACTAAAGATAGGAGAACTTCTTGGCCTTGCTTGCCCTGACTTTTCAGGGTGGGAAATGTTATATTAGGCCACGTCCCCTAATTAAGGGATGGATAGGATATAGATTGTAACAGTTACAAGAGTATAAACACTTTAAAATGGACCAAAACCCAGCTCTAGCTATCGATAATCTATAAGATTCCCGAGCCGATCGATTCCCTCCAAAATTGGGATTCTCCGCTGTGTGAAACACCTCAGGTCGCCCCATACACTTACCTTTCTTCCTGGTCCTATGGCGCATGCGCTGGTGGCCGCATCCCCGCTATCCCTCTAGGAGCGTGCCTGCGCCAGGCATTTGTGAATGGCCAGCGCGGGCGCGCTCCCTGTTAGAGGGAAGCTGGGAATACGGTAAGGCTTAGAAGACATGACATCAGCGGCTCCAAGCGTGCTGATTGGACGAGGGGTCGCGCATGCGCCGTAGGACCAGGAAGAGGTGAGTTAACTTCGGAGATCTGGGGGGGTTTCACGCAGACCAAAGTCAAAATCCTGATATATAATCGGAATGACCCGGCGGGTAACATGTAACCACACACACAATCTTATTTTAAGATTTCCTGTGTTTTTTACTGTAATCACACACTGAAACTGGTGATAATCAGCGATAAGCAATGACTCAGAGTATTTAAGCCCCTCCCCTTGTGGTTTTGCTTGGACTGCACAATCAGACTCTGTCAATGTGCAATTAATGTTCAATCAATTTAAATTGTACAGAGATTATACGATTTTACCTAAGGAACGGTATAACTTTCATACAATCAGATTGTCTCTACTGGCAGAAACAATCCATAGAATCAGACTGTAGCGTGTATAGACGGCTTTCCATATAGGGCACCACGTACATAGGCAATAGAATTATTCATTATAATTTAGTTATTTGTTTATATTTTATGTTCATACTTTATGTTTCTGAGCTTCTCTGATATCTCTTGGTAGGATTATACAGAGAATGTACGATCAGATTGTCATGTGTTTGGCCAGATTCAGCATTGAAAACGCTTATTACATGTCACCAGTAGGGACAATCTGATTGTGTGTCAGTTACACTGATCATTAGGCAAGATTTTATCATCTCAATTCTGTATAATGATACAGACACTCTGAATCAGAGTGAGACTGAGAGGCTGATTCATTAATAGCGCCAGGTAGCGACAGATGAGCGTCTGTAGCAGGCATTTTCAGAGCGCCCGCTAGTAGTCGCAGTGCTCGGCCGTGGGTCGCTACTTTATAGCGACTCAGTCGCTGTGCAGTAATGTTGAATACATTGTGAGGAGTCGCTATTTGACCAGTACAGCGCTGTATGGGAGCGCATGTTAGCGACTGCTCATAGCGACCGACTCACACCATATTCAGCAAAAAAACAGCCTCACAAATCTCTGGCGCTGAAAAATGCTTCTCTGAAGCCCAGAGCGCTGGAGGCGGTGTGTTTAAAGTCTGTTTTCCAGCATCTATCCACTAGTAACAAAGCGAAAACATATGGAATTACATTGTAACAACATTGTAACATGAACACTTTAATGGCAGACCTGTAATGTCATTTCTGAAGAAATGTTTAAAAAATCATAAAAATGTGAAAAAACTGCTTTTTCAATGTCAGAAGAGGTCACAGAATTATTTGCGATTTTTTGGCAAAAAACAAAAAAACAAAAACCCTGTTTAAAGAGAAGAAAAGGTTCGTCCATTGAAATGTATGGGAGAGCGACAGGTAGCGAGAGGTCATACCTGGCGCTGTGCAAGGCTGAACGCCGGCGCTGTTCGCTGAGGTTGTGAAAATTATGAATCAGACGCTGCATGGCGCTATCCCAGTCGCTAAACAGATTCTGCTTGATAAATGTGTAATTGCGTGCCGTGTCCGGCGTTCACCGGTCGCTACCTGTCGCTACCTGTCATTAACCAGGCGCTACCTGACGCTATCCT